>LR738715.1:676629634-676694698 GCA_902687465.1 Secale cereale | reverse complement strand
GGGGGGGGGGGGGGGGCGGATGTGCTGTCGGCGGAAGGCGTGCTGGTAATAGGCCCGCTATCTACCACTCAAGTTCCAGCCCGTCCGCGCCTGGCGAGGGCGGCCTTAGCTCCACGACAGGTAGAAGCCGGCGCTGCCAGCTCATCCTCGCAAGACAACAAGGCTACCAACGCAGCACCGCCAGGCTGGACGCCCGGCGGCGGCGGCATGTTGAACCTCGCGTCCCGGGATGTCCTCGATCGATTCAACGCCCTGGGCGAGATCATGCAAACGGTCTTGCGGGAGTTCTTGGCCACGCGGACTTCCGTTCGGGTATGTTGATTTCTGCTTTAATTCTTTATTCCTTCAATTTCTCTCCTCGGGGCGCGTCAGCGCACCCACTGATTGTAGTTCCCCAGTTCCGAGCCGGCTGCTGAGCAGGCGGCTTGGAACTCCAAGGTGCTTCTTTGTAACTAACTTGTCTCTCGCCTCCCTTGTTGCAGGATTACCACAATCTTCGGGTGGCAGCCTACAACTCCAAGCATCAGGAGCTGGCTCAGCTGAGGACCGCCCTGGCCGACAGCCGGAGTAAGTACCTCTCTTTTTTCTCCTTGCGGGGCGCATCAGCGCACCCGCTGGTTGTAGTCCCTGAATTCCGGACCGGCTGCTGAGTAGGCGGCTTGGAACTCCAAGGTTGTTTTGTCTTCTTGCTGATGCTAACGCTTCTTCCTCCTTTCTTGTCAGCAACCGCAACCGACCTCTGCAATCAGCTGGGCGGGGGCCAGGCCGAGCTCGCCGCCAATGAGCAGGAGCGCAGCCTCGCCGTTCAAGAGTGTGACCGCCTGGCCAAGGAGTTGATAGACCAGGCGGCGACGCACAAGGCGGAGCTCAAGAAGGTGGCAGATGCTGAAGGGCTTCTTCAGGCCGAGTTCGAGACTGAACGCTCGAACTGGGCCAAGACGGAGACGGCCCCGCAGTACGACTATGGGGCCATCGAGGACATGGTTGACGGTAAGCTGCTTTTCCTTTCTTTCGTATGTTCGCCGTCTGTCGCAGTAGCCGGCTCCTTTTTCCTGATTCTTTGTCTTGTCCTTGGCGCAGAGTACTTCCCGGGCCATTCTGTTGCCCCCAGCCAGGCCATTGAGGCCCAACGCAACGAGAGGCGCCGGGCGGGCCGGGTGATCGCACCCAATGCGCCCCGGACTCCCATCGAGCAGCTCCTCACCGTTAGAGCACGCCTATAGCCGGCCCACCGTATGCTCCGCCGCCTTCAACGTGTTGGGTCCCAGGTGCTGGCCGCCCTCTGGCCAGATGTCTCGACACCCCGCACTCCCAGCCGGGCCGCCGAATGGCTGGAGGCAGCCGTCGGCTGCTTCGAGGCTTGGAAGGGTGCTGCAGCGAGAGCCGACACGTGGACCGCCCTGGAATTTGCCAAGGGCTGGTACCCCGATCTGGATCTCGCTCAGCTGGCGACCATCCGCCTGGAAGCTGTTACCTCTTGAGCTTGCGTTGTATTCCCTGGAAGAGGAAAGGGAGATGCAGCACAGTAGCGTAAGTATTTCCCCCAGTTTTTGCGAACCAAGGTATCAATCCAGTAGGAGACCACGCGCCAGTCCCTCGCACCTGCACAAACAAATAAGAACTTCGCAGTCAACACGATAAGTGGTTGTCAATCCCTTTACGATCACTTACGAGAGTGAGATCTGATAGAGATGATAAGATATATTTTTGGTATTTTTGATATAGAAACAAAAAAATAAAGAAAGCAAATAAACAACGGCGAAAGAAATTGGCTAGTTGACGGGAAAATAATATGATAAAGATAGACCCGGGGGCCGTAGTTTTCTCTAGTGACTTCTCTCCTGATAGCGGTATTCTTCGGTGGGTAAACAAATTACTGTCGAGCAATTGATAGAAAAGCGAATAATTATGAGACTATCTAGGCATGATCATTGTATATATGCATCATGTCCGAGACAAGTAGACCGAAACGATTCTGCATCTACTAGTATTACTCCACACATCGACCGCTATCCAGCATGCATCTAGTGTATTGAGTTCATACGAACAGAGTAACGCCTTAAGAAAGATGACATGATGTAGAGGGATAAACTCAAGCAATATGATGAAAACCCCATCTTTTTATCCTTGATGGCAACAATACAATATGTGCCTTGCTGCCCCTACTGTCACTGGGAAAGGACACCGTAAGATTGAACCCAAAGCCAAGCACTTCTCCCATTGCAAGAACTATAGATCTAGTAGGCCAAACCAAACCAATAATTCGAAGAAACTTGCAAGGATATTATGAGCACACATAAAAAGTTCAGAGAAGAATCAAATATCTTTCATAGATAACCTTGATAATAAACTCACAATTCATCGGATCTCGACAAACACACCGCAAAAAGATATTACATCGAATAGATCTCCTCGAGGCCGAGGAAAACTTTGTATTGAGATCCAGAGAGAGAGAAGAAGCCATCTAGATACTAGCTATGGACCCGAAGGTCTGTGGTAAACTACTCACAACTCATGGTGAGGGCGATGATGATGATGATGAAGGCCTCCATGATGGATCCCCCTCCCGGAACAGGCTCCAAGATGGGATCTCCACAGGAACAGAAGCTATGGCGGTGGAATTAGGGTTTTCTCTCTGTGTATGGAGTTTCTGGGGTACGTAGGTATATATAGGAGGAAGGGGGGCACTGGGGGCCACACGGGCTGCCCTCGAGGTAGGGGGCGCGCCCCCCACCCTCGAGGGTGGCCCCTTTGTCCCCTGGCTTGGCCCTGAAGTCTTTCGTGCGTGATTTCCTCCAAAAATATCTCTCGCGAAGGTTTCATTCCGTTTGGACTCCGTTTGATATTCCTTTTCTGCAAAACCCTGAAATAGGCAAAAAAACAGCAATCTGGACTGGGCCTTTGGGTTAGTAGGTTAGTCCCAAAAATGATATAAAAGTGAATGATAAAGCCCATTAAACATCCAAGACTTCATAAATAATAGCATGGAACAATCAAAAATTATAGATACGTTGGAGACGTATCAAGCATCCCCGAGCTTAATTCCTGCTCGTCCTCGAGTAGGTAAATGATAAAGAAAGAATTTTTGATGTTGAATGCTAACCAATATAGATTTTCAATGTAATTCTCTTAATTGTGGCATGAATGTTCAGATCTGAAGGATTCAAGATAAAAGTCTATATTGACATAAGAAATAACAATAGTTCAAGCAATACTAACAAAGCAATCATGTCTTCTCAAAATACTATGGCTAAAGAAAGTTATCCCTACAAAATCATATAGTGTTGGCTATGCTCCCTTATTATCACACAAAATATTCATATCATGCACAACCCCGATTTCAGCCAATCATTTGTTTTCATGCTCTATCTTTTCAAACCTTTCAACTTTCACGCAATACATGAGCGTGAGCCATGGACATAGCACTATGGGTGGAATAGAGGTGGTTGTGGAAAAGACAAAAAGAGGGAGATAGTATCACATCGACTAGGCGTATCAACGGGCTATGGAGATGCCCATCAATAGATATCAATGTGAGTGAGTAGGGATTGCCATGCAATGGATGCACTAGAGCTAAATATGAATGAAAGCTCAACAAAAGAAACTAGTGGGTGTGCATCCAACTTGCTTGCTCACGAAAACCTAGGGCATTTGAGGAAGCCCATCGTTGGAACATACAAGCCAAGTTCTATAACGAAAAATTCCCACTAGTATATGAAAGTGACTAAGCATGAGACTCTCTACAATGAAGAACATGGTGCTACTTTGAAGCACAAGTGTGGAAAAAGATAGTAGCAATTGTCCCTTTTTCTTTTCTTTTTTTCTTCTTCTTTTTCTTCTTTTTTTCTTCTTTTTTTCTCTTTTTTGGGCCTTTTTTTCTTTGGCCTTTCCTTTTTTTGCGGAGGGGCTTTATAGATTCAGCCTTTCCTCCCATGGGACAATGCTCTAATAATGATGATCATCACACTTTCATTACAACTCGAAATTACAACTCGATACTACAACAACAACGTATTACTCTATGTGAATGCCTCTGGCGGTGTACCGGTATGTGCAATGAAACAAGAGTGACATGTATGAAAATTATGCATGGTGGCCTTGCCACGAATACGATGTCAACTACATGATCATGCAATGGCAATATGACAATATGATGCATGTCATATAAACGGAACGGTGGAAAGTTGCATGGCAATATATCTCGAAATGGCTATGGAAATGCCATGATAGGTAGGTATGGTGGCTATTTTGAGGAACAATATGGTGGCTGTTTTGAGGAAGGATATATAGTGGGTTTATGGCACCGGCGAAAGTTTCGCGGTACAAGAGAGGCTAGCAATGGTGGAAGGGTGAGAGTGCGTATAATCCATGGACTCAACATTAGTCATAAGAACTCATATACTTATTGCAAAAATTTACGAGTAATCAAAACAAAGCAATCAACACATGCTCCTAGGGGGGAGGTTGGTAGGAGTTAACCGTCGCGCGCCCCCGACCTCCACAGAAAGGTTGACACTCTACAAATACCTCATGCTTTAACTTAGTCGCACAACGGTTCACCATACGTGCATGCTACGGGAATCACTAACCTTAACACAAGTATTTCTCAATTTCACAACAAATCCACTAGCATGACTCTAATATCACTATCCTCATGTCTCAAAACAATTATCAAGCATCCAACATCTCTTTCTATTCAATACGCATGATGTGAATTTTTTTACTACATTGACATTGGATGTCTATCATGTGAAGACTAGTTTCTTTAGACTAAACACTTTACCATGCTGTTTTAATAGACTCTCAAATAGATATAAGTGAAGCATGAGAGTTCAACAATTTCTACAAAATATTACCACCACCATGCTCTAAAAGATATAAGTGAAGCACTAGAGCGAAAACTATTCAACTCAGAAGATAAAAGTGAAGCACATAGAGTGTTCTAACAATTTCTAGGCCATATTTAACTCTCTCAAATAGGTGTGTCCAGCAAGGATGATTGTGGCAAACTAACAAGCAAAGACTCAAATTATACAAGACGCTCCAAGCAAAACAAATAGCATGTTGCGAATAAAAATATAGCTCCAAGTATAGTTACCGATGGATGAAGACGAAAGAGGGGATGCCTTCCCGGGGCATCCCCAAGCTTAGGCTTTTGATTATCTTGAATTTAATTGGGGTGACATGGGCATCCACAAGCTTGGGCCTTTGCTACTCCTTGTTCCATAGTCCATCAAAGCAATACTCAAAACTTGAAAACTTCACAACACAAAACTTAGACAAAAATTCTCATGAGCTCCGTTAGTAAGAGAAAGCAAACCACCACTCAAAGGTACAGCAAGGAATTCATTCATTGTTTATATTGGTGTTAAACCTACTGTACTCCAAGTTTTCTATGATTCATATCCTCCAATATTACTCATAGATGCATCGGAATAAGCAAACAACACACGAAAAACAGAATCTGTCAAAAACAGAACAGTCTGTAGTAATCTTCTGGGTTCGCCTACTTCTGGATCTCCAAATAATTTAAACTAAATTGGTAAATTTGCGCAATTTGTCTGCCAATCCGCAGCAAAGAGAATCAACTAAAAATCACGCTCCAGTAAAAACAGAAGACTACTTTAGCGAGCGCTAACGATTCTGTTTTTCACAGCAAGATCAAATAAACTTCACACAAGTCTTACCAAAGGTTCTACTTGGAACAAACACTAAAAAAACATGAAAACACATCTAATCAGAGGCTAGATGCAATATTTATTTCCTAACAGCAACAAAAGCAAAAAAAAACTTAAAATTGTGTTGCCTCCCAACAGGCGCTATCGTTTTACGCCCTTAGCTAGGCACGATACAAGATAGATCTAGGTATTGCCATCTTTGGAAGGCAATCCATAAGTGGCTCTCATGATAGATTCATATGGTAATTTGATTTTCTTTCTAGGAAAGTGTTCCATGCCTTTCCTTAACGGAAAATGGAATCTAATATTTCCTTCCTTCATATCAATAATTGCACCAATCGTTCTAAGGAAAGGTCTACCAAGAATAATAGGACATGAAGGATTGCAATCTATACCAAGAACAATGAAATCTACGGGCACATAATTCCTATTGGTAACAATAAGAACATCATTAATTCTTCCCATAGGTTTCTTAATAGTCGAATCCACAAGATGCAAATTTAAAGAACAATCATCAAGCTCATGGAAACCTAGCAAATCACACAAAGTTTTTGGGATAGTGGAGACACTTGCACCCAAATCACACAAAGCATAGCATTCATGATCTTTTATTTTTATATTTATAGTAGGTTTCCATTCATCATAAAGCTTTCTAGGTATAGAAACTTCCAACTCCAGTTTTTCTTCATAAGATTGCATCAAAGCATCAACTATATGTTTAGTGAAAGCTTTATTTTGACTATAAGCATGCCGAGAATTTAGCACGGATTGCAACAAGGAAATGCAATCAATCAAAGAGCAATTATCATAATTGAATCCCTTGAAATCCAAAGTAGTGGGTTCATCACTATGCAAAGTTTTAATCTCTTAAATCCCACTTTTAGCAATTTTAGCATCAAGATCTAAAAACTCTGAATCATTGGGACACCTTAAAACAAAATCATCTCCAATCCTATTCTCATCAAGATTAATACTAGCAAACAAGGATCTAATAGGAGACACATCAATAACTTTCAGATCTTCATCTTTATTTTCATGATAACTAGAAGAACACGATTTAATATAATCTTCTCTTTTAGCACGCATTCTATCGGTTCTTTCTTTGCATTCATCAATGGAAATTCTCATGGCTTTGAGAGACTCATTGATATCATGCTTAGGTGGGATAGATCTAAGTTTCAAAGAATCAACATCAAGAGTAATTCTATCCACACTTCTAGCCAATTCATCAACTTTAAGCAATTTCTCTTCAAGCATAGCATTGAAATTCTTTTGCGAGATCATAAACTCCTTAACACTAGTTTCAAATTAAGAAGGCATCTTTCCATAAGAGTTGTTGTAGGAATTACCAAAATTATTAGAGGAATTACTAGGAAAAGGCCTAGGATTAAAATTACCTCTATAAGCATTGTTATCAAAATTATTCCTACTAACAAAATTCACATCCAAAGATTCATTGTTATTCTCAATCAAAGTGGACAAAGGCATATCATTAGGATTAGAAGAAGCATTCTTAGCAGCAAACAATTTCATAAGTTCATCCATCTTTCCACTCAAAACACTAATTTCTTCGATAGCATGCACTTTTTTACTAGTAGATCTTTCGGTGTGCCATTGAGAATAATTAACCATAATATTATCTAGGAGTTTGGTAGCTTCTCCTAAGGTAGTTTCCATGAAAGTGCCTCCGGCGGCCGAATCTAAAAGATTTCTAGAAGCAAAATTCAAGCCAGCATAAAATTTCTGAATAATCATCCATAGATTCAAACCATGTGTAGGGCAATTACGTATCATTCATTTCATTCTCTCCCAAGCTTGTGCAACATGCTCATGATCTACTTGCTTAAAATTCATAATATCGTTTCTAAGAGAGATGATCTTAGCAGGAGGGAAATACTTAGAGATAAAATCATCTTTGCACTTATTCCACGAATCAATACTATTTCTAGGCAAAGAGGAAAACCAAGTTTTAGCACGATCTCTAAGTGAAAACAGAAATAACTTCAATTTAACAATATCGTTATCCGTATCCCTTTTCTTTTGCATATCACACAAATCAACAAAGTTGTTTAGATGGGTAGCGGCATCTTCACTAGGAAGGCCGGAGAATTGATCTTTCATGACAAGATTCAACAAAGCAGCATTGATCTCACAAGATTCAGCATCGGTAATAGGAGCAATCGGAGTGCTACTAAAATCATTGTTGTTGGTATTGGAAAAGTCACACGATTTGGTATTGTTCTGAGCCATAGTGACAAGCAAGCAAGCGAACTAACACAAGCAAACAAGAAGCAAGCGAACGAAAAACACATGGCGGAAGAAGGGAAAATAAAACGGCAAAGGTGAAGTGGGGGAGAGGAAAACGAGAGGAAAATAAATGTAATGCGAAGGATAAGGGTTTGTGATAGGTACTTGGTATATGACTTTTGCGTAAGCCTCCCCGGCAACGGCGCCAGAAATTCTTCTTGCTACCTCTTGAGCTTGCGTTGTATTCCCTCGAAGAGGAAAGGGAGATGCAACACAGTAGCGTAAGTATTTCCCTCAGTTTTTGAGAACCAAGGTATCAATCCAGTAGGAGACCCCGTGCCAGTCCCTCGCACCTGCACAAACAAATAAGAACTTCGCAACCAACGCGATAAGGGGTTTTCAATCCCTTTACGGTCACTTACGAGAGTGAGATCTGATAGAGATGCTAAGATAATATTTTTGGTATTTTTGATATAGAAACAAAAAAATAAAGAAAGCAAATAAACAACGGCGAAAGAAATTGGCTAGTTGATGGGAAAATAATATGATAAAGATAGACCCGGGGGCCATAGTTTTCTCTAGTGGCTTCTCTCCTGATAGCGGTATTCTACGGCGGGTAAACAAATTACTGTCGAGCAATTGATAGAAAAGCGAATAATTATGAGACTATCTAGGCATGATCATTGTATATAGGCATCACGTCCGAGACAAGTAGACCGACTCCTGCCTGCATCTACTACTATTACTCCACACATCGACCGCTATCCAGCATGCATCTAGTGTATTGAGTTCATACGAATAGAGTAACGCCTTAAAAAAGATGACATGATGTAGAGGGATAAACTCAAGCAATATGATGAAAACCCCATCTTTTTATCCTCGATGGCAACAATACAATACGTGCCTTGTTGCCCCTACTGTCACTTGTAAAGGACACCGCAAGATTGAACCCAAAGCCAAGCACTTCTCCCATTGCAAGAACTATAGATCTAGTAGGCCAAACCAAACCAATAATTCGAAGAGACTTGCAAGGATATTATGAGCACACATAAAAAGTTCAGAGAAGAACCAAATATCTTTCATAGATAACCTTGATCATAAACTCACAATTCATCGCATCTCGACAAACACACCGCAAAAAGAGATTACATCGAATAGATCTCCTCAAAGACCGAGGAGAACTTTGTATTGATATCCAGAGAGAGAGAGAAGAAGCCATCTAGATACTAGCTATGGACCCGAAGGTCTGTGGTAAACTACTCACAACTCATGGTGAGGGCGATGATGATGATGATGAAGGCCTCCGTGATGGATCCCCCTACCGGAACAGGCTCCAAGATGGGATCTCCACGGGAACAGAAGCTACGGCGGTGGAATTAGGCTTTTTTCTCTGCGTATGGAGTTTCTGGGGTACGTAGGTATATATAGGAAGAAGGGGGGCACCGGGGGCCACACGGGTTGCCCTCGTGCCAGGGGGGCGCCCTGGGAAGGGGGGCGCGATCCCACCCTCGAGGGTGGCCTCTCTGTCCCCTGGCTTGGCCCTGAAGTCTTTCATGCGTGATTTTCTCCAAAAATATCTCTCGCGAAGGTTTCATTCCGTTTGGACTCCGTTTGATATTCTTTTTCTGCAAAACCCTGAAATAGGCAAAAACAGCAATCTGGACTGGGCCTTTGGGTTAGTAGGTTAGTCCCAAAAATGATATAAAGGTGAATGATAAAGCCCATTAAACATCCAAGACATCATAAATAATAGCATGGAACAATAAAAAATTATAGATACGTTGGAGGCGTATCAGAAGCCGAGCCCGAGCTAGCGACGGTACAAGGAGACCTCATCAAGCGCGCCGCCGCTGTTGCTGAATATGCTGACACTACCGTCTCCATCCCGGAGTTGGATGAAAACGGCCATGTGGTGCCGCCTGGCAAGTTTGGGCTGGACCTGGCGGCGCCGGAGGAGCTGGATGAGGAGATCGCCTCGAGCGACGAGGGTGAGGACGAGGATGACGACGACGAGGAAGGCGGCTTTCTGGAGGAGGAGGCGCCTTCTCATCATCAACCCGACCAGGCCTCGACGAGCGGTCCCTGCGGGACTGCGCCGTCTGCTACGGAAGGCGACCAGTCCGAGACCCACCAGGCGGCCCCCTCAGCAGCCGGCCCAGCGGATCCCGTGGTGCCATCCCCCCTCCCCCCCGCCTGCTGCACCTCTGGCCTAGGCGGCAGTGATATCTTTCATTTCATGTTTCTTGTAAGACTTGGTAGAGTTAGTCTCGAATAATTCCACCCATTGGGTGTATTCGCAAACATTTGCTAGAAGGCGACCGTGGAGGCCTTTTGTTATGTAAATATTCTATTAATCCTGCATATGTTTATGCTATTTGCCGAGTTCTAGAGTTAGAACCGTCCTTTGTTCCTTCGGGCGTTTTTCTTTTGCCATCTCCTCTAACTACCGCCCTGCCAGCCAGACAGCCTCTCTATGGTCTGTGGCTGGGTCAGGTACTTAGTGACTCTGTTGGAAAAGGCAGTGCCTAGGAGGCGCTTAGGCACGCCTAGGCGCTAGGCAATGGCCAAACGCCTCGCCTAGGGCATAAATGGAGGTCTAGGCAGGGCAAGCAAGGAATTGTCTACCCAAGCAAGAAATCAGGCCACATACTGCACTGATATGCCAAACAACTTATATTCCAATGGCAGTAACCAGTAATTAACTTATTTATGTACTATAAATAATATCAACACCCGTATAATAATCACAAATATAGTACGAGTAAAAACTATATTACCGCCTAGGCCGCACCTAGGGCGCTTAGGCACTGCCTAGGCACTAGGCGAAGGCCGACCGCCTCGCTTACGCCTACCGCTTTTTCCAACCTTGCTTAGTGATGACCCTCAACCGTAAGGGATCTGTTGCAGCGTTTTCGATAAGTAAGAGTGTCGAACCCAACGAGGAGCAGAATGTATTGATAAGCGATTCTGAGCAAGAAATTACTGCAAGCACTGAAATATAACTTTTAGGGGTTTTCTCGGTATAAACAACAGGAATGTAAAGGAAAGTAATGTAAAAGGTACTGAGAGTAACAAGTGGCCCAATCCTTTCTTAGCAAAGGAGAGGTCTAGCAACTGAACTTATAAAGACTAAAGCGTTCTTGAGGACACACGGGAGAGGTAGTCATGTGCTTTCGCCATATTCCGTATCGATACTATGTTATGTGTTGATAAGTGTTGAGTGGGTGGATCTATGCTAGTGCACTCTCTAGACTAAGATGAATGCACTCTTATGATTAAACACCTTGCAAGCATCCGCAAATACAAGATAGAATTTAAGGCAAAATCCTAACCATAGCAATACGACCGAGGATCCATTATTCCCTTATGCAAAAGCGTGCGAACTGGGGTTCAGGTTTCTGTCACTCCGGCAACCCACCATAAGCATTATTTATACACAATGTATTCTCCTAGGTCCTTAATAAGGCGAAGTGTTGGGTGTTCGAATCACACAACACCACTAGTAGAATGACAACACAACTTAAATATCAAACAACACATATTACTTCAACAGCATATGACTACTAACAACAAGACTTTCCCATGTCCTCAAGAACTAAGGCAACTACTCACAAGACATAAAAGAGATCATGATCAGTGGGGATAAATATGTGATAAACAATCTGGACATAATAATATTTCTCCAACAAAACTCAATAGCATTCACCACAAAGTAATAATCAACACCGATGGAGTAGAGAGGATAGATAGTACGAGTTACAACACGAGTTGCGATTGTAAGATGAGATTTGGATGAAGATGGAGATGGTGCTGGTGTTGGGGATGATGTTGATGATGATCTCGATGATGCTCGTGACGATGGTGATGACGATGGCGACGATCTCCCCTTCCGGGAGGTGATCTCCCCGGCGGAATCTGCCCACCGGAGATGCCCTTTTCTTCTCTGTAGGTTTCCGCCTCGAAGCGGCGGCGGAACTCCGTAAAAAGTCCCGTGCCTAGGGTTTTCGGAGGACGGAGAACATATATGCCAAAGGGGGCGACCAGAGGTGGTCCAGGGGCTCCAAGCGCCCCCCCCCCCCCCCGGCACGGCCAGGGGGCGCGCCCCCAGGCCGCCTGGGCACCCTGTGGGCCCCCTCTGACTCCCCTTTTGCATGTCTTCGTTATTCGTCTGAAAAATACCTCCCGTCAATTTTCAGGTAATTTGGAGGTGTTCTTCTTCAACAACTCAGCATCCACTTTTTCCTGCTGAATCCTGTGTCTGCTATTCCGGCATCGGAAAGTTGCAAACTGTGTAAAATAGACCAAAACAACATAAGAACATCATCATAACGTGAAATATATCAATGAATGAGGATAAATTATGATACAAAATAGTGATGCATTTTGGACGTATCAACACCCCCAAGCTTAGACCTCGCTTGTCCCCAAGCGAATATGAACTCGGTAAACCTGTCCACAAGTTTAGAGAGTGAAGTGTCGATAAATAGAATACGGACAAGAAGCATCATAGTCTCTTTACCAACTCAAATATCCTCAGCAGCAATCTTCAGCTCATAAGGTTCTTATGAAAGAGTGTTAACACTTATATTCGAAAGTAGGACTAAGGAAACTCATTATATCATGGCAAACATGTCCTTTGGTCAAAGAACAACAAATAATTTTAACTTTTGCTTGATGGGATTAATTGAAGCTTTTTGAAATAACATGTTAATACACAAGAAGTGAAAGTGTTAACACAAGGGAAGATATTTGCCTTAGCTGGGCATGACAAACAAATTACTTATCAAATGATAATGTCAACAAGGATATGATATGACAAATCTTAATGCAGCTTTATATGAATGAATCCTTATCAACATCAAACGTCTGCTCTCTTTGAGAAATAGAGGGAAGTAGGAATAACTGACTCAATTTAAAATTAAAAGATAGGCCCTGCTCTAGGGTAGTAGGGAAAACTCATGTGCTATCCTTAAATCAAACAGAATGAAAACAAGTTTTGAGAGGTGCATGATTTGTCAACGAATGCTAATAGATAACTCAATTACTTCTTGAACTGGACAAGTTTCGAGGAACGGCTCCCGCACGAGGACGATAACATCCTCTTATTCTCCTTTGTTTATCACTGCCAAAGTTTCCTGATTTCTCATGAACAAAGTGTGAAGGAGGGTTTGTTTGTTATATTATTTTTAAGCCGGGCGCACTCAATGCCAGTTCCTTTTCGTATTATGGGTTTGCACATTATACATGCAATCCCGGGGTGAAGCTTGTCCAACTCAAAAAGATCATGAATTAGCTACTACTTCCTCATGAGCTAAAGCAGAGGCACAAAATAAAAGATTTTGAACATTTAAGGATAACACATAAATTATATACTTTAGGAGGTGGTAGTGGAGTACCACGAGTAGGTAGGTATGGTGGACTCATATGGAAGGTATTGGCTTAAGGGTATGGATGCACAAGCAGAATTCCGCTTAGTACAGAGTTAGGCTAGCAAAGGTTTTGAGAGAGCAGACAATTGATGATGACTAAGATGCAAAGCAATATAAAGCATGAACATTGAGATAAGCATAACACATCAAGTTGTCTTCCTTGTCAACATAACACTTCAAGCATAATAACATAAAGGTTTTAGCTATGTTGATACTTTAAGAAAATCATGCTTGTTGTTATGACCAAAGCTATGTTTGCCAAGATTAAATAAAGTTTCATAGCCATACCTGACATAAGGTCAATACTCCCCATAAGAATCATCATATAAGGTCGATTGCTTGAAGAGAATACCGTGTGCAGCAAAAGGAACCGATAAACTTCTCATTAATATTCCATCATAGACAACTCCACACTCACGGATACAATTCTTCACCAATGGGGTGATAGACCTCAATGCACATACCTATCTCATATAATAACCTCCCTAGACATGATACGACTCTACTTGACTTCTAAAAGACAAAAGGTAAAAGATAAAGATACCGGGCACTCCCCCAAGCTTGGAACAAGCCAAGGGAATGCCATTACCCAAGGAGATTTCACCCATGCTTGTTGGCATTAACCACGTAGTCCTTGGCGAAATGCTTCCATGGATATCTTGCTAAAGTCTCATGTGAGAGGCTCATCTCCTGAATCCTGCATTCAGCACCCATACTCATGTGCATAAACCTTAGTTCATACTCACAGTTCTGGTTGTGTAGATCATTAATTTGCCCTTGGAGTTCTATAATTCTGTCTTCAGACACGGCGATTCTTTCCCACATCTCCTTCATCTCCTTCAGGAAGTAGTTCTTCAGCTCGTTGGTGATGTCAAAGTTAGCTTCGACACCACGCTCGATCATCTTCTTGTACTCGAAGACTTCTTGCTCCACTTCTTCCAGCCTGGCTTGGACGCTCCCCTCCTTGATAGGTCCCTTCAGATCCTCTTGATGAAGGACACCGTCCTCCATCCGAACAACCTGAGGGTGCTTCTTCACCTCGGCGAGGTAAGGGTTGATGACGTTGACGACGAATGTGTCCTTGGGGGAACTTGGAGAAGCCATGGCACCTAAATTTAGCTGAAAGATTTCCTCGCAGAAATAGATCGAAGAGAAAACACGCGAAATCGCAAGATACGTTGCCGAAACAATCCGGGCAAATATATAGGAAAAATTATGCACAGAAAGGAAGGTAACGGACCAAAGCGGGGTCGGAGACGGGCTCCAGGGTGTCCAGGCGGCGTGCCGGCGCGGCCCAGGGGGGGCGCGCCAGGGGGGCGCCTGGACTCCCTGGAGGTCGTCTCCGGCTCCACTTCGACTCGGAATTTTACTAATTTTACAAAAACTCGTAATACGGAACTTTTATGATGGTTTGCGGTGTTTTCTTACCATACTACATACCTTTTCTTTATTCTGCTTCTGCTGGCGTCTGAAACAGGGCTGCAACATGTTCTTCGTGGGTTGTTGTGTATATTATATTCACATCAACATCGACAGGGTCTCCTGCTATGTAATGTTTAAGTCTTTGCCCATTCACAACTTGAGGTTTGGTGCCTTCAAAATTGTTAATCTTAATTGCACCAGACCGATAAACTTCTTCAATATGAAATGGTCCTTCCCACCTGGAAAGTAGTTTACCTGGAGAAAACCTGAAACGGGATCTAAACAACAAAACTTTATCACCAACATTAAATTCACGTTTCAGAATCTTCCTATCATGCCACCTTTTTACCTTTTCCTTGAACATTTTAGCGCTTTCGTAAGCTTCACTCCTCCATTCATCTAGAGAAGTCAAGTTCATGAGACGCTTCTCACCAGCTAGTTTTGGGTCAGCGTTAAGCTCTCTAACAGCCCAGAAAGCTTTGTGCTCTAGCTCTAATGGCAAATGGCAAGCCTTGCCATACACCATCTTATAGGGGGACATGCCCATGGGGTTTTTGTAAGCAGTTCTATATGCCCACAAAGCATCTCCTAATTTGTTTGACCAATCCTTCCTATTTCTGTTTACTGTTTTCTGCAAGATCAACTTAATCTCTCTATTGGTGAGCTCAACTTGCCCACTAGTTTGAGGATGATACGGTGAAGCAATTCTATGATTAACATCGTATTTAGCCAAAGCTTTTCTAAAAGCTCCATGCGTGAAGTGTGATCCTCCATCGGTCATGAGATACCTTGGTACACCAAACCTAGGAAAAATTACATCTTTAAGCATTTTCAAAGATGTTTTATGATCAGCACTTTCAGTGGGGATTGCTTCAACCCACTTGGTTACATAATCAACAGCTACTAAAATGTGAGTGTACTTGTGCGAAGAAGGAAAAGGACCCATAAAATCAAAACCCCAACAATCGAAAGGTTCAATCACTAGTGAGTAATTCATAGGCATCTCATTCCTTCTACTAATGTTACCAACTCTCTGACATTTATCACAGGCTAAAACATAATTTCTAGCATCTTTAAAGAGAGTAGGCCAATAAAAACCTGATTGAAGAACCTTATGTGCAGTCCTCTCACCGGCATGATGTCCTCCATAGGGACTATCATGACACCGTCTGAGAACGTCCTTCTGCTCATGTTCCGGAATGCATCTTCTCACGATCCCGTTGGGGCCTTCTTTGAAAATATGTGGGTCATCCCAAAAGTAGTGCCTCAAATCATGAAAGAACTTCTTCCTTTGCTGAAATGTTAGACCTGGAGGCAAATACTTTGCAACAATAAAATTAGCATAATCTGCATACCACGGATCAGAAAGAGATTGTACTTTTACAACGGCAAGTTGCTCGTCTGGAAAACTATCGTTAACTGGGATGGGGTCGTGCGATATATCTTCCATCCTTGAAAGATTGTCCGCCACCGGATTGTCTTCCCCCTTCCTATCAACAATCTACAAATCAAATTCTTGAAGAAGGAGTACCCATATGATAAGCCTTGGCTTGACATCCTTCTTTGTCATAAGATACTTAATGGCAGCATGATCAGTATGAATAATAACTTTAGAATCAACAATATACTGCCTAAACTTATCACAAGCAAAAACTACAGCTAAGAATTCCTTCTCAGTAGTAGCATAATTTCTTTGAGCACTATCAAGGGTCTTACTAGCATAATGTATAACATTCTATTTCTTATCAACTCTTTGTCCTAAAACAGCTCCAACAGCAAAATCAGTTGCATCACACATAATTTCAAAAGGTAAATTCCAGTCAGGTGGTTGTACTATAGGAGCAGTTATTAAAGCTTTCTTAAGGACTTCAAAAGCTTCCTTACAATTTTCATCAAACGCAAAAGGAACATCCTTATGGAGAAGATTAGTGAGGGGTCTCGAGGTTTTAGAAAAGTCTTTAATAAATCTTCTATAAAAACCTGCATGACCGAGAAAACTGCGAATACCTTTGATGTCCCTTGGATAGGGCATCCTCTCAATAGCTTCGATCTTGGCTTTGTCCGCTTCAATTCCCCTTTCGGAAATCTTGTGACCAAGAACAATTCCTTCATTAACCATAAAGTGGCACTTCTCCCAGTTGAGTACCAAATTTGTCTCCTCGCATCTCTGCAAAACTTTATTAAGGTTGTGAAGACAATGGTCAAATGAAGTTCCATAAACAGAGAAATCGCCCATGAAGACTTCCATAATATCCCCGCAGAAACCATGAAAGATAGCAGACATACACCTTTGAAAAGTAGCAGGGGCATTAAATAAACCAAAAGGCATACGTCTGTAAGCATAAGTACCAAAAGGACAAGTAAAAGTGGTCTTCTCTTGATCGGCAGTGTTAACATGAATTTGCGAGAAGCCAGAATAACCATCGAGATAACAAAAGTGGGTATTTTTGGATAACATTTCAAGCATTTGGTCGATGAACGGCAACGGGTAGTGATCCTTCCTGGTTGCCTTGTTCAACTTCCTATAATCAATACACATTCTATATCCAATAATAATTCTCTGAGGTATTAGTTCATTTTTATCATTAGGAACCACAGTTGTACCTCCCTTCTTAGGAACACAATGTATCGGACTTACCCACTTACTATCAGCTATAGGGTAGATAATACCTGCGGCTAGAAGCTTGAGAATCTCGGTTCTCACGACATCCATCATCTTCGGGTTCAACCGTCGTTGATGATCAACAACTTGTTTAGCATCAGGCTCAAGGTTGATAGTATGTTGACAGATAGATGGACTAATCCCCTTAAGGTCATCAAGGGTATAGCCAATTGCGCCTCGGTGTTTACGAAGTACTTCCAATAATCGCTCTTCTTCATATCCTGAAAGGTTAGAATTGATAATAACAGGATATACTTTCTTTTCATCTAAATAAGCATACTTGAGCATATCGGGAAGAGGTTTAAGATCGAACACCGGGTCTTCTTTCGGTTTTGATAAAATTCCCAAAGGTTCAACCGGAAGGTTGTGCTTCAGGATAGCAGTCTGCCTCAAGAATATTTCATCTAGTTCATTTCTTTCCTGCATATGCAAATCATTCTCGTGGTCCTCCATGTATTGCTGCAAAGGATCATCAGGGGGAATAGCAATAGAGGCAATACTTTCAATAATTTTATCATCACTAGGTAAATCAGTACCACGAGGCTGCTTAGAGAACTTAGAAAAATTAAATTCATATGGCTCACCATCGAATTCAACAGAAACTTTACCTTTCTTGCAATCTATTATAGCTCCACAAGTTCTAAGAAAAGGTCTAACAAAAAATAATGGGACAAAAATTGTCTCTCTCTGATCCAAGTACTAGAAAGTCGGTAGGGTATTTTACCTTTCCACATAGGACTTCAACGTCCCTCACGATTCCGATAGGAGAGATGGTTGTCCTGTTTGCAAGATGAATAGTAACATCAACTTCTTCAAGTTCACAAGGGGAAATCTCACCGATGATTTCTTCATAAAGTGAATAAGGAATAGCACTTGCACTCGATCCCAAATCGCATAGCCCATAATAATTGTGATCTCCTATTTTAACAGATACCACTGGAGTACCTGAAATTGGGCCTTTATTCTTGGCTGTGACAAGGTTAGTGGAAATAGCACAAAAATTTATATTGGAATCCAAAACATCATTAGTAGCAAGATCTTTAATCAATGCAACTTGAGGATCGACCCTGATCTGGTCCTCAGGCTCATCAATTCTTCTCTCACTTTTATTTATTATGCCTGTCACAAGAGAGTGCTCCTTTATCCTCGTGGGAAAAGGAGGCTGTTCATATATAACTGCAGGCAAAATAGGGTCAGCAACAAAAATATCAATATGTGGTTCTTTAAAAGGTGCATGGTGCTGGTCTCTCTTCCTTTTAAAAGAATCAACGTGAGAGGCAAAATTCTTACACAAATCAATCACTAGATGGGAATCAAGACCAATCTTAGAGCAAAAAGAATTGAAGTAATCAGTTTCCACATAGCTCTCAATATAATCATGTTCATAATTTATAGCGGGTTCAATACCTTTATCAATTTCCCAATCTTCGGTATTCCTCTGGATTCTTTCAAGGAGATCCCACCTTTCTTCAACACTCTTCTTTTGAAACACCCCACTAGAGGAGGCATCCAACATCTCCTTATCCTGGCGAGAAAGCCTGGCATAAAAATTTGTAAATATAATTTCCTTGGGAAGCTTATGAATAGGGCATTTGAGCATTAGGGACTTCAATCTCCCCCAAGCTTGAGCAATGCTTTCTCCGTCACGAGACCTAAAGTTATAGATATAATTCCTGTCTCGATGAATTTCATGAAGAGGATAAAACTTAGTATAAAAGAGAGACATAAGCTCCTGCCAGTCCAGCAAGTGTGAGTCATCGAGAAGCCCATACCAATCTGAAGCTTTATCTATAAGTGATACGACAAACAATTTCCTCATGACAAACTCCCTCGATACACCTGCAAGCTTAGATAATGAACATAGTCGTGACAAATATAGCAAGTGTTCACCGGGATGTCTATCTCCTGCATAACGATTAGCCAAAACATAATCGATAATGCCAGCTGGTATTTTATAAGGCACAATTTCAGTAGGGGGAGGATCAACCACCACAGGTGTGGGGCGTCTTCCCGCAAGCAACGCTCCAATAATAGGGTTGTCCATAAGGACAAAGAGCAGCAATAGCAAAAATAAAAACAGAATTATAAAAAGACTTTCTTACCAGTTTCACTTTACCAATAGCGCTACGCTCCCCGGCAACGGCGCCAGAAAACGTTACTTGATGACCCTCAACCGTAAGGGATCTGTTGCAGCGTTTTCGATAAGTAAGAGTGTCGAACCCAACGAGGAGCAGAATGTATTGATAAGCGATTCTGAGCAAGAAATTACTGCAAGCACTGAAAGATAACTTTTAGGGGTTTTCTCGGTATAAACAACAGGAATGTAAAGGAAAGTAGTGTAAAAGGTACTGAGAGTAACAAGTGGCCCAATCCTTTCTTAGCAAAGGAGAGGCCTAGCAACTGAACTTATAAAGACTAAAGCGTTCTTGAGGACACACGGGAGAGGTAGTCATGTGCTTTCGCCATATTCCGTATCGATACTATGTTATGTGTTGATAAGTGTTGAGTGGGTGGATCTATGTTAGTGCACTCTCTAGACTAAGATGAATGCACTCTTATGATTAAACACCTTGCAAGCATCCGCAAATACAAGATAGAATTTAAGGCAAAAGCCTAACCATAGCAATACGACCGAGGATCCATTATTCCCTTATGCAAAAGCGTGCGAACTAGGGTTCAGGTTTCTGTCACTCCGGCAACCCACCATAAGCATTCTTTATACACAATGTATTCTCCTAGGTCCTTAATAAGGCGAAGTGTTGGGTGTTCGACTCACACAACACCACTAGTAGAATGACAACACAACTTAAATATCAAACAACACATATTACTTCAACAGCATATGACTACTAACAACAAGACTTTCCCATGTCCTCAAGAACTAAGGAAACTACTCACAAGACATAAAAGAGATCATGATCAGTGGGGATAAATATGTGATAAACAATCTGGACATAATAATATTTCTCCAACAAAACTCAATAGCATTCACCACAAAGTAGTAATCAACACCGATGGAGTAGAGAGGATAGATAGTACGAGTTACAACACGAGTTGCCATTGTAAGATGAGATTTGGATGAAGATGGAGATGGTGCTGGTGTTGGGGATGATGTTGATGATGATCACGATGATGCCTGTGATGATGGTGATGACGATGGCGACGATCTCCCCTTCCGGGAGGTGATCTCCCCGGCGGAATCTGCCCACCGGAGATGCCCTTTTCTTCTCTGTAGGTTTCCGCCTCGAAGCGGCGGCGGAACTCCGTAAAAAGTCTCGTGCCTAGGGTTTTCGGAGGACGGAGAACATATATGCCAAAGGGGGCGACCAGAGGTGGGCCAGGGGCTCCAGGCGCCCCCCGGCGCGGCCAGGGGGGCGCCCCCAGGCTGCCTGGGCACCCTGTGGGCCCCCTCTGACTCCCCTTTTGCGTGTCTTCGTTATTCGTCTAAAAAATACCTCCCGTGAATTTTCAGGTAATTTGGAGGTGTTCTTCTTCAGCAACTCAGCATCCACTTTTTCCTGCAGAATCCTGCGTCTGCTGTTCCGGCATCGGAAAGTTGCAAACTGTGTAAAATAGACCAAAACAACATAAGAACATCATCATAACGTGAAATATATCAATGAATAAGGATAAATTATGATACAAAATAGTGATGCATTTTGGACGTATCACTTAGCTTTTTTCTGGATAGGCAAGTACCCTACCCTCTGGAACGCGGTTTGGCTAAGCTAGAAGCCGGCTGGCCGGCTGCTCGGCATTCGGCCAACTTGTCTCAAGGGCCGTCTTGCCCTATGTTTACTTTTCTTTAGCCATTTTTCATGTGGGAACCACTGCTTGCCTTTGACTCCCGCTAGTCAGATAGCCGCGTTCTGCGAGTCTGTGACCTTTAGGTGGAAGAGGACTTGGATGCCGGCACACTACTTGTCCGACTGTTGGAGAAAAATGTTAAACATAGGACCAGGTGGCGAGCCCCCGGGCCGTCTGTTCGGTCCCGGTGCCGGGCGAAGGAATGGAAATAACACATTCACAGGCATAAAACTTATCATATAGATAAAGGGAGGGGCAGTCCCCGAGAGCTCCTCGGGGGTCCCGTTGTTTTTCAAAATACAGTAGATAGTACGATACATACTGTCTTTAGCTGTAAAAGCGGCGAAGGAGGTTTTCGTTCCACGGGCGCTCTGACTCCTTGCCTGAGTCATCTCTTTTGCGTGCTCTTGGCTTCTGCGCGTCGATAAGGTAGTAGGCATCATTCCCTAGTACCTTGTTGATGATGAATGGCCCTTCCCAAGGGGCTAAGAGCTTGTGCTGGCCGGCTGTTCGCTGGATCAGCCGGAGCACAAGGTCCCCCTCGCGAAAGGATCGCGGCCTGACTCACCGGCTGTGATAGCGACGGAGAACTGATACGTCTCCAACATATCTGTAATTTTTTATTGTTCCATGCTATTATTTATGAAGTCCTGGATGCTTAATGGGCTTTATCATTCACTTTTATATCATTTTTGGTACTAACCTACTAACCCAAAGGCCTAGTCCAGATTGCCGTTTTTTGCCTATTTCAGGGTTTTGCACAAAAGGAATATCAAACGGAGTCCAAACGGAATGAAACCTTCGCGGGAGATATTTTTGGAGAAAATCACGCACGAAAAGCGTCAGGACCAAGTCAGGAGACAGCTGGGCTGCCCTCGAGGGTGGGGGGCGCGCCCCCTTCCCAGGGCGCACCCCCCTGCCTCGAGGCTGGCCCACACGGCCCCCGGTGCCCTCCTTCTTCCTATATATACCTACGTACCCTAGAAACTCCATACGCAGAGAGAAAACCCTAATTCCACCGCCATAGCTTCTGTTCCCGTGGAGATCCCATCTTGGAGCCTGTTCCGGGAGGGGGATCCATCACGAAGGCCTTCATCATCATCATCATCATCGCCCTCACCATGAGTTGTGAGTAGTTTACCACAGAACTTTGGGTCCATAGCTAGTATCTAGATGGCTTCTTCTCTCTCTCTGAATCTCAATACAAAGTTCTCCTCGGTCTTCGAGGAGATTTATTCGATGTAATATCTTTTTGCAGTGTGTTTGTCGAGATCCGATGAATTGTGAGTTTATGATCAAGGTTATCTATGAAAGATATTTGGTTCTTCTCTAAACTTTTTATGTGTGCTCATAATATCCTTGCAAGTCTCTTTGAATTATTGGTTTGGTTTGGCCTACTAGATCTATAGTTCTTGCAATGGGAGAAGTGCTTGGCTTTGTGTTCAATCTTGCGGTGTCCTTTCCCAGTGACAGTAGGGGCAGCAAGGCACGTATTGTATTGTTGCCATCGAGGATAAAAAGATGGGGTTTTCATCATATTGCTTGAGTTTATCCCTCTACATCATGTCATCTTGCTTAAGGCGTTACTCTGTTCGTATGAACTCAATACACTAGATGCATGCTGGATAGCGGTCGATGTGTGGAGTAATAGTAGTAGATGCAGGCAGGAGTCGGTCTACTTGTCTCGGACGTGATGCCTATATACAATGATCATGCCTAGATAGTCTCATAATTATTCGCTTTTCTATCAATTGCTCGACATTAATTTGTTTACCCGCCGTAGAATACCGCTATCATGAGAGAAGCCACTAGAGAAAACTATGGCCCCCGGTCTATTCTCAACATATCAATCTACATCTACTTTACTTTTCTTGCTTTTATTTGCTGTTTTATTAAACGAAAAATACCAAAAATATAATTATCATCTCTATCATATCTCACTCTCGTAAGTGACCGTAAAGGGATTGACAACCCCTTATCGCGTTGGCTGCAAAGTTCTTATTTGTTTGTGCAGGTGCGAGGGACTCGCGTGTGGTCTCCTACTGGATTGATACCTTGGTTCTCAAAAACTGAGGGAAATACTTACGGTACTGTGCTGCATCTCCCTTTCCTCTTCGAGGGAATACAACGCAAGCTCAAGAGGTAGCAAAAAGAATTTATGGCGCTGTTGCCGGGGAAGCTTACGCAAAAGTCATATACCAAGTACCTATCACAAACCCTTATCCTTCGCATTACATTTATTTGCCTCTCGTTTTCCTCTCCTCCACTTCACCCTTTCCGTTTTATTTGCCCTTCTCCCGCCGTGTGTTTTCCGTTCGCTTGCCTCTTGTTTGCTTGTGTGCTATGTGCCCTCAATTAGCTTGCATCTTCGCTTGCTAAAGTATGGATCCTCATCCACTTGCTAATCTCTTTAAGAGATCCAATTATGTTGAACCAATTGCTAGTGAGCTGCGTGCACTAGATTATTTTTATGAGGTTTTGCTTGAAATTAGTGAATCTGAAAATTGTGATGAAGTGCTTAAAGAGATTCATGATAGCTTCTTGAATAAACAACATGATTGCAATGATGTTATTATAAATTCTATTAATGTCAATTGTGCTAATGATACGCAAAACCCTAAGCTTGGGGATGCTAGTATTGCTATGTCCGCTACTTGTTGCAATGATCATGATTGGGGTGATGCTTCTTACGATCTTGAAAATTTATTTCAACCCCATGATGAATATGAGATTGATAATAATGTTTGCAATAATATTGAAAGTGGGTTTGGAAGAGTGTCAACTTTAGATACCACATATTTGGAGCATGATCAATCTTATGAATTTTTTTATAAGAGTGGGTTTGGAGAGGTCATGACTTTAGTTAATATTGATCCCACTATTTTGGAAGAGTGTCAACTTTGCATGCATGTGGATCGTGTTGAAAATATGTTATGTGATAGCTATTTTGTTGAATTTGATCATGACCCTACATGCAATGATTATGAGAGAGGGAAATATGGTTTTAGAAATTTTCATGTTACTAGACTACCTCTCGTTATGTTGAGATTGCTATTGTTTCTTTCTCCTTCCTTGCATATGCTAGATCTTGCTTCTCTTGGTAATTTGTTTTGCTATAAGATGCCTATGCATAGGAAGTATGTTAGACTTAAATGTGTTTGTCACATGTCTTATGATGCTCTCTTTGTGCTTCAATTCTTATCGTTCATGTGAGCATCATTGAATTCTCAAGCCTATCTTAATGGCTATAAAGAAATAGCTTGTTGGGAGGCAACCCAATTTTATGTTTTATGTTTTTGTTGCTGTTAGGGAATAAATATTGCATCTAGCCTCTGATTATATGTGGTTTCATGTTTTGTTTAGTGTTTGTGCCAAGTAGAACCTTTGGTAAGACTTGTGTGAAGTTTAAATGATCTTGCTGTAAAAAACAGAATCGTTAGCGCTCGCTAAAGTAGACTTCAGATTTTACTGGAGCATGCGTTTTAGTTGATTATTTTTGCTGCTGATTTGTAGACAAATTGCGCAAATTTACAAATTTAGTATGAAGTTTTTGGAGTTCCAGAAGTAGGCGAACCCAGCAGATTACTACAGACTGTTCTGTTTTTGACAGATTCTGTTTTTCGTGTGTTGTTTGCTTATTCCGATGCATCTATGAGTAATATTGGAGGATATAAACCATAGATAACTTGGAGTACAGTATGCTTAACACCAAAAAACAAAGAATGAATTCCTTGTTGTACCTTTGAGTAGTGGTTTGTTTTCTCTTACTAACGGAGCTCACGAGAATTTTTGTTTAAGTTTTGTGTTGTGAAGTTTTCAAGTTTTGAGTATTGCTTTGATGGACTATGTGACAAGGAGTAGCAAAGGCCTAAGCTTGGGGATTCCCATGGCACCCCAGTTAAATTCAAGATAATCAAAAGCCTAAGCTTGGGGATGCCCCGGGAAGGCATCCCCTCTTTCGTCTTCATCCATCGGTAACTATACTTGGAGCTATATTTTTATTCGCAACATGTTATGTGTTTTGCTTGGAGCGTCTTGTATAATTTGAGTCTTTGCTTGTTGGCTTGCCACAATCATCCTTGCTGGACACACCTATTTTAGAGAGTTAAATATGGCCTAGAAATTGTTAGAACACTCTATGTGCCTCATTTATATCTTTTGAGTTGAATAGTTTTTGCTCTAGTGCTTCACTTATATCTTTTAGAGCATGGTGGTGGTAATATTTTGTAGAAATTGTTGAACTCTCATGCT
Source organism: Secale cereale (assembly GCA_902687465.1). Classification (NCBI taxonomy): domain Eukaryota; kingdom Viridiplantae; phylum Streptophyta; class Magnoliopsida; order Poales; family Poaceae; genus Secale; species Secale cereale. The sequence continues at coordinate 676,669,202 of LR738715.1, read as the reverse complement.
TCACTTATATCTATTTGAGAGTCTATTAAAACAACATGGTAAAGTTTTTAGGCTAAAGAAACTAGTCTTCACATGATAAACATCCAATGTCAATGTAGTAAAAAATCACATCAAGTGCATTGAATAGAAAGAGATGTTGGATGCTTGATAATTGTTTTGAGACATGAGGATGGTGATATTAGAGTCATGCTAGTGGAGTTATTATGAAATTGAGAAATACTTGTGTTAAGGTTAGTGATTCCCGTAGCATGCACGTATGGTGAACCGTTGTGTTACTAAGTTAAAGCATGAGGTATTTGTAGAGTGTCAACCTTTGTGTGGAGGTCGGGGGCGCGTGATGGTTAACTCCTACCAACCTCCCCCCTAGGGGCATGCGTTGATTGCTTTGTTTTAATGACTTGTAGATTTTTGCAATAAGTATATGAGTTCTTATGACTAATGTTGAGTCCATGGATTATACGCACTCTCACCCTTCCACCATTGCTAGCCTCTCTTGTACCGCGCAACTTTCGCCGGTGCCATAAACCTACTATATATCCTTCCTCAAAACAGCCACCATATTGTTCTTCAAAACAGCCACCATACCTACCTATCATGGCATTTCCATAGCCATTCCGAGATATATTGCCATGCAACATTCCACCGTCCCGTTCATATGACACGCATCATATTGTCATATTGCCATGCATGATCATGTAGTTGACATCGTATTTGTGGCAAGGACACCATGCATAATTTATCATACATGTCACCCTTGTTTCATTGCACATACCGGTACACCGCCGGAGGCATTCACATAGAGTCATACTTTGTTGTTGTAGTATCGAGTTGTAATTTCGTGTTGTAATGAAAGTGTGATGATCATCATTATTAGAGCATTGTACCATGGGAGGAAAGGCTAAATCTATAAAGCCCCTCCGCAAAAAAAGGAAGAAAAAAACGGAAAGGCCAAAGAAAAAAAGAAAGGCCCAAAAAAAGAAAAAAAGAAAAAAGGACAATTGCTACTATCTTTTTCCACACTTGTGCTTCAAAGTAGCACCATGATCTTCATTGTAGAGAGTCTCATGCTTAGTCACTTTCATATACTAGTGGGAATTTTCGTTATAGAACTTGGCTTGTATATTCCAACGATGGGCTTCCTCAAATGCCCTAGGTCTTCGTGAGCAAGCAAGTTGGATGCACACCCACTAGTTTCTTTTGTTGAGCTTTCATTCATATTTAGCTCTAGTGCGTCCGTTGCATGGCAATCCTTACTCACTCACATTGATATCTATTGATAGGCATCTCCATAGCCCGTTGATACGCCTAGTCGATGTGAGACTATCTCCCTCTTTTTGTCTTCTCCACAACCACCTCTATTCCACCCATAGTGCTATATCCATGGCTCATGCTCATGTATTGCGTGAAAGTTGAAAGGTTTGAAAAGATAGAGCATGAAAACAAATGCTTGGCTCAAATCGGGGTTGTGCATGATATGAATATTTTGTGTGATAGCAAGGAAGCATAGCCAACACTATATGATTTTGTAGGGATAACTTTCTTTAGCCATAGTATTTTGAGAAGATGTGATTGCTTTGTTAGTATTGCTTGAAGTATTGTTATTTCTTGTGTCCATATAGACTTTTAACTTGAATCTTTCAGATCTGAACATTCATGCCACAATTAAGAGAATTACATTGAAAAACTATATTGGTTAGCATTCCACATCAAAATTTCTTTCGTTATCATTTACCTACTCGAGGACGAGCAGGAATTAAGCTTTTGGATGCTTGATACGTCTCCAACGTAACTATAATTTTTTATTGTTCCATGCTATTATTTATGAAGTCTTGGATGCTTAATGGGCTTTATCATTCACTTTTATATCATTTTTAGGACTAACCTACAAACCCAAAGGCCCAGTCCAGATTGCTGTTTTTTCCCTATTTCAGGGTTTTGCAGAAAAGGAATATCAAACGGAGTCCAAACGGAATGAATCCTTCGCAGGAAATATTTTTGGAGGAAATCACGCACGATAGACTTTGGGGCCAAGCCAGGGGACGTGGGACCAGCCCTCGAGGGTGGGGGGCGCGCCCCCCTGCCTCGAGGCTGGCCCACGTGGCCCCCGGTGCCCCTCATCTTCCTATATATACCTACGTACCCCAGAAACTCCATACTCAGAGAGAAAACCCTAATTCCACCGCCGTAGCTGCTGTTTCCGTGGAGATCCCATCTTGGAGCCTGTTCTGGGAGGGGGTCCATCACGGAGGCCTTCATCATCATCATCGCCCTCACCATGAGTTGTGAGTAGTTTACCATAGACCTTCGGATCCATAGCTAGTATCTAGATGGCTTCTTCTCTCTCTCTGAATCTCAATACAAAGTTCTCCTCGGTCTTCGAGGAGATCTTTTTGATGTAATCTCTTTTTGCGGTGTGTTTGTCGAGATCCGATGAATTTTGAGTTTATGATCAAGGTTATCTATGGAAGATATTTGGTTCTTCTCTAAACTTTTTATGTGTGCTCATAATATCCTTGCAAGTCTCTTTGAATTATTGGTTTGGTTTGGCCTACTAGATCTATAGTTCTTGCAATGGGAGAAGTGCTTGGCTTTGGGTTCAATCTTGCGGTGTCCTTTCCTAGTGACAGTAGGGGCAGCAAGGCATGTATTGTATTGTTGCAATCGAGGATAAAAAGATGGGGTTTTCATCATATTGCTTGAGTTTATCCCTCTACATCATGTCATCTTGCTTAAAGCGTTACTCTGTTCGTATGAACTCAATACACTAGATGCATGCTGGATAACGGTCGATGTGTGGAGTAATAGTAGTAGATGCAGGCATGAGTCGGTCTACTTGTCTCAGACGTGATGCCTATATACAATGATCATGCCTAGATAGTCTCATAATTATTCTCTTTTCTATCAATTGCTCGACAGTAATTTGTTTACCCGCCGTAGAATATCGCTATCATGAGAGAAGCCACTAGAGAAAACTATGGCCCCCGGGTCTATTCTCAACATAGCAATCTACATCTACTTTACTTTTCTTGCTTTTATTTGCTATTTTATTAAACCAAAAATACCAAAAATATAATTATCATCTCTATCAGATCTCACTCTCGTAAGTGATCGTAAAGGGATTGACAACCCCTTATTGCGTTGGCTGCGAAGTTCTGATTTGTTTGTGCAGGTGCGACGGACTGGCGCGTGGTCTCCTACTGGATTGATACCTTGGTTCTCAAAAACTGAGGGAAATACTTACGCTACTGTGCTGCATCTCCCTTTCCTCTTCGAGGAAATACAACGCAAGCTCAAGAGGTAGCAGACGGCTGCTGGGGGTCTTTGGGCCGTCTGTTCCAGGGTCAGCTGGCATGAAGATTGATTCTGACTCTGGTGACGGCTGGATAGACGGCTTGCGCAAGCATTGGAGGGACACGCCGGTTGGTATTGCTTGCCGGGTGGAGCAAATTCGTGCCAAGGCGTCGGCCAGAACGTTGTCAGCTCGTGGTATGTGGAGGAACTCGTAGCCATCAAAATGTCCACTGATTTGATGAACCAGGAAACGGTAACTTGCCATGTTTGCATCTTTGATGTCCCAATCACCAGATGACTGTTGGACCACCAAGTCCGAGTCACCATAGCACAGCACTCAGTGGATGCAAATCTCTTTGGCCATCCGGAGCCCATGAATGAGTGCCTCGTACTCGGCCACGTTGTTGGAGGCGGCAAAGTGGATTTGCAAGGTGTACTTGAGCTTGTCGCCTTTGGGGGAGGTAAGGACGACGCCGGCTCTCAAGCCAGTGTGCATCTTTGATCCGTCAAAGTGCATCCGCCAATGGGTTGAGTATGGAGCAGGCGGTAGGTACTGGGTCTCGGCCTAGTCGACGAGGAAGTCGGCTAGCGCTTGTGACTTGATGGTGCTGCGGGGCTGGTAGAAGATGGTGAAGGGGGCCAGCTCAATGGCCCACTTTGCCACTAGGCCTGAAGCATCTCTCTTGCCCATGATCTCAGCAAGCGGGGCCATGCATACGACCGTGATCGGATGCTCTTGGAAGTATTGCTTGAGTTTCTTGGTGGCAAAGTACACACCATAGCACATATTCTGGTAATGCGGATAGTTCTGCTTGGAAACTGACAACACCTCGCTCAAGTAATAGACTGGCCTCTGGACGGGCAAGGCTCTGCCGTCTTCTGGGCATTCGACCACGATCACAGTGCTGACCACCCGGCTGGTGGCGGCTATGTAAAGGAACATGGGTTCCTTGTTCGTTGGCGCCGCCAGGACAGGCGGCGTGGACAACACTTTCTTGAGCTGGTGGAAGGCTTCGTCCGCCTTGTCATTCCACTCGAAGCAGGTGGTCTTCTTCATCAATTGGTACAGAGGGAGTGCCTTCTCGCCCAGCCGGCTGAGCGATGCCAGGCACCCAGTGAACTTCTGGACGTCTCGTATGCGAGTTGGCCTCTCCATCCTCTCAATGGCCTTGATCTTTTCGGGGTTGCACTCGATGTCGTGCTCAGACACCAGGAAGCCAAGGAGTTGTCCTGCTGGTACCCCGAAGATGCATTTCTCTGGGTTTAGCTTGATCTGAAAGCGGCGCAGGTTTTCGAAGGTCTCTTGGAGGTCCTCCAAGAGAGTTCCCATCTTCTCCGTCTTCACCACGATATCGTCCACGTAAACGTGGGCGTTTTTGCCAAGTTGGTTGAGGAGACACTTCTGGATGCAACGCTGAAAGGTGGCGCCGGCATTTCTCAAGCCGAACATCATAGTCAGGTAGCAGAAGGCCCCAAATGGCGTGAGGAAGGCGGTCTTCAGGCGGTCGGCCGGATCCAGTTTGATCTGGTGGTATGCGAAATAGGCATCGAGGAATGACAGCAGCTCGCATTCGGCAGTGGAGTCAATCACTTGATCTATTCGCGGCAGAGCAAACGGATCTTTAGGGCAAGCTTTGTTGAGGCTGGTGTAGTCAATGCACATGCGTCATTCGTTATTCTTCTTCGGCACTAGGACGGGGTTGGAGAGCCACTCTGAGTAGAACACCTCCATAATGAAGCCGGCTGCTAGCAGGCAGGTGATACGTCCAAAACGTATCTATAATTTCTGCTTGCTCCATGCCTCTTTTGGGCGATATTTCTATGATATTTATACACTTCCATACACTTTTGATCATATTTGGACTAACCTATTAACTCAGTGCACCCCAGTGCCAGTTTCTGTTTTCGGCTGTTTTTGTATTTCAGGTTTTCACGTTACGAGAACTGCCAGGAAAAATCCAGAAAAATTATATAAAAAATCAGCGTTCCAGAAACTTCCGTGCGCCCGAAGGACAGCCGGGGGGGCCACCAGGGCTCCAGGCGCCCTGGCGGCGCCCCCCCCCCCTGGGCCGCGCCGGGGGGCGCCTGGGCCCCCCGAGGCTCCTCCGATGCCCCCCTTTGGCATATATTTAAAGCGTTTCGAGAAACCCTCAGAACAGGAACTCTTTTCGCGATCCCATCTCTGTTCCGCCGCCGCCGCCGCTTCCAAGATCGGGAGCACCAGGAGAACTCTTCCCGGGACCCTGCCGGAGAGGAGGATCACCACCGGGAGCCTCTCCATCACCATGGACGCCTCCCGGATGAGTTGTGAGTAGTCTCCCTTGGACCATGAGTCCATGACCAGTAGCTATGTGATGTTCTCCTCCCATTCTTATGCTTCACTTATTAGTCCTCGTGAGCTGCCCTACATGATCGAGGCACATATGTAATCCTTATGCTGTTGCTATGATGAGTTTGCTGGGATCCGATGGATTATGAGATTATGTTCAGATTGTGATTGAGTAATATATTTGATCTACCACTTTTATATTTATGTTCGTAAGTAATTCTTGCATGTTCTCCGTTGTTATTTATTGCTTTGGCCAAGTAGTAGGTAGTGACTCCAAGAGGGAACGTTATGCTTGATTGTGGGTTCATGCCCCTCGATGACTAGTTTGAGTGACAGAAACATGAGTCTAGGGGATGTGCTGTTGCCACAAGGGGGAAAACAACGGTGCTTGTGCCCGCGGGTGCAAGGATTGTTTACTTTACGCAAAGTTCTTTTAATGCAGTTGTTTGTTGCTTTGAGTTTACACTATGGGTGGGGCTCGCAACTTAATACCAGCGAGATGTTCTGGATAGATATCTCAAGGTGGATGATTAGTAGTAGATATTGATGGATTTCGGTCTACTTACTTTGGCGTACCGCCCATGCTTTGAACCTCAACCTTTCTTGCAATGTAGTCAGCATTGGTTTGCGTTCGTGGTCCTGTCAATTGCCCAGCTGTAATTCGTTTACCTCACATAGCTGTTTTATCGTCTTTTGGGAGAGAGACATCACTAGTGAACATCATGAGACTCCGGTCCATATTACCATCATTGATCACATCCGCTATTTACTTTTCGCTTTTACTTACTATTGCAAACATTATCTATCACTACTATCATTTGCGTTTAATCCTTTGTGAACTACAAGGCCGGAGGGATTGACAACCTCTCAGTACTCGTTGGGAGCAAAGTTATTTGTATCTGTGTGCAGGTCCATGTTGACTGCTAATATCTGGCGCCGTAGCAGTTGACACCTTCTTGTTGAACCTAGGAGTCTCTGGGGATTCGATCCTTGGTATCTTTGCCAAGGGAAAAACTTCCGCATCACTACATCTCACACCTTCCACTTGGGGTAACCAACAAGGGGCGAGAAGCCTAGCAAAGAGTATTTCTGGCGCCGTTGCCGGGGACTCCACTCTTCAGGATAGGGGAGTTGCACGCTATCTTTTACCTTTGTTTTTAGTCTTGTTAGTTTACCTTTCAGTTTTTGCTTTAGTACCTTTTTATCAAAAATCACAAAAATAGTTATCTTGCTTGCTTGCTACTATGGGTTCCACCGAGAACACCAAGTTGTGTGACTTCACTAGTCACAACAACGATGACTTTATCAGCACACCTATCACTACACCTGCCACTTCAGCACCTTCATATGAAATTAAACCTGCTTTACTGAACTTAGTCATGAAAGATCAATTCTTCGGTGCTGGAGATGATGCTGCTTTACACTTGAACAACTTTGTTGAACTTTGTGATATGCAAAAGTACCAAGAAATAGATGGTAATATTGTTAAGTTCAAGCTTTTTCCTTTCTCCTTGAGAGGAGGAGCTAAAATTTGGTTTCACTCTTTGCCTAGAAATAGCATAGATTCATGGGACAAGTGAAAGATGCTTTTATTGGAAAATACTATCCACCTGCTAAAATTATCCAACTAAGAAGTAACATAATGAATTTTAAACAATTGGATAATGAACACGTTGCCCAAGCTTGGGAACGTATGAAATCTCTTATCAAGAACTGCCCTACTCATGGTTTGACTACTTGGATGGTTATCCAAACTTTTTATGCAGGCTTGAACTTTACCTCGCGGAACTTGTTAGATTCGGCCGCGGGAGGAACCTTTATGTCAACTACACTTGGTGCCGCCACGAAGCTTCTCGATGAGATGATGACCAACTATTCCCAATGGCACACCGAACGCGCTCCAAGAGGTAGGAAGGTAAACTCTGTCGAGGAGATTTCCTCCCTTAATGAAAAAGTTGACTTGATCATGTCTCTACTTTCGAAGCAATCTACTGTTGATCCTCGTGATGTTCCTTTAAATTCTTTGATTGCTCAAGAACAAGTAGATGTGAAATTTATCTCTAGAAACAATTTTAATAACAATGCTTATAGGAGTAATTTTGGTAGCAATCCTAGACCGTTCCCCTCTAATTCTTATGGGAATAACAATGCTTATCCTAGCACCAAGAACTCCACTACTGAACTAGAGATTATGCTTAAAGATTTCATCACTACCCAAAAAGCCTTTAATAAGAGTGTAGAAGAAAGACTACATAAACTAGATGATCTCTCTTTTAAGGTAGACCATTTAGCCAATGAGGTAAAACTGCTTAAAATTAAAACTTCTCCTCTTGAGGAGAGGAAGGTCACTCCTATTAATGCTACTCAAGTGCAAATTAATGAGAACATTAGGATGATGGCTAAACTTAAAGAAAGATGGGCTAGAGAAAGGGAGGAAGAAGATAGAATTAAGAGCCTTCCTACCCACCACACTGTTGCTACTATCCAAGTTGTTGAGGATATCCAAACTCTTAGCACCCAATGTACTCCTGGTCCCATTGGACCTATTAATGGTGATGCTATGACTATAGAAACTACCAAACAAGTGAACCTTAAGGACACCACTACCACTTTACTTGATGCTAGTGATCTTGATTTTGATAATTGCACTCTTACCGAAGTTATTGATTTCCTTCACAAGATGTCTAGAGATCCCCGCACTAGCACGCTTAACCTTGCCTTCACAGAGCATATCACTAATGCTCTCATCAAAGCTAGGGAGGAGAAACTTAGAGTAGGAGCCTCCATACCTAGAAAGCTAGAAGATGGTTGGGATCCTATGATAAAAATTAAATTGAATGACTTCTCTTGCTATGCATTATGTGATGTTGGAGCTAGTACCTCTGTTATGCCCAAAAGAATATATGATATGCTTAAATTGAAACCTTTTGATTCTTGTTCTTTTGGTGTTCGTCTCGTTGATTCTTCCATAAAGAAACCTTTGGGGAGGATCGACGATGTTCTTATCGTTGTCAATGACAATTATGTTCCCGTTGATTTCACTGTTATGGATATTGAATGTGATCCTTCTTGTCCAATTATTTTGGGACGTCCCTTTTTGCGCACCGTTGGTGCTATCATTGACATGAAAGAGGGTAATATAAAATTTCAGTTTCCTCTCAAGAAAGGGATGGAACACTTCCCTCGAAAGAAGATCAAGTTACCTTTTGAGTCCGTTGTACGGGCTAGCTATTCTTTTACTCTTGATAAAACTTGATCTCTATGCATTATGCCTAGCTTAAAGGCATAAAAGAAAGCGCTTTTGGGAGGCAGCCCACATGAATAAAAAATTTATTTAGCTTTTGTTGTGTCTTTATGTTGTTTACTACAGTAGCATCATCATTGTATCTTTGCTTTTCATATTTGTGCCAAGTATAGCCTCTGATTGCTAGAAAGTTCAAAAGTTGTGAGGTGCTGTCCAGGAAACAGATTCTATCCTTGGATAGAAAAATTCGTATAAAATCACCAGATCATCTTTTTGGTCTGAATTCTTTCGACAGCGTTCTCTATATAATTGTCTTTCGTACGTCTGTTCTGAGTTTTTTTATTTGATTTGCAGAAGTACCCCGAACAAATCAATTACTACCTGCTGTTCTGTTTTTCACAGATTCTGTCCTGTTTTGCCTTTCCTTCATTTTGTAAACCAAGAGCTTGCTTTTTCTTTGCAAAAAACTTTTGGCAATCTTGAGAAACAGTAGAACTTCAAGAATATCTTTATTTCCAGCAAGGTGCAATTATTTTATTAAGGGTACTAACCTCGCTAATCAGATTATGATGAGTTATGTATGAAGGGAGTTTTCAAGTGTGCGAGGGAAGATGATAAAAAGATTCAGGAGTGTCAAGCGCTCAAGCTTGGGGATGCCCCCGTGCACCCCCAAGAAATATTCAAGGAGACTCAAGCGTCTAAGCTTGGGGATGCCCCTGTGCATCCCCTTCTCCATCAACACTATCAGTTCGTCTTTCGTTGCACTATATTTTTATCACTTCATGTGTTATGTGCTATGCTTGGAGCGTCTTGCTTTTAGTTTTCTTTAGTTTTCCATAACGAGTCGGAACTCAGCGTTCTTTATGTGGGAGAGAAACACGCTCCACTTCTACCTAGAACATAACATAGAATTTTCATGACTATCTTTGCTGTGTGTGTTCTTTGTCTTTTAATAGCTACTATCATGTTCAGCTCTTAGCTTTCATGCTTATCTTTTCAAAGAGCTTTTGTTTAGTTGGTTGCTTGAACTCTCTTTAATTATCATGCTCACCTTATTAAGAGAGTTTGCTTCCATTGCATTGGTTAATATGTCTATGATAAAGATGCTACGTGCATGATGGCGCTTAGTAGTTCAGGTTTTCTTATGGTTAGTCTCAAATAGCTGGGGGGGTTCCCAATGTGTTATTGGAGTACCAACATGATTTGTTTGCCTATGATGTGGTATGGTTTAGTAATATCTTCCCTCAAGAATTTATTTTGATTGACTTGGCGTATGCTCACGCATATTTAAGACTGTAAAGAAAGTCTGTCAAGCCTTGATGATCTTGTGTTTCTGAGTAGCGATATAACTACCATGCCTGATTCAATGTTGCTTTGTCGCTCTGCATGATTATGACCGTCATTGCTCTCTTAGTTGGTCGCTCCCAGTCTTTTGCTAACCTCCACCTGTACTAAGCGAACTAACTTTGCAATACATAGCTCATGGGAAAGTAGCTTAAAAACTATTGTGGTAAAGAATATGTTGCTTATGTATCTTATTTCTTATAAGTTGCTTGCTGAGCGGTAACCATGTTTCTGGGGACGCCATCAACTGTTACACTTTTGTTGAATATCATGTGAGTTGCTATGCATGTTCGTCTTGTCTGAAGTAAGGGTGATTTGCCATGGGTTGAATGAGTATGCATATTGTTAGAGAAGAACATTGGGCCGCCAACCAAAGCCATGTATCATGGTGGAAGTTTTAGCTTGGACATTAATCCTCAATCTCTTATGAGAATATGCTTGTGCATTGAAGAGGAGTCCATTATCTATTTTCTATGTTGTCCCGGTATGGATGTCCTCAAGTTGAGATCTATCAAAAACGAGAAATCAAATGCGATCTATCTCCTTGGACCTTTGTACAGGTGGCATAGAGGTACCCCTTTGTGACACTTGGTTGAAACATATGTAATGCAATGATAACCCATGGAAATCCGAGCTAATTAGGACAAGGTGCGAGCACTATTGGTATTCGATGCATGAGGCCTGCAACTTATAGGATGTTTTATGCATAGCACATATGAAGTACTACTACCGTTGACAAAATTGCTTCTATGTTTTCAAAATAAAAAGCTCTAGCACATGACCATTCTTTTACTTTTATGTCGAGTCTCCACCTTCTTTTAAAGCACCAACTACTGAGAGCATGATTGTCATTCTGAGTGTAATGTGCATTGTCCCAAAGTAGCATTGTCTTTTGCATGATTGTGATATCGTTTATTCTGAAATCATTGTATCTAGTCATCACTTAAACCTTGAAGGTGCCCCTGCATTTATGTTTTGCTTCACTAAAGGGGGCAAGCTAGATATCACTTATCATATTTTCACACCATGTTCATTGCAAATCTATTTGATGTTTCAATGTCATATTGTAAAACTTTCAGTTCTTTGTGATTTTCTCATGAGGCAACTTAATTACTACAGATTCATTATCTCAGTAAGCTTTTGTCATATGACTATGAAAAGTCCTATATGGTTAATAGCATGTCACCACAGAAATTATTCTTGTTATCATTTACCTACTCGAGGACGAGCAGGAATTAAGCTTGGGGATGTTGATACGTCCAAAACGTATCTATAATTTTTGCTTGCTCCATGCCTCTTTTGGGTGATATTGCTATAATATTTATACACTTCCATACACTTTTGATCATATTTGGACTAACCTATTAACTCAGTGCACCCCAGTGCCAGTTTCTGTTTTCGGCTATTTTTGTATTTCAGGTTTTCACGTTACGAGAACTGCCAGGAAAAATCCAGAAAAATTATATAAAAAATCAGCGTTCCAGAAACTTCCGTGCACCCGAAGGACAGCCGGGGGGGCCACCAGGGCTCCAGGCGCCCTGGCGGCGCCCCCCCCCCCCCTGGGCCGCGCCGGGGGGGCGCCTGGGCCCCCCGAGGCTCCTCCGATGCCCTCCTTGGGCATATATTTAAAGCGTTTCGAGAAACCCTCGGAACAGGAACTCTTTTCGCGATCCCATCTCTGTTCCGCCGCCGCCGCCGCTTCCAAGATCGGGAGCACCAGGAGAACTCTTCCCGGCACCCTGCCGGAGGGGAGGATCACCACCAGGAGCCTCTCCACCACCATGGATGCCTCCCGGATGAGTTGTGAGTAGTCTCCCTTGGACCATGAGTCCATGACCAGTAGCTATGTGATGTTCTCCTCCCGTTCTTATGCTTCACTAATTAGTCCTCGTGAGCTGCCCTACATGATCGAGGCACATATGTAATCCTTATGCTGTTGCTATGATGAGTTTGCTGGGATCCGATGGATTATGAGATTATGTTCAGATTGTGATTGAGTAATATATTTGATCTACCTCTTTTATATTTATGTTCGTAAGTAATTCTTGCATGTTCTCCGTTGTTATTTATTGCTTTGGCCAAGTAGTAGGTAGTGACTCCAAGAGGGAACGTTATGCTTGATTGTGGGTTCATGCCCCTCGATGACTAGTTTGAGTGACAGAAACATGAGTCTAGTGGATGTGTTGTTACCACAAGGGGGAAAACAACGGTGCTTGTGCCCGCGGGTGCAAGGATTGTTTACTTTACGCAAAGTTCTTTTAATGCAGTTGTCTGTTGCTTTGAGTTTACACTATGGGTGGGGCTCGCAACTTAATACCAGCGAGATATTCTGGATAGATATCTCAAGGTGGATGATTAGTAGTAGATATTGATGGATTTCGGTCTACTTACTTTGGCGTACCGCCCATGCTTTGAACCTCAACCTTTCTTGCAATGTAGTCAGCATTGGTTTGCGTTCGTGGTCCTGTCAATTGCCTAGCTGTAATTCGTTTACCTCACATAGCTGTTTTATCGTCTTTTGGGAGAGAGACATCACTAGTGAACATCATGAGACTCCGGTCCATATTACCATCACTGATCACATCCGCTATTTACTTTTCGCTTTTACTTACTATTGCAAACATTATCTATCACTACTATCATTTGCGTTTAATCCTTTGTGAACTACAAGGCTGGAGGGATTGACAACCTCTCTGTACTCGTTCGGAGCAAAGTTATTTGTATCTGTGTGCAGGTCCACGTTGACTGCTAATATCTGGCGCCGTAGCAGTTGACACCTTCTTGTTGAACCTAGGAGTCTCTTGGGATTCGATCCTTGGTATCTTTGCCAAGGGAAAAACTTCCGCATCACTACATCTCACACCTTCCACTTGGGGTAACCAACGAGGGGCGAGAAGCCTAGCAGCAGGCGACTTCTTCTCTAACGACTCTTTTTCTTCTGATAGGCGGCGGAGTGGCTGCCTGACCGGCTTCGCGTCTTCTCTTGCATGTAGCTTGTGCTCGGCGAAATCTATCGGGACAACCGGCATGTCTTTGGGGGACGATGCAAAGATGTTCTTATTCTCATGGAGGAAATCGACGAGCTCGTTTTCCTATTTGTTGTCTAGGTTTGACCCTATGACAGCAAATCGCTCCGGTTGTGACGGGTCCAAAGCAATCTTCTTGGTTTCCCTGGCCGGCTGGAATGAGTCTTGAGGTTCTCCCTCCTTGGGATCGGATGGTATGGCCGGCTGCTTGCCAGCCATTGCCACCAACCGATCAAGGCGGCGCTTCTCTTCAGCTATGACAAGGGACTCGGCCAGCTGGCTGCTGGCAGTGGCACATGCGATGGACTTCTCATAGTCCCCGACTATGGTGATTATTCCTTTGGGGACCGGCATCTTCATCTTGAGGTAGGCGTAATGGGGGCACCACCATGAACTTTGCAAGAGCTGGCCGGCCCAATATCACATGATAGGGGTGATACGTCCCCAACGTATCTATAATTTTTTATTGTTCCATGCTATTATTTATGAAGTCTTGGATGTTTAATGGGCTTTATCATTCACTTTTATATCATTTTTGGGACTTACCTACTAACCCAAAGGCCCAGTCCAGATTGCTGTTTTTTTCCTGTTTCAGGGTTTTGCAGAAAAAGAATATCAAACGGAGTCCAAACGGAATGAAACCTTCGCGAGAGATATTTTTGGAGAAAATCACGCACGCGGAGCTTGAGAACCACGTCAGGAGACGGAGGGCTGGCCCACGAGGGTGGGGGCCCCCTTCCCAGGGCGTGCCCCCTGCCTCGTGGCCCACTCGAGTGTCACCCAGTGCCATCCTTCTTCCTATATAAGTCCACGTACCCCGGAAACTCCGTGAGCAGAGAGAAAACCCTAATTCCACCGCCGTACCTTCCGTTCCCGTGGATATCACATCTTGCAGCCTGTTCCGGAGTTCCATCGGAGGGAGGTCCATCTCGGAGGCCTTCATCATCATCATCATCGCCCTCACCATGAGCTATGAGTAGTTCACCACAGACCTTCGGGTCCATAGCTAGTATCTAGATGGCTTCTTCTCTCTCTCTGGATCTCAATACAAAGTTCTCCTCGGTCTTCAAGGAGATCTATTCGATGTAATCTCTTTTTGCGGTGTGTTTGTCGAGATCCGATGAATTGTGAGTTTATGATCATGGTTATCTATGAAAGATATTTGGTTCTTCTCTAAACTTTCTATGTGTGCTCATAATATCCTTGCAAGTCTCTTCGAATTATTGGTTTGGTTTGGCCTACTAGATCTATAGTTCTTGCAATGGGAGAAGTGCTTGGCTTTGGGTTCAATCTTGCGGTGTCCTTTCCCAGTGACAGTAGGGGCAGCAAGGCACGTATTGTATTGTTGCCATCGAGGATAAAAAGATGGGGTTTATATCATATTGCTTGAGTTTATCCCTCTACATCATGTCATCTTGCTTAAGGCGTTACTCTGTTCTTATGAACTCAATACACTAGATGCATGCTGGATAGCGGTCGATGTGTGGAGTAATAGTAGTAGATGCAGGCACAAGTCGGTCTACTTGTCTCGGACGTGATGCCTATATACAATGATCATGCCTAGATAGTCTCATAATTATTCGCTTTTCTATCAATTGCTCGACAGTAATTTGTTTACCCGCCGTAGAATATCGCTATCATGAGAGAAGCCACTAGAGAAAACTATGGCCCCCGGGTCTATTCTCAACATATCAATCTACATCTACTTTACTTTTACCGCTTTTATTTGCTGTTCTTATAAACTAAAAATACCAGAAATATAAACTATCATCTCTATCGGATCTCACTTTTGTAAGTGACCGTAAAGGGATTGACAACCCCTTATCGTGTTGGCTGTGAAGTTCTTATTTGTTTGTGCAGGTGCGAGGGACTCGCGCGTGGTCTCCTACTGGATTGATACCTTGGTTCTCAAAAACTAAGGGAAATACTTACGCTACTGTGATGCATCTCCCTTTCCTCTTCGAGGGAATACAACACAAGCTCAAGAGGTAGCAAGAAGAATTTCTGGCGCCGTTGCCGGGGAGGCTTACGCAATAGTCATATACCAAGTACCTATCACAAACCCTTGTCCTTCGCATTACATTTATTTGCCTCTCGTTTTCCTCTCCCCCACTTCACCCTTGTCGTTTTATTTGCCCTTCTTCTGCCGTGTGTTTACCGTTCGCTTGCTTGTGTCTCCATGTGCCTTCTATGTGCCTGCATCTTTGCTTGCTAAAAATCTATTGTTATGGATCACCTGAAAGTGTTCTACTTGGATCATCTTTGATCCCTATGCTCTCGTGCTGAAACCCCAACTAGCCTAGTTGATTTGAAATCTTTAGATGAGCATGCTCATTTTGTGCATCACCGTTTGCCTGAAAAAGGGAGACTCTTATGGGATAAAATAAACAGATTGTTGTGTTATGCTTGGAATCTTTGTGAAATTTGTGATTTTACTTGTTGCTCTAAGAACCCTAAAAAACACCTACCCTACCTATGTGATCTTAATGATAATGAAATATTATCTTCTTATGCAAAGGGTGTTTATAGTTACTACGATATCGAACAAATTGAAGAATTTGTTGCTTTTAAGGGTGCTTATGAAGTTGCTTCTTTGATTGAAAAGTATGATATTACTCTCTACGAATCTGAAAATTTTGACATACTTAAATATTGCTTTGGAAACTATGCTCATAATGCCTATGTCAAAGAATTTATTGAAAGAATGACCGCTGATTTGAAAGAAAATAATGATATGCATGAATCTATAGATAATTCTGATTCCGATGATTTGATTGAAATATCCCTTGATGAACATGATGCTCGCTATCCTTGTGGCCATGATGCCAATATATATGAATATGA
Source organism: Secale cereale (assembly GCA_902687465.1). Lineage (NCBI taxonomy): Eukaryota > Viridiplantae > Streptophyta > Magnoliopsida > Poales > Poaceae > Secale > Secale cereale. The sequence goes on along the minus strand of LR738715.1, from coordinate 676,653,124 downwards.
ATTTGCTATAGTTCCTTATGTTAAACATGAGATCGTTGCAATTGCACCCATACTTGATAGTTCCTCCGATGAAAAGCATCATTGCAACGATGTTATTATAAATTCTATTAATATCAATTGTGCTAAGGATATGCAAAACACTAAGCTTGGGGATGCTAGTTTTGCTATGACTACTATTTGTTGCAATGATCATGATTGGGGTGACTCTTCTTATGATCTTGAAAATTTATTTAACCCCCATGATGAATGTAAGATTGATAATAATGTTTGCAATAATATTGAAAGTGGGTTTGGAAGAGTGTCAACTTTAGATCCCACATATTTGGAGTATGGTCAATCTTATGAATTTTTTGATAAAGGTGGGTTTGGAGAGGTCATGACTTTAGTTAATATTGCTCCCACTATTTTGGAAGAGTGTCAACTTCGTATGCATGTGGATCGTATTTAGAATATGTTTTGTGATAGATATATTGTTGAATCTTCTTATGATCCTACATGCAATTATTATGAGAGAGGAAAATATGGTTGTACAAATTTTCATGTTACTAAATTACCTCTCGTTATGTTGAGATTGCTATTGTTTCTTTCTTCTTCCTTGCATAGGCTAGATCTTGCTTGCCTTGCTAATTTTTTTTCCTATAAAATGCCTATGCATAGGAAGTATGTTAGACTTAGATGTTTTTTTCCATGTGCTTTATGATGCTCTCTTTGTGCTTCAATTCCTGTCTCTCATGTGAGCATCATTGAATTATCAATGCCTAGCTAGGGGCGTAAAACGATAGCGCTTGTTGGGAGGCAACCCAACTTTATGTTTTTTGTTTTTGTTGCTATTAGAGAATAAATATTGCATCTAGCCTCTGATTAGATGTGGTTTCATGTTTTGTTTAGTTTTTGTGCCAAATAGAACCTTTGGGAAGACTTGTGTGAAGTTTATGTGATCTTGCTGTGAAAAACAGAATCGTTAGCGCTAGCTAAAGTAGTCTTCAGATTTTACTGGAGCGTGATTTTTAGTTGATTATTTTTGCAGATGATTGGTAGACAAATTCCACAAATTTAAAATTTTAGTTTGAATTTTTTGTAGTTCCAGAAGTAGGCGAAACCTGCAGATTACTATAGATTGTTCTGTTTTTGACAGATTCTGTTTTTCGTGTGTTGTTTGCTTATTCCGATGCATCTATGAGTAGTATTGGAGGATATGAACCATAGATAAGTTGGAATACAGTAGGTTTAACACCAATATAAACAAAGAATGAATTCATTGCTGCACCTTTGAGTAGTGGTTTGCTTTCTTATACTAACGGAGCTCACGAGAATTTTTGTCTAAGTTTTGTGTTGTCAAGTTTTCAAGTTTTGAGTATTGCTTTGATGGACTATGGAACAAGGAGTAGCAAAGGCCTAAGCTTGGGGATGCCCATGGAACCCCAAGTAAATTCAAGATAATCAAAAGCCTAAGCTTGGGGATGCCCCGGGAAGGCATCCCCTATTTCGTCTTCATCCATCGGTAACTATACTTGGAGCTATATTTTTATTCGCAACATGTTATGTGTTTTGCTTGGAGCGTCTTGTATAATTTTAGTCTTTGCTTGTTAGTTTGCCACAATCATCCTTGCTGGAAACACCTATTTGAGAGAGTTAATTATGTCCTAGAAATTATTAGAACACTATGTGCTTCACTTATATCTTTTGAGTTGAATAGTTTTTGCTCTAGTGCTTCACTTATATCTTTTAGAGCACGGTGGTGGTAATATTTTTTAGAAATTGTTGAACTCTCATGCTTCACTTATATCCTTTTGAGAGTATATTAAAACATCATGGTAATGTGTTTAGGCTAAAGAAACTAGTCTTCACATGATAGACATCCAATGTCAATTGTAGTAAAAAAATCACACCAAGTGCATTGAATAGAATGAGATGTTGGATGCTTGGTAAATGTTTTGAGATATGAGGATAGTGATATTAGAGTCATGCTAGTGGAGTTATTATGAAATTGAGGAATACTTGTGTTAAGGTTAGTGATTCTTGTATCATGCACGTATGGTGAACCGCTATGTGACGAAGTTAGAGCATGAGGTATTTGTAGAGTGCCAACCTTTGTGTGGAGGTTGGGGGCGCGTGATGGTTAACTCATACCAACGTCCCCCCTAGGAGCATGCGTTGATTGCTTTGTTTTGATGACTCGTAGATTTTTGCAATAAGTATATGAGTTCTTATGACTAATGTTGAGTCCATGGATTATACGCACTCTCACCCTTCCACCATTGCTAGCCTCTCTTGTACCGCACAACTTTCGCCGATGCCATAAACCCACTATATATCCTTGCTCAAAACAGCCACCATATTGTTCCTCAAAACAGCCACCATACCTACCTATCATGGCATTTTCATAGCCATTCCGAGATATATTGCCATGCAACTTTCCACCGTTCTGTTCATATAACACGCATCATATTGTCATATTGCCATTGCATGATCATGCAGTTGACATCGTAGTTGTGGCAAAGCCACCATGCATAATTTTTCATATATGACACTCTTGATTCATTGCATATCCCGGTACACCGCCGTAGGCATTCATGTAGAGTCATACTTGTTGCAGTATCGAGTTGTAATTTTGAGTTGTAATAAAAAGTGTGATGGTCATCATTATTAGAGCATTGTCCCATGTGAGGAAAGGCCAATAAAAAAAGAGATGGCCCAATAAAATATAGAGGGGCTAATAAAAAAGGGAGAAATCCCCTCCAAAAAAATGAGAGAAAAGAGAGAAGGGACAATTGCTACTATCTTTTTTCCACACTGTGCTTCAAAGTAGCACCATGTTCTTCATTGTAGAGAGTCTCATGCTTAGTCACTTTCATACACTAGTGGGAATTATAGAACTTGACTTGTATATTCCAACGATGGGCTTCCTCAAATGCCATAGGTCTTCGTGAGCAAGCAAGTTGGATGCACACCCACTAATTTCTTTTGTTGAGCTTGCATTCATATTTAGCTCTAGTGCATCCGTTGCATGGAAATCCCTACTCACTCACATTGATATCTATTGATGGGCATCTCCATAGCCCGTTGATACGCCGAGTCGATATGAGACTATCTCCCTCCTTTTTGTCTTCTCCACAACCACCTCTATTCCATCCATAGTGCTATATCCACGGCTCACGCTCATGTATTGCGTGAAAATTAAAAGGTTTGAAAAGATAGCGTATGAAAACAAATGCTTGGCTGAAATCGGGGTTGTGCATGATATGAATATTTTGTGTGATGAAGAGGGAGCATAACCAGACTATATGATTTTGTAGGGATAACTTTCTTTAGCCATAGTATTTTGAGAAGACATGATTGCTTTGTTAGTGTGCTTGAAGTATTGTTATTTCTTATGTCAATATAGACTTTTATCTTGAATCTTTCAGATCTGAACATTCATGCCACAATTATGAGAATTACATTGAAAAACTATATTGGTTAGCATTCACATCAAAAATTCTTTCTTTATCATTTACCTACTCGTGGACGAGTAGGAATTAAGCTTGGGGATGCTTGATACGTCTCCAACGTATCTATAATTTTTTATTGTTACATGCTATTGTTTATGAAGTCTTGGATGTTTAATAGGCTTTATCATTCACTTTTATATCATTTTTGGGACTAACCTACTAACCCAAAGGCTCAGTCCATATTGCCGTTTTTTGCCTGTTCCGGGGTTTTGCAGAAAAAGAATATCAAACGGAGTCCAAACAGAATGAATCCTTCGCGAGAGATATTTTTGGAGAAAATCACGCACGCGGAGCTTGAGAACCACGTCAGGAGACGGGTGGCTAGCCCACGAGGGTGGGGGGCACGCCCCCCTTCCCAGGGCGCTCCCCCTGCCTCGTGGCCCCCTCGAGCGTCCCCCGGTGCCCTCCTTCTTCCTATATAAGTCCACGTACCCCAGAAACTCCATGAACAGAGAGAAAACCCTAATTCCACCGCCGTACCTTCTGTTCCCGTGGAGATCCCATCTTGGAGCCTGTTCTGGAGCTCCACCGGAGGGGGATCCATCACGGAGGCCTTCATCATCATCATCATTGCCCTCACCATGAGTTGTGAGTAGTTTACCATAGACCTTCGGGTCCATAGCTAGTATCTAGATGGCTTCTTATCTCTCTCTGGATCTCAATACAAAGTTCTCCTCGGTCTTCGAGGAGATCTATTCGATGTAATCTCTTTTTGCGGTGTGTTTGTCGAGATCCGATGAATTGTGAGTTTATGATCAAGGTTATCTATGAAAGATATTTGATTCTTCTCTGAACTTTTTATGTGTGCTCATAATTTCCTTGCAAGTCTCTTCGAATTATTGGTTTGGTTTGGCCTACTAGATCTATAGTTCTTGCAATGGGAGAAGTGCTTGGCTTTGGGTTCAATCTTGCGGTGTCCTTTCCCAGTGATAGTAGGGGCGGCAAGGCACATATTGTATTGTTGCCATCGAGGATAAAAAGATGGGGTTTATATCATATTGCTTGAGTTTATCCCTCTACATCATGTCATCTTGCTTAAGGCGTTACTCTGTTCTTATGAACTCAATACACTAGATGCATGCTGCATAGCGGACGATGTGTGGATTAATAGTAGTAGATGCAGGCAAGAGTATATTCCAATGATGGGCTTCCTCAAATGCCCTAGGTCTTCGTGAGCAAGCAAGTTGGATGCACACCCACTAGTTTCTTTTGTTGAGCTTTCATTCATATTTAGCTCTAGTGCATCCGTTGCATGGCAATCCCTACTCACTCACATTGATATCTATTGATAGGCATCTCCATAGCCCGTTGATACGCCTAGTCGATGTGAGACTATCTCCCTCTTTTTGTGTTCTCCACAACCACCTCTATTCCACCCATAGTGGTATATCCATGGCTCACACTCATGTATTGCATGAAAGTTGAAAGGTTTGAAAAGATAAAGCATGAAAACAAATGCTTGGCTGGAATCGGGGTTGTGCATGATATGAATATTTTATGTGATAATAAGGGAGCATAGCCAACACTATATGATTTTGTAGGGATAACTTTCTTTAGCCGTAGTATTTTGAGAAGACATGATTGCTTTGTTAGTATTGCTTGAAGTATTGTTATTTCTTATGTCAATATAGACTTTTGTCTTGAATCTTTCAGATCTGAACATTCATGCCACAATTAAGAGAATTACATTGGAAAACTATATTGGTTAGCATTCCACATCAAAAATTCTTTCTTTATCATTTACCTACTCGAGGACGAGCAGGAATTAAGCTTGGGGATGCTTGATACGTCTCCAACGTATCTATAATTTTTTATTGTTCCATGCTGTTATTTATGAAGTCTTGGGTGCTTAATGGGCTTTATCATTCACTTTTATATCATTTTTAGGACTAACCTACTAACCCAAAGGCCCGGGCCAGATTGCTGTTTTTTTGCCTATTTCAGGGTTTTGCAGAAAAGGAATATCAAACGGAGTCCAAACGGAATGAAACCTTCGCATGAGATATTTTTGGAGGAAATCATGCACGATAGACTTCGGGGCCAAGCCAGAGGACGTGGGACCAGCCCTCGAGGGTGGGGGGTGCGCCCCTCTTCCCAGGGCGCGCCCCCTGCCTCGAGGCTGGCCCACGTGGCCCCCGGTGCCCCTCTTCTTCCTATATATACCTACGTACCCCAGAAACTTCATACGTAGAGAGAAAACCCTAATTCCACCGCAGTAGCTGCTAATCCCGTGGAGATCCCATCTTGGAGCCTATTCCGGGAGGGGGATCCTTCACGGAGGCCTTCATCATCATCATCATCATCGCCCTCACCATGAGTTGTGAGTAGTTTACCACAGACCTTCGGGTCCATAGCTAGTATATAGATGGCTTCTTCTCTTTCTCTGGATCTCAATACAAAGTTCTCCTCGATCTTTGAGGAGATCTATTCGATGTAATCTCTTTTTGCGGTGTGTTTGTCGAGATCCGATGAATTGTGAGTTTATGATCAAGGTTATCTATGAAAGATATTTGGTTCTTCTCTGAACTTTTTATGTGTGCTCATAACTTCCTTGCAAGTCTCTTCGAATTATTGGTTTGGTTTGGCCTACTAGATATATAGTTCTTGCAATGGGAGAAGTGCTTGGCTTTGGGTTCAATCTTGCGGTGTCCTTTCCCAGTGACAGTAGGGGCAGCAAGGCACGTATTGTATTGTTGCCATCGAGGATAAAAAGATGGGGTTTATATCATATTGCTTGAGTTTATCCCTCTACATCATGTCATCTTGCTTAAGGCGTTACTCTATTCTTATGAACTCAATACACTAGATGCATGCTAGATAGCGGACGATGTGTGGAGTAATAGTAGTAGATGCAGGCAGGAGTCAGTCTACTTGTCTCGGACGTGATGCCTATATACAATGATCATGCCTAGATAGTCTCATAATTATTCGCTTTTCTATCAATTGCTCGACAGTAATTTGTTTACCCGCCGTAGAATATCGCTATCATGAGAGAAGCCACTAGAGAAAACTATGGCCCCCGGGTCTATTCTCAACATATCAATCTACATCTACTTTACTTTTACCACGTTTATTTGTTGTTCTTATAAACTAAAAATACCAAAAATATAAACTATCATCTCTATCAGATCTCACTTTCGTAAGTGATCGTAAAGGGATTGACAACCCCTTATCGCGTTGGCTGCGAAGTTCTTTTTTGTTTGTGCAGGTGCGAGGGACTCGCGCGTGGTCTCCTACTGGATTGATACCTTGGTTCTCAAAAACTGAGGGAAATACTTACGCTACTGTGCTGCATCTCCCTTTCCTCTTCGAGGGAATACAACGCAAGCTCAAGAGGTAGCAAGGGGCTTTCTAGATTCACCACCTTAAACCAGACCGGTTCCCGCCGGAAATGCTTCTTGTCACCAAACAGGACATCAATCTTGACCTTGCCGATTGGTGAGCAATAGAGGCCGGGGACGATGCCGTGGAACACAGTCCTGGCAGGCTGAAGCTGCTTCTCTTTGATGCCCAACTTCTCCATGGTGTCTCGGTACATGATGTTGATGCTGCTGCCGCCGTCTACCAGCACTCTGGAGAACCGACAGGCCCGTCTGTCGGTGGAGAAACTTGCGTCCAGAACCATGGCGTAAGCTCCTAGTGAAGGCATGACAGCCGGATGATCTTCACGGCTCTAGCTGATGGGCCTCTCGGACCAATGCATGAACTCCGGGGCTTCGGAGGTAACGACATTGACTTCTCTGTGCTGCTGACGCCGGCTGTGCCTATCGTCCGCCTGGCTTGTAAAGACGACATCGGCTCCATTATCTTCTGGGAATTCGTCCTGGACCTGGCCTCCTGGGCGAGCAGCCGACGGTTTTGGAGGCAGGGCCGCCTACCCAGCAGGCGGCGGTGGCAGAGCCTCGCCTCTGGCAATCCGTGTGAGCCAGTGACACTTTCGTGTGACATGATTGGAGGGTGTCGCGCCACTGTGAAACTTGCAAGGGGCATCCAGGGCTTGCTCAAAGGAGAAGGTGGGCTGCAAGGCCGACTTGCCGCCCTTCTGGCGCTTGGGACCTGCTTGAGCTTCTGGTTGCTGGCCTTCAACTGCTGCCACCAGCCGGCGGGGGGCTTTGCGCTTGTGGTCTGTCTGCTGCTGGCGCCGACTGGAATCTCGAGCCGGCGTCCAAGGATCCGGTGGGGCCATCTTTCCGGAGGCATCCATGTGCAACTCGGACTTCATGGAGGAATCCGTAGTGGCGTACTTGTCTGCTATGCTTAGCAGCTCGTCCAACGTGGTGGGCTCGTCGCAGAGGAGCTTGTGCTTGAGCAAGGTGCCTTCTCTGCACCCGGCCATGAAGTACTCGATGGCTTGCACCTCATGCACCCCTTCACAAGAATTGCGCAGCTCGGCCCAACGCGTCAGGTAGTCACGAGCGGAATCGTTCGGACCTTGGACGCATAGGGAGAGCTGCCGTGGCTTGGGCGGCCGCTTGTAGGTGCTGGTGAAGTTGCGGGTGAAGATGTCGGTGAAGTCCAGCCAGCTGTTGATGTTGTTGGGCTTGAGGCTGTTTAACCACGGCCGGGCCGTGCCCTGGAGCATGAGAGGTACATACTTCACTGCGATGCGCTTGTTGCCGGTGGCTATGTTGACGTTCTTTGAGTAATCCACCAGCTAGTCCTCTGGCTTCACGGAGCCATTGTACTTGGGGGTGTCTCGGGGGAGTGAGAAGCCTTTGGGGAAAGGCTCGTCACGGATGCGGGGAACTAAACAAGCTGGGCTGAGTGCGTCTTCTTCCTCGACCGCCTGGGACCAGGCCAGTCGGTCAAGGCGGTGGTGGGCATCATTCTCCCCAACTCCCTTGCGGCGGCCCAAGCGGCCTCCGAGGGACGGATGGTCGACAGGCGGCGGGGACACACGCCTCTCCCGGCCAGGGGGATGTGAGCGCTCGTTTCGCCGTTCCACATCCCTTGGACGGCCGTCTTGATCGCGCTCGATGGTGATGCGAGTCTGCGTGCTGCGGCTGGCAGCCGGCTCTGAGTCGCGCCAGCTGCGAGCGTCGACTCTTGGCTAACGGGACGTAGCCCCTTGCTCCCGCCGAAGAGGGCATTTGCCTGCCTGCGCGTCGGCCTCTAGAGCCCGGTGACGGGCCTCCTGCTGCTCGGCAGCCGTGTCGAGGAGCTGCTGGACGCGCTGCATCATGCAGCGAAGCTCATCTCCCTCTAAATGGTTCAACTCATCAACTGCCGCCAGGGCGGCTCTTAGGTTTTCCAACGGGGTGGTGTATACCGGTCGTGGGACCCCCAGCATGCCGGCCAGGGCCCCGCCTCGATCACGGACGGCGTCGGCTTGGCTGGGCTCGCCAGCAGCCGGCGTGCCGCCTATGGCACGGTCCATCACGCGGCGGTAGGCTTCGGTGAGGCGCCGGGAAGCGGCTACCTTGTTGGTGTTATCGAGGAGCGAGATGCGGAGCGCTTCCAGCGCCGCTCCGTCTGTCCCCGCGGCGATGGGAGCGGAAAGAGTCTGCATTGCCGCCTGGTCCTGGCCGGACCCTTTCGAAGGCTCGTCGTGGCTAGCGGCCAGCACCTCCGTGACGGTGCTGATGCTAGTGTCCCAGGTCGCAGGGGGGAGGGGATCATCGATGACCACCACGTGGTCGTGGAAGGAGTCGGCGGACGCCCCATCGAGGTCGACGATCATGTCGACGGGTGGATCAGAGGAGCCAATGGACTCCATGTCTGAGCCGCGCTCGTCGACGATGTGGAGCTTGTCGAGGAGATCGACGAGGCAGCTCTCCGAGCCGACTGGTCCTACGACCGGAGAGGGCTCGTCGTGGAGACGGGCCTCGTCAAGAAGATCGGCGAACCCGCTCGCGGCGCATGCGGCCTGATACGTCTCCAACGTATCTATAATTTTTTATTGTTCCATCCTATTATTTATGAAGTCTTGGATGTTTAATGGGCTTTATCATACACTTTTATATCATTTTTGGGACTAACCTACTAACCCAAAGGCCCAGTTCAGATTGTTGTTTTTTGCCTGTTTCAGGGTTTTGCAGAAAAAGAATATCAAACGAAGTCCAAACGGAATGAAACCTTCGCGAGAGATATTTTTGGAGAAAATCACGCACGGTGGACTTGAGAACCACGTCAGGGGATCAAGGGGCTGCCCACGAGGGTGGGGGCGCGCCCCCCTTCCCAAGGCACGCCCCCTGCCTCGTGGGGCCCCCGAGCACCCCCCCCCGGTGTCCTCCTTCTTCCTATATAAGTCTATGTACCCCGAAACCTTCGACAACAGAGAGAAAACCTTAATTCCACCGCTGTAACCTTCTGTTCCCGTGAGATCCCATCTTGGAGCTTGTTCCAAAGCTCCACCGGAGGGGGATCCATCACGGAGTTCTTCATCATCATCATCATCGTCCTCGCCATGAGTTGTGAGTAGTTTACCATAGACCTTCGGGTCCATAGCTAGTATCTAGATGGCTTCTTCTCTCTCTCTCTCTCTCTCTCTCTCTCTCTCTGGATCTCAATACAAAGTTCTCCTCGGTCCTCGAGGAGATCTATTTGATGTAATCTCTTTTTGTGGTGTGTTTGTCGAGATCCGATGAATTGTGAGTTTACGATCAAGATTATCTATGAAAGATATTTGGTTATTCTCTGAACTTTTTGTGTGTGCTCATAATATCCTTGCAAGTCTCTTCAAATTATTGGTTTGGTTTGGCCTACTAGATCTATAGTTCTTGCAATGGGAGAAGTGCTTGGCTTTGGGTTCAATCTTCCGGTGTCCTTTCCCAGTGACAGTAGGGGCAGCAAAGCACGTATTGTATTGTTGCCATCGAGGATAAAAAGATGGGGTTTATATCATATTGCTTGAGTTTATCCCTCTACATCATGTCATCTTGCGTAAGGCGTTACTCTGTTCTTATGAACTCAATACACTAGATGCATGATGGATAGCGGTCGATGTGTGGAGTAATTGTAGTAGATGCAGGCAGGAGTCGGTCTACTTGTCTCGGACGTGATGCCTATATACAATGATCATGCCTAGATAGTCTCATACTTATTCGCTTTTCTATCAATTGCTTGACAGTAATTTGTTTACCCGCCGTAGAATATCGCTATCATGAGAGAAGCCACTAGAGAAAACTATGGCCCCTGAGTCTATTCTCAACATATCAATCTACATCTACTTTGCTTTTATTGCTTTTATTTGTTGTTCTTATAAACCAAAAATACCAAAAATATAAACTATCATCTCTATCAGATCTCACTTTCGTAAGTGACCGTAAAGGGATTGACAACCCCTTATCGCGTTGGCTGCGAAGTTCTTATTTGTTTGTGCGGGTGCGAGGGACTCGCGCGTGGTCTCCTACTGGATTGATACCTTGGTTCTCAAAAACTGAGGGAAATACTTACGCTACTGTGCTGCATCTCCCTTTCCTCTTCGAGGGAATACAACGCAAGCTCGAGAAGTAGCACGGCCTTAGCGCCGCAAAGCATCCCGACATCCATGCCTGCGGGTGTGCCGGACTGGCTGTGCTCGCCAGGGAGGAACAAAGTTCCCGTCCAGAACATGTCTTCGGACGATGGTGCACCTTGCCCCACGGTGGGTGCCAAATGTCGGGGTTTTGGTGCGACATATGCCAAATGATGGCTTATCATGCATGGGGACAAGAGTACGTCGCCGGGCCCTGGAAGCGGGATAAGGCGATACTTAGGGCGCCTACGAATCTTACCCAGGTTCGGGGCTCTCCGTGGAGATAACACCCCTAGTCCTGCTCTGCGGGGGCTCCGCGTCATGACTAATGTCAATATGGTAGTTACAAGGTTGCTCCTTGAGCTGTGTCGTCTAGAGGAGGAAGAAGGGCAAGGCTAGCTCTCTACCTTCTCTCTAGGGAACGGGAATGATCGCTAGGGTTTCTTCCTATCGATGTTTCTCTCTTTCTCTCTGTGTCTCTTAGGGTCCAACCCCTCCACATGGAGGACCCTGGGGGGTTTATATAGGCCTACCCCCCAGGGGTATAAGGGTAATCTGTGCGGAGTGGCCCCTGGCCATCAGTGTCTCTGGGTGCCGGCCTCTCCACCGTCTGCTGGGGCCCGCCGTCTATGGGCATGCGTGATTGTCTTTCACTGTTGGCATCCTTCTGCTGACGGGAGCATCGTCAGGAAGGGAGTGGCTACAGTGTCGCCGCCTCTTGGTCGTACACTGCCACCACGTCATGTCTTGTCATCTTGATGGGGTTCAGACTCCCAGGGCACGGTTAGCCGCCTGCCACAGGGCGGCCCGTCCCCCAGGCCACCTGCCAAAGGTCGCTTGCTTCTGGGTGGCTCACTGGCGGGTGGGTCCTGCCGCCTGCTGATCGCTCCGCCTGCGGGTAGTGGGATCATGGCTTCCTCTGACCAAGGCTAGGTCATGGGTAACATGGCTACATTGACACGCCGTTTAGGGAGTGTCTGTAAGGTACACTCTCACTGTAGCCACGCTTCTGTGGATTCTTGAGGGACAGGCTTAACTGTAGCCATGCCTTAGTCTCGTCGCTGACCTCTAGCGTGCGCCCCAAGGGGGAGGCACGGGGCCGTCTTCTAGATGATGGTCGCCAGGCTGCCATCTGTCAGGGATCCGCCGCCTGCCGGCAGCCGGCTCCTGGGCGTTGCGGCCCTAGGAGGCGGCCAGATACACAGGCGGCCAGAGGATGACATGCGGCCCTTATTTGTCTTGAAACGCCATGGATGGTCGATGAAGACACTTGTGGTCAATATCTCCGACAAGATGCAGTTGGATTAACGGTCTACTTATCATGGGCATAATGCATATATAAATTATGCCATGAATGATCATGGTCGTAAATGCAAATATTAGAATTTAATCGCTGCTCAATTGTAATTTATTCACCATACCCCTTGTGTGCTTAAGATAGATGCCACTAATGAACCTACGGCCCCCTGGATCTATTATCTTAAACTGAAAACAAATATTTTCTTTGTTGCCTTGTGTTTATTTTTGCCACCAATTATCTTCATCACCCGTGTTTAATCTTGTAACTAGCAAGACAAGAGACTTGATAATTCTTTATCGTGTTGGGGACAAGTTTCTTCTTTGTTTAGTGTGCATGTAGTTCTTACTTTGTTTGCTAAGAGAGCTCCTACTGGATTGATAACATTGGTTCTCTAACCGAGGAAAATACTTAAAAATGCTAGGCTACATCACCCTTACACTCGGGAATCCCAACCACTCATGGGGGAGCAAGCACTCCCCCACGATGATGCTGAAAAGGCGTCGATCATCGATGGACTGGACGAAACTATCGCGAAGTGACCCGACGTCCACCGATAAAGATGAATGGCCCACAAAAGATGGCTTGGAAGAGGCCGTGATCCAGCACCATGACGACTTCCACACTGGGTGCGGGGCTTCCACTGCAGCCTCTAGGTTCTCGCCCAACGAGAAATAACAGGCTGACTCCTTCGGTGCCTCTTCCAACGTCGTTGTTGTCGGCGCCGCCGATGGTTCATTCGTCCCCTGAGCGAACTACACTGGCATACTCGATGACGGGAGCATTTGCCCCGACAACCGGACTATCACCACCACACCTTTCTAGACCAACAAGCTCAGAAGAGGAGGGGTATTAACTGTAGCAAGCTCGGAAGGGGAGGGGTATTAACTGTAAAATATTATAGTTTTGATCTTTAGGTCTATCATATACTTGTGTTATTACAGTTAGGTACTTGCTCTTTGTCAATGAGTTTTGTGTGTCATTTTCAATGAGTTTTATATGATGTGGTATCATGCTTGAGATGTATACGATGTTCTATGCTTGAGTATTGCCTGCCAAATCGGAGAATTTGGGGTGGCTGCAAAAGAAAAGTATTTAAGATTTGATTAGTATTGCAAGCGGTTCTATTAGACAAACCACCTCGAAAACGTAAAAAATATTGTAGTGGGCTACAAGCCGCCTCCGGTACGAAACCAATACAGGCGGTTACCATGGACAAACCACATGTGTTGCCAAAAGTTTTGGATCAGCGCGGGTGGTTTCAAAACCGCTTGCGATGTCCGTGAGTATTAGCGACACACGCCTTAAGATGGAACATGAAACCGTCGGTGGCCCTTGTGTAGAAACCGCGTGCAATGGCCGTTCCTATACTAGTGATCTAAGATCGTAGAATACTAACTATCAGAATGATAAATTGTAGACTACAATTGCAGAATCATCGGGTTTAGTTTGGCACGTAAAGTCGTTCAGTGCGTACAATAGAACCGTGATTTTGACCAGACCACCTTGTTTAGTGTGTAGATATTGTTTACTTTGTTCGCTGAGAGAGCTCCTACTAGATTGATAACCTTGGTTCTCTAACCGAGGAAAATACCTGTTGCTATGCTACATCACCCTTACACTCGGGAATCCCAACCACTCATGGGGGAGCAAGCACTCCCCCACGATGATGCTGAAAAGGCGTCGATCATCGAGGGACTGGACGAAAATATCGCGAAGTGACCTGGCGTCCACCGATAAAGATGAACGACCCATAAAAGATGGCTTGGAAGAGGCCGTGACCCAGCACCATGACAACTTCCACACTAGTTGCGGGGCTTCCACTATAGCCTCCAGGTTCTCGCACAATGAGAAATATCAGGCTGACTCCTTCGGCGCCTCTTCCAACGGCATTGTTGTCGGCACCGCCGATGGTTCATTCGTCCCTTGAGCGAACTACACGAGCATACTCGATGATGGGAGCATCTGCCCTGACAACTGGACTATCACGACCACACCTTTCTAGCCCAACAAGCTTAGAAGGGGAGGGGTATTAACTATAGCAAGCTCAGAAGGGGAGGGGTATTAACTGTAAAATATTATAGTTTTGATCTTTAGGTCTATCATATACTTGTGTTATTACAGTTAGGTACTTGCTCTTTGTCAATGAGTTTTATGTGTCTTTTTCAATGAGTTTTTATATGATGTGATATCATGCTTGAGATGTATACGATGTTCTATGCTTGAGTATTGCCTGCCAAATTGGAGGATTTGGGGTGGCTGCAAAAGAAAATTATTTAAGATCTGATTAGTATTGCAAGCGGTTCTACTAGAGAAACCACCTCGAAAATGTAAAAAGTATTGTAGTGGGTTACAAGCCGCCTCCGGTACGAAACCAATGCAGGCGGTTACCATGGACAAACCACATGTGTTGTCAAAAGTTTTGGATCAATGCGGGTGGTTTCAAAAACCGCTTGCGCTGTCCGTGAGTATTAGCGACACACGCCTTGAGATGGAACATGAAACCGTCGGTGGCCCATGTGTAGAAACCGCGTGCAATGGCCGTTCATATACTAGTGATCTAAAATCGTAGAATACTAACTATCAGAATGATAAATTGTAGACTAAAATTGCAGAATCTTCGGGTTTAGTTTGGCTCGTAAAGTCATTCAGTGCGTACAATAGAACCGTGATTTTGACCAGACCACCTTGTTTAGTGTGTAGGTATTGTTTACTTTGTTCACTGAAAGAGCTCCTACTGGATTGATAACCTTGGTTCTCTAACCGAGGAAAATACTTGCTGCTAGGCTACATCACCCTTACACTCGGGAATCCCAACCACTCATGGGGGGAGAAAGCACTCCCCCACGATGATGCTGAAAAGGCGTCGATCATCGATGGACTGGACGAAACTATCGCGAAGTGACCTGACGTCCACCGATAAAGATGAATGGCCCACAAAAGATGGCTTGGAAGAGGCCGTGACCCAGCACCATGACGACTTCCACACTAGGTGCGGGGCTTCCACTGCAGCCCCCAGGTTCTCGCACAACGAGAAATACCAGGCCGACTCCTTCAGCGCCTCTTCCAACGGCATTGTTATCGGCGACGCCGATGGTTCACTCGTCCCCTGAGCGAACTCCACTTGCATACTCGATGACGGGAGCATCTGCCTCGACAACTGGACTATCACCACCACACCTTTCCAGTCCAACAAGCTCAGAAGGGGAGGGGTATTAACTGTAGCAAGCTCGGAAGGGGAGGGGTATTGTGTGTCTTTTTCAATGAGTTTTTATATGATGTGATATCATGCTTGAGATGTATACGATGTTCTATGCTTGAGTATTGCCTACCAAATCAGGGAATTTGGGATGGCTGCAAAAGAAAATTATTTAAGATCTGATTAGTACTGCAAGCGGTTCTACTAGACAAATCACCTCGAAAACGTAAAAAGTATTGTAGTGGGTTACAAGCCGCCTCCGGTACGAAACCAATGCAGGCGGTTACCATGGATAAACCACTTGTGTTGTCAAAAGGTTTGGATCAGCGCGGGTGGTTTCAAAAACCGCTTGCGCTGTCCGTGGGTATTAGCGACACACGCCTTGAGACGGAACATGAAACCGTCGATGGCCCATGTGTGGAAACCACGTGCAATGGTCGTTCCTATACTAGTGATCTAAAATCGTGGAATACTAACTATCAGAATGATAAATTGTAGACTAAAATTGCATAATCATCGGGTTTAGTTTTTTGGTTGGTAAAGTCGTTCAGTGCGTACAACTGATTTTGACCACCTTGTTTGAAAGGCCTGTGATGACAGTGTGGTTGGGCCCCGTCCCCCTACCTTTCCCTTCCCACTCCCGCGTAAGAAAACAGACCGCTGATCTGACCTTGTACCTTCCCTAGCCCTTCCCCTAGCAAAGTTCAGTGAGACGGATACAATTCAGGACGGGCCAAATCTGCTAGCGCGCAGCAGACAGCACAGCACAAGTGCGTCGATCGCCCCCGCACGTCGCCCACTCCCCCACGCCTCTCTTCTCCCCGGCGCGCGCTCCCCTTCCCTTCCCTCCCTCTTCTGGTCAAACGGCTCTGGACTCCGCTCCAATCCCCCGACCCTCACTTCCCTCTGCCCGCGCCCGTCCGGCGGCCGCACCCGGTTTCCATGTCCGCCGCCACCGCCGCCGAATCCCGTACGTAAAACCCTCTCGACCTTCACTCAAACTATGGTCGCCCCCGCGCCGACGATGGTTATTGACTCGTTCCGCCATTTGCCATTTTTCTTCCCGCAGCGGAGCGGCGGCGATCGGAGGCCGTCGCGTGGCTGCGCGCGCTGCTCCGAGAGTCGGCGCTGCCGCTCCCGCCGCCGCGCGCCTCGGACGAGGAGCTCCGGGCCGCGCTCGCGGACGGCGCGCTGCTCCGCGCCGCGCTCGACAAGCTCGCCCGCCCCGCTTCCCCGCGCGACGAGGTACGCCGCCACCCGCCCACCCGCTTCTCCCCCGCTACGTACGGTCTGTCTTATCTGGTAGTGATCGCCGGCCGTTGATGCTGCGTGCCGCAGGGCGGAGCGGCGGCGGCGGCGGAGCGCGATGTCGGGCGGTTCCTCGCGGCCGTGGAGCGGATGGGCCTCCCCGGCTTCGCCCCCTCGGACCTCCAGACGGTACGCGTGTTGTTTGTTTGTGTTCTTCATTCAGCAATTGGTGTGACAGTGATCATCATCAGTTCTCATATTTTGGATCACCCGTTGACCCATCGTCAACTGCGGACGGGGACTCCGGTGATGTGATTGCTGTGAGGTAGCTCGAGCTTCGCGTCGAAGAAGTTGGGAGCTCGTTTTCGCTCTAGGCTCTGTGTTGCCGGTTGTCATTGAACTGTTTGTTGTGTGGGCAAGCGACACATTAATCTATGTCAGTCTGTCCTCGCCGAATCTATCTGGTAGTGGATGTCGTGTGTGGTTGTGGATGGCCGCCAACTCTCCAACAGTTCAACAAATAATACTTCCGGTTATCGAACTCATAGGATATCTGAATATCTGGTCTGACAGTGTGGTGCGTTCCGGTTTTCATAGCCGCTCAGTTTCAAGTTCAGTTTCGTTCTAAAACAATGGTAAAAAAATTAATTTACGGCGGCAGTGGTAAATTGTTTTCTGAAGTAAACAATGGTTAATTGCTGTCACCATAGCTGTACATGGGTTCTGGAATCTGGACCAGAACACATACCGTTTGCGTTGGCTTAAACTGCCCAAAATTTTGAAGTGAATAAAATATTGGAGTGCCACAATTTTTTTAATGTGATATCATGTGTTGCATTAGTACTATGCATGTGTTTTCACAATAGTTGTCAGTTTTGCAATGCTGCCAAGGAGCATGTTTGCAGTTCCAGCTGTTTTCTGCAATACAGAGCTTTATCTTCCACGTCTCATTGGGTTTTATTACGACATTATTGGCACTAATTTAGGGCCCGATGTCAGCTGTGGTTGCCTGTCTTCTTGCACTAAGGGATCAGTTTGTCTCCCATGCTGGGGAAGGCTGGACCTGTGGCCTTCCACAAAATGGGAGGATGCACACCATGGGATTTCCCGGAAGGGAGAATGGCCAGGTCACACAAAATTCTGAAGCAAGAGAAGATGGCAAACAAATGGAAACAACACTACAAAAGGTCTCCAAAAGTCCAGCCATGTCAGGTGAGATCCTTTTTATGTGTTCAAAGATTTGGGTATGGGATCAACTATAGGAGTTATCTAGTGAGGGTATACTGACAGTGCTGCTTTACATTATTCCTGAGGACTGAAAACATAGAAGAAACCATAATTTTAATAGTCGAAGTGTACTACTAAATTGCGTGCAAGTACATTTATACATTATTGACCATTTCAGCTAGAGCTGTTTCTATATGAAACAGGTTTCATCAACAGCTAAAACATCTTTGTTTTTTCTCTTCTATAGAACCATCGTCTGTTATATCACGACCTGAACTATCTTCTACATCGCGGCATGCTGGACGCAATTTTCATGAAGTCTTCCAACTGAGGCAAGGAGGTTATTCTGATCTGCCTAGTTCTAAAATTTCAGATATGATGAAATCCACCAGCTTGGATGTAAGTGATGTGTAGTAAAATATACTTGATGGAATTATTTTGACACCAGATTTGATTTTGATTCTCTGCGTCACAAAATTACTATTGCAGAATGCCCCTACTCAGTCACTTTTGAGCGTTGTGAATGGCATCCTTGATGAGATTATTGAGAGGAAGAGTGGAGAAATTCCTTATGTAGGCTACTCAAAAGCAATGCAGTTAGTTTATTCCTGTCATACGTTGAAACTCCGATACATTTTGCTGTAGACTCTTTTCATCCTCTTGAATATAAATATGGTGTTCTTTGCACAGCATCTCGCTTTCTTGTTGAGAAAGATCATATTGGAGGTTGAACGACGAATTTCTACGCAGGCAGAACACATAAGAAATGTAAGGAGTACTTATATCACTTGTTTTTCAGACTGTTCTTGTTGTAAATTTTACCTCTATGCAGCAAAATAACCTTATGAAAGCACGCGAAGAGAAATACAAATCAAGGATAAGAGTTTTGGAGGCACTAGCCAGTGGGACAAGTGGGCAAATACATGTATGCTCAAATGCAACAAATGGAATAGCACATGTAAGTTTTGGTGATGTTGATCTCAACATAAATGTAAATGGTTGGTCTCCTTTCTTATTTTCCTTTACTTAACTGTTTTCCAGGTTGTTGCAGAGCCTGTGCACCAGATGAAGGTTTGTTTCTCATATAACATTGGTGACATCTTCATATTACCATCATTTTCCTATTTCCCCCCTCAGATCTTTCATTTGATGTCAGTCCTACGTCTGCTCTTTCAATCTTTACAAGGGAAACACTTTGCACACAGAAGCTTTGCCTGTCTTTGCATTAAGAAGAATGAAAAACCAAGAGTTTGAATTTATCCATACCTGGCCAATAGACTTTACTGCTAATAAAAATAAGAAAATGAACACTTGCAATTTTTTTGTTCTATTTCAAAAAAATAATTCAATTTATTCTGCAGATGGAGAAAGACAACCTTGAAGAGAAAAGGCAATTACTTGAGGAAGATCTGACAAAACTGACGAAGGACAAGGAAAATGTAACTAAACTGACAAAGGATAAGGAAGATATGGCTAGATTGTTGAATGACAAGGAAGACATAATTAGATTGATGAAAGAGAAGGAAGAAATGGCTAGACTAATGAAGGAGAAGGAAGACACGGTTAGCTTGAAGAAAGGCAAGGATGGAGATAGAAATCAATTGGCAGATGAACGTGCTAAGCCAATTATGTATAAAGATGAACTAATTAGTTTGATGAAGGAGAAAGAAAACTATAAAGTTACAATTATGAAATTGAAGTTAGAATTAGAAGCTATGAAATCGTCATGTGAAAAGAGCCACAGCCTGTTGGAAACTAAGAACGAAGATGTACTTAATCTTCTGAAGGATAAAGAGAACAGTGGCAACATAATATCACAACTCAGGCAAGAGCTTGTCGTAGCAAGAAGATCACATGAGACATATATTCAAGATTTGAAGACTACGGCTTTGCAGGAAAATAGGGATTTTGAGCAGAGGATAAAGGAAGTGGAGCTAAAGCTAGAAGATTCTACTAAGAGAGGAAGATATCTTGAAGAATTGTTGGAATCAAGAATCCAAACCTGGGAGCGAAAGGAAATCATGCTGAACCAATTTGTAGGTATACAAATGCAGAATATTCAGGTATAGGTTGGTTAAATAAATTTTATATTTCCTCTGCATTTCTTTTTAAGAATTGGTGAAGTCGTCAATTTAAGTTAAAACTTCTCCCCTATCAGGATTTGAGGTTGTCTTCTGTTTCCATTAGGCATGAAATCCAAAACTGCCAGAAGAAATGGTCTGAAGAACTTAGTGGCCTTGGTATGAACAAATGAGTGGGTAATTAATTGGCTTCTTGTTGTTGTCACTTTATAACTTAAAGCTTATTTGATTCCGCAGGGCAAAGCCTTAAAGTATTAGCAAATGCTTCAGAGAAGTATCACGCTACTCTTGAAGAAAACAGAAAATTGTTCAATGAGGTTCAGGAGCTAAAAGGTGGCTATGCAAGCAACGTCAATTTACACATGCTGATATTATTAACTGTGTCAACTTTCTAAGAGTTCTACTTTTTTATCAGGAAATATCAGAGTCTTTTGCCGGATAAGACCTTTTCTTCCTAACGAGGATCATAAGTCTAGTACAACTGAAATTACTGGTGATAACGGTGAACTCATTTTAGCAAACCCAACAAAAATTGGAAAAGAGGAGAATAAGTTGTTTAAATTTAACAAAGTTCTTGGCCCCACTACTTCTCAAGGTACTGATGAATATTTGGCGTATTCAGTGGTAGTATACGATGTGGTTTGATTTTTTAAATTTATGTTTTTTCTTTTCTAGATGAGGTATTCAAGGACATTCAACCACTAGTTAGATCAGTCCTTGATGGCTATAATGTTTGCATTTTTGCGTATGGACAAACTGGATCAGGAAAAACCTACACAATGGTATGAAGATCTCAATATAACAGTCTTCAATTTTCTTTTGAGAATTATAACCATTATTTATTGACAGATACAATGTGTTTATTGTGCCTTTTTAATGAATATCTCAGACTGGACCTGAAGATGCTACTGAGGAGGAATTGGGTGTCAATTTCAGAGCTCTGAACGACCTGTTCCTTATATCACGCAATCGAGGAGATACATTCAATTATGAAGTTAGTGTTCAAATGATTGAGATATACAACGAACAAATCCATGATCTCTTAGGAAGCAATGGTTCAGAGAAGAAATATCCTTTTGTCGCTTCCATTGTATAGTCACCTATGTTTGTTATGCATATTGATCTGTTTTGATGTGATCAGCATACATACACTATGATGTGTTGATTTAGTTAACAAATCCATTGTTAGTGTGTCTAGATTAAAAATAAGGATTAATGCAACTGAAGTACTTAACCTAAGGTCTAGTTGTAAACTTGACTGATCAGTTGATTCACTTCAAATGAACGTGTAGAAACTTGGAACTTGGTTGAACACCCCTTTACCATCTTAATGGAATACCACTTACCTGTTCATCTTGTCATAGCACACACCCTTAAACCTCTGGAAGGTCACAAATGCAAGTGTGTAAAGAACAGACTCTTGTTTCCTTTAACTTGCACACTCTAGGGATTTTGAATTCCAGCCGTCCCAATGGGCTTGCTGTTCCTGACGCAACATTGCATCCCGTCAACTCAACGACCGATGTAATTGAGTTAATGAGAACAGGACTTGGGAACCGATCTGTGGGTGCAACAGCACTGAACGAGCGAAGCAGCAGATCTCACAGGTTAATCTTACTGTTCCATAATTCCAGTAGAGGTTTCCTTCTGATTCTGTTGAAAATCAGGCTCATTTTGAGTATTTTTTCCAGTGTTGTCACTGTACACGTTCAAGGTGTAGATTTGAAAACTGGAGCTACTTTGCGCGGGGCCCTCCATCTTGTTGATCTTGCTGGAAGTGAAAGGGTGGACCGCTCTGCTGTTACAGGCGATAGACTCAAAGAAGCACAACACATCAATAAATCTCTGTCTGCTCTTGGAGATGTTATATTTTCTTTATCACAAAAGACTTATCATGTGCCATACCGAAACAGCAAACTTACACAAGTCCTGCAGAGTTCTTTGGGTGACTATCTTTCCTCATCAGCTATATAACATTGTTTTGCATGTCATATATCCATTTTTTAACTTAAAAATATTCATTTTTAGGTGGCCATGCAAAGACCCTCATGTTTGTGCAGATCAATCCAGATGCGTCATCTTATGCAGAGAGTTTAAGTACTTTGAGGTTTGCTGAAAGGGTTTCGGGAGTGGAACTAGGTGCTGCAAAGGCAAATAAAGAGGGCAAAGATATAAGAGAATTTAAGGAACAGGTGAAGAATTTCCGCCCTCCTTTCTGTTAACTTATTTATTGTTGATAACAGAGATAGTAGATAGTGTGGGCACTTATCCTATTCTATTATCTCATACTATTCTATTATCCTTCCTGTGGTCTATGCACCTGCAAAACATAGTAGATGGTGTGGGCACTTACATCTGGCATGAGATGCAACTACAGTTGTCTTTCTTGTTTGAAAAAAAAAAATACAATTGTTAACATTTTACCACAAGATACTTTCATGTATCATTTGATTACTATAATATCTCTTCTTTTTTCACTCTGCAGCTCTCACTGCTCAAAGATAAAATTGCAAAGAAGGATGAGGAAATCAACCAGCTACAGACTAACAGTCCAAGGGTAAAGACAGGCGGCAAACGTGTTGATTCCTTGCTGAAACATTCGTCCTCCTCTCCAGGCATAGCATCCCTGGGAAGCAAAATACAACATCGAAGAACGGCATCTGGTGGGAAGGCAATGGGCCTTATCAGCAGGGCAGGCTCCGATGCTGATAACTTCTCTGAGATCAGTGACAGGCATTCTGAAACTAGCTCTATGCAGTCGGTTGATGATATCCATCAGCAGAGGGAGATTATGGTACTTTCCAAGCTCCCTGAAGATGAGATGGGTTCGAATTCAGCTGATCATGAGTTTGCCAGCTTTGGTTACGCCGATTCAGAGGGGAGATTAAGCGATATATCAGATAGTGGCATATCCATGGGTACAGAAACCGACGGCTCAATAAGTAGCATGGTTGACTTTGCTCTCTTCTCGGAGCAGGAAAAAATAGCTAGCACATGGAAAGAACAAGAAAATACACGCAACACACCAAAAGATCGACTGTAAGTACTTCTGGTTGTCGTGGTAGCATCATGAGTTCATGACTCATGGTTCCATTTTCCCTTTAGTACCATCTTTCTATTCATAGGAGGAGAGGAATTCTCTTTAGTAATCATCTACCATGTAAAATGCACTTATTAATTAATTTAAGCAAAAGCAACCCATGTGACTGGAGCAGGTGAGTAGGCGCTATGATGTCAAAATGTTATATGAATATCTCTATATCTTTACCTATTGTCCTACCTATTTTTATTTGTAAGAACTCATTCTTCCTCATGCAGACCTAAGGTGGCCACTCGAGTACAAAAGGCAACAACACCAAAAACAGCCCCATCTTCTAGTGTGTGGCCCAAATCAAGAGATTCTACTCCTAGATCTTCAGGTAAGCTCACTTGTATGTCATCGATATTGTGCGTCACCCATAGCACATATGGTTTACTGCTTTTTTTTTGCC
>LR738715.1:676618940-676629555 GCA_902687465.1 Secale cereale | reverse complement strand
CTTTGGGGTGCAATTAAATCAGCTGTTCGATGGCTTAGGATCTAAATATCTGAGTAAATAAAGTACATAAATATTATTGCAATGTCCTTATAATGCTTCTAGATAAGTGTCACTTGAATCTTTCTAATGGAAACACACTTTTATGGTTGGACCTCTCTTTCATTTCTTGTAAGGAAACAATCTGTCATTGTAACTTCATAAATACGAGAACAAAATAAAGATACTATAACTGGTAATGTTTGCCCATAAATCAGCCAAACCAGTCCATTGTTTGGGAAGTCATGGGGTCCCTTGACCTTGGCTTACAATTTACAACATGATAAGGCAATTTACAAATCCACAGGGAGCATGTCATGAGTGTGGGTCCACTTCAAGTTATTATAGCTCATGGACTATAGCACGCTTGGTTGCTGTAGCTCATGAACTGCAGCAGATTTAGCTGTGTAGTTAGTTTGGCTGGGAGATTAGGAAGATAATTTGAGTCTTAGGGCGCCACTCAAGTGAGCGCTATAAAACATATGCATCATATCTGTTCATTAAAGGTCTCCTCCTGCACCTATGGTTTATTTCTCCCTACTCTAGTATTATATCTGCTTCGATCGGCGCCGTCCCCAGTTACTCTTGTGAAGTACTCCCTCCGTTCCTAAATATAAGTCTTTCTAGAGATTTCAACAAGTGACTGCATACGGAGCAAAATGAGTGAATCCACACTCTAAAATATGTCTACATACATCCGTATGTTGTAGTTCATTTGAAATGTCTTAAAAGACTTATATTTAGGAACGGAGGGAGTATTTACCAATTCGTGAACTAAGCTCAGTAACCAAACATTTCGGGTACAATTTAAATTAACTGAGCTTAAATTATACACATTTGATACAATGCAGCAGACATAAACTTCACTAGGTCCAGACACACATACAGTACTCTGAAGTGTTTACCAACTATTTTGTTACAGCATCAGCAAGCACACGAAGAAGCACAATCACACAAGCAACATCCTCACCAAGAACCTCGAATACTCCGAAGCGATGGAATTAGCTCAAAGTCGATGAACTTCTTTCAATGTTCTTGTTCCTTTATGTACAGAAAATTCAGAAAGTATTGTTAAGTTGATGGCTGCTTAGTGATGCCGCCCTTTGTTTAAGCGAGATTGTAAATGACACTGTACATACAGCACTCCTTGGACAAAACATTGTTAAGTGTCAAATAGAAGAAATGTTGTCATTCTTGTTGTTTTAGCCTCTTCCTTTTTTCTAATGAAAGATAGCATCTCCCTGTTCCGACGATATGAGCAACTGAGAATAAGAAATTGTACTTCTCTGAAAATTGGATGTTTTAGTTATGTACATCAAGATGTTGAGCATTCTTATATTTTTCACCACTATATCATGGCCCTTAACATCACTGAAAAATGCAATAATGTAATCTATTCGAAATCTGATCTCATGTGGTCAAAATTTAAACTTGTAGGTAACAGAAAAAAGAAGAAATTATTCACCATTTAGAAAGCCCAAAGGCTGCTATCCTTTTTCGAGAAAACGCAATTGTTGCGTTTCATTGCATTGGAAAGAAGGGGAGATATTTACATCCTCTTAGGAGGTAGCGTTACACAGCCTATAGGCCCTCAGTGCACGTCCCAGGACGGCGGCAGGGCCACCCTGAGCCCTTGAGCTCCAGCCCTTGCCCAACATCTCGCCTCGTCTTTGATCATGTCTACAAGCTCGTTCAATGATGGCCTCTCATGATCGAAGACACACGCGTTCCTATGCTTCCAGACCATCCAAGGTACCAGGAGTGCGACGGATTTGAGCGCCTTGCGAAGCGTTTGCGGCGTCGAGTCCTTGACCCGCAACCACCAATCCATGAGCGAGCCGTCGTTCTCAGGCGCTCGTGCCGGAAGCCGTAACCAAGAGAGGACCTCGTGCCAAGTTTGCCTGGTGAATGGGCACGTGAGCAACAGGTGTCCGATCGTCTCTGGTTCTTGGTCGCACAGAAGGCAACGTGGGTGGTGTTGCAGGCCACGGCGTGCGAGCCTCTCCGCCGTCCAGCAGCGGTCTTGGCACGCCAACCAGTGGAAAAATTTCACCTTGGGCGGTGCCCAGCTCTTCCAAATGAGCTTCCAGGAGTTGCAGCTCGAAGCGCCCAGAAAGGTTGCCCTGTAGCAGGATTGGGCCGTGTAGGCACCATTGGTTGTCCATTTCCAGAGCAGCCTGTCCGGCTCAGTGGACAACTCGATGTGCTGAACGAGGTGCCAGAGCCTGAGGTACTGTCCAATCTCCGGAAGGCCAAGCAGGCCATGGATGTCACGCGCCCAACTGTTACCAGCGAGGGCCTCCGCCACCGTTCTGGCCCTCCTACGCTGTTTGCGGATGCACTGGATTAGCATGGGTGCGAGCTCGTGAATGGATTGTCCGCCGAGCCAGCGGCCTTCCCAGAAAAGGGCCGTCGTGCCGTCCCCAATGACCATGGTCGTGGAGGCATGAAATAGCGCCCGCTCCTCTGCCGTGAATTGCAGGTCTAGTCCCTGCCAGGCCCGGTCTGTGTTCGTGCGCGCTAACCAAAGCCAGCGCAGTCGGAGTGACAATCCTGTGCGCTCGAGGTCCCGGACGCCAAGGCCCCCGTATTCAAGCGGGCGGCAGACCCGGCGCCAGTTGACATGACAGTGGCCACCGTTGGCGTCAGCGCGGCCGGCCCAGAGAAAGCCGCGCTGTATCTTCTCCAGTTGCTTTAGGATTTTCTTTGGGGGCGCGAGCGCAAGCAGTTGATGGATCGGAATCGCGCTGAGCACCGACTTGACGAGCGCGAGTCGCCCCGCCTTGTTCATCAGCCATGCCTTCCAACAGGGTAGCCGGCCCGCCACCGCGTCGACGAGGGGTTGCAGCTGGTGTGCGGACGGTCTCCTAGTGGAGAGTGGGATGCCCAGGTAGGTGACCGGCAAGGTCGCGACGGGGCACCCAAGCGACTCCAGCAGCCCCTCGCCAAGGTCATCAGCATGAAGCAGCGTGGCAGAGCTCTTGTCGTAGTTGACCCGTAGCCCAGACGCCGTACCGAACACGTCCAGGATACTCTTGACGGCGGCAATTTCGTCGGCGGTTGCATGGCAAAAGAGCATTACGTCGTCGGCGTAGAGGGATATCGCCGGAATGGCGCGCCGTGGGTGCAGCTGCTGAAGAATGCCGGTGTGCAAGGCGTGACGCATCAATCTCCCAAGGGTGTCCACCGCGAGCACGAAGAGCTGTGGGGAAGTGGAGTCGCCTTGTCTCAGGCCGCGACGGTGCCAGATCGGGGGGCCGGGGACGCCATTGATCATCACCTGTGTGCTGGCCGAGGAGAGCAGGATGGCCAGCCACTCGCGGAATCGCTCCCCAAACCCGTACTGACGCAGCACTTCAAAGAGGAACGGCCATGAGATGGAGTCAAAGGCTCTTGTGAGGTCAAGCTTCAGCATTATCCTGGGCGCGCCAAGTTGGTGTAGCAGCTTGAGGGATTGCCGGACAAGGGTGAAGTTGTCGTGGAGGCTGCGCCCGGCAATGAACGCATTTTGATTGCGGCTGACAAGTGTGTCGAGCTTGGGGGCGAGGCGCAACGACAGCACCTTGGCAAAGATCTTGGCCACAATGTGGATCAGGCAAATCGGCCGGTAGTCGCCGAGCTTGTGGGCGTCCGCGCGCTTGGGCAGCAGGGTGAGCAACGGTTGGTTGAGTTTGCTGAACCCGCGTCCGCGCAGTGTGTAGAGCAGCTCGAAGGCGTCCCCAATGTCATGCCGGATAATGCTCCAGCAGGCGCGCAGGAACTCTGCTGTGAAGCCGTCCGGGCCAGGAGCTTTGTGCGCTGGCATACGTTTAACCGCGTCCCAGATTTCGTCCAGGCTAAAGGGCTCATCTAAGCCCGCAAGGTCACCGGGCGCGATGAGCTGAGAAAGGTCCAGCGTGTGTGCCCGGTCGACCGCGGTGCCCAACAAGCAGCCGAAGTGCGAGAACGCTGCCTGGGCCATCTCCTCGTGGTTTGAGAGCACCTGCCCGTCCGCATTGAGACTATGAATGCGGTTCTTCTGACGCCGATAAGAGCATTGCCGGTGAAAGAAGCTCGTATTGGCATCACCGTCTTTGAGGGACGCAATCCGGGCACGCTGCCGAGCGATCGTGCGCTCCATTGATGCCATGCCGAGGTAGACGAGCTTGAGTTGCTTGCGGAGCCAGTCCTCTGGGGGAGAGAGCGGACGGTCCTCCCGCGCTTTGTCAAAGCGCATGATCAGAACGCGTGCTATGGCAAGCTTGTCCCGTATGTTACCCGTGGTCTTGGCGCTCCAACTAGTGAGGTGTCGGGCGGTGGCCTGCAGGCGCTTCACCAGTCGCCGGAAAGGGTCGTCGTCATGCACCGAGGTCCAAGCCATGGTGACGGTGTCATGGAAGCCGTCGAGGCGGAGCCAATAATCCTCGAAGTGGAAGCGCTTGTGCGTAGCCGGCATGGGGGCGCAATCAAGCAACAGCGGGCAGTGGTCCGATACGACCGAAGCCAGGCACCGAAGGTGGCATTCGCCGTGCGCGTCTTCCCAGTCCGACATACAGAGCACGCGGTCAAGGTGCACGAGCTGCTATCCTTACTGCCCGACAAAATCGGTTGTGAACTTGTGAAAGAAAAAAAACTCCAATGTATTTATAGGCCATGAACAAATTCTGCTCATTGCAGTCTTGCAAATTTGCAATGCAATACACTTCCAAGCCTGAAAGGCTGGTGCACCCTCATCGCATTTGGCTATGTAAGGAATCCAAAAAACTACACTTGTATTTACACTGGCACTGTATAAATAGACCCAAAAATGGAAGGACAAAAGAAGAGTTGGTTCAAAAAAAATCGACCATATTGCCTGCGAGATCTTGTCTGTTGGCTTTCTGCTCTACCGTGTTTGGAAGTTCAACTTCTTGAGACAGAGAGCATACATGAAAGCGAAGAACACTGCAAAGAGCACAAGCACCGGTGCAACGACCGCCATGAAGCTCCTGTGGTATCCAAAATGATGAGTTATGTAGTAACTGATTGTCTGGTTAGGTTGGCCTGGGACGGTGATGATGTCTTCCATGTCTCCGTATTGTGTCACTATGAGCCCATACACTGTCCATGCCAATGGGCAAATCCAGTAGTACCAGATCCACCACTTGGGGATTTTCTGGACAAAGCAAGAACAGAATAAGTAATTGATCTTATGAAAAAGCAAGAACTGCAACAATCGTCTAATGTAGGAACACAACTCACCGGTCTTGGGATGAAGAAACCAGAGAAAAGGTTGAAGAGGGAATAGAAAGCTGCAGCAAAGATGCCTGCAACCTCATGGTTTGGCGAGATTGATACAGTCATCATCCCGTAGTAGGTGAAGTAGAGGAAGGAAAAGTAGGAGACGAAGAAGAACCAGAAGAACTTGACAGCTGTCCACTGGAAGCTCATCATGGCGTATACGATGAGGGTGTAATACGAGGTTTGGACGAAGACATAGGGTATCTCCATGACAACCTGAAGCAACACACAAAGGCTTGAGATACCCAAAGAAGCCAATGACAACCTTAATACTTTTATCTACCACTCTGTTTAGTTATAGCTCTTTTATTTTACTCTATTCTTACCTGAGCAATGGCATATGGCAATGCAGAGTACATCCCAGCAGCCCTCTCTCGGTAGAAAACTGTTCTCTCGATTGAAACAATTGGTTGAACGGTTGCACAGTTGTTGATGCCGACAAACATCACTGCTGTGTACATTGCTCCAATGACCATTCTAAGAGTATTGGCATCTCCCCTGCATCACAAGGCACCAAAAATTCAGATGCTGGTACATTAGGATTAAGGAGTCAAAGATAAAGATAAGTACAGTAATTACATATTGGTGCCAATCTTCCAAAAGATGGAGCCCAGCAGCAAGGCTGTGAACAAAGTGAAGGAAAATCTGACAAGGTTGTAATCTGGGCTGCGCCAATAGGTCAGCCAATGCTTCCAGAGGCAGGCTTTGAACTGCCCTATAATGGATTGCGAGTATTCTGTAGGAAAATATAGATCTGATGTTCCTGGTTCTGGTTGACTTAGTTGGTTCACCAATACCTTGTTTTGCCTGGAAATACAGACAGTGTATTGCATGAGAATTTTGTGACTTAAAGTTGTACCGTGATTATACACTTTGAGAAAAACATTAGAGGTCCATGTGATGAAAAACATGTTTTTCTTACTTGTACAGATCTGAAGTCTTGTAGTAGTCAGCAAAATCCATACTCAGGCGTACTTCTGCAGCAACTGAACTGACCTCAAGCATCCACGTTGCAGGGTTGTACTTATCTTTTATTTTAGGCACTCCAGGAATCGCCTGGTAACATTGAACATAAGATTAGACATAAAAAATATTTATTGTACTAGTTATTTAAATGATATCTCCCACTGAAAATGGAACCATCATCATGCAAAACTATCTGTACCTGGAAGTATTCAATCATTTTCTGTGAGTTGCGACCCAGTTTCCCAGAGTATATCACCTGGCCTCCTCTTTTCAGTAATAGCAACTGCAGGAAAGAACTCGCGTTATCATTTAGTTGCTGAAAAGATTGAACTAACAGTTAACATGATTTGTGTATGTTCAGTAGTCACCTCATCAAAAGCTTCAAAGATGTCAATGCTTGGCTGGTGGATTGTGCAAACCACCGTCCGTCCAGTGTCAACGGTGTTCCTCACAGTTCTCATGACAATTGCTGCTGCTCTTGCATCAAGACCTGATGTCGGTTCATCCATGAAGATGATCGATGGATTTGCAACAAGCTCCACAGCTATCGTTAGCCTCTTTCTTTGCTCTGTTGAAAGACCTGAAATTCCTGGCAGTCCAACTAAAGCATCCTTCAGATTGTTGAGCTCCACTAACTCCATAACTTCATCAACAAATTGCTGAAACCATTGAAACATGTCAGATCAGAGCTCGATAAAGCAAACAAAAAATTCCAAGTTATACGAACGTTTCTTGACATATTTACAAAATCTCAAACATCTATTAACCTATACCAAGATCCAAGAGGTATAACCATAATTAAACAAGCAAACGAAAATGCTTAATTCACCTCGTCGAAGTAGCAAAATGACTTGATATTCCAATATAAGTTGGGAAGCAACTAAAGATATAGCATTCCGAAAGGCAAAAAGAGATGACTTACAATCTTGATTTCATCAGTGATATCCTGATCTCCGATCTTTTCAGGAAGACGCAGGAAGGCGGAGTATATCAGAGATTCCCTAATCGTGACCTGAGGTGAATGAATATCATTTTGCTCACAATAGCCAGAAATCCTTGCAAATGTTGCTTGGTTCTTCGGATAACCAGAAATTTTGATATCTCCTTCAATGTAACCACCAGTCTTTCTTCCAGCTAAAACATCCATAAGAGTTGTCTTTCCAGCTCCACTGACTCCCATGAGTGCTGTTAGCACTCCAGGTCTAAATGATCCAGTAACCTCACGTAACAATTGGAGCCTATCATCAGTCACTCCTTGCTGTTTCATTTCCTACATTAGATAGAAAGGCCTCATAAGTTTTCCAGATTTTAAATTGAGGAGGAAGGTAAAATAAGAACATGATAGAATGATGTGTTTTTTTCTCGAGGATGCATTTTGAAGCTTGTTTGAGCAAAACAATGATGAGAAAACTGTGCATAGGGAACTCACTGCAGGCATGTCGACAAAGTAGTTCACATCATCAAAACACATAGATAGAGGGGAGAATGGAAGAACCATTCCTCTTTTTGGAGCAGCTTCATTGCTGCCAACGGACATGACTCGTGAAATTCCATTAGAAATTCCATTTGATGAACTATTGCTCAAACGAGCACTCAGTCTCATCTCCCTCATTTCCTCTGAAATAATTTCATCTTTCAGTTTAGAATTTTTCACTTATTCTGTCCTATTTACAATTTTACATATCACTTCAGTCAGAATAGCTTACTGTTATTGGACCCATCATTCGATTTCATGCTGCCATTTCTTCTTGTGCTGCCATTGCTTACCGTATCTGTTGGGAGCCCATTGTCTTCTGCTTCTTTTGCAGTTTCTTCAGATATAACAGCTTGTGGTTTGCCCAAGGCTAACAAGTAGAAACTAAGTGGGTCACATACTGATCCAAAATTTATTATCATAACTCAGAAGGCAATAAGATTAATTTTCCAATACTTACGATTCAGATATGTGAGGCACAAAGTAAAGAGCACATTGAAGAAGATTGTGAAACCTAACAGCCCTGCTGCTCCAATCCAGAACCAGTTTTTGTCCGTAAAGATGTTGGCGCCTTCTAGCATGGCCATACCTAGTCTTTTAGGAACACCATTCTTGTCCTATCAACATAAACACAGCTTGTTAGAAATGCATACACGTCAATCAGTGAAAGATCAGTGCTGCAGTGAGCTAACCATTACAAACTTGTCCATCCACCGAGGAGAATAGAATTCATTCACTGCTAGAGCATTATATCCATACACCAGCGGTGAAATCCAATAGCCCCAGATCCACCATTTTGGGATGAAGTCTGTTGATAGTGGAGAGCAAAGGACTAGTCAGCAAAGCTGCAGAAGAATGTGAAGTGAAAATGAACAAGATAAGTAATCGACCTTTTGGCAGAAGAAATCCTCCAAGGACAAAGAAGATGAGAAGGAACAGGGCTCCTCCGGTTTGAGCAATGATCATGGATCTACACAGGCCAGCAATTGCTCTGAAAAGCCCACCAGCCATCTGCTGGATCAAGAACACAAGCAGCAACTGCTTGAAGAATCTGCGCACAAAGATGGCAATTTAGCAGTCACAAAAGTTATAGTTCCTGATTCACATAACAACATGTACTCTACCCCATATGTACCTGTCAGCTTCTGGGGCAAATCCCATAGTGTAGTATGTGACAACCACCCATACTATGGATTCGATCATTGAAAATGGGATTCTGAGAATGACATTTGGTAGTGTGAATATCCAAGCAGGGTAGAAGAGGAGGTCCCGGTGCTTGAAGAACACCGGCAACCTTGTGATGGTCAAAGGGAGCTCGGCAAAACCATTGAACATATTCACAATCAGAGTAAAAAGCAGTGCTCCCACGTAGACAAAACCATCATCCAGATTCCTTGTGTGCATCTGAGTCCTTAGAAAGACTGTTGATGCGATAAGGGCTACAATAATGAGCTTCGGAGTTCACCGAGAAATAATGTCAGGTTCTTCGCATTGTGGATTTTAAGAAGTGGCGATATGGACAGGAAAATTATGCCCACCTGTATAGTCTTGAAGATGTACACAAATGAATTGCGCTTTATGAGGAGCCACTCCTTGTCAAAGGATGCCTTGAGGAGCTCTCGAGTTGACACCGAGTGCTTGGAGAATACCAGGGCAGCCTGATGACTGCGACTCTTGTCAAATGGCACCGAGAGATGGTTCTCGAGTTGTAGCCCAACATGAAACCGTTTAAACGTCTGCGCAAATTCTGAGACTGAAACATATCGGTACGGCCTCTGCTTGTCAGCCCAGTACTGCTCCTGATCCTTCTTTGATGTTACCTGAGAAAATTAGATACAAGGCTCTCATTTATATCATACCATGGAGCTTTCATCCCTTAAAAAATAATAATAACACGGAACGTTCAGGAACATGGTAGCTGATAACTAGGCTAGTGCTTGATGTTACCTCTTGAAGAAAGTCTGCAGTACCCTTGCGCTCTGGGCAGCGAAAGCCACAGGACTCAAAGAATTCAAGGACATGTTCGCGGGGTCCCTGATAAACAATCTGGCCTTCTGACAGGAGGATGATGTCATCAAAGAGTTCAAAGGTCTCAGGGGCTGGCTGGAGGAGAGACATGAGGATGGTGGCCTCGCCCAAGTGCACAATCTGCTGCAGACATTTGACAATCTGGAAGGTGGTGGAGCTGTCCAACCCAGTTGATATCTCATCCATGAATAGCACCTTTGTCGGACCGACAATCATCTCTCCTGCAATTCAAATGAGCCAAATCATTTCAAAGACATGCATCCTGGTAATGTTCTGAAAATTCCTCGGATTCATCAATAATAATAATTATTATTATCATTATTATAGTTTATTTTTTCAATGAACCTGGCAGGAGCTATGTCTTTTTCAATTAAGAAGAACTCGGTACAGTACTACAGTTTGATAACAAACAATATCATGCTGACCTAACCATTGACCCATCAACACAAAATCCACATGAAATGGTTTGAACTTGTTACTTTAGCATTGGTATACATTTCTAAGCTAAAAAAGCAGCTGCTTTCGGATTGCATTTTCGGCTCGGCTTCAATTATATGGAATGTACTTTATTTTCTCAAAAAATCGGCGGAAGCACTGCCCTTTCATGAAGAAGAAACACAACATGCAATGTGAAAACGATATGTGATGGATTGGTCTTGCTTTTAGCAAAGCAGAACAAGTTGAAGAGAACGCTGATGCAGGAATGTATCAGTTAGCAAGTAGCAATACATGTAAACTGCAACCCGTCTGTATTGCGACGATATCCCCGTCAACAATTTTTGGCCAACTGATCTGCCATGTGCTCCTCCTCCCAACCCTAGCCGCCCCTCCTCCTCCTCACCCCCCCCCCCC
>LR738715.1:676600642-676618898 GCA_902687465.1 Secale cereale | reverse complement strand
CCCTTCCTCGCCGCCGCCTGAGGCAGCCGCCGGGCAAGCCCGGGGCGCCAAGGATGGCGGCCTCGGTTGCCCTGCTTCTACATGGGGAACCCTGGATCTGGAGCGGCGGCTCCATTGGCAAGGCACGGCCGGCTAGCAGCCATGCGGGCGATGGATCCGGTATCCCGACCGCGCGGGCGGCGGAATCCGGTGGTCGTTGGTGGCCGGCGGTGGCTTCTGCAGCAGTTGGTGCGCGCGATCTGGCGCCTCCCCTCCTCCCCTGTTCGGCGTGCGGGCCAGCCTGGTCGGGCCGCGCTTCCTCTTGATCGCCGGTTTTGTACAGGAGGCGTTGCTAGCCATGACCGGCCGCGCCGACGTCGACGCCTGAGGGCGCCGTTCCCCTCCTTGGAGACGTCGGTATGGACTGATGTCCTCACTTCACCTTCCCCTAGGTCTCCCGAGTGAAAGCCCTAACTTCGTTGGGCGGCGGCGACGCTCACGGCGCCTTTCCCTTCTTGAAGGCGCCGCTTTGAGAACCTTAGGGTTGGGTGGCGCTTGTGGGTGGTGGGCGACAGCGGTGGTGCGGCCCTATCCTAGCATGGATTTACGTCCGTTGCTTGGAGAGGACTCGCGTAGGTGGAGGTCGTCGGCTGGCGTCATGGTGGCGTCAATGGCGGAGGACCTGCCAAGGCTCGCGTAGGTGGAGGTCGTCGTTCGGCGTCGTGGTGGCGTCGATGGCGGAGGACCTGCCAAGGTTGTCACCTCAATGGAAGATGGCGGTGACGACACATGTGAGTGCGTCAGACCGGTTTGTGCCCCGGACCCAGCAAATGGCTCGGTCGGGGTCTCTGGCTTTAGATGTTAGGCTTAGGTGAGAGGTCTGGGTATGTGGCCCAGCTTGCACCCCTTCATCATTTGGATAGGAGTAGCGGCAGATGTTGCCAAGATGGCGGATTCAGGCATTTTGTTGTTCTACTTTGTAAGGTCCTCAAGAAAATCAATAAAATGATCGCATGCATCTCCCAGATGCAGAGAGGCCGGGGGTCATCCTCCTTTTCTAAAAAAACAATTTTTGGCTTCTTTTTTTATTAACTCTGTAAATTGTCATTGATCCAGTAAGTCGGTAGATTGTCATCACATAGTAATTACGGCATAGGCTGCCGCTAAAGGCCAAAAGAAGAGGCAAGAAGCTCTAGCATGTCAGCATCGCGATTAGTTGCTCTAGAGGTTGGATCGTAGCGTTCGCTCGTATCGCTTGAAGAGGAAGCACCGAAAGAGTGGCAACGACCATCCAACAACTGTGCAATGGCAGTACGCTAATGGCCGCGCCCCCTCCCAAACTCCCAACCAAACGCTCTAATGTGTGGACCTGAAGCACATCCCAATGGCGCACACACACACCCTACATCCGTAGGAACCACAGGATTTGATGTGACACGGCAACTGTATGTACGCATGGACGTCTGAACCTCATCGCAGTAGTCTTCTAGAAAGGCCAACATGCTCAGCAAATTCCTTTTAATAAGACCTTGTAATATAGTAGTATGACATAATGATGAGATAAGCATGACACAATGATGATGGTGATGAGATTACCGGTGGTGACGCGCTTCTTCTGGCCGCCGGATATGCCCCTCTGCATCTGGTCGCCGACGATGGTGTCCGCGCATATGTCCAGCCCCAGTATCTGCTCCCATTGAAAAAAGGTGCAAATTCAGTCAAAAACAAACAATTTCATCATCGCGTCCACGTCCGTCGAGATCAAGGTGACCACGGCGAGATTTCCATCTCGTTGAGGCCACTCGTCGTTAACCCACAGTCAAACCGGGGGTTGATGGCCCGAAAGGGACCGTTACCCGCCATGCAGGAAAAAGAAGAGGCGGCCGCTCTGGCCGGGCATAACAGCAAACAGGTCACGGGCATCTCGCCGCCGGCCGCGGGCGCGGTGCGATGCGCCTGCGCCGATCCGGTGACGCACGCCATTGGCACCACCATCATCATCAGGGCGAGCCGGAGCGTGCTGCGTGCATCCATCCACCAACCCCCGCGTCCCCAAAGGTAGGCACGGCGAGGCCCCACCCCACCGATGGTGGAAAATAGGAGCGGCGCTTTCCAGGCAAGTCAAAAGAGGGAGAAGGGGTGAGCAAACTGCGAGCCGCTCCACTGCCTACTTGCTGCCAACTTCTCTGCTGCCACCCGAGCCGAGTCGGAGTGCTTATCCTTCTGGCTGGCTCGGCCTCAACTACTACTACCGCTCGCTGCGACGACGGCGTGCGTGTCAGTCAGTGGAGGTGGCAGCGGCTTGGCTGGTGCTCTTGGTTCGCGTGGACCGTGTGCCGCCACCCGGCCACCGTGACCACTACTACTGCTACCTCTGCTGACTGCTTTGTGGCGTGCTGTCCATGATTGACTGGGACTGTTCCTTGCTTGAGTACACAACTCGCCATGATCAAGAAAGGGGGGACATTTTCTAGATGGGCTGCAAATCTGTCAATGTGTGGTCGCTGTAAATGATATCTCGTCAACCTCGCTGCGGTGCCATTTCAGCCAGGCAAAAAAGCAAGACCAAGAAAACTGGAACTTCATACTGATAAAGGGCATTCAGAAAGACGTTGATGAGTTCTTACCCTGAGGGTGTAGTCCGTCTGGAGGCTGCTCTCGACTCCTTCCATGGAAGTGGCCTGGAGACAGACAGTGACAGTGAATGCATCATTGACGTGCACGGTACAGAGAAAGTAAATAAAGCTTGGAAACGAAGCATGTCTGGCTACTGTTGCACGTGACTAAAACAGGTCCGTTTCATAAAACGCTTCCCATTTCTGTGAACCATCCGAGAACACGTCGGCCGGCGTACCTGCCAATCGTATCGTTCGTACATGTTTCACGCAAGTGTCATTTCGTTCCAAGAAAAATGGACCTCCGTTTCTAGCTTTAGGGACATTTCGGGTTCGGTAGTTGGAGAGAATATCCTCCGGTGGAAAATAAGTCGCAATGGAAACCCCGTGGAAGTCATGTTTGAAAGTTTTCAAGAAATCTTAAAGAAATATGGCATGTTAAATGTGACCATCTCTTCACGCAAGTGTTAAATGCGTACCTGCCAATCGTATCGTTCGTACATGTTTCACGCAAGTGTCATTGTTGATTTGTTTTTTCATAATCTCCCAAATGATTTTTCGTTTGAACTTGGAATTTTACATGTCCATAGAAAACCATCTCTTCTACATGCTGTAATTTTTTCTGAGATTTTTTCAAAACTTCACGACATAGTTTTTATGTGGTTTCACCGATTTGCATATATGGTACTTGGTTTCCACTGAATATTATCTCCGGTAGTTAAGTTGAGCCCACAAACTGCAAAGATTGTGCATGCAAAGATGTTAAGCTTATACCTTCATAAAAAGGTCAACCTCCGGCTCGGGCCGGATGCCGGCCTCCTTCTCCCTCCTCGCCAGCTCGGTCAGGAGATCTGCATCAGAATATATTTGTCCCCCCATCATTCAAAAATCCTCAATCATCTACCACTTGTCCGAAAGCCAAGCCAGCAAAGGCCATGGATTAAAATTCTCCACGCAATGCATGCACAGCTAGGTAGGTGAAGGGTTGGTGCACTTACCGTACTTGGTGCCGACGCCCTGGCACCTGGCCGAGAAGTCAAGCGTCTCCTTGACGGTCATCTCGCCGACGTGCACGTCCGTCTGGCTGATGTACGCCGCCGTCTTCTGCGGCACGAAGTCATCCAGCGGGAACCCATTGTAGGCCACCTCGCCGGCGCACCTCAGCGACGGGTCTAGCTTGCCGGCCAGGGCCAGCAGCAGGGTGGTCTTCCCCGACGACGGCGGGCCCAGCAGCAGCGTCATCCTCGAGGGCCGGACCGCGCCGGAGACGTCCTTGAGGATGGTGAGCGTCGCCTGCCGGCCCAGCCGCACGCCGAGCAGCCCCAGCGCGCCCTCCGCGATGTTGCGCGCGCTGTTGACCAGCGTCGGCAGGGCGCGGCTGCCCACGTGGCACCGCGCCTGCACAGTCAGCCGCTCGAACCGCACCTCCACCGTCGGGAGCTCGATGCCCACCCTGCATGCATGCATGCCATTTTCAGTTGAAGATTTATTTCCGGTTCATGCCCAGGTGTGCCTAGGTCTCAGTAGAACCAAGTCTCAGTTAAGTGATATACTCCCTCCGTTTCGATTTACTCGTCGTGGTTTTAGTTCAATAAACTAAAATCACGATGAGTAAATCGGAACGGAGGGAGTAGTATATGAAGAAAAAAAAAACTAAAAATAATTTTTTTTACGTATCTTCATGCAAGATCAAGGAAATATAGCATCGACTGAGACATAACAAAGTCTAAGTCGACCGAAATTTAACAAGACGGTTATATTTTAGTAAGGTATATGGGGACACAAATAAACTATTTTATCATGCTCGATCGGTCAACAAGGATTGTTTTTGATGTGTCACGCCAGAAAAGGAAATGATCTATGTCAGTGTTGGCGCCATCATACATTCACGTTGGGAGCAGAGCCGGCTGCGGTGTGGGTTTGGCTGTCAACTTTAGGCAACCTTTGGGACCGGAGACAGGCTGAATGTTTTCAT
Source organism: Secale cereale (assembly GCA_902687465.1). Classification (NCBI taxonomy): domain Eukaryota; kingdom Viridiplantae; phylum Streptophyta; class Magnoliopsida; order Poales; family Poaceae; genus Secale; species Secale cereale. The sequence continues at coordinate 676,614,329 of LR738715.1, read as the reverse complement.
TTGGAATCTCGCACAAAGTGCATCATTTTCTATCAAGAAAGTAGAAAGAGCACGATGCTCGGCTACACTCCTAAAATATGGCAAATTTGTAGCCCCACAAAAGCAAATTGTGAAGAAACTTGAACTAATACACATACACATTTTTTCTTTGGCAAAGGTTGAACTAAAGCGTACGCAGCTAGTGCTACCAGTGCACAACCCCATGGATTGGTCAGTCAACTGCTAACTACTACGGCTGATCCTAATCCACAAGTCAAATTAAAAAAATAGTTATAACAAAAGGAGTCTACACTCACACTCATTGTGTGGAGGTCAGGTCAAAAATTAACTAACTCAGCAAAAGAAAAGAAAAACTTTTGCCGACGTGTTCTCACTGGGGTTGCTTCGCGGTATAGAAGTGTGAGGGATTGTAGTTGTTACATGTTGTGTATGCTTGTCATATCAATCGTGATCATGCGGTCATGAAGTTTAATGCCTTGCGACTAGTCCGTATGTGATGTGTTTGTATCGATTTTTGCCTTGTTTTCTATTAATTAATTCGGCTATTCTCTTCATTTTGATGACAAGTATTTCTGGACGGAAGGAGTACTTACTTAACAGATGAGGCAGGTCATTTTTTTGAACCGAAACCCGTAGAACGGTATGAGGCGGGTCTTTTGCCCTGTTTAAAAAACAGCTGATGTGCTGATGTCATGCACATGCCTGCTGACGCAACTACACAAGCCCTTGCAGTTGGTTTCAGTCTCAGTACTTTGATTTGGATGGGTTCACCTGCAACGACATTTCGGCAGATGCATCTGCTCCACTAATTAGTTATTAGTCCCTGGAAACATATTGCCAAGAGGGACAGGGAGAGAAGTGAACGGGCATCCGCCGGTCTAGTGCCACATTGCCATCAATCCCTTTCTTCGTGCGTACAGCCTCAACTACACCCCAGATTACTTTTCAATCAACACAACACAGCACAGCACGTGTGAAAACTCAACTCTCCTAAAGCCGTCTACCACACCGGTGGGTGGGTTAGAGTCTTAATTTTAGTTAGGCTTTTTTTACAGTATGGAACGAATAGCTCTGCAAGAAAGTCTGAAAGGAGGATTATATTCGGTTTGGGATATATATCTGAGAGAGGAGGAATCGGCCGATTCTTTAGCCTGATTGAGTACACATTGCACAGTTGACAGGCGCCTTTCCGAGTGTTTTGACTTGTAGCAGAAGAAAGATAAGCATGTTTGCTGCGGCCACGATCAAGAAGACGTTTGCTCGTTGAGTGTTTGAGGGAAGAGCTAATGATTAAGATGATGCAACAACCGTACCATGCAAGCAATGGCGTGCGCCCGCACGTAGCCCTCTACGTCAAACGAACCAGCAAAATCGTACTTATTCTTATTGTTAATCGATTTTGTAGTACTTGTTTAGTTAATCGCACAAGAATATAAAACACAACAATGAGTAACTGCAAACCGATGGCTCAATGGATTAGGTAGCAGTAGTATGTTTGAACTTTGAAGCTAATTATTGACGGGAAAAAGAGGGCAGGTACCTGTCGATGCGGTCGCGGAGCTTTCGGAGGAAGCGCTGGTTGTCCTCCTCGGCGACGCGGAAGACGCGCTCGATGAACTCCTGCCGCTCGCCCACGCCCAGCTTCCGCACGTCCACCTCCCTGTACTGCTGCTGCTGCTTGCCTTCTTCCGCCCCGGTGGTTGGCGAGTCGGCTGCCGCGGCCGCCTCCTCGGCCTGGAGTATGGACGTCCTCATGCGGCTGTAGGTGGGGAGCCGCTCGATGGCCGCCCAGCGCAGAGCCTCCTCGTCGTCGCCGGCGTGGCCCCTGCTCCCGCGCCTGCTCCCGCCGCCGCCGCCGCCGTGCAGGAAGGCCTCGTCGACGCCCCACGTCTCCACCCCCATCCCCCGCCCGATGCTCCGGCTCATCCGCCGCCCCGAGTCCCACACCTTCTCCATCGCGCCCCAAGCCCGATCGGTCGATCACCTTCGGTTGCTCGAACGAGGAGGCCCGGGTTGTAGCTGGCTGGTCAGCGAGCCTGTCCGCTCGCTCGCGTCAGTGCGGCAGTTGGTGGCGCGCGGCGAGTGCCAGTGCCATGCGCGCGGAGCGCCTTGCCTCGGGCCGCGATGATGAGGGCGGGCGGGAGCAGGAAAAGAGACGGGTGGGCTGGCTGGCTGGCTGGGGGAATGAATGGGCAGTGGTGGTGGTGTGCGGCACTTTTTATACGCGGGCGGGCGGGCGGGGGGTTGGCGCCGGTGATTTTCCCGCGATTCGTCTCTCGCGCTGCCTTTTCCCCGGCTTTGCGACTACGGTGTGTCGCCGTGCGACACATTTGGTGGTGGTCTTTGTGGGTTGGTGGGGGCGAGCCCGGCTTCTATTCGGGTGGGGTCGACGCGGTTGACTCCGGCGGGGTGGGGGTTGCGTGCCTCGTGTTGGGTCGAGGCGAGCGGCGGTCCGGTGCCGCGGTAGGTGCCGGCCGGCGGTTCGCAGGGTACGTGGCCCGGCGGGGTGCGTGCACGGTGCATCCATGGCTTCGGCTTCAGTTACTGTACCGAGCACAGCGTCGTCTGGACGGTATGTTGCTTGCGGCGCTGCTGCGAGGCGGACCTTTGCCCTTCTACTGCCAGCATTTCATTTTTCTCGTGAACGGAAAACGATCGTTTAGCTGTTGTTCGTGGCTGCCGCTGTTGTGATTCTTGACTCTGGAGCCTGTGCGTGCGATGCACGTCAGGGGCGGTCAGGATCTCGAGCAGTAGGTGCTGCGCTCAGGTGAAACGGAGGCGTGCATGAGCAGAGCGGAGCGCGCGGTTCTCCGTGCCACCGCATGATTAGTACTCCATGACAGGTGCCTTGAAACGGGGCTCGACTGAGAGCATCTAGAGGCGGTGCCAAATCCAAACACAACCACACACATCAATTATCATACATCAAATTCATACAAACGCATGCAACTACGTCGATGCATTGCACACATCGCCCGGCTACTACATCATTAAATATGCAACCGGACTACCCAAATTTGGCATGTTCGGCTATGGTGGAGGAGATCATCGACGGCTACCCCTGCCATTCCCGGCGCCCTTCCGTCCTTGTCGCGGAAGTACCGGTCAAAGACGCGGTAGGGATCGAGCCGGATCTGCTTTCCGTCGGAGCTGTCCTCGTCGTCCTCCTTCGCTGGCAGTCCGGTCATGGCACAGATTGCCCGATTATGCTCTCAGACGAGGGCGTGTGTGTTCCTCGTCTACCGCTTCTTTGCAATGCGGGTGCGGATGGCTTCCTCCTCTGCAGCCGCCCGCGCCGCCGCATCAGCCGCCTCCGCCGCGCCACCATGTCTGCAGCGACTCGGGCCTCGGCGGCCCTTATCCTCTCCTTCCCATGGCGCTCACTCCTGTCCCGGTGGGACTCATACCCCACGCGACCGGAGATGGGAAAGGAGAGATTTGAAGGCTAATGGGACCACGATCCAGCCCCAGAGGTTCTGAGCGCCCGTTGAGCCGACGCTATGGAGTTGCGCCAGACAGATCCTGCTGTCGGCCGGGTGTTGTCCTCCCAGGAGCGACGGGGTGCAATGCGGACGGCCATTGCCTCCTCCAACCCACACGAGTTGACACCCCACTCGACAGATCCGGACTGGTGGGAGTCAGATCCGTTGCCAGCATGTCGGAGACGGTCGGAGATCGCCGAAGGTGAGCTTGGGTGATGAAGGGGAGTGGATTAGGCTGGGAATGGGGATTACCCAGGCGGGTATTGGACTCCCATCCCCGTCCCCAAGAGAGTCACCCCATGCCCGTCCCCGTCCCCATACCCGCCCGTGGGGAACAAATGTTTCCCATCCCCATCCCCGTCGGGTTTTTCATCCCCATGGGGAAACCCACACATGCAATCAACAATCGCCTCCAGTAGCGTTTAAGTAGAAAAAACAATGTTTCAACACAATAAACAATATGTTGTGGCTAGGTTAGCGATTTCTTTGGGATTTTTGGGCCCAAGGGGTGGGATTAGTGGGAATTTAGGTGGGTATGATCAGGAATTACCTAGGTCTACCAATTTTAGGGCCCAAAAGTAAGGCACTAACGGGTAAGGTGAGTAACGGGTATGGGTAATGCTATCCCGTCCCCATCCCCATCTTATGCGATGGGTAATATATTTGACCCACCAGCTTCCCCGTGGGCAAAAAGCCCGACACATCCCCGTCCCCTAATAGAGTAATTACCCATGGGGACGCGGGTAACAGTTAACCATTGCCAGCTTGAGGAGTGGAGTGAAGTGGTTAGGGTTTGGTCCGGCGAGCGGATGGGGAGGAATATATGTGGGGTCAAGTGGGCCAGCATGGGCCGGGTTCGATATGGCGGACGCGCTTGGGCACCCAATATCAGCCCCATATTTGGGTTGGATATGTGGGGTCAAGTGGGTCAGCATGGGCCGGGTTCAATATGGCTGACGCGCTCGAGCACCCCATATCCGCCCCATATTTGGGTTGGATATGAGGGGTGCCGGCCAGCTCAGGCATTTGAGGCCCGTTTGAGGCGTCCGTCTGGGTTAAAATTTCCTGACCGGTTAGTGACTGGGCCGTCTGCCCGGGCGTTTGAGGCGGGTTTGGGGCGTCCGACTGTAGGTGCTCTAAGAGCATATGACTCTCAAATTTGCTCCGACTTCGTCCACGAACAGGGACCAGTTCGGAGACACTGGTGAGAGAGCCGGCCATCCAACACTGCTCACATACATTTCATCTATTGTTTGAACTAACCGCACAAAATTCATGCAAACAGGACGAATTTCATATAAACCATACGAGATTCATTACAAACACGACAAATTTTATATAAAGCGGACGAGATTCATTACATTTCGGACATTTTTAAACTAAACGCGAAACTTGTCCGACTCTAGAGGTATAATCACCTAGTATAATGCCGGCCGCGACAGATCTCTATCTCCAAGATATGGCCACTCTCCATGCCTTTGTGGCCTCCGCCTCCTCCCTATCTTCCCTATGTCCCGCTTCAGTCGGAGGGGATGACTGTTCCTCCAACTCCATGGCGGGCTTCTGAAAGATCATGGATGTCGCCTAGAGGGGGGGAGTGAATAAGCGCTTTAAAATAATTATAGTTTAGGCTCGAACAAATGCGGAATAAACCTAGCGGTTAATTTGTCAAGCACAAAACCTACAACAACTAGGCTCACCTATGTGCACCAACAACTTATGCTATGCAAGATAACCAACTATGTGATAGCAAGATATATGACAAGAAACAATATGGCTATCACAAAGTAAAGTGCATAAGTAAAGGGCTCGGGTAAGAGATAACCGAGGCACGCAGAGATGACGATGTATCCCGAAGTTCACACCTTTGCGGATGCTAATCTCCGTTTGGAGCGGTGTGGAGGCACAATGCTCGCCAAGAAGCCACTAGGGCCACCGTAATCTCCTCACGCCCTCGCACAATGCAAGATGCCATGATTCAACTAAGGGACCATTGAGGGAGGTCACCGAACCCGTACAAATGGCAACCCTTGGGGGCGGTTACCGAACCCGTACACTTTGGCAACCCTTGGGGGCGGTCGTCTGAAGCCGTCAAATTGCTCGGGGCGATCTCCACACCCTTATTGGAGACCCTGACACTTGCCCGGAGCTTTACACCACAATGATTGAGCTCCGAACACCACAAACATTGGGGCTATCTCCACAACTTAATTGGAGGCCCCAACGACACCACGAAGCTTCACCACAATGGAATATGGCTCCGAGGCGACCTCAACCATCGAGGGCGCCCAAGCACCAAAGAGGAACAAGCTCAAGGGTACCAAACACCCAATAGTAATAAGCTTCTCAACTTCACTTCCACGTATCACCGTGGAGAACTCAAACTGATGCACCAAATGCAATAGCAAGGGCACACGGAGTGCCCAAGTCCTTCTCTCCCAAATCCCACCAAAGCAACTAATGCTAGGGAGGGAAATGAGAGGAAGAATGGAGAAGAGAACACAAAGAACTCCAAGATCTAGATCCAAAGGGTTCCCCTCACATAGAGGAGAAAGTGATTGGTGGAAACGTAGATCTAGATCTCCTCTCTCTTTTCCCCCCAAAACTAGCAAGAATCCATGGAGGGATTGAGAGATAGCAAGCTCGAAAAAGGTCAACAATGGGGCAAGAACACGAGCTCAAAGGATAAGGCTCAATGGGGAAGAATACCCCCTTTTATAGGGGGAAGAAAATACAACAGTTATCCCCACCAACCTGCCCGTAGCGAGTGGTACTACCGCTGGCCGCAACGGTACTATCGCTCGGCCGCAGCGGTACTACCGCTCGGCCCAGCGGTACTACCGCTGGGACCTAGCACAACGCCAACGAGAGAAAGAACACGAGAGAGAGACCCCGAGCGGCACTAGCAGCGGTGGTAGAGCGGTACTGCCGCTTATAAGCGGTACTACCACACCCACTGCCGCTCCTACTGCCGCCCAACCCGACACGAGAAGCGACGGTCTCGAATCGAGGCGGTACTAGCGCGGAACCGAGGCCAAACTACCGCATGTAGCGATAGGCGGTACTATCGCTGTGAACCAGCGGTACTACCGCTTGTGGCTATAAGCGGTACTATCGCTCCGGACCAGCGGTACTACCGCAGGAGCAACAAGAAAGCCCAGAACCGCCATAACTTCTGCAAATGAGCTTTGAATTGAGCAAACTCAAGCTTGTTGGATAGAGGAAGACGAGTAGCGTCAAAATAACGTCTGGTTATAGTAAGAAGAGGCAGGGGAGGTATGCCTAGGGTATAGAGGAGTGAACCCTCCATCAGAGGAGAACCGGCATAACCTCCAACATCAAAAACATCATAGAAGATGCATGAGTGAACTCTGTTTTCGATGAACTCGAGCTTGTCATCAAGATGACCATAAGCTCCAAATCTCACAAGGAGAAAACCAAACAAGAACCAAGAAAGATGATGCAAGCATGCGATGGTTTGAGCTCTCTGCGAATGATACGATCAAGCTACTCATCGAGATCCCCCCTTGATAGTACGGCAATCGATCCTATAACCCGGTCTCCCACAACTACCATGAGACTGGTAAAATAGAAAACCTATCAAGGGCAAACATTTGCCTTGCACATAGTACACTTGAGCTAGATGATGACGATCTTGACTTCCTCAAGTTGGACCACCTTTCTTGATTGCGTTGGCTAGGTGAAGACTAGTTGATTGCTCCCCCCATACTCCACTATGGGTGAGCCACTCTTCGGTACATCTTCACAAGTCCATTGCCACCACAATGGACGGCAAGCTTCAAGCATATGATATCTTCGTCATGATCCTAATTGAACTTGATGTTGGGGAACGTAGTATTTCAAAAAAAAATCCTACGATCACGCAAGATCTATCTAGGAGAAGCATAGCAACAATCGGGAGAGTGTGTCCACGTACCCTCGTAGACCGAAAGTGGAAGTGTTTGGTAACGCGGTTGATGTAGTCGAAAGTCTTCGTGATCCAACCGATCCAAGCACCGAACATACGGCACCTCCGCGTTCAGCACACGTTCAGCCCAATGACGTCCCACGAACTCTTGATCCAGTTGAGGTCGAGGGAGAGTTCCGTCAGCACGACGGCGTGGTGACGGTGATGATCACTACAAAAAAAAATACACTTCCGTGATGATACGTGTTTGTCACAGTAGGTCACGTTTTCTGTCATGGATGTACATCCATGACAAATTTATGACAGAATCAAGATATTCATACCTGTGTTGTCGTAGAAGTGTTCCATGACATTACCAAAATTATCATCACGGAAGTGTCCACTTCCATGACGATAAATCGCGCGTCACAGAAGTGCTTTCGTCAAGGGTGACCGACACATGGCATCCACCATAACGGAACGCCGTTAAGCTATCGGGTCCGGTTTTGGATCCGATAACCCGTTAACAGCCCCGACCAATGGGGATTTTCCACGTGTAAAATCATCATTGGCTGGAGGAAACACGTGTCGGCTCACCGTTGGGAAAGATGTCATCCACTCATTGGACCCAAAGCGCCTATGATACGTCGACACATGGCATGGCCCAATAGAGGCCCATTCCTGTGAAGAGGCCGGCCCGTTTGACTTTGTCAAAAGGTGGCGGGCCGGCCCACGACAAGCCTGTTAACGGCATGTTCGCATATAGCCCATTTATAGCCCGCTAACCCAGGGCCCGTTTACGGCCTATCCGAATTAGGCCCAGTAGTGTCATCTGGGCCGTCCAATATAATTCCAGCCCGTTTTAACTTCCGGCCCATGTATGACCCATGACGTCTTTCGGCCCATATGCGGCCCTTATTACTCTCGGCCCATTAACGGCCCATGGTAAAACTGGCCCGTAATGAATAGTGTATCACTTTGTACCCATTAACGGCATGTGGTGAAACTGGCCCGTAATGAACAGTGTATCACTTTATACCCATTAACGGCCCATTATTCCGTTGGGCCGTTTCCAGCCCATGTTATCTTTCGGCCTTCTCGGGGCCCATTTATTCTTGGGCTCATTTCCACATTCGTTTACTTACGGCCAGTTAATGTCATTTTCTGCTTGTGGGCCAAATTCAGCCTGTGGTTACAGTCGGCCCGTTTGTGGCTCGTTAGTACGTTGGGTCGTTTTCATAGCGTCATCAAAATACGACCGATTAACCACGGCCCGTTATGGTCGGCCCATGAACGGACGATTTCAACTCTAGCACATTTACGGCCATAATGTGCTCTATTATTGGCCCATGTTTGGCCAACCGATCATACGGCCCGTAGAAGGCCCATTGATGATATGGCCCATAGAAGGCCCATTGTGTCTACAGCCCGTATAAGGCCCATTGTTTCTACGCCACGTAGAAGGCGCATTGTTTTTTTTTTGAAAGAAAGAAGGCCCATTGTTTCTACGGCCCTTAGAAGGCCCATTGTTTCTACTTCCCGTAGGAGGCCCATGTTAACTACAGCCGGTGGGCATCAAAGTTTGCCACTAGTGCAAATATAGGGAACACCCTACACTATACAAAAATGGCTTGCTGTTTTCTTCAGCCGGTGGCTGCACGTTAAGAACAAATTTTGAATCGCACCAAAACAAATTACAACTATAAAACAAAAGGAAGGTTGGCATAAAAGTTAACAGTCTAGCAGATAAATGCACCACCAGAAGTTCAGAAGCTCAGTTCATTTGACCTGACTGTTACATTTTCATGATGTATTGTCCGATGGAGCACCATAACCTTCGCCTTCAGTTCTCCTAGGCTCTTGAACAACATAGCAAATGTCTGATAGTCTGGTTTCAAAACCATGCATATCTTGACACCATCGAACAATGTCTCTCCTTGTTTCACAAAGGGTCTCTGTTAGGGAATGGATTTGTGTCTGGAGCACAGATACAACATTGTTTTGAGCTTGCATATCTTGATCATGAGGCGGTTTGGACGAGATTGCCTTAACAACCAAGCCAGTATTACGTTGGAACGTGCTTTTGGCACTGTTAGTGGACATGTACTGACCCACTGCAGCAAGAGCCGACATTGCAGTTATAGTTGCCTCGCCACCTTCAGAAGGTGGCGGTTCCGCCATTTTTTCCATAGCTCGCTGAAAACTTCAGGTTTTCCATTAGTAGTACCAGAACAGAAGATATTAAGGAGGCAGCAAAACCAAACAAAATAGTTTTGGTCTATATACAGAACTTATTCTGGTGAACCCATGTAAAATAATAGTTGTATTTTATTGCAAAGTACATAATAAAACGAGGTTCCAAACATATGACCATGTACCATCGCTAATGTATTGTCTATTTCTTCACATTGTATTGAGGGCTAAGGATAAATAGACGAAGTTTATAATACGGTAAGCATAGTATGACATCATTCATATCACAAAACAACTGAGAACATGTCAGGCCCAAGATGCGATTCTATCCCGATCACGAGACTCATACGTGATTGGGGCACAACCGCATCTCAGGCGCTTAGCAAGATGGATATCATTACATCATACCATTACATAAATACATGGGGGATACAACAATTAATACAATTCACATGAATACATCAACATCAATACAAGGCATCCGACTACGGATGCAATCATGAAAAGCACAACGACATCCATCTGCTATCCCAGGCTGCCGACTCGGAACCTAACCCAAGACTGACGAAGAAAAAGAAGAAAGAACTTCAACACAAAGGACATCGCTCTCACGTCAAGTCATCGGAAACCTGCACCTGCAACTATTGTTGTAGTATCTGTGAGCCACGAGGACTCAGCAATCCCATAACCATGGGTATCAAGACTAGCAGAGCTTAAAGGGTAGGAAGAGGTTAAGTGGTGAGGTTGCAGCAACGGCTAAGCAATAGTAAGGTGGCTAACTTACGAGCACAAGAATAAGATGAGCATCTACGCAAACGATCGCAAACTAGTAATGATCGCTAAAGATCCCGAACTACCTATGAGTCAAACATAACCCCACCATGTTCTCTTCTCAAGGTGAAAAGAGACAGTCACGGTTACTCACACAGTTGTGTGTTTTATTTTGGATCCTCTGTCAAGTTTTCTACAACCGGACATTAACAAATTCCAATCTGCCACATAACCGCGGGCACGGCTTTCGAAAGATCATAACCCTGCAGGGGTGTCCCAACTTAGCCCATCACAAGCTCTCACGATCAGCAGAAGTAATAATAATATTACCCCTTATCTTAGGGACAATCCGATCAGGCTCGGAATCCCGATGCACAAGACATTTCGACAATGGTGAAACAAGTCCAGCAAGACCTCCCGGTGTGTCGACACCCTGATAGTAGTTGCGCGTATCTCGTCTCAGGCCACGACCGGATGAGCACTATGTACATCAACCGAAGACCCCAGATAACTGGGTGGCACCGCAAGTGGCTCTAGTTTGGGACCAACACCATCAGCACTGGCCCCCGCTATGTAGAAGGAATCCTCGGGGACGCGACCCCCTATGCAATTTAATTAATTAATTAAGTTATTATTATGTTGCAAATTAAAACCAATGTTGGGCCTTACTGGAGGAGATTTATTCAAAGACGAACTGTCAAGGGGTCCTCATATACCCAACTGTGTAAGGAACCCAAAATCAAGGAACATAATGCCGGTTTATCGGCTCCTAAGGTGGCATGCGTGGAACAAAACACCGAGCAAAAGGCCAAGCCTTCCACCCATTGCCAAGTATATAGGTGTGTTAAGATATATAAGAAATATTGTGATATTCCAACAACAAGATCCGACATGGATCAATCTTCATCTTCACCTGCAACTAACAACGCTATAAGAGGGGCTGAGCAAGCGGGTAACATAGCCAAACAACGGTTTGCTGGGAAGGTGTGAAAGGTTAGGGGTTTCATGGCAACAAGGAGAGGGGCTGACAATAAAGATGGGTAGCGCGACATATAACGATAGCATCGAGACATCTAGCATAGCAATGATAGTAAAGGTATCCAAGGTGATGGTCATCTTGCCTGAGATCCCGCAAGGAAGAAGAACGAATCCATGAAGAAGACAACGAAGAAGCCTTGAAGACGAACCACGCGTAGACGAACGAATCCTCACGAACGCAACGGAAAAGAACTAGCGAGAAGAAAGCACACAACACGGTAAACACACAACACAAGAACATGACAAGATGCTCAACCAAGTATGATGCAAGGCAAGTCTATATGAAGCAAAACATGGCAAGGGATGAAGCACACAAGAACAACACAAACCAACAAGTTTAAATGAGGCCGGAATCAACATATATCACTTCCGGTAAGTCCTCATATGCACATTTTGGAATTGGTCCAGATCATAACAAACCTTATGTTCAAGTTGTTAAACAGCAAGTTAACATGCACCATGATGATCTACTCGAAATTCTAGTCAAGTTACCTATAAAATTTGTTTAATTCGGAGCTACGGCCTAGAAGATATGAGCAAAACAAGACAAGCATGGCAAATATGCAAGATGCATCCAAACAACAAGCTAACACACTCCAAACATGTAAACAACATGATATTATGCTTCTACATGCAAAATCACACAAGTTTCATATATAGCACGCTCAAAACGGAGCAACGGTTCAACACATACACATGAAACAAGATATAACAACAAGCTGTCCAAAAACAGTAACATAGCAACTTTGGAGCAAGGTATATATATGCTACATCACCCAAACATGTTAACAAGAGTCATGGATATGAAATAGACATGATACTTAACAAGCATGAACTTAGAACACACCCAAAAGCTTGCTGGAACACAATTAACCAAGCATGGCAAGTTGCAATAAATTTATCCAGACTTAGTCAAAATCTGGGAAGGCAAAAACAAGATCACGATGCTGCCTTTGGAGGCGCAAAACAACAAGAATATCAACTCTACTAAGTATATAAAGATCATGGGAATGTAGTAGACATAGCATACATCAAACAACTCCATTGGAACAACTCCATAGGAGGCATGGATCAATAACAACAAGCTTCACCAAATTAATCATGCTCATAAAAGGCTGACAGGTAAAATTTATAGCAACTTGAGAGCAAGAAATAAATAAGCTACAGCAGGCCATATGTGCAAACAAGGGCATTGATAGATAGAGCATAACATGGAAAACAAGATATGATCGTTTGACATACTAAAGCATGCATGGATTTGACTAGGGCATCTAGCAAACATAGCATCAGGTTTAACAGATTCCAGACTTGGCAGTTTTTTCACTAAGTATAAAACAACAACAACGACATGGCATGTTTACAAGCTTGTTTAAGTCACCTCAAGGCATATCATAGAAAGTGGATTGCAACACAGCAAAGACCATATGATTGTGCTTCTAAAACATATAGACGTGTGGCATGAAGACAAACACATCAATAGCAATGAGCAAGTCAAATTAGCATCTCATAACAAGTTTCAGCACTTAACAACCACATGCACTTTTGCAACAGATATTAACATGACAAGATGACACCTAACATGAATGCTACAACAACCATCATGTAGAGTACTTCACAATGAACATTTTGACATATCATATGCTCCATTTGGACCAACATGCACAAAGTTACAAGCATCACAAGTATGCAACAAAATTACAGTTACCAGCAGTTTTAAACATGTAGCACTCTTGCAACGAGGATTAGAGCATCAAGATGAACTCAAACAAGCATGCAACAATGGAACAAAATGAAGAGCATATCACCACGATCATTTTGACATATTACATGCATCATTTGGACCAACACACAACAAGTTACAAGCAGACAAAGTTGCATCATTTTTAAGACAGAAAAGGACTTAGACAAAAAAAACAACCTCGGGGTGGACATTGTCCGGCCTGGGGCGGACGTGTCCGTCGGCTGGGCACCCAGGCCCACATGACAGTGGCACAGAGAGAGGGGGGGCGGACATGTCCGGGTGCAAACGGACGCGTCCGTTGACTGGGGCCCACATGGCAGTGGTTCGGCGAGGGGATGCTTGGACATGTCCGGGTGCATCAGACATGTCCAGCGGCGAGCAGAGGAGGCCGGCGGCCATGGCGGGGCGGCGGTGCAAGGAGGAACTCCGGCGAGGCTCGGGATGGCCGGGAATGGAACCTGGGTGGCCAGATCTGGCGGATCCCAGCCGGATCCAGCGAAGGGCGCGGCCGGCGGCGAGCAACAAGGCGGCGGCGACCTGCAGCTTAGAGTAACA
>LR738715.1:676566612-676591902 GCA_902687465.1 Secale cereale | reverse complement strand
AGAGAGAAGTGAGATCGGGCGAGAGAGGAGAAGGAGAAGGCATTGGGGAGGCGGCGACCTGCCAGGGTGGCGGACGAGGTGAGGAGGGGCCGGCAACGGCGGCGCTATGAGGCGGCGGAGGTGCGGGAGCGGGGCGGTGCTCGGCCTGCGAAGCGGGAGGCGCGGGGAGGAGCGACGCTCGGGGCGGCGTCCGGGCCTGGCGGCGGCCCGCGGACGGGCCTTTGCGGCCCGGGTGGGCCCGCTCCGGGCCCAGGCGGCGGGGCATGAGAGAGAGGGGCGCAGGGGCGACGTGGCCGAGCCACATGGCGTCTCGGGATTGGCCCAAGGCGCTGGCTAATGCGGCGCTAGCCAATGGCAGCGCGCCAAGTGCCGGTGGAGCTGCGGATCTGGCTGGGAGCGGCGTGGTGGCGCGTTGGGCCGGCGACAAGTGACGAATGGCAGCTGGATCGGCGCAGAATCTGAGGGAGAGAGAGGCTAGAGGTTGGTGGAGACTAGGGAATGCCAAAAATGGCAAGAGGGGGTCTATATATAGGGAAAGAGCTAGGTTTTGGGGGTTTTGGGGCAAAACGGAGCCCTCCGATCGCGATCCAACGGCACCGGAGCCGATGGGTGCTAGGGAAGGCCTAGTGGGCTGTGTAGATTGGCTAGGCTATGTGGAGAGAAGAGACAGAGAGGCCTGCGGGGTTTTTTGGAGACGGAAAACGTCCGACGAATAAACCGGCTACTAGTGCCGCTATAGTTATCCGTTTCACTATCAAACGGACTCCGAACGCGACGAAACTTGACAGGCGGACTACCTACACTATAATAAGACCACACGCCAAGTTTCATCCCATTCCGAGAATATTTTATGGCCACTCATAAAATAAATATTCGGAGGTGCCGCGGGCGCGTGCAAGTGTGTCTGGGCTCAGAACGGACAACGGAAGAACGGGCGGACTCGGACGAATGCAAGTTTTGAAAACATGATGATGCAATGCACATGATGACAAGGTAAAGATGTGATACACAAGCAGATGACATGGCAATGAAGACGAATAACTGGCTGACACCTGGCGCATCGGTCTCGGGGTGTCACAGAATAGACAAACAGGCAATTGTAACATTGTGTGGGCAAGTCCAGCACGGAACTAGATTACATGTCAAGATTAAAGGAACATCACTGCTCTCTTTTAAACCTTGTAAGGTGCAATGATATGCTAAGAAAATTGTGTATAAAATTGAAAAGATTAATAGACATTGGCTGCAAACCATGCAGTTCAAGGCACAAGTCAGAGTAAGTAGTAGTTAAAGGCATCAGGATTAAGGACTTACAATAGCGGCTTTGATTAGTGTAGTCATGCCCTTCTTCTTGCTGGTGTGACAGTCCTTGAAGATTTACACATCATTTGGTTCGGGTACTTTTTGGTCCTTGCAGGCTTTCCTCTGCATTTGGAACAAGTCAATATAGATCTGATAATATGGTACATCGAAAAGAGTGAAACAACATGTAATTACAAGAGCCTCGCAGTGTGGAATATAGCTACGAGATCTTGTCGTCTGTTGGAATTTCACTTTCGTACGGTTGGCCTTGTTCTTTGAATAGTTCACCTACAAGAAGATAGATTTGTGTGGCACATGCGTAAATAGGACTTCAACATGTGATCTGATCACATATATATAATGTACCTGATACTTCGGATCAGACCAGTGTTTATCGAGGCCTCTCCAATCTTCATCAGATATATTTTCCACTGGAGATGTTTGGGCAAGTTCACTGTTAGCCTTGCCTTCAAAGTGAGTTTTTCTCAAGTTATACTGATACTTTCGCAGAGCAGACTTGAAAACATGAGTGCAAGCTTGTCTGGTTGCATCATCTTGGCTATCCAACTTGAACCTCATCTGTTGAAAATTATGGGAGTCTCATTATCAGCAACCTAGAAAGTATTGGACAGAGCAAGACGATATTACTAGTTTCCATACAAAACCATACATACAGATAAATGGTCGAGGAAGGTGTTGAACTGGGTTTCGTCTTTGTCATTCCTGTACTGAATCCATGTTGGGAGGATACGTACATGACACCTAACAGCAACCGCTGCATCAGATACTAACTTGGCTGACTCTGTAGCATCACGTGGCCTTTTTAAACCTGCCTCAAAACGGATCTCCATTCTTCCTCCTCTAGATTTACTTAACCTATCGAGCATTATCCCTGATGTTTGTTTCCTCTTGCGCCTAGGTGCTAGTCCAACAACAAACATAAGAAGTGTTAGTGTACATCAGACTGTGAGACTACATATAAAGAAGCATGCAACTGTAACTTGACTCCAGCAACTACCTTCTAGCTGTTGAAGCTCACAAAGTTCATCTGATCTTGCCAACTCATCTTGTGTCAAGAGTGATTCGGAAGTAGTGTCAGGTGGCAAGGGAGCTTGGGAACGTGCTACTAGCTGAGTTGACCAACGAGTAAATCGTGCAACTAGTGGTACTGTGGAAGGTGTTGCAACAACTAGGGTTGTCTCTTCTTGTTTGGTGGCAGCTATTTGTTTTTGTTTGGCTTGTTCTGCAGCTCGTGTAGCATGGGATACCCTGTCAGTACAATTTTCCGCTGGACTTTAACCTTCTATTGCACCATCAGTACCAACAGAATCTGCAGGATTGTTCTGCTTCCCTTTCTCTGTCGTTCTGTCTTGCTTCCTCTTTCTCTGTGCCATGTTAAGTCAAGCCGACAAGAAAAATGAATAACAATTTAGTTCTTCAGAACAAATGTACTCTGATATAAGAACATGGTGTGATAGACAGATATTGTATGTTCTAGAAACAGGAACACGTGTCTTAGTCACAAGTATAATGTGTAAAGTAAGCAGATGAAATTCAACAAAATTAGAAGCAATATAAGCTAGACATCATACATAACATGCAACCACATATAACAGTGCCAAGTTAGAGGGAGCACCTGTGATGGTGCACTAGGGGAGACATGATCATCACCAACACAGCTACGTTGAGTGTCTATGCATGTGTTGTCTTGGAAATCATCTTGGGGGGATGGAGGAGTAGAATCTGTAGAGGCCCTCCATTTGGAAGGAGCACCTTCATCCGATGCCTTGCTAACTTCCTTCTACTTTATTGATTTTGAATTGTCAAGTAAAACCGATAAGAAAAAGCAATAAAATTCACTCTTCAGAACTCATTCATGCATGATACTGACAATCACTACTTTGATGTAAGGCAAACACATGATTCCAGGATGGAATAATATGAAAACAGGACGACATGGCATATTCAAAACTGTTTGTGTAAACTAAGCAGAAACCATTTCACCAAATAAGAAGCAATGCAAGCTAGACACCACGTGAAAGATGCAACCAATATGACTCTGCCAAGTTAAAAGTGTCCCATCATAAATGGCATTTCAACAAATTAGAAGCAGTGTATGCTATAAATCATATCGAAGATGCAACTAATATCACACTGCATATACTGAAGGTGTCTCGTCATATTGATTTATGCGGGATACAAAAAAACAATAGTTTTATGTGAGGACATGCTTAATAGACAGATGTACTATGTACTAAATACAGGAAGGCATGTCACATTAACAGGTATAATGTATAAGCTAAGCAGAATAGCACATGAAGTTTAACCAGATTGGAAAAATTACAATCTAGACACCATATGCAACATGCAACCACATATCACGCTGCCAAGTTAGAGCAAGCACCTGTGATGCTAGTGTAGGGGAAATGCGGTAATCAACTACAGAGCTACGTTCACTATCTTCATCTAGCCTTGCTGTTTCTTGAGAATCATGTCGGGAGGCTGACGCTGCATTCTTTAAGTGAGGAGTAATCCACTTGCCTGACTGCCTCATCATAAGTGATTGATGAGGGATACAGAAGAACATTAGTTTGATGTAAGAACATGGTTAATACATAGATGTACTAGTACGTACCAAAAACAGAAAGGCATGTCATATTCAAAGGTATAATGTGTAAGCTAAGCAGATGCAATTTAACCGAATTGGAAGCAATACAAGCTAGACATCCGGCTGGAGTGGTGAGCATGATCATCTAGGACCTGAGAGCCTGGTGGGAGGCGGGCTACTTCGCCACCATCGTGGCTTTTTAGTTGGCTTCCAGGTGATGCCTCTCTTTGCTGGGCTTGTCACTGGCTCGGCCAGTGCCCTGACTAGCTATTTGTCTTCTGGTGCTCACGGGATGGTGGTTCATGTAAAAAATATCTTTCCTTATCTTAATAAAGACCGACTTCGGCCTTTCGAATACAAGCTAGACACCATATGGAACATGCAACCACATATGACACCGCGAAGTTAAAGTAGCACCTGGGATGGTGGTTCATTGCGAGTGAGGTCATCAACTTCAGAGCTATGTTTACCGTCTCCATCTGCTGACACTGCACCTATTATAAGGCTGAAATGTGTCTGGCCTATCCGCGTACTACGCTGGAGTGACTTCTCTCTTTTCTTTTTTGCTTCTCTCATAGCAGCAGAGTCTGAAATACCCTTGCATAAAAACATAATAGTGAGAGTATGGGTGAAGTGTGTGCAGAACTAGTGCACTGTAAAAGTAGCAGATAGCAGGTGGCTGAAAAATAAATGATAGGAGACATATGATAGCTCTACAACATTGTATGTCAAACAAAATTAGATTCTACTCCGTATGATTTTGTAATATATGAGCACAGGAAATGCAGGTACTCCTCCAGCACACCACCACATGTGGTCATATCAAGATAACAATCGACTGAAAATAAATAGGTGAGTCAATTTTTTTAATGAACCGTCCGATCTATAAGGAACGGGCAGATGGCCTTCGTCTACCTCCCGCCAGTCACTGTTGACGATCTTTCTCGAACCGCCAGCGACCACCGGCCCAGATCCCTGCCTCCGCCGCCCCGCCCTACCCTCGACCTCACACCACCGCCATGCTTGACAGCGCCCCCAGGCCATCCCTTTAATCCTGGCCGACCTCCAGATCGGGCGCCAGTAGCTCTAGGCCCCACACGCCCCTAAGATAAACACCGAGGCGCTGCTTCCCCGGCGTAATAGGCGGACTAGCACATGTTACGCTAGAGAATGCTTCCGTTAATTGGGAATCAACTGACCAGGAATTGAAATTCAGGGGGGGCGACGGACCGCTAGCTAAGGTGAAATAGTATATGAGGAGAAACCTTGTGCATTGCGAGTTACTAGGAACATCTAGTATCAAGAAGAAGCGGTCAACTAGTGTCTTCTGTGGCATGAATACTGCTACTTCTCGAGCTTGCGTTGTATTCCCTCGAAGAAGAAAGGGAGATGTTGCATAGTAGCGTAAGTATTTCCCTCAGTTTTTGAGAACCAAGGTATCAATCCAGTAGGAGACCACGCGTGAGTCCCTCGCACCTGCACAAACAAATAAGAACTTCGCAGCCAACACAATAAGGGGTTGTCAATCCCTTTACGGTCACTTACGAAAGTGAGATCTGATAGTTTATATTTTTGGTATTTTTGGTTTATAAGAACATCAAATAAAAGCAATAAAAGTAAAGTAGATGTAGATCGATATGTTGAGAATAGACCCATGGGCCATAGTGTTATCTAGTGGCTTCTCTCATGATAACGATATTCTACGGCGGGTAAACAAATTACTATCGAGCAATTGATAGAAAAGCAAATAATTATGAGACTATCTAGGAATAATCATTGTATATAGGCATCACGTCTGAGACAAGTAGACCGAAACGATTCTGCATCTACTACTATTACTCCACACATCGACCGCTATCCAGCATGCATCTAGTGTATTGAGTTCATAAGAACAGAGTAACGCCTTAAGCAAGATGACATGATGTAGAGGGATAAACTCAAGAAATATGATATAAACCCCATCTTTTTATCCTCGATGGCAACAATACAATATGTTCCTTGTTGCCCCTACTGTCACTGGGAAAGGACACCGCAAGATTGAACCCAAAGCCAAGCACTTCTCCCATTGCAAGAACTATAGATCTAGTAGGCCAAACCAAACCAATAATTCGAAGAGACTTGCAAGTATATTATGAGCACACATAAAAAGTTCAGAGAAGAACCAAATATTTCTCATAGATAATCTTGATCATAAAATCACAATTCATCGGATCTCGACAAACACACCGCAAAAAGAGATTACGTCGAATAGATCTCCTCGAAGACCGGGGAGAACTTTGTATTGAGATCCAGAGAGAGAGAAGAAGCCATCTAGATACTAGCTATGGACCCGAAGGTCTGTGGTAAACTACTGACAACTCATGGTGAGGGCGATGATGATGATGATGAAGAACTCTGTGATGGATCCCCCTTCGGTGGAGCTTCGGAACAGGCTCCAAGATGGGATCTCACGGGAACAGAAGGTAATGGCGGTGGAATTAGGGTTTTCTCTCTATTGTCGAAGGTTTCGGGGTACATAGACTTATATAGGAGGAAGGAGGACACCTGGGGGTGCTCGAGGGGCCCACGAGGCAGGGGTGCGCGCCCTGGGAAGGGGGGCGCGCCCCCCTGATACGTCCAAAACGTATCTATAATTTCTGCTTGCTCCATGCCACTTTTGGGTGATATTGCTATGATATTCATACACTTCCATACACTTTTGATCATATTTGGAC
This sequence comes from Secale cereale, assembly GCA_902687465.1. Classification (NCBI taxonomy): domain Eukaryota; kingdom Viridiplantae; phylum Streptophyta; class Magnoliopsida; order Poales; family Poaceae; genus Secale; species Secale cereale. The sequence goes on along the minus strand of LR738715.1, from coordinate 676,585,278 downwards.
TAACTTACTAATCCAGTGCACCCCAGTGCCAGATTCTGTTTTCGGTTGTTTTTGTATTTCAGGTTTTCAAGTTACGAGAACTGCCAGGAAAAATCCAGAAAAATTATATAAAAAATCAGCGTTCCGGAAACTACCGTGCGTCCGAAGGATAGCTGGGGGGGGGGGCACCAGGGCTCCAGGCGCCCTGGCGGCGCCCCCCCCCTGGGCCGCGCCGGGGGGCGCCTGGGCCAACCGAAGCTTCCCCGATGCCCCCCTTTGGCATATATTTAAAGCGTCCTCCGAAACCCTCAGAACAGGAACTCTTTTCGCGATCCCATCTCTGTTCTGCCGCCGCCGCCACTTCCAAGATCGGGAGCACCAGGAGAACTCTTCCCGGCACCCTGCCAGAGGGGAGGATTACCACCGGGAGCTTCTCCACCACCATGGACGCCTCCCGGATGAGTCGTGAGTAGTCTCCCTTGGACCATGAGTCCATGACCAGTAGCTATGTGATGTTCTCCTCCCGTTCTTGTGCTTCACTAATTAGTCCTCGTGAGCTGCCCTACATGATCGAGGCACATATGTAATCCTTATGCTGTTGCTATGTTGAGTTTGCTGGGATCCGATGGATTATGAGATTATGTTCAGATTGATCTTGAGTAATATATTTGATCTACCTCTTTTATATTTATGTTCATAAGTAATTCTTGCATGTTCTCCGTTGTTATTTACTGCTTTGGCCGAGTAGTAGGTAGTGACTCCAAGAGGGAATGTTATGCTCGATTGTGGGTTCATGCCCCTCGATGACTAGCTTGAGTGACAGAAACATGAGTCTAGGGGATGTGCTGTTGCCACAAGGGGGAAAACAACGGTGCTTGTGCCCGCGGGTGCAAGGATTGTTTACTTTACGCAAAGTTCTTTTAATGCAGTTGTCTGTTGCATTGAGTTTACACTATGGCTGGGACTCGCAACTTAATACCAGCGAGATGTTCTGGATAGATATCTCAAGGTGGATGATTAGTAGTAGATATTGATGGATTTCGGTCTACTTACTTTGGTGTACCGCCCATGCTTTGAACCTCAACCTTTTTTGCAATGTAGTCAGCATTGGTTTGCGTTCGTGGTCCTGTCAATTGCCCAGCTGTAATTCGTTTACCTCACATAGCTGTTTTATCGTCTTTTGGGAGAGAGACATCACTAGTGAACATCATGAGACTCCGGTCCATATCACCATCATTGATCACATCCATTATTTACTTTTCTGCTTTTATTTACTATTGCAAAACATTATCTATCACTACTATCATTGCTTTTAATCCTTTGTGAACTACAAGGCCGGAGGGATTGACAACCTCTCTGTACTCGTTGGGAGCAAAGTTATTTGTATCTGTGTGCAGGTCCACGTTGATTGCTAATATCTGGCGCCGTTAGCAGTTGACACCTACTTGTTGAACCTAGGAGTCTCTGGGGATTCGATCCTTGGCATCTTTGCTAAGGGAAAAACTTCCACAACACTGCATCTTACACCTTCCACTTGGGGTAACCAACGAGGGGTTAGAGGCCCATCAAGGAGTTTTTCTGGCGCCGTTGCCGGGGACTCCACTCTTCAGGATAGGGGAGTTGCATGCTATCTTTTACCTTTGCTTTTTAGTCTTGTTAGTTTACCTTTCAGTTTTTTGCTTTAGTACCTTTTATCAAAAATCACAAAAATAGTTATCTTTCTTGCTTGCTACTATGGGTTCCACCGAGAACACCAAGTTGTGTGACGTCACTAGTCACAACAACGATGACTTTATCAGCACACCTATCACTACACCTGCCACTTCAGCACCTTCGTATGAAATTAAACCTGCTTTACTGAACTTAGTCATGAAAGAACAATTCTCCGGTGCTGGAGATGATGCTGCTTTACACTTAAACAACTTTGTTGAACTTTGTGATATGCAAAAGTACCAAGAAATAGATGGTAATATTGTTAAGCTTAAGCTTTTTCGTTTCTCCTTGAGAGGAGGAGCTAAAATTTGGTTTCAGTCTTTGCCTAGAAATAGCATAGATTCTTGGGACAAGTGCAAAGATGCTTTTATCGGAAAATACTATCCACCTGCTAAAATTATCCAACTTAGAAGTAACATAATGAATTTTAAACAATTGGATAATGAACACGTTGCCCAAGCTTGGGAACGTATGAAATCTCTTATCAAGAACTGCCCTACTCACGGTTTGACTACTTGGATGGTTATCCAAACTTTTTATGCAGGCTTGAACTTTACCTCGCGGAACTTGTTAGATTCGGCCGCGGGAGGAACTTTTATGTCAACTACACTTGGTGCTGCCACAAAGCTTCTCGATGAGATGATGACCAACTATTCCCAATGGCACACCGAACGCGCTCCAACAGGTAGGAAGGTAAACTCTCCCGAGGAGATTTCCTCCCTTAATGAAAAAGTTGACTTGATTATGTCTCTACTTTCGAAGCAATCTACTATTGATCCTCGTGATGTTCCTTTAAATTCTTTGATTGCTCAAGAACAAGTAGATGTGAACTTTATCTCTAGAAACAATTTTAACAACAATGCTTATAGGAGTAACTTTGGTAACAATCCTAGACCGTTCCCCTCTAATTCTTATGGGAACAACAATGCTTATCCTATCACCAAGAACTCTAATACTGAACTAGAGATTATGCTTAAAGATTTCATCACTACCCAAAAAGCCTTTAATAAGAGTGTAGAAGAAAAACTACATAAACTAGATGATCTCTCTTTGAAGGTAGACCACTTAGCCAATGAGATAGAATTGCTAAAAATTCAAACTTCTCCTCTTGAGGAGAGGAAGGTCACTCCTATTAATGCTACCCAAGTGCAAATTAATGAAAATATTAGGATGATGGCTAAACTTAAAGAGAGATGGGCTAGAGAAAGGGAGGAAGAGGAAAGAATTAAGAGCCTTCCTACCCACCACACTGTTGCTACTATCCAAGTTGTTAAGGATATCCAAACTCTTAGCACCCAATGTACTCCTGGTCCCATTGGACCTATTAATGGTGATGCTATGACTATAGAAGCTACCAAACAAGTGAACCTTAAGGACATCACTACCACTTTACTTGATGCTCGTGACCTTTATTTTGATAATTGTACTCTTACTGAAGTTATTGATTTCCTTCACAAGATGTCTAGAGATCCCCGCACTAGCACGCTTAACCTTGCCTTCACAGAGCATATCACTAATGCTCTCATCAAAGCTAGGGAGGAGAAACTTAGAGTAGAAGCCTCCATACCTAGAAAGCTAGAAGATGGTTGGGATCCTATGATAAAAATTAAATTGAATGACTTCTCTTGTTATGCATTATGTGATGTTGGTGCTAGTACCTCTGTTATGCCCAAAAGAATATATGATATGCTTAAATTGAAACCTTATGATTCTTGTTCTTTTGGTGTTCGTCTCGTTGATTCTTCCATAAAGAAACCTTTGGGGAGGATCGATGATGTTCTTATTGTTGTCAATGATAATTATGTTCCCGTTGATTTTACTATTATGGATATTGAATGTGATCCTTCATGTCCAATTATTTTGGGACGTCCCTTTTTACGCACCGTTGGTGCTATCATTGACATGAAAGAGGGTAATATAAAATTTCAGTTTCCTCTCAAGAAAGGGATGGAACACTTCCCTCGAAAGAAGATCAAGTTACCTTTTGAGTCCGTTGTACGGGCCAGCTATTCTTTTACTCTTGATAAACCTTGATCTCTATGCATTATGCCTAGCTTAAAGGCATAAAAGAAAGCGCTTTTGGAAGGCAGCCCACATGAATAAATTTTTTGATTTTGTTGTGTCTTGATGTTGTTTACTTCTATAGCATCATCATTGTATCTTTGCTTTTCATATTTGTGCCAAGTATAGCCTCTGATTGCTAGAAAGTTCAAAAGTTGTGAGGTGCTGTCCAGGAAACAGATTCTGTCCTTGGATAGAAAAATTCGTGTAAAATCACCAGATCATCTTTTTGGTCTGAATTTTTTCGACAGCGTTCTCTATATAATTGTCTTTCGTGCGTCTGTTCTGAGTTTTTTGATTTGAGTTGCAGAAGTGCCCCGAACAGATCAATTACTACCTGCTGTTCTGTTTTTCACAGATTCTATCCTGTTTTGCTTTTCCTTCATTTTGCAAATCAAGAACTTGCTTTTTCTTTGCAAAAACCTTTTGGCAATCTTGAGAAACAGTAGAACTTCAAGAATATCTTTATTTCTAGCAAGGTGCAATTATTTTATTAAGGGTACTAACCTCGCTAATCAGATTACGATGAGTTATGTATGAAGGGAGTTTTCAAGTGTGCGAGGGAAGATGATAAAAAGATTCAGGAGTGTCAAGCGCTCAAGCTTGGGGATGCCCCCGTGCACCCCCAAGAAATATTTAAGGAGACTCAAGCGTCTAAGCTTGGGGATGCCCCCGTGCATCCCCTTCTCCATCAACATTATCAGTTCGTCTTTCGTTCCGCTATATTTTTATCACTTCATGTGTTATGTGCTATGCTTGGAGCGTCTTGCTTTTAGTTTTCTTTTTAGTTTTTCATAACGAGTCGGAACTCAACATTCTTTATGTGGGAGAGAAATACGCTCCACTTCTACCTAGAACATAACATAGAATTTTCATGACTATCTTTGCTGTGTGTGTTCTTTGTCTTTTAATAGCTACTATCATGCTCTGCTCTTAGTATTCATGCTTATCTTTTCAAAGAGCTTTTGTTTAGTTGGTTGCTTGAACTCTCTTTAATTATCATGCTCACCTTGTTAAGAGAGTTTGCTTCCGTTGCATTGGTTAACATGTCTATGATAAAGATGCTACGTGCATAATGGTGCTTAGTAGTTCATGTTTTCTTATGGTTAGTCTCAAATAGCTGAGGGGTTCCCAATGTGTTATTGGAGTACCAACATGGTTTGTTTGCCTATGATGTGGTATGGTTTAGTAATATCTTCCTTCAAGAATTTATTTTGATTGACTTGGCGTATGATCACGCATATTTAAGACTGTAAAGAAAGTCTGTCAAGCCTTGATGATCTTTTATTTCTGAGTAGCGATATAACTACCATGCCTGATTCAATATTGCTTTGTCGCTCTGCATGATTATGACCATCATTGCTCTCTTAGTTGGTCGCTCCCAGTCTTTTTGCTAACCTCCACCTGTACTAAGCGAACTAACTTTGCAATACATAGCTCATGGGAAAGTAGCTTAAAAACTATTGTGGTAAAGAATATGTTGCTTATGTATCTTATTTCTTATAAGTTGCTTGCTGAGCGGTAACCATGTTTCTGGGGACGCCATCAACTGTCACACTTTTGTTGAATATCATGTGAGTTGCTATGCATGTTCGTCTTGTCTGAAGTAAGGGTGATTTGCCGTGGGTTGAATGAGTATGCATATTGTTAGAGAAGAACATTGGGCCGCCAACCAAAGCCATGTATCATGGTGGAAGTTTTAGCTTGGACATTAATCCTCAATCTCTTATGAGAATATGCTTATGCATTGAAGAGGAGTCCATCATCTATTTTCTATGTTGTCCCGGTATGGATGTCCTCAAGTTGAGATCTATCAAAAACGAGAAATCAAATGCGATTTATCTCCTTGGACCTTTGTACATGTGGCATAGAGGTACCCCTTTGTGACACATAATGCAATGATAACCCATGGAAATCCGAGCTAATTAGGACAAGGTGCGAGCACTATTGGTATACGATGCATGAGGCTTGCAACTTATAGGATGTCTTATACATGACACATATGAAGTACTACTACCGTTGACAAAATTGCTTCCATGTTTTCAAAATAAAAAAGCTCTAGCACATAACCATTCTTTTACTTTTATGTTAAAGCACCAACTACTGAGAGCATAATTGTCATTCTGAGTGTAATGTGCATTGTCCCAAAGTGAGATGATAGTTTATATTTTTGGTATTTTTGGTTTATAAGGACAACAAATAAAAGCAATAAAAGTAAAGTAGATGTAGATTGATATGTTGAGAATAGACCCGGGGGCCATAGTGTTCTCTAGTGGCTTCTCTCATGATAGCGATATTCTACGGCGGGTAAACAAATTACTATCGAGCAATTGATAGAAAAGCGAATAATTATGAGACTATCTAGGCATGATCATTGTATATAGGCATCACTTCCGAGACAAGTAGACTGAAACGATTCTGCATCTACTACTATTACTCCACACATCGACCGCTATCCAGCATGCATCTAGTGTATTGAGTTCATAAGAACAGAGTAACGCCTTAAGCAAGATGACATGATGTAGAGGGATAAACTCAAGCAATATGATATAAACCCCATCTTTTTATCCTCGATGGCAACAATACAATACGTGCCTTGCTGCCCCTACTGTCACTGGGAAAGGACACCGCAAGATTGATCCCAAAGCCAAGCACTTCTCTCATTGCAAAAACTATAGATCTAGTAGGCCAAACCAAACCAATAATTCGAAGAGACTTGCAAGGATATTATGAGCACACATAAAAAGTTCAGAGAAGAACCAAATATTTCTCATAGATAATCTTGATCATAAACTCATAATTCATCGGATCTCGACAAACACACCGCAAAAAGAGATTACATCGAATAGATCTCCTCGAAGACCGAGGAGAACTTTGTATTGAGATCCAGAGAGAGAGAGAAGAAGCCATCTAGATAGTAGTTATGGACCCGAAGGTCTGTCGTAAACTACTCACAACTCATGGTGAGGGTGATGATGATGATGATGATGAAGAACTCCGTGATGGATCCCCCTTCGGTGGAGCTCCGGAACAGGCTCCAAGACGGGATCTCACGGGAACAGAAGGTTACGGTGGTGGAATTAGGGTTTTCTCTCTGTTGTCGAAGGTTTCGGGGTACGTAGACTTATATAGGAGGAAGGAGCACACCGGGGGGTGCTCGAGGGGCCCACGAGGCAAGGGGCGCGCCCTGGGAAGGGGGGCGCGCCCCCACCCTCGTGGACACCCCGAGGCTCCCCTGACGTGGTTCTCAAGTCCCCAGTGCGTGATTTTCTCCAAAAATATCTCTCGCGAAGGTTTCATTCCGTTTGGACTCCGTTTGATATTCTTTTTCTCCAAAACCCTGAAACAGGCAAAAAACAGCAATCTGGACTGGGCCTTTGGGTTAGTAGGTTAGTTCCAAAAATGATATAAAAGTGTATGACAAAGCCCATGAAATATCCAAGACTTCATAAATAATAGCATGGAATAATAAAAAATTATAGATACGTTGGAGACATATCAAATATCAGGCAAGCAGACACATAAGATTTGCACGAATAAGGGAAGAGGAGTACCATTTTCGGTTGCCGGCGTGGTCGCCTCCACATGTCGCGCCGATCTTTTTCTTTTTGCCGGGGAAACCGATGTTCTGGAGGAGGGTGCAGGCTTGGACGAACCCATGGCCAAATTGTTGACTGTGTTGCCGTGGCCGTATGTCGGTGGAGGGGAAGCGGGTCCGAGGCGGCGAAGGACGGCGTAGCAGGAACATCTCCGATGCGGTGGAGGGTGGCGAAGTTGGAGCGACAGCGGTGAGGTGCAGGACGACGTGGTTGAACTGGCTCAGGTACGGACGGCTCGGCCTCGGCTTCAACTACTAGCCATGGAGCGCGTTGCGGTTGAGGTTGCGGTGGACAACGACGTCGGGGTATCGGCTCCGACGTGATGGAGGAGGGCGGCGGTTGATGGGTGGAATGGGGTGGCGGACAGAGGACGCCGGGGTTTCGCGGCTGGTGGAGAGGTAGTTTTCGCGCCCACGGAGTACGAATGGGGAATCGGACGGGTGGGGGGGAGGGAGGGGGAGAACCATGTTTCGGTCTAGGACGCGCTTGTTTTTGGCTTTTTTGAACAGAAGATGGGACGCGCTTGTTTGAAATTTGGGGAAAGTACAAACTTTGCCCCCCTCTTAAATTTCAGACCTACTGCGGGTCGGGGGTAGGATGGTAATCCCAGGTGTCCCAAATAGTGGGCGGGAGCGATTTCGGCTGCGTGCATGTGTGCTTAGGCGGCCATTGTGTATGAATGTTTTTCGAAGATGGTTGCATGGCGTCTAGATGAAGCTACAAACCTACCCCGGTTTAGACCTTTGGACGCCGGGCCGGTAGGTTTCACGGGTCGGAGTTATTCGAAAAGTAATTTCCTTGTACTACCAAACATTGGTCTCACGCCGTTTCGGGCGAGTAGAGGCTCTTTTGGCGCTTCGTTCGAAATTTTGAAACAGAAGCATGCACGTTTAGTGTACTCTTGAACTGTGAGGATTGACCTAAATAGACAACGTTAAATTTGACCTTGTATGTTTGAAAACCTCATTAAATTATCCGCTTCTTTTTGAAATTTTGACACTTAAAAATCCTATAATTACGATTATTTTGGAATGGAGGAACTAAATTAGAATCTATTTTGTACACGACTACATATGATATTATGTACAAAATCAGAGCAAAGATTGGTGCCCCCATAATTTAGGTATGATTTACAAATGCCATGATATCAAATTCAAATAATTGAATGGACTTCATGTTGAATTTGATTTTTTAAACCACCTTAAGTTGAATTCAAATGTATGCTAGTTCATAGGTAGCTATTTATAATGTTCATTGTGTAACTTTCGTATGTATAATGTGCTTTACACACACAACATGAACTATACTCACGTTTATATTCGATTGCTAAAGCGATGCATTGTCTGGAATTCAAAATACTAACTATGTGGATCAATTGTGTCGAATAATAACATAGACATGCTCAAATTCGATAGAATCTAGATGTCTGATGGATCAATGACCGTTCCTTACGCGAATTGCAAATATCATGATCCCATCCTAATATTTGGATACAATTTATATCTTTAATCAATGTGTACAACAGTCTTGTACGTGTAGTTTCACTCTCTATCGGTGGTCTCTCACACATGCTCACACACACTCTCTCGAGGTGTCTTTCTCGCACACATGCTCTCGATATAACCCTCCCTCCCTCTCGTAACCATTTACGACTGTTTTCACTAACCTTTATCACAAGCACTCGCCCTCTCGCAAGCATACACACGCACAATCCCCATCGACCCTTTCTATATACATAGACCTGCCTACGTGTCTCATGTACGCATATTATCTTTAGGCATGTCTCTCACTCATTGTCTCACACCTCTCTTCCTAATCGACGAGTATGATTCTAGCAGAGCATTCTGTAGATGCCCCTTAAAGTTAGGTTGGATGAATAGTAATATCAGAGATAAAGGGGTTACCTTAGTCCGAGAACCTAGGGTTACAAATCCTAGCCGGCTTTGTCAGTGGACATAGAGTCCTTCACAATTATGCTATCTTTGTCGTGTACGACTAGTCATCCATGGGTCTCCCTAAATGCGTCACGAGCAGACCAATGTGGTGCAGGACGGAACCGAACGAAGGGCCTCACCTCGACCCACCGGACCTCACGCGGTGACACACCCTCTACCCCCACGTCTCGTTATCTTCTCACATCCACACAACCAACACAGACACCACACACACACACAAAATATTCTTCCAGTGCCTCTATCCACTTCCCCCTTGCATATACACACTCAAGGGAATCTCTCGCCATGACGTCATATTCGTCTCTCTCTCTCTCTCTCTCTCTCTATACCACTCTCATTTCTCGTGCTATCTCTCCCACGCCCCCCTGCCGGCCCCTCTATCCATGCGTCTCTCGAATACGTAATACACACACATACCTCTCTAGGCCCTGCCAAATGCATCAACTACACATTCACACATGTTACATCACGTACCCCCATTGATCTTAAAAGCCCTCTCTTCACGTTTATTTCGCATACAACATTCCTTTTGAATAAAGTGTGGCCAAAAAATATTTTAGAATTTCTACATATATACAACATTACAAAGTTATATGGAGGAGTATGAACGCTTGCATTGCATGGTGCCCACAATGATATTATTCCGCACTGTGAATTGTATATTTCTATACTATATATAAAGTTAGTCATAATAAAGAGAAACAAAGAGCATCTCTCTCTCCATCGCATACCCCCCCTCTACCCCCCTTTCACGTACACACACAAACTATCTACAGGTCCTCTAAAAGTAAGCCCCCAACACATTCACGCATGTTTCATCTTCCTCTCGCGATATATATAGTGACGATCATTGTATTTGAAGCGAAAGCACGATACATACATTGGACTTCAGAATCCACTCATTACGGTCACCATTTATGTTTTGTGGTTATTATACAGTCACGGGCTCACCGTACAACTCTGTATTTGCTCAAGACATGACTGATTGACCAGTTAAACGCTCCACGTGGCACCTCTAGTGTTGCATCACATTATCTCACTACCATCGGGCCCACATGTCGGCTTGTATCTACTCTACATCTACACTCTTATAAAATACTAGCAAGATGCTCATGCGTTGCACGGAACATCAAGATGCATTTGTATGAGTAGTTTATCTTGTGGGAGAAAAGGATGAACAAGGGAATGCCTTATTTGCAAGTGTGGAGAGGGGTGTGGGTATCTTTTTGCAAAATTACCATAGTTTCCTTCTTATCCGTCAGATATAGATCGGACGGCCTATATTGCATAATGACAGGCACACGATCATCACCAACTATACTTTTTATAAGAGTAGGGATAAAATACAATCTTATAAAAACAGAGTTGGTGATGATGGTGTGCCTGCCATCCTGCAATATAGGCCGTTTGATTTATATCTGACGGATAGGAAAGAAACTATGACAATTTAGCAAAAAGGTACCCACACACCTCTCCACATTTGCAAATAAGGCCTTCCCTCGTTCATCATTTTCTCTCACAAGATAAACTAGTCATACAAATGCATCTTGATGTTACGTGCAACGCACAGGCATCTTGCTAGTAAGAATGAAAACAAACGACAAAAAAATATTGGATGGTGGTTCGAAGTCATGACCGCGGGCATAGCGGACAAGGTGGCCTTGTATTGGTATGCTGAGCCGTCTGTTTTAACACATGAGCTGGTGTGGTGATTATACACACACGCACGCATGCACACGAACTGCATGCACGCAACACTCACACGAACACATGCACCCACGCACGCATGCAACACTCACACGTACACACGCAACCACGCACGTACGCTACACTCACACGCACACACGCACGCATGCATGCACACAGTAGTACACCACACGACCAACACACACTCTCACGCTCAAGTGCTCAACCTACATGTGCATGCGCACACATCAGGCCCTGAAAGACACATACACAACCAGGTGATTCTCGCGCACGAGGTGGAGTCTTGTAGCGCCTGCGTAAATTTGTGTTTATCTAACCTTTTCCCTATGTGAACTGACAGGTGGGACCCACTAGGAACTTGGTCAATTTAACGAGTCAACATGGTGCCACGCAGACTATTTGGCCGGTGAACAGAGTGCAATCCGATGCTGAACCGCGAGCTAGTGACCGTATAATCACCGCAAAACGTATATAGTGACCGTAATCAGCTTATTATGAAGTTTGGTGAACGTATTACGCTTTTCTCTCTGTAGGCCCTCCAAAACTACATCTCTACACGTTCTCGCATGTTACATCTAACAGTTATGCAATACAGCACTACTACTACACTCTAACACAATAAATCATATGTGTTTTTAGTTTTACTAGATATCATATTGTTACTTAATTATTCAGTTTGCATACATTAAAATTTCCTTTGAAATGTATGGCCAGTATCATATACCGCGCGGGAAAAATCCCGCCCTTTCCTATTTAATCGGGTTTGTATAGATGGATCGTGCGAAACAGCAAAACTATAGTACTATATACAGTACAAGTGATAGTTCATTGGGCCATCGTGTCGTGTACTCCTCCGTCGTAAGAGTGGAGCGCTCATTTTAATAAATCTTCTAGTCCCTTTCGCCGACATGTGGGGCATCAAGCTACCGGGTCCATGTGCCATACCGGAATACAGTGCAGAGCAGCCGGGGTGAAGCACCCAGTCATGGCGCCGGCGTAGTAATGAGCAATGAGGCGTCAAATCACAAAGTTGCACCTTTCCCGCGGTTAAGTTGGAGGGACAAAGTAATAATGCTAAAAAAAGTCGGAGGGACGAAGCAGCCATCATTTCACTCATTGCTGAATCCGCTTCTCCCTCATCTTCTTCAAGTTAACCACGTGTTGCTTCTACCATTGTTGTGCCTCATGTGGGAAGCGGATTGGCTTAGTGAAGCACTGACACATGGGACTGCATGTTAGCAAACCGTCAGGACAACATCCTCTAAAAATAAGAAACCTCCCCCGCTATCCGCGCGGCAAAATCACCTCCTTTTTACTAATCTTGATTCTATAATTTTTTAGATCAATATAATTGAGATTTGTATAGATAGCACATAGGAGCAAAACCAAGTGGTACGGTTAAGCGCATCCACAATGTGTAGCCAAATGTGAAAATAGCTTTTGGCATCATGGGAACCAATGTGGACGGTGTTGCCAAAGCCCAAAGGATGGAACCGAAGCTCCTTGATTGATTGATTAAAGGAATAGAAAAATGCAACGTCTCTCCTCTTTCTCCCGTGCTTGGACGCATGTACAGTATAGAGGACAAAGTCTACTCTCATGTCCCTTCTATCACAAATCACAAAGCAATGAGGCGTCAAATCACAAAGCACGGATGAAGCAACCATCATTTCACTCTTCGCTGACTCCGCTTCTCCATCGTCTTCTTCGAGAAACCATCTCACCGCACTAAGCTGGACGGACGACTCTATTGTGTACGAGTAGTGCTAGTACATTTACGCGTCCTTTGCTTCAACGGACTTTCTGGATGCAATTAAGGCGGTTGTCTCGGCTTGCAGGCGGCACTTGCGAACGACTTACCGTGGTCTCCCTCAATGGTGTTCTCCGTCGAACACACTTCGCCAAACCACAACGTTCGAAATATCGTCGACGTCACCGCAATGGGGAAGGAAGTCAAATATAGTTACTACCTCCATTTTTTGTACACAAGGCCAGTATATAAAAATTACAATTTGCAAAAGACCACTAACGCTAATCGAGGCAAAATTTATGGGGTTTGCCTCGTACTAGCAACCAAGGACATTAATATCCCCTGCATGCATGCGGAAGTGAGAAGGTTGGTTTGCATGGCGCTGCATTAATCAAGCGATGAGGAGTGAGCTCTTTGGGCTTTGGAGAAAAAAATACACATTAATTGACACGTGAAACGAGAATTTGTATCGATTAATCCCGCGCAGGAAAACCCCGCCTTTCTTTTTTAACACTAGTACTCCTAGTATGTAGTACTATGTACTTATCCTGTTTGGGTCTAGGCCTTGCATTGTCATACTTCGCCACATATTTTTGCCAAGCTTGCCTAAAGTTTTCAAAATGAAAAGGAGGTACACTTGCGCACGGCTGTCACAGTCGCACCACACCCTCACATGGTCGCTCCTGCACGCCGCGGTCGCACCGCACCCTCACATGCACTGTCGCTCCTGCACGCCGCAAACCCAACCAAGGGAACGCACCCTCACTGACACGTGCTGTCGCATGTGAACAAACCAAACTCAGCCATCCTACCGCTGACACATAATTTTCGTTCATAGAGTATGTTTATCCAACCGCATGTTCGGGAGTATCCATACGGCCCGTGCGGTGATCTGTTGGGGAAGAAGAAGAGGTGAGGAAGAAGGGTTAGGAGACGTAGGATATTCATCCAACCGCCTAAAATGGTAGACTGACCCAAGTCAGGCGACCTGCATAACAATATATGTTTTTACACAACAAAAGATCCATAAAAACAACAACATAGAGAAAAACTATCACTGCTCGCGGGACGAGACGGCCTCGTCGTCTTTGGCTGCCGGCGCGAACCAGCCATAGCTGCCGACGTGTGTCTCTGCACCATGGTTGTCCTCGGCCTCCAGCTAATCGTTCACGCAGAGCGTGCGGGCGCTCTGCACGGATGAGAGCACCGCCCGGTTCAAGTCGAGGACGTCCGGTTCCACCTGTAGGAGGGCCTCAATGGCAGCGGCATCCGCGCGCTCCGTGTCGAGTCGAGCCTCCATCGCCCAGTTCAAGTCCAGGACATCCGGTTCCGCCTGCAGGAGGGCCTCGATGAGAGCGGCATCCGCGCGCTCCGCGTCGAGTTGAGCCTTTGCCACCCGGTTCAAGTCCAGGACGTCCGGTTCTGCCTGCAGGAGGGCCTCGATGGCAGCGGCATCCGTGCGCTCCGCCTCAAGTAGAGCCTCCACCGCCCGGTTCACATCCACGACATCCGGTTCCGCCTGCAGGAGAGCCTCGATGGCAGCGGCATGTGCGCACTCCGCATCGAGTTGAGTCTCTGCCTCCCGGTCCTCCTTTAGCATCGCTAGGTTGAACCGCTGGTCCGCCTGCACCATGGGGGACTCGGACGCCGGCACGAAATCGATGTCCATCGTCTCATACCCATCGGGGGCCTTCTGCGCCGCGACCTCCGCCATGAACATTGGACGGCTTCCTCCTCCTCGTAGCTTGGCTCTAGAGAATTCGGGGATTGGCCCGCCGCAAAGCGAGTTTGGGAACGGAGGTCTCTGGCGCCGACCGCCGCCGTGATTTCTGCGCGGCGCTCGGCGTCAACATCTTGTAGTACGTGATCTTGCGGCGCACCATGGCTTTCTGGCGAACTAGGGGACGCTTGATGCGGGCTAGGGGATCGAAAGGTGGGGGAAGGGGCTGGAGATTAGGTATGGCTTTAGGGCAGTGGCTGGCGTAGGCCGAGCAGCGAAGGTTCTGGTGTGAATAGTGGTTCCGGTGACGACCGGTCAATCGGTTTTGACTGTACATCGCTCTTGTCGCGTTCGCATTGCAGCCCGGCACACTGGACCCTCCATGTTGCTCACCGAATGGAACACGCTTCGTCTTGCGTTTTCGCTCGCTTGTGGGACCGCAATTGAGAGCAAACCGACGTCCCTCCCCCTCCCCCGGCCGCTTCATTTTATGTGGAGTAAATAAAAACAGAGGGAGTATACTACGGATGAGGATCCCCTGACGTGGCCGAACCCATTGAGTAACTGACATGCAGGGCCTAGCAGGCATGGGGTCCGCCAGTAAGTGACCGAAAGGAAGGGTAAGGCAGGGATACGTATGTGAAAGGAGCTTCCGATGATATAATTTTCACATTATACATCTCATGTACTATTAATCTTGTCAATAGTCAAATGCGGTTTTGAAAAACACATTAGAGCATGGTTAATAATATAGCGTGTCGATGGCTATAAGGAACTGCCATGTCATCTATAGCCATCATCTATTATATGCACTCATACAGTAGTGTGGGCTATAAGGTTGGCTATTTCCCGCAAAAAAATTATAATATTGGCTATTGTATTAGTACTTTTTTCCAACTCCTCTCCATCTCTTTCTTCATATTTATTGTACGTATTTAACTAGGAATGCGTATATAGCTAGGCTCTTGCATGAGAGCTCACTCCCCTTACTTTTTTCACATCTCTCTCCTCCGCATAGGCCCTATATAAATGGAAGGAGGGAGTACAACTATGAGCACTACATACTCTAGTACAGATGTTGTCAGTACTCCACTAGTACTATTGGACAGGGAGCTTAAAAAAAGTTACTATTGGACTGGCTATACATGGCGAAATCCTAGTAGGAAGAGCATGCGCGAGAACAAGCACATTCACGTGGTTGAAAACAAATTGGTAACCATCTCGAGTACATATCTAGGAGTACGTACGAATCTAAGAATATTGATTGGCCGTTGTTGAATGTTGATACTTTTTTTATCAAAGTAGAGATACTTTGACTATACATAAAACTTATATGTAAACTAGAAAGGATAGCAGGGAGTATATTGTACGTTCAAAAATGAAACGAACATTGAATACCCTTTATGTACGATTTGCGGATGCTATGATCACCGATTCAAAATTTTGAATCCGCCTTAGGTGTCACACATGCCCCCACTCGTTCTCTCTCAATTTCATCTCGGGGTCCGGAGATCGATTGAAAGAGGACTAGGGTGGGTACAATACGTTCGTTTCGCTTATGAACGTACAATATACTCCCTCTCATCCCCACAGACCCCCCCCCCCCGCGCGGGTCATTTCTATCATAGAAACAGACCAAACCTTTATCTCCTTGCACGACAGGCAATTGATCTCTGAACATCAATCGATCTCGTCAACATGTGTCGGGCCATGAACTGAATGGGATGTCAAAACTAAGATGCGAAGAGACACGTAGTGGAGGCAAAGTGAAACTTCAAACGAACCGTTTGTTTGTATGCATGTCGCACAAATTACAAATAAACATTGGAAATACATGCATGGTCTAGGCCCACATGCGAATGATACTCGACGAAATGTTCAAATAAGGTATGCGGGAGGATGGACTCGACCGGAGGGCGACATGATCGATGGAGAAGAGGGTTGGAGAGGAATGAGAAATAAGCAAACTCCACATGATTATACTTGAACGACTCAAATAAACAATAAGTTGTCTCGCTTGGCCTACATAGTGAAAGGCCTAATGCGCAACGCGGAGCACTGACGCTCGAATATGGTCGGGAAAACAGGGAAACCGACATGTGGGGCACACTTGTCGGGATGACGTAGCGCAAACTAGTCCAACGGAGGAGCTGGCCCACGACCTCCTCGCCACCGGCAACCGTTCATGTGGGTCGTGGGGGCCAACAACGTGGCGCAGCTCTAGCACCGCCTCTGGACACGGCAACCGCGATGAGCGACATGCTCATCGTCGCTAGACACGGTCGGTTTCAGTGTGTCGAGGGTGGCGTTAGTGTTGTGGCACGACCAACAGTATGTTTGGTTTGTGCCCAAGGTTGCCCCATCAAAGCATTGGATAGCCAAAATTTTGGTTGAGGTTTTGGTTGCCCATGATTTGGCCGACATCGGCAAGAAAAATGAACTAGAGTTGGCTAGAGTTCATTGGCATGCCAAAAAATGGCAACCATCCAAACAAAGACCAATTTTTGGGTCATGACCAAAATTTTGGTAAGGTGCAATTTGGCAACAATCCAAACATACGCCAACACCCGGCTCGTCAAGGATGCATGGGGCGCCGGGACACGTCCGCGGAGTGGTGTAGGGCGGCCAACTGCATCCTCAGGACCTGAGACCATGCCGGGTCGTCTTGCTTTTTCAATGACATGCGTCGATCACATGTGAGCAAAGGGCATCTCCAACGTTGCCACGACCGCAGCTGACTACACTGGCACACCAAAAACCCTCATCCCTCGCGCCGCAAAAGGTCCAATAGTGTATATATATTGGCCCTTTTTAGACAATTATTCGTTCTAGAAGTCAATTCTAATTGACCAATAAAAATACAATTCAATGGAATTCCTTGCACGGTGCGTTCCTAGCCGGTGCCAGCTGCCCGCATTCATGCCGTCCGTCCGTATGCCGTCGTTAAGAGGCTCGGTGCCTGAGGAACCAACTCCAGCGACTTAATGACGCACCAGGACGCTTGGCCTCACTGGAATGCGCTACTTAAAGCGGCAACGCCCAGCTAACCTCCACACCATAGCGCATCGTCCTCCTACCTAGCACCACAGCCGCCATGACCGCAAGCGCGAAAGCTCTGCGGGAGAGCTTGTCTTCGGGGATGGAGCTCGAGGTCGTCGTCGTTGCTCAAGTCGCCGCACAAGCGGTGGCCATGCTGGCGGCCGACGACGGGAGCACCGTCATCCACGTGTCCTACTTGCCGCCGTCCAACGTCCGGCACCACCGAGGTCGGGGACTCCTCCGAGGATGAGTAGGGCATGGGAGGCGGTAGGGCATGGTGTGCCAACTGGCCGGTCCGTCTCCCGTGTTCTACTTTTCCTCGCCGGCGACCGCACCTTCACTTCACGGGTCTTGAACCCCGCCCCCGTACATGGAGATCGAAGATGGAGGACGTTGGTCGCCGCCGTAGAATAGGTTTAGGGTCGGATTTCTTTTATTTTTCTGTCCTATAAAAGTTCAAAATATTATGAAAATCTGCCGTGTTTGCATTAATCTCGGCCGGTGTATATGAACTTTCACAATAATATAGTATATTATAGGAGTACTAGCAAGATGCCTGTGCGTTGCACGGAAGATCAAGATCTTGTGGGAGAAAAGGATGAACGTGGGAAGGCCTTATCTGCAAATGCACATTCACGCATTTCACATCTACGGGAACCTACGAAAGGGTTAACGTAAATTGCCTCTCTCTCTCCTCCCCTGATTTTCATGGTGGTGGGCCCCTCCCTCCCCCCAATCTACAATCAACAGCTCACATGTTTCACATTATGTTAATTACGTAACTAGGACTACGTAGTTGTAGCATTACTCGTCCTAAAAAACCCAACTAAGCCAACCTCCCGGCATATCGCGCGGGAAAAGACCCGGCCGCACCGTTTTAGTCGGGATTACCAGATTACTAGTAGTAGTATCGATGGATCGCGCGAAGCAACAAGTTTGTTTAGGGGGCGAAGCACCTAGTTTAAAAGGAAAAAAGGCGGTACACTCACATCATCCCTGTCGCGGTCGCATTGCACCCCACACATGTTCGGTCCTGCACACGGCGCACTCGAACGGAAGGCGCTTCGGCTTGCCTCTTCACTGACACGTGGGACTGCACTTTGAGAAACCGACCATGCGCCAAACTCCCCCCGCCCACCGCGC
>LR738715.1:676514131-676566425 GCA_902687465.1 Secale cereale | reverse complement strand
ACCCAAATCCTAGATTCAACCGCCCTTCGGCCAACTAGCCAATAATATTCCCCAAACCGCCTCCCCCTGTCCCCTCCACTCCATTCGCTCCGCCAAAGCCGCCATCCCCGCCACGCCGATACGTCGGCGCCTCGGTTCGTCGAGGGGACGCACGACGATCCTCTCGCTCCCACAATACGCTCTCGTAGACTGTCATCCTCTATCCGCGCCGCCACCGCTGGCGACGTTCTTGTGGAGGCGCACGACGGTCAGCGCCGCCATCGCTGGCGACGTTCGTGTTGAGACGCATGGCGGCCAGCTTCTCCCACGGTACGCGCATTCTAGACTGAGGCCCCGTGCATGTCGGTGTAGCGCTGAATGTTAGCTGATAGACGCTGTTAATCTCACTGTTTGCCGAAGTAGTTTACAGTCAATATTCTCTGCTTAAGAAGCTTCCTTGCCCTGTTCTGCACTCAATCTGCTTAGCTGAGATGGCATGCCAAGGCTGATTAGTTGCTAAAATATCCTGCCATATATTTATTGTGACATAGATTGCCATGGTCGAGTAGCCAATCTGTTAGGTGAAATAGCTCCACACCGTTTTATACTCAATCTTTGTTGCTGCAATGGCCTTCGATAGTTCGATGGCTATGTGATCGGCCTCATTGACTGCTGAAACAGCCTGCCATAATTTAGCACTCAAATATGTTTGCCGAATTAGCTTTACATATATTTCATTACTTAGATCTGCTCGTCCAAATATCTTGCCATAGCTTTAGACATCGACCTAGGTATTTTCTTCTAGACTTCATAAAAAAGCATATATGTTTTTCCTGTAATATCTAGTAGAAGAACTAATTTGTATGTCTAACAGATGGACATGACTTGGATAACTTCTACTCGAAGATTCTCCGCTGCATATGTCGAGGGGGTTAAAAACTTCATGAACTTTATCAGAGCTGAGTACGGTGGTCCAAAATCAGATGTGCTCTGCCCGTGTAGCAGTTGTATGAATTCAGTTACAAGACCCCAGTCAATTGTGCAAAATCAACTAAACTTGTATGGTATGTCGGTCACATATACTAGGTGGGTTCATCATGGTGAAGCTGTGAACGTCAATGTTATTGACTACGTGGAAGCAGCATATCACCATCTTGATCTGCCTGATGCTCAGGTGGAAGAGGAGGAGGAGGAGGAGGTGGTGGCGGAGCCAGTGAGTTTGACCAACATTGAAACAATGCTACGAAATGCTCGTGCATTCCGTGAACTTTCACCTGCAGAAGAAAAACGGTGGGCCCGCATGTTGGAACAATGCAACATGGCTGTCACCCCACGCAATAAGCTGTCAGTATTCTCAGCTATGGTCACCTTTCTTTAGGTGAAGACATCTGAGCGGATGACTAACAAATCATTCGATGCGATGTTGGCTGCTTTCCGCAAAGCTTTCCCAGATGCGTCTGAGCTACCACACACCTACAGTAAAATGAAGAATTTCCTTCGTGCTGTTGGAATTGGATATGATATGATCCATGTTTGTAAGAATAATTGTGTTCTGTTCCCGAAGGATTATGCCAACTTAAGTGAATGCCCGAAATGCAAATCATCAAGATGGAAAGATGGCGATGATGTGAAGAGGATTCCTCATAATGTTCTGAGACATTTTCCAATTACACCAAGATTGCAGAGGTTGTTTCATGATGCTGAAACAAGAGAGGATGTACTGTGGCATTCTAGGAACCAGGACTACAGAGATCAGAATATAATGAGCCATCCATCACATGGTAGTGAGTGGAAAAGCTTCAATCAGAAGCACGAAAAGTTTGCTGCTGACCCGAGAAACATTAGACTTGGCTTAGCTTCAGATGGATTTAACCCATTTGGCCACCAGAGCGCCACATATAGCATGTGGCCAGTGCTTGTTATCCCTTACAACATGCCTCCAAATGTCTGCACCAAAGAATCAAACTACATGATGGCCTAGCTCATCCCAGGTCCAAAAAGTCTTGGAAAGAATTTTGATTTGTTCATGGAGCCTCTTGTGGAGGAACTTCAACAGCTATGGAGGGGTGTTCTCACTCGAGACCTATATAGCAGCCCACCAGCTGATTTCTTTCTGCGTGTTGTTATAATTTGGTGCATCCATGATTATCCGGCTTTGGGCACTATGTCAGGGCGAACGACACATGGTTACAATGCATGTGTTCGCTGTGACAGGAATCCACTGTCATACGTAATACTTAGCAAGATCTGTTACATTGGACACCGCCGTTTCCTTGCCAAGGACAAGTCGCATCCTAGAAAATATCGAAGACATGTGTTCAATGCAAAGCATGAAAACCGTGATGCGCCAAAGAGGCTCACCGCCGATGAGTTGCAAGTGGAATTAGAGAAGGTAGGGCATATTACACCAGGAAACCATCCTAGTAATGGTAGCGGGAAAAGGAAGCATGGCAGGGCAGAAGAGAGATTATTGTTTACCCGCAGGTCCACTTTGTGGGACTTGGAGTATTGGAAAGATTTGGATCTGCGGCATAATTTTGATGTGATGCACATCGAGAAAAATATATGTGACAACATTATCGGCACACTTCTTAATATTGAAGGCAAGACGAAAGATACCTTAAAATCTAGGATTGATTTGACACACCTGGGTATCAGACAGGATTTGCAGGTGCAAGATGAAGGTAAACCACGGGATATGGCACCAGCTGTGTAGGTCTTGGACAAGGTAAAAAGAAAAGAATTCCGCGAGGTCCTGTCACGTGTGAGATTCCCACATGGATTTGCTTCCAACCCAGAAAGGAGAGTCAGTGCAGATGGAAACAAGGTACAAGGGTTGAAAACTCATGACTGCCACGTCCTACTTCAAAGGGTTTTACCTGTTATCCTTAGAGGATTGGGCCGCCCTGACTTATACAGAGCAGTTGCAGAGTTGGGACAATTCTTCAGGGAACTCTGCAGTAGAAATATCAGGATAGATGCTTTGGAGCATCTTAGAGACAAGATACCAACTATCATATGCGACCTTGAGAAGATATATCCTCCAGCCTTCTTTGATGTGATGGTGCATTTGGCTATTCATCTACCTGATGAGGCACTACGTAGAGGCACATTACAATATGGCTGGATGTACCCTATTGAAAGGCGGCTAGGCACTTTCAGGGGCTATGTTAGGAACAGAGCTAGACCCGAGGGTTCCATTGCAGAGGCCTACATTGCTACAGAAGCGTTGGCATTCTGCTCAAAATACATTGAAACAGTTGATCAGCTTAGCAATAGGTGGATGAAGACAATCCCGGGCTCAATGTTTTCAATTATTCTGTTCGAGTTACAGGGAAGAGTCGACAAGAGGGAAAACCTAAAGATTTGGACAAAATGGTTTGGTATGTGTTGAATAACTGTCCTAAGATACTACCATATATCAAGTAAGTGCTAAGTACTGCAGCTTATACATCGTAATCTACTAAACTTGCAGCACATTCTTATATATTTAGATGTTTGACGTGATCACTATGTTGTGCAGCATCTACAAAAAGGAGTTACTATCGCAAAATCCAAGAAACATTGACAAGCTGGTTATGGCAGGATTTGCGAAATGGTTCAAGAGCCATGTAAGCTTTTGAATTGCACTGTCAGTTTTTTTAATATATTGAGTACATAAGATGATCAGCTTGTCTATTTTCTAACCATATGTTAAGAAGATGCCTGAGGATGGGCAGGCAGTTGATGATGCCCTTTACTCACTAGCAATCGGTCCTGATACTCGGGTAAGACATTATGAATCTTGCATTGTTGGAGATGTGCGCTACAACACCCTTGCACGAGACGAAGGCAGGAAGACACAAAACAGTGCCATCATGAGCACGGATACGTATGACAAAGAGACAACTGAAATGTATGCTAATATAACAGACATTGTTCAGTTGGAGTATATCTCCAGTTTCGAGGATCATCGGTGTGTGGTTCTGTTGAGATGTCGTTCGTATAACCTGTTTTCCAGGATCGCAAAACCCAGAGCTGATGATTATTTCAAATCCATCAATGTCAAGGCGGCGTACTAGACCAACGAGCCTTTTATTTTGGCAAATCAAGCAACACAGATATTTTTCTTGGAAGACACATTTGCACGTAGCGATGACTGGAGAGTATTGCAAAGGTTTGAGCAGAGGAATTCGTTTAATGAAGTTACGCAACAAGATGATGCTTACACTGCTCCTGATTTACAAGATAACACAAATGTTCCTAATATCTTTGAGAACCATCACGTCAATGACGCCGGCAAAAAGATTGCCTGTCGTGCTGTGGACATACAAGAGTTGATCAAGAAGAAGCCAACGTTCGAGGATGTTGAGGACGAAGAAGAAGATGACACTGTGGGGAATTACGATTCAGACTAATACACATGGCGAAGATGTTGACGCTGCTGCTGCGGATGATGATTACATTGCTTTTGTCGTATTTGCCTGTCAGAAGATGTTTTTTATCTACTATGTGTAATTGTGTTTGCTATGACAACTGAAACCTGATGAACATGTTGTTTAGTATTTTCCTGTGAGAACATCACTTGTTATGTATGTTGATTTGTGTTTGGTGACTGTATGATGACTAAAACATGATGACATTGTTGTTTAGTTGTACTCATATTTGGCTGTGAAACTCGAATTTGATGACATAGTTTCATGTTGGACTGCAATTTGCTCGACGTCTTCAAATGAGAACAAAGCTGACCCGACAGGGCCTCTGCTAATTTATTTATTTATTACCAAAAGGGCCTCTGTTATTTATTTATTTATGAGCAAAAGGGGATACCCCCTGATTTCCATTAATAGAAATCATTAGATGTTCACAACACTACGCCTAGCCTGCTACACAGGTTTCATTCATTACTAGTTTCAGCAAAGTGCTCATGTCATAGAGACTGAATACATCACGAGTGCTACATACACTGCAAATAAAGAGACAATCATCCTACAGAGCACATCGATTTTGCCCATTATCTTCACAAGCTCTTTCATCTCCCCATTGCTGTCAAGGCTGTTCAGCAGTTGTTGCTTGGCCATGACCAGAGGAACTGCATCTTTAACCTTCTGCTCTGCATCTTCCTCTTCTGCCGTTCCTTCAGTTACTTGTCCAACACCCCAACCTGCTGGTATTGGGATTCCTCGGCTAACCAGATAATCAGCGTAGTTGCACTCCCCCACATCAGCAACTTCCAAGAAATACAAATCACATGAATCTTCCCTTTTCTGCACGAATCAAATTGGAAGATCATCAACCAAACTATTAAAAAAATTAGCAACTGAAAGCAGCAGAACAACACTTAAACATATTATTACCCCATGATTCGGGCATTTGTAGAAGACTCGTCCGGGGTTGAGGATTGTGGTTGAGACACGACGGATGACTCTGTGTGATTTGTAGCAGTGGCACCACACCAATGGCAGCGGGTTGCGATGAGCAACCGGCTGCGGTGCATCTGCCGGCGGCGGTGTGATGAGACCCACAGGCGATGGTATGGGTGGCGACTTGGCGCATATTTGGTTGTTGCCTGCTGAAGAGCAGGTGGACGAGCAACCAGCGGACATGGTTGTTGCGGCCAGAGCTTCTGATGCTAGGCAGAGTAAGTAGAGAAGAGGAGAAGCGAACGTTGGATATGTCAGTTTCATTACTTGTAGAGTAGCATAGCACCATATATAGTCATAGTCTAGGTTTGGATTCGAACCAGCTATAGGAGAACGTCTTTCTCTTTTCTAGAACTCAGCAGCGTCTCTTTACTGGTACACTATCTTGTTCTGTACACCTTCTCAAGTCTTTGATTCCTCCACCTGACATATGGGACCCACCGGAAGGGCCTCTGTATTTCACGAAAAAAATGTGCCCCCCCCCCGCTGACAGGTTGGACCCACTAGCTATCTTCGCACGCAAGGAAGTGCCTCCTTATTACGCACAAAAAAATGAATATTCCCCCTACCAGCTGGAACGCAGCATCGTGGGAGGCTGACTTGTGGGCCTACCAAGTTGACGGGGACGGAGGGCTTTGTCAGCTTAGTCAATATGAACGATTCTAGCTCTAGTTACCGTACGATGTTCATGGGCCTCTAACCCCTCGTTGGTTACCCCAAGTGGAAGGTGTGAGATGCAGTGTTGTGGAAGTTTTTCCATTAGCAAAGATGCCAAGGATCGAATCCCTAGAGACTCCTAGGTTCAACAAGTAGGTGTCAACTGCTAACGGCGCCAGATATTAGCAATCAACGTGGACCTGCACACAGATACAAATAACTTTCCTCCCAACAAGTACAGAGAGGTTGTCAATCCCTCCGGCCTTGTAGTTCACAAAGGATTAAACGCAAATGATAGTAGTGATAGATAATGTTTGCAATAGTAAATAATAGCGAAAAGTAAATAGCGGATGTGATCAATGATGGTAATATGGACCGGAGTCTCATGATGTTCACTAGTGATGTCTCTCTCCCAAAAGACGATAAAACAGCTATATGAGGTAAACGAATTACAGCTGGGCAATTGACAGGACCACGAACGCAAACCAATGCTGACTACATTGCAAGAAAGGTTGAGGTTCAAAGCATGGGCGGTACGCCAAAGTAAGTAGACCGAAATCCATCAATATCTACTACTAATCATCCACCTTGAGATATCTATCCAGAACATCTCGCTGGTATTAAGTTGCGAGCCCCACCCATAGTGTAAACTCAAAGCAACAGACAACTGCATTAAAAGAACTTTGCATAAAGTAAACAATCCTTGCACCCGCGGGCACAAGCACCGTTGTTTTCCCCCTTGTGGCAACAACACATCCCCTAGACTCATGTTTCTGTCACTCAAGCTAGTCATCGAGGGGCATGAACCCACAATCGAGCATAACGTTCCCTCTTGGAGTCACTACCTATTACTCGGCCAAAGCAATAAATAACAACGGAGAACATGCAAGAATTACTTATGAACTAAAATATAAAACAGGTGAATCAAATATATTACTCAAGATCAATCTGAACATAATCTCATAATCCATCGGATCCCAGCAAACTCAACATAGCAACAGCATAAGGATTACATAGGTGCCTCGATCATGTAGGGCAGCTCACGAGGACTAATTAGTGAAGCACAAGAACGGGAGGAGAACATCACATAGCTACTGGTCATGGACTCATGGTCCAAGGGAGACTACTCACGAGTCATCCGGGAGGCGTCCATGGTGGTGGAGAAGCTCCCGGTGGTGATCCTCCCCTCCGGCAGGGTGCCGGGAAGAGTTCTCCTGGTGCTCCCGATCTTGCAAGCGGCGGCGGCGGCGGAACAGAGATGGGATCGCAAAAAGAAGTCCTGTACTGAGGGTTTCGGAGGTCCCTCTAAATATATGCCAAAGGGGGGCACCGGACGGGCTTCAGGGGGCCCAGGCGCCCCCCCCCCCCCCGGCGCGGCCCAGGGGGGGCGCGCCCACAGGGCGCCTGGAGCCCCTGTGGCCCCCCAGGCTGCCCTTCGGAGGTAGTGTCGTTCCCGGATCGCTGATTTTTTATATAATTTTTCTGGATTTTTCTGGGCAGTTCTCGAAACGTGAAAACCTGAAATACAAAAACAGCCGAAAACAGAAACTGGCACTGGGGTGCACTGGATTAGTAAGTTAGTCCAAATATGATCAAAAGTGTATAGAAGTGTATGAATATCAAAGCAATATCACCCAAAAGTGGCATGGAGCAAGCAGAAATTATAGATACGTTTTGGACGTATCAACATCCCCAAGCTTAATTCCCGCTCGTCCTCGAGTAGGTAAATGATAATAAGAATAATTTCTGTGGTGATATGCTATTAACCATATAAGACTTTCTCATAGTCATATGACAAAAGCTTACTGAGACAATGATTCTAAAGTAATTAAGTTGTCTCAAGAGAAAATCACAAATGACTGAAAGTTTTACAACATGAAACTGAAACATCAAAAAGATTTGCAATGAACATGATGTGCAAATATGATAAAGTGATATCTAGCTTGCCCCCTTTAGTGATGCAAAACATAAGTGCAAGGGCACCTTCAAGGTTTAAGTGATGACTAGATACAATCATTTCAGAATAAACGATATCACAATCATGCAAAAGACAATGCTACTTTGGGACAATGCACATTACACTTAGAATGAAAATCATGCTCTCAGTAGTTGGTGCTTCAACATAAAGGTAAAATAAAGGTTAAGTGCTAAAGCTTTTTATTTGAAAACATGGAAGCAATTGTGTCAACGGTAGTAGTACTTCATATGTGTCATGCATAAAACATCCTATAAGTTGCAAGCCTCATGCATCGAATACCAATAGTGCTCGCTCCTTGTCCTAATTAGCTCGGATCACCATGGGTTATCATTGCATTGCATATGTTTCAACCAAGTGTCACAAAGGGGTACCTCTATGCCACATGTACAAAGGTCCAAGGAGATAAATCGCATTTGATTTCTCGTTTTTGATAGATCTCAAATTGAGGACATCCATACCGGGACAACAAAGAAAATAGATGACGGACTCCTCTTTAATGCATAAGCATATTCTCATGAGAGATTGAGGATTAAGGTCCAAGCTACAACTTCCACCATGATGCATGGCTTTGGTTGGCGGCCCAATGTTCTTCTCTAACAATATGCATATTAATTCAACCCACGGTGAATCACCCTTACTTCAGACAAGACGAACATGCATAGCAACCCACATGATATTCAACAAAAGTGTGACAGTTGATGGCGTCCCCAGAAACATGGTTACCGCTCAGCAAGCAACTTATAAGAAATAAGATACATAAGCAACATATTCTTTACCACAATAGTCTTTAGGCTACTTTCCCATGAGCTATGTATTGCATGGTTAGTTTTCTTAGTACAGGTGGAGGTTAGCAAAAGACTGGGAGCGACCAACTAAGAGAGCAATGACGGTCATAATCATGCAGAGCGACAAAGCAATATTGAATCAGGCATGGTAGTTATATCGCTACTTAGAAATAAGAGATCATCAAGGCTTGACAGACTTTCTTTACAGTCTTAAATATGCGTGAGCATACGCCAAGTCAATCAAAATAAATTCTCGAAGGAAGATATTACTAAAACATACCATATCATAGGCAAACAAACCAAGTTGGTACTCCAATAACACATTGGGAACCCCCCAGCTATTTGAGATTAACCATAAGAAACCTGAACTACTAAGCACCATCATGAAAGTAGCATCTTTATCATAGACACATTAACCCATGCAACGGAAGCAAACTCTCTTAATAAGGTGAGCATGGTAATTAAAGAGAGTTCAAGCAACCAACTAAATAAAAGCTCTTGAAAAGATAAGCATGAATACTAAGAGCAGAGCACGATAGTAGCTATTAAAAGACAAAGAACACACACAGCATAGATAGACATGAAAATTCTATGTTATTGATGGGCCTCGAACCCCTCGTTGGTTACCCCAAGTGGAAGGTGTAAGATGCAGTAAGTAGAAGTGTTTTCCCCTAGCAAAGATGCCAAGGATCGAATCCCCAGAGACTCCTAGGTTCAACAGGTAGGTGTCAACTGCTAACGGCGCAATTAGCAATCAACGTGGACCTGCACTCAGATACAAATAACTTTGCTCCCAACGAGTACAGAGAGGTTGTCAATCTCTCCGGCCTTGTAGTTCACAAAGGGTTAAAAGCAATATGATAGTAGTGATAGATAGCGTTTTGCGATAGTAAGTAAATAACGGAAAGTAAAATAGTGTATGTGATCAATGATAGTAATATGGACCGGAGTCTCATGATGTTCACTAGTGATGTCTCTCTCCCAAAACACGATAAAACAGCTATGTGAGGTAACAAATTACAGCTGGGCAATTGACAGGACCACGAACGCAAACCAATGCTAACTACATTGCAAGAAAGGTTGAGGTTCAAAGCATGGGCGGTACACCAAAGTAAGTAGACCGAAATCCATCTGCATCTACTACTAATCATCCACCTTGAGATATCTATCCAGAACATCTCGCTGGTATTAAGTTGCGAGTCCCACCCATAGTGTAAACTCAATGCAACAGACAACTGCATTAAAAGAACTTTGCGTAAAGTAAACAATCCTTGCACCCGCGGGCACAAGCACCGTTGTTTTCCCCCTTGTGGCAACATCACATCCCCTAGACTCATGTTTCTGTCACTCAAACTAGTCATCGAGGGGCATGAACCCACAATCGAGCATAACGTTCCCTCTTGGAGTCACTACCTACTACTTGGCCAAAGCAATAAATAACAACGGAGAACATGCAAGAATTACTTATGAACATAAATATAAAAGAGGTAGATCAAATATATTACTCAATCACAATCTGAACATAATCTCATAATCCATCGGATCCCAGCAAACTCATCATAGCAACAGCATAAGGATTACATATGTGCCTCGATCATGTAGGGCAGCTCACGAGGACTAATTAGTGAAGCACAAGAACGGGAGGAGAACATCACATAGCTACTGGTCATGGACTCATGGTCCAAGGGAGACTACTCACAACTCATCCGGGAGGCGTCCATGGTGGTGGAGAGGCTCCCGATGATGATCCTCCCCTCCGGCAGGGTGCCGGGAAGAGTTCTCTTGGTGCTCCCGATCTTGGAAGCGGCGGCGGCGGAACAGAGATGAGATCGCGAAAAAGAGTTCCCGTCCCGAGGGTTTCGAATGACGCTCTAAATATATGCCAAAGGGGGGCACCAGACGGGGCTCGGGGGGCCCAGGCGCCTCGCGGGCGCGGCCCAGGGGGGGGGGGCGCGCCGCCAGGGCGCCTGGAGCCCTGGTGGCCCCCCCGGCTATCCTTCGGGCGCAAGGTAGGTTCTGGAACGCTGATTTTTTATATAATTTTTCTGGATTTTTCCTGGCAGTTCTCGTAATGTGAAAACCTGAAATACAAAAACAGCCGAAAACAGAAACTGGCACTGGGGTGCACTGGATTAGTAGGTTAGTCCAAATATGATCAAAAGTGTATGGAAGTGTATAAATATCATAGCAATATCACCCAAAAGTGGCATGGAGCAAGCAGAAATTATAGATACGTTTTGGACGTATCAGATGTTCATCCAACGACAGTAGTGCTTCTTCAACCTCTGGTCTTCTTGCTCCAGCCGCCCAAACCAGCGCCGGTCGTGTCGCGTGCTCCTGCCTCCCATGGCCGGCTGTGATGCCGCGGAGGCCTCACTGCCCCCTACTACTCCCACCGCTGGCCAGGACATCCCTCTACTCACCCACACCCCCTGTTATTCTGCGGCGATGGCAGCCTCACACCGCAGCGGAACCAGTGAACCCTCGTACTCCTCTCCACGTGGGCATCCACTGCCACATCTTCCCCGGCTCTGCGTCGTCCCCTTCCTAGGCATCGCCGTCGTCCACCGCCTTGGTGCTCTCGTCACGGCGTGGTCAATGTGGTCAACGACCGACTTCCATCGGAAGAGTACTGTACATGGAGAGGCCGACAGCTGGGTCCACGGCCACAGCCCAGTTTTTTTGTGATTTGTGATTTGCCAAGTAAGATGCTTTGTCAGGCATGTTGGGCTGCAAATCTTTCAAGACGAGGAGAGCTGCATTCGGCTGGCCGAGAAAATGGCCTATCAGTAATGAGAAATGGGCTGTACATTTTTAACACACATCAAACCGACAATTAGTTTCAAATTTCTTTTTTTCATTTCGGGATTTTAAATTGAATTGATTTTTATGCGTGGACAATTTGTTGGATTTTATATTGATATACATTTATTTTTTAAATCAGTTTGAATGTGACTCGAAATTTTGGGATTAAAAACAGTTCGGACCGCATCGAAATATGCAAAATTTCGTATAACTTTTTAACCGTGCCCACAATATGGGATGTAATGCTAACAAAAAGAATATGGGCTCCAAAAAAAACCTTAAGAATTAGCAAATGGGCTGTAAATTATTGGAAATAATGGTAGATGGGCTGTATGATGTTTTCCATAGATTTGAGGCTTTCCTAAAAAAAGGTTGACGCATAAGCAGTGACTGTTGGATGTCCATCCAACGGCCGTCGTGCTTCTTCAATCTCTGCTCTTCGATCAATCAGGGGGGCTCCTAGGTCGGAGAAGGCTCTGAATACCAACTTGTAATGCCTAGTATGTGACTATGTCTCCCACGTGTCGAGGCACGACTTAAAGACATAATCACATACTAGAATGATCTCAAGTATGGTATCTTTGCACAACTCATGTAAAAACAGGGACGAAAGTGTAAAATAGTAGTTGGCTTACACTCGCCACGTCACACAATGAAATACATTAACATACATCATCCAAATAACATCAGAGTCCGACTACGGACGAAATCCAAATGAAAGATACCATAAATAAAGCAACACATGGTCCCGATCGTCCTACTAAGAGCCCTACTGATCCTCGGGATAGGACACATAGTAACGCCCATGCTCTTCATCGAACTCCCAATATAGCTCGGAACCACCACCTGTGTAGTTCTCAACGGTACCTGCATCTGGTGTGGTGTTGAAACTGTGAGCCACAGAGGACTAAGCAATCCCGTTCCCGGGTAGCAATACTATCAAAGCCTTAGGTGTGGAAAAGGCTTAAAACAAGGTTGCAGCAGCACTAAGCACTAACTTACGAGTTTGGAGCGAGAAGAGAACAAGTGCCAACGGTCGCCAATTTGATCACGAAGTGATCCTAACTACTCACGATCAAACATAACCCCACAGTGTTCACTTCCCGAACCCCTTCGGAAAGAGACCATCACGGGTACTCACGCAGGTAGTGTGTTATGAACATGGTGTCAAGTTATCTACAACCGGATATTAACAAATTTCCATCTGCCACATAACCGCGGGCACGGCTTTCAATAGATCAAAACCCTGCAGGGGTGTCCCAACTTAGCCCATCACAAGCTCACGATCTGCGGAGTCGCAACTCCAAGGTGGGAAGACCCGAGTATTCTCGGAATCCCATGCTCAAGATATTCCGACAAAGGTAAAACTAATCTAGCAAGACCTCTCGGCGTGCCGACACCCTGATAGTAGCCGCGCGTATCTCGTCTCAGGCCACGACCGGATGGGCGATGCTACATGTTTTTACCAGCCCTCGGGTTTCCCCAAGGTGGCCCTGCAGGACCCCCAGTTTGGACCAACAGTCATGAGGAGCACTGGCCCAGGGTTGTTAATTAAGAACTCGGGTTTGCAACGCCCTATGCAAGTTTTAGTTATTAGGCAAATGGTAACCAATGTTGGGCCTTGCTGGAAAAGCTTTAGCACTAAGAGAGTTATCGAGGGGGGCCCATAAACCCCAACCGTGTTAGGGACGCAAAATCAAGGAACATAACACCGGTTTAACGGTTCCTAGGGTGGCATGAGTGGAACAAAACACCAAGCAAGAGGCTTAGCCTTCCACCCATTACCAGTATATAGATGATTTAGTTTAACAGTTTATATATTGTGATATCCCAACAATAACTTCATCACGAAGCAAGAATCTTCAAATCTTCACCTGCAACTAACAACGCTATAAGAGGGGCTGAGCGATGCTTACGTATCCAAACAACGGTTTGCTAGGTGGGTGGTTAGAGAGTTTCATGGCAACAATAGGAGGGCTGACAAACAGACATAGGCATCGAGGCAATATCTAAAGAGCGAGACATCTAGCATTGGCAAATATAGTAGTGATATCTGGGTTTGGTCATCTTGCCTGTTGATTCCACGGAGGGATCGTAACCTTGCTCCTCAAACTCCGCCTCGGTAGGAACCTCGTACTCCGAATCGTCACGGGGCTCTAACCAACACAACAAGCAACACTTGAACAACAATCAATCAACATGCAATGCTCAACCACATGATGCATGATCATGATGCAGATGGACATGGGAAGAAATGATGCATGGCCTAGGGACACAAGAGTGCAATAGCATCATAGCCAACAAGATCACTCACATGAAAGAAACAAGCAAAAGAACAAAACTATCAAGTTTATGTAGCTTATTCAAACAAGCACCCAACAAGTTTAAAGGGGTTAGTTAACATGGCAAGGGTGCAACTAATATTACAGCAAAATGCTAGCACATTTAAATGGGATGGAAATAACAAACAACATTTTCTAGAAACTCCCATAATTAAATAAATGCATTTGGGACAGATCTGAAAAACTTCTGTTATAAAGATGTTAAACATGCAAAACAACAGCACCATAATATTCTACACATTTTTCCACCACAAATGCATATAAAGTTTGTTACATTTGGAGTTGTAATTATTTAGTTATGATTTTTCCAAGTTTAAGCATATTTAAAACAAGAATAAATTCAAACATCATTTTCAATGTTTTTAAACATGGCAACAAACAACATATTCATAATCTACATGAAAAACTAAGCATTTTTCATATACAACTTATTTCCATCAGATGAATATATCAACAGATATTAATTAAAGCAAGAAAATGCAGGAAAAGAAAAAGAAAACAGAAAAGAAAAACAGGCGCAGAGGTCAAAGTTGACCCAGGCCTACACTAGCCAGAGCCACTGACGAGTGGGCCTTACTGGACTGAGGTGGCACCAACGGGTGCGCAAGTGGGTGGAGGTGGCTGAGTGGCTGGCAGGCGGGGCCTGCCTGTCAGCCTCTCGCGAAAAACAAAAAGGGGGGCGAAAACCCACTGCCCCCGCATGGATTCGAACCCATGTTGCCCCGTTAACTGAAGAAGGAACTAGCCACTGGGCTAGCTAAGTGTTCTCGACAGAACACTGGTGCCATGCCTGAAGAGGTAACTGAAGACGCCTGAACCAGAGAGAAACAGGGCCCGTCGGAGGAGCTCGTCGGAGCTGCTCCGGCGACCAAAAGAGGCGACGTAGGTGTGCGGGCAGTTCCTCGGGGAACGCCGCACCCACTCGAAGCACTAGCGGCACCTAGCATGCAATACAACGCCGGCGACGAGCATACGACAGAGCAGCGGCAGCGGACAGCTACGCGATGATGCAACGGTGTAGGCGGAGCGGCGAATAGCTTGGCAGCATCTACGCGACGAGCTGATGCAGACGGGCAACAAAAGACGGCCTACGGTGGTCGGAACACTCGCTGGCGACGAGGCCCGACGGCGATGAGCTCGGGTGCTTGATGAACTAGGTGCTAGACGACGCGAAGGAGGGGGAAAAGGGCTCGGGAAGGTGGAGACGCTCACCACGAACACGACGAGGTGTTCGGCTGGCCTGGAGGTGGTCGGAGACGACGACGGCGAGGCTCGAACAGATGCGCCCGCCGGAGTGGAGGAAGAGGAAGAAGACAATGACGACGAGGCGATCGGCTCCGCGTAGAGGACGTAGTCGATGACGGGGAAGCAGCCTGAAATGGTTGGCGAGGCCGAGGTTGACGGGAGGCACGCCGGCGACGAGCTGGCACTCCCAGATGCGTGCGGGACGACTCTGGAGCGGCGGATCTCGTGGATCTTGGCTCTCCAGGCGGCAGGAGGAGGTAGGAGGAACCCTAGGGAGAGGGGTGGACAAGCTGCGGGTTTAAAAGGGAGGCTCTGATCGCGAGGCCTCGACGTCCGTGATCATGGCGCGGCGGCGAGTGCGCGCTCTGGCTCAGCAGCGCGTGACGGAGGTAGATGGCGACGCGGGGAATGTGAGGCTGACATGTGGGGCCAGGGGAAAAAACGAACGGAGCGACTGCGCGCTGGCTGGGCCGCTGCGGGAGAGAGTAGGTGGGCTGCAGAGCTGCTGTGGAGAAGGATTGGGCCTGGAGGAGGAGGAGGAGGCCCAGGCCACTGCTATTGCTGTTGTCTCCTTTTCTTTTCCATTTTTCTTCAGACAGAAATGAAAAGAAAAGTGCATCCTCAAAGGAAAGAATTAGGAGAAAAAGAAAATATTTCCATGCTCCTTGATTTATGCCCTATTTAATAAAATTGGTTTGGACATTTTTAGAGGCAGAAAAATAAAAGGAGTTCGAATATGGTTCAAACTCTTGTCATTTTTGAACCCAACCAAATCAATTCCAAATAGGATGAAATTAGGCAGAGAGGGTGTAGACATGGTGCAAGGTTTAAAGGAAAAGAAGGAACATTAATGGACTAGGTTAGGTGACTTGCAAAATTGATTAAAGAAGGGAAAGAAAAGAAGAGGAGGAAGAAGAAGTGGTGGAAGAAGAAGAAGGGGTTTAGGGTTTAGCATGCCAAGGCTAAGCACCACACTCACATACATCACAAGGTGCCTCACACACACACACACAACAAGAAGTAAACTAAGATGCCATGATGATGAAGCAATGCATGGATGCAAAAAAAAATGAAAAGATAATGCAAAGAAAAAATATAATAAGCTCAAATGACAAGAACCTCCAAGGATAAGGACAACAACAAATTGAGAATTACTTTATTGCCCTTATAGGAAAGTATCACATATGGGGTGTTACAACTATCTTGCTGCAGATACTAAGTTTCCAGGTGTGGTTGAATTGACAACTCAGCTGCTAATACTTAAGAGTATTCTTTGGCTCCCCTTGTGTCGAATCAATAAATTTGGCTTGAATACTTTACCCTCGAAAACTGTTGCGATCCCCTACACTTGTGGGTTATCAAGACTATTTTCTAGCGTCGTTGACGTTCATAGCTCTATTCTTTAAGTCACTTGGGATTTATATCTGCTGATCACTATGAAGAATTTGAAGGACTCAAAAACCAAGATCTTACCCTCAACTACGAGGGGAGGTAAGGAACTGTCATCTAGCTTAGCACTTGATTCTCCTTCTGTTATGAGTAAACTTGCGACACCTACTCCTGCTATTGAATCTGATATGTCGTATGTTCTTGATGATGCCACTTCTGCTATGTATGATGAAACTACCTCTATGCCTGATACTGTGCCACTAGGTGAATTTCTAGATGAACAAATTGCTAAGTGTCGGGGGAAACTGTCCTCCCACGAGCACCTATGGGACCGGATCCCCTTCTACGTTGCGGTAAGCGAGCGGAGGGAGCACGGAGAGCAGATCGATGAGCGCACGCGGGCAGTTTACCCAGGTTCGGTCCGCGAGGACGCGTAATACCCTACTCCTGCTTGGTTGTATTGAGTTCTTGGGCTCGGGAGCTTGAAGATCTACAGTGCTAGCTACACCGAGCGAGAGAGTTGTCTAGGGTTCCAACCCTTTCTACGTTGTGCATGGGCCTCCTTTTATAGCTCAAAGGGGTCACCGACAGGTGTCAATGTAGAGGAGGGTAAAAGTGTAATTTTGGTGGTAGTTGTAATAGTGCATGAACAGTGCGTGAACAGTATATGAACAGTGGTCTTCACCTAACTTTGACAGTGGGGGACAAGGGCATTAAATGCCCGTCGCCGTCGCCCCCAAAAGCGTCCGTCCATGCTTCTCCGTTCGCCACGGCGGTAGCCTCATCACCGTGGCTTGCCAGCGTGTGCCCCAGGCTGCACAGCCGTCCGCCACGCGTCCCTGGAAGGGCCCCAGGGCGACGCGTGGGCAGACAAGCTGGAGCGTGGGCACACAGCATAGGTTTCCCCGGCAAGCACCTTGCCGGGGTCGTGATCTTGCCGGGCCCGGAAGCTTGTCGCTCTCCGGGTCCTGCCGGGGTGCATAATGCGCCGAGGCATCTCTTGAGATAAGTATTCCTTGGCCTCCCTGGCAAGCTCCTCTTGCCAGGGTCTTGCGCTAAAGTGATAACCTTGAGCCTGGTACGGCCTTCCCAGCAAGCTCCTCTTGCCGGGGCCTTGATCTTCTGACTCGTATACTTTGTTCTTGAATGGCTTCATAGGGACCAGAAAGGTTCTTGGCGAGTGCGTGGTAAGCCCTGCCACGGGAAGCTGCTACCGCCCGTGCACAAGTTGGGGTACTAAGGTATCCCTATCTTAGTACACCGACAGGAGCCCCCGGGCCTGGGCCACACACGGTGCCGAGCGCTGTTGGGCCAGGCCCAAGACAGTGCACGGGCACACGCGGCCCATGGCAAGCCGTATCCCCTTATGCATCCGCCGCATCCCTCCCTAACGGCACGCGTCGATTGCGGCGTCGTGGGAGAGATCGTGGCATGTTCTTTAATGGGAAATGCGGAGCGTCCCCCACTTCCCCCTTAAAAGCAGAGGAAGCAGAGGCAGTTCCCTCCATCGTTTTCATTGCGCCTTGATTCTCCTGAAACCCCCGTCGCCCTCCGCCTCCCAAAGGTCGACAGAGAGCCCAGCTCCCCCCTTCCTCCGTCGTCCCGCATCCGCGACACCGTCGAGCTCCTCGCCTCTTTCCTTGCCGCCCCCGCCATGGCTCCGAAGAGCGACAAGGCGAAAGCAGACAAGGCCAAGAAGGAGAAGTCTGAGCAGGCGGCGAAGCTGGCAGCCCTGCGGAAGAGATGCGTGGTCTTCGCGCCGAGGCTTGGCGCGAGGGAGCTGCGGGACAAATACTATTTGTTCTGGGCGAGGGAGACCAAAGCTCATCCCCGCACAAGAGTCTTCCCCGCCGTTGCCAAAGATATGTTCCCCGGCGGGTACTTTTTCTTTGCTGCATTCTTCCATTGTGGTCTGTGCCCTCCGTTCTCAGAGTTCTTTTGTGATGTAATGAACACATATGGCCTCCACCTCCTAGATTTCACCCCCAACGCCATCCTTACGATGGCCGTTTTCGCACATCTGTGCGAAAACTATGTTGGGGTTCATCCAAATGTAGCTCTTTTCCACCACTTCTTTATGCCTAGAGTAGAGTCAGGTGCCCCCCTCTCCGGCGGCATCTCCTGGATCTTTAGGCTGAACAAGAAGGACTCGTACCTGAAGGGTGAGCTTCGTGGCAAGTGGGAGGAGTGGAGAACCGATTGGTGCTGGGTGCTGGAAGATAAGCCTGAGCCCTTTACCACGCCGCGCCAGACTGCCATAGTGCGCGGCAGGGATTGGAGTGAGTTGGCCCCGGAGGACAGCAAGCTTAATATCGCCCTCATTAGGATCATTCGTCTCCGGGTCGCCAATCTGACTATCGGAGAAGTTGGAGCAGATTTCCTCCGCCGCCGCATCGCCCCTTTACAAGAAAGGAAGAGGTCCGCCTGGGAATTCGGCAATGCGGCAGACATCATGAGGCTGCGCCCTGGATTGAACTACAACTTCACCGCCTTGGAGTTGAAGGGGATGGTCCGGGAGCTCTTCAAGCATGACCCGGCCCACCCGGAGTGGTTCAGACCTTCCCGGGGAGTGGTGCCGCTGTGCAACAGCACTGCCCGCGATTCCCTACGCGCGATGATGCCCGCGTGCGACTCCCATGGCGTCGTCCCCACTTGGATAGAGCCTCCACCGGATACCGTCCTGACCTTCTTCGACAACTTGGTCGAGAAGCCCCCCAACGCCGAGGAGAACAAGGGCCTCACCCGGGCTACTACTGACCGGGATATAGCCTACATCGCCTCCAGGATGGAGGAGGCCACCGCAGCTGCGGCTACGGGTGACTTTGGATATACTGTGGAAGAGGCGCAGGCCGCGGACGCAGTGAGTCAAGCAGAGGAGGCGGAAATCCTCAAGCTGCTGAAGATCGCGCCCGAGGAGTTTGCCGGGGAGCCTTCCGTGAAGTTTGCCGGGACGAGCGAGGTTGCAGGGGGGAGCGAGGCCGCCGGGCATGGCACTGAGTCCAGCGGGCCCGCCGAGGAGGAGGAGGACGCCGAGGCTGCAGATTCTGATGAAGATTCTGGTGGATCCCTGAATCTTGACGACGATGCCTCCTCGTCCTCGGAGAACTCTCCGCCTCCGCCAAGCCCTCCGCAGCAACAGAAGAAGCGCCTCCGCAAGGCAACTGAGACGGCGAGGCTGCAGGCGCCCCGACAGCAGCCGGCGCGCCGCGCGACGCGCGCCACCAGGACGAGCGAAGTCGTCAAGGAGGCGCCCCGTGCTCGAGCGTCAAGCGGAGGGGGATCTTCCCGGAGCGGGACGAGTGCTCCTTCTGCTCCTCGGTCCTCGGCGACGACGGGGGCTGGGTCTTCACAGCCCGCAGCCCCGGAGACCGCCAAGCGCCCGAGGGAGCCTTCTCCTCCTGCTCCTCGCGCGGAAGCGCCCCAGGCGGAGTTTGACTTCTCCGCCCTCAGCTCCGACGAAGAGGAAGAGGAGTAAGTACTTGCAATTCTTTTAGTTCCTTTGATTTTGTCTTGATTTTCCTTGCTTGGTTCTGACCTTGCTTTTGTTTTGCTTCGCAGGACCTTGACCCAGCGGATGGCGAAGAGGGCCA
Organism: Secale cereale; assembly: GCA_902687465.1. Lineage (NCBI taxonomy): Eukaryota > Viridiplantae > Streptophyta > Magnoliopsida > Poales > Poaceae > Secale > Secale cereale. The sequence goes on along the minus strand of LR738715.1, from coordinate 676,546,253 downwards.
AGATCCCTGTGGTCACCATCGAAGACGACGAGCCCGTCGCGGCGACAAGCGATGCCCCGGCGACGAGCTTGCCGGATCAGCCCGCTGCTCCGAGGAGCAGCCCCCAGCGCAGCCCCCAGCGTAAGTCTGGTTTTTATCTTTCTGCTTGATGGGTGCGCTTGAGGTTATCATCTTGATGCTTTGTTGTCTTGTGCAGAAGTGGAGCCGCAGCCGCAGGAGCACCAGGAGGTTGCCCCCGACCAGCCACTTGCTGCACCCTCCCCGCCAAGGATGAGCTCCCCGGCAAGGGAGAACGCTCCGCCAAGGACGGGCACTCTGCCAAGGGCGAGTACCCCGCCAAGGGTGAGCAGCCCGACAAGGGTGAGCACCCCGCCAAGGGAGGGCGCAGGCGGCCCTCCGCCAGCAGGGGCCACTACTCCGCCGCCAAGGGAGAATTCCCCAGCGAGGGACCCCGTCGTCAAAGAGATCCGCGAAGGTAAGTCTTGCAACTTCTTCTTCTCAAATTTGTCTTTTTTGGATATTTGCTTGATCTTTTCTTTTCTTTTTCTTCCACTAGATCCTCCTGCCCCAGAGCCGATGGAGATGGAGCCCACCGCTGAGGAGGAGGTGCACGGCGATGGCGGCAACGCCACTACCGCCGAGGGAATGGCCAGAGCTGACGAGCCGGTCGTCGAGGAGAACGCCCCGACCGCCGACGCCGCGGCTGGGGAAGGGACCGGCGACCATACTGCTGGCCCGGAGGCCGCAGGAGCGCCGGACGCTGCACCGGCCGCCGACCCTTCCGCCTCCGCGGAGCGGTCAGGCGTCTACTTGGAGGCCGGCAACGGGATCTTTATTCAAGTCCCGTGGGCGTCCTCGTCTCGAGCACCTGCGGAGGGAGAGACCTTTGATGGAGAGGTCCTCGCCTCCGCCGGATTGAAGATTGTTGAAACGCCCGGCGACAGCGACGAGCCCGAAGAGGAGAGACTCCTTCGTCGGCTCCTGGCTTTGTACCGGGCCAGGCAGGCGAAGTTGGAGTCTCGGGAGGCTCTCGCCGCCAAGGCCGCGGCTGACTTGGAGAAGCGCGCCACGAAGCTCCGCGCCGCCAACCAGGCGGCCCTCCGCAACTTGGCGGAGGAGCGTGAAGAGCTTGCCGGGGCACAGCAAGCCTTCCTTCTGGAGAAGGCTGAGGTCGAGGAGCAGCAGCGGCTGGCCGCCGAGGAGCTGTCTCGGCGGGAGGGAGCGCTCAACCAGCGGAAGGTCGACCTCGACAGCCACGAGGACGACCTCACCGCCCGGGAGCAAGCCATCGGCGGGGCTCTGAAGGAGGCGAAGGATGCTGCCGCCGCCGCGGAGACTTCTAAGAAGGATCTGGCGGCCAGGGTGGCGCAGCTGGAGTTGTTCCTGATGGCAAGCGAGGACAGAGTCACTGCGCTCAATGTGGAGCGGGAGAAGGATGCCCATACCAACTCTGAGCTGCAGGTACGTCTCTCCGAGAAGGGAACAGAGATCTCTGATGCCAAGAACTCCATTGCTGACTTAGAGCTGAAGGTCTCCACCCTGACTGGTTCGCTCGACGCCGCCCGGGACCGCGAGACGAAGCTAAAGGACGAACTCCGCAAGGAAAGGGCCTTGGTGGATAGCGTCGCCGTCTCGGCGAACAACTTCAGTCGGGCAGTGGAGCAGTGGACTGATGAGCTGGTCACCTCCGCTGCCAAAATTGACATGGAGATGATGGCGCTGAAGGCGGAGCATCTCGTGTACTCCCCGGACGAGAGTCTCCCCCACAGCGCCAAGTTGAGTCTGTTCTTCAGGGGAATTGCACCGGCGCTTGCGTGGCTGCGGGAGAAGATCCCCGTGCAGCTGGCCGACGAGGCGCGTCGGCTCTGCATGGGCACCATGGAGCGGGTCTTGTCGAAGATCGTCTACCGCAACCCCGACATCAACCTGGTCAACGTCCTCCGCACCTTGCCGCCCGAAGCTGACCAGGAGGCGTTGAAGGCGCAGGTTGCCCACATCGTCACCAAGGTGGGCAAGATCACGAGGCGTGAAGGCGACCGTGTATATTATATTCCTTTCTTTCTGCTTCCTTTGCCGCTGCAAAGTATGTTATGGACAAAGATCTGTTAGTATTGCGGCAAGTTATCTTTGTGATATACACTTTTATTTTGGGGTAATCAATGCAGTGTTATCTCCCTTGCTCCCGGTCCTTTACTTTGTATGCTTTCTACCCTACGCTTTTAGGGAACTTGCCGGCAAGGGGCTCTTGCCGCGAGCGCTGAGTGCGGGACTCTTAGCAGCCTGCTGGCAATACCTTCGCCGGCAAAAAACCTTGCTGCAGCTAGTCGCAGCACACTTAGGTTGCTGAGCGAACTCGAAAACGAAGTAAGGGCGCGACACTTGTCACAGCTCACTTAAGTCATTGAGCGTGCTCGAAACAAAGTAAGGGTGCGGCTAGCCACGGGTAGATTCCTCCGCGCACAGGTTTTCCATACAAAGTGTGGTTGTTCGAGGAAGACAACTTAAAATTTAAAAAAATTGAATTACTCAAACTTTGGTAACTTAGCTTTCATAGATTGTTTGTTCCCCGACAAGGCTTCTCTTTCTTGAACAATACTTGGTCCATGCCTCCATCTCCTTCCCCCCGGCAAACTTGTGCGCGAGGAATACTCCTTCTGCTTAAGAGGGAAAGAAAAAGAGGAGGAAAAACAAGTATAGGGCCTCACGGCTTGCTAGTGCTTACCGGGGATGTGCGTTGCACAAAGTGTCAGATGATGCATGCAAATGACAAAGAAAAGCATGGAAATGACAAATAGTGCGAAGCACAAAGTTTTACTGATGCACGGGATCTGCGCCCGGCTTTGTACAGAGGTTTACATGCAACAGCGGCAAGACTTGTACAAAAGGTGGTTGCCGGAGCGGATCACGGCAACCGCGCCTTACGGATGAAACTTGCGAAGATGCTCTATGTTCCAGGAGTTGCTCACCGGTAAGCCTTCTTCGGTCTCAAGGCGGACAGCGCCGGGCCTTGTGACTTGTCTCACCCGATAAGGGCCTTCCCACTTCGGCGTCAACTTGTTGGAATTCTTGGCGGACTGAACACGCCGAAGAACAAGGTCGCCTTCCTCGAGACTCCTGGCTTTGACCTTGCGGCTATGATAGCGACGCAAGGCTTGCTGGTATCGAGCAGCTCGTACAGCAGCCTGGAGACATTCCTCCTCAAGGAGCAATGCATCATCTTGTCGCAGTTGCTCTTGCTCGAGCTCATCATAAGCGAGCACTCGAGGAGATCCGTATACGAGTTCCGTGGGGAGAACTGCCTCTGCTCCATAGACAAGAGCAAAGGGTGTCTGTCCGGTGGCTCGATTTCGTGTCGTCCTGATTGACCAAAGAGCCGCCGGCAACTCCTCTATCCAGTTTCTTCCGCACTTGTGCAGCCTGTCGAAGGTTCTTGTCTTGAGTCCGCGCAGCACTTCAGCATTGGCCCTCTCCGCTTGACCATTGCTCCTCGGGTGAGCAACAGAAGCGAAGCAGACCTTGGCACCAAGGTCTTGGGCGTACTGCATGAAGGTGCGACTTGTAAACTGTGTGCCGTTGTCAGTGATTATCCTGTTAGGGATCCCGAAACGGCAAACAATTGATCTGAAGAACCTGACTGCTGACTGTGCTGTCACCTTTCTCACTGGTTCTACTTCTGGCCACTTTGTGAACTTGTCGATTGCAACGTACAAGTACTTAAAGCCACCGACTGCGCGGGGAAAGGGGCCGAGGATGTCGAGCCCCCAGACCGAGAAGGGTCAGGACAAAGGGATCGTCTGGAGAGCCTGAGCTGGCTGGTGAATTTGCTTGGCATGGAACTGGCACGCTTCACACTTGGTTACTTGTGCAGTTGCATCTTGGAGGGCTTCTGGCCAGAAGAACCCTTGCCGGAACGCCTTCTCGGCAAGTGCCCTTGCGCCAATGTGGTGTCCACATATGCCTCCATGTATTTCTGCCAACCGCTTCTGTCCATCTTCCCTGGAAATGCACTTCAACCTGACACCGTTGAGTCTTCTTCTGTACAGTTCATTGCCAACGAACTGGTACATACTTGACTACCTGGTTATTCTCTCTATCTCTTCTGGCTCGTCGGGAAGTTCTCCAGTTTGCAGGAAGCGGACGATTTGCTGTGCCCATGCTGGAGCTTGAGGCTCAACAGCAAGGACTAAAGGCATGAGGGCTGCTGCGAGAACCTCAGCTTCTACGGCAAGAACCTGTGGCTCTGCCGGAGCTGATGGTCCCCCGGCAAGCCTGCCGGGGCGAGGCTTGTCGGGAACGCCTGCTTCAACTGTACAGACCCTTGGATCTGCAGGAGCAAACTGTTCCTCAGCATGTTGGTTGTTGATCTTGGGGACCTTGGCGGCGGCTTCTGGAAGATCCGCCGGCAAGTAGTCGCCAGAGACCAACTTCCTCTTCTTGTTCTGCCCAACTAATGGTGTAACGGATGGCTGAGTTAACTTGAGCACGAAGGTTCCTGGTTCCACAGGTAACTTCATTGCAGCACACTTTGAGAGGCCATCTGCAATATCGTTCTGAGCTCTTGGGACGTGCTCCATTGGCAGACCTTCAAAGTGTTCTTCAAGCTTCCTCACGTCATCAACATAAGCTTCCATCAGAGGGCTCTGGTAGCTCTTATTCACTTGTCGGACCACCAACTGTGAATCTCCCCGCACAATCAACTTTTTGATCCCAAGTTTGGCCGCAATTCTGAGGCCAGCAAGCAAACCCTCATACTCAGCAGTATTGTTTGTCGCTTGTTCCTTGGGAAAGTGCATCTGGACAACGTACTTGAGGTGCTCTCCGGTGGGCGATATGAGTACTACGCCAGCACCGGCGCCTTGCAGCGAGAAAGCACCATCAAAGTACATTATCCATTCACTGTTTGCTTCTTGGACGGGGACGCTTGTCTCTGGGACTTCTTCATCTGGCGTTGGGGTCCATTCTGCTATGAATTCTGCCAAAGCTCTGCTCTGTATGGTTGAAGTGCTCTCAAACTTGAGACCAAAGCTTGACAGCTCCAGTGCCCACTCGACGATCCTGCCTGTTGCCTCGGGATTCTGCAATATCCTCTTCAACGGAAAGCGAGTGACCACCGTTATCTCGTGTGCTTGGAAGTAATGGCGCAGCTTCCTTGAGGCCATGAGGAGGCCGAAAAGCAACTTCTGCACCCCAGAGTACCTTGATCTAGCCCCCTGCAGAAGGGAACTCACAAAATACACTGGGCGCTGCACCATCTTCCTTCGCACCTCTCCTTGTTCCTGCGCAGACTTGTCCTTGTCGGGGCCAGAGCTTGTCGGGGAAGCCCCCTGCTTGTCGCTGGATTCGCTTGCTGGGGACGTGGGTTCCTCATCGGCCTCCCTCTCGGCTACTAACGCAGCACTAACCACTTGATTGGTTGCCGCTAGGTACAGCAGCAACTTCTCTTGTGGCCGAGGTGCGACAAGTATCGGAGTAGAGGACAGGTATCCTTTCAAGTCTTGCAGCGCTGCCTCCGCTTCCGGAGTCCATTTCATGGGACCTGCCTTTTTCAAAATTTTGAAGAAAGGCAGGGCGCGCTCTGCAGACTTCGAAATGAACCTGTTGAGGGCAGCCACACAACCAGCAAGTCTTCTTACGTCCTTGACGCGCTTCGGGGCTTCAATTTGCTCGATGGCTTTTATCTTGTCGGGATTGGCTTCAATCCCCCTCTGGGAAACAAAGAACCCGAGAAGCTTGCCGGAGGGCACTCCGAAGACGCACTTCTCGGGGTTCAACTTGAGTTGGATCTTGCGCAGATTCTCAAAGGTTTCCTCTAAGTCTTGGATCAGGGTATCTTTGCTCTTGCTCTTGACCACTATATCATCCATGTAGGCTTCTACATTTCTGTGGATCTGTGGCTCAAATGCAGTGTGCACCACCCTCGCAAATGTTGAGCCTGCATTCTTCAATCCAAAGGGCATGCGTATGAAGCAATATGTGCCGCATGGAGTAATGAATGCAGTCTTCTCTTCATCTTCCTTGGCCATGAATATCTGGTGGTAACCTGAGTATGCATCAAGGAAGGAAAGCAGCTCGCATCCGGCGGTAGAGTCAACAATCTGGTCAATACGCGGCAAGGGAAATGGATCCTTGGGACACGCTTTATTCACATCAGTGAAGTCTATACAAAGTCTCCACTTCCCATTGGCCTTGCGCACGACAACTGGATTGGCTAACCACGTAGGATGAATCACGCCTCTAACCAGGCCTGCTGCTTCCAACTTCTTTATCTCTTCGGCGATGAATTCTTGGCGCTCCACGGCTTGCTTCCTGACCTTCTGCTTGACGGGCCGCGCATGAGGGCAAACAACAAGCTTGTGCTCAATTACCTCCCTGGGAACGCCGGGGATGTCAGATGGTTGCCATGCAAACACATCGACATTCGCCCGCAGGAAGGCAACGAGCGCGCTTTCCTATTTGGGGTCGAGTGTAGCACTGATGGTGAAGGTACCACCAGTGCCGTCCTCCTTGGCGGACACCTTCTTGGTTGCCGGTGGAGCGGCCATTCCTTTCTTGCACTTGCCGGTGGAGCTCGATGGTGCGTCCTCGACGGCAGCGCAGCACTCCGAAGAGGTGCGTTTGCCGGAGTGGGCCCCAGAGCTCTTGCCGGACTTGGTCTTGGTCTTCCCCCCGGGAGCTTCAGCGGCAAGTGTGTTGCTTTCTGCTGCGGCTGCTGCATCCCGGTAGATCTTGTCGGCGCAGATAAGCGCGTCCTTCTTGTCGCCGGGGACAGAGATGACGCTTATCGGCCCCGGCATCTTGAGTACGTTGTATGCATAGTGGGAAGCTGCCATGAACTTGGCGAGGGCAGGACGGCCAAGTATCCCATTGTATGGCAATGGGATATCAACAACATCGAATGTGATCCTCTCCGTCCTGAAGTTGAGCTCCCCGCCAAAGGTCACGGGCAGCGTAATCTTCCCCTTTGGCTTGCTCCTTCCCGAGTTGATCCCTTGGAACGACCCGGTTTCTTCGAGCTCGCCGTCTGGGATCTGTAGCTTCTTGATCACAGCTGAGGAGATCAAGTTCAGGCCGGCCCCGTCGTCAACCAACATCTTGGTGACCTTGAGGTTGCGGATAGTTGGTGAGACAAACATCGGCAAGCACCCGACCGCAGTTGTGCGGTCAGGGTGGTCCTCAAGGTCAAAGATGATGGGCGTGCCGGACCACTTCAGCAGCCTGCGTGACTCGACGGGCGGCTCAGCTGCATTCACTTCTCGCACCCACTGCTTGAGCTGGCGGTGGGAAGTGTGCAGAGAGGCCCCTCCGTCGACACACAGAACCTCTGTGGCCTTCTGGAACTCCTGCTCGCTGTTGTCTCCTTCTTCCATGTCTTCATCGTCGTCTTCATCCTCATCCTTGTCGCGGCCCCGGGGAGGTCTGTCACCTTGCCGCTGCTTGGCCGTGCCGCGGCGTCCTCCCCGGCCATTGAACGGCCGCTTCTTGCTGGGCTCTCCTCCGCCTCCTTGGGCCTTCTCCTTGTCGCGACGCACGTATTCAGCCTTCTGCTGCTCTACGAGGTACTTTACTCTTTTGCAGTTCTGAAGATCGTGGCCCTTGGTGCGGTGGATCTTGTAGTACTGGTTGCCGGAGCCGTCCTGCTTGTCGGCTGCCGCTACAGGGGCGGGTTCCTTGCCGGAACCGCCAGCCTGTGCCTTCTTGGCGGGAGCTTCCTTGCCGGACTGCTCAACAACCAGCACCTCCTTGCTCTTCTTCTTTCTGTTGTTCCGCCGCCGGCTCTTCCTTGCCGGGGTGGCATCCTCGCTGTCGCTTCCTCCCGCGCCAGTATCCTCTCCGGGGAGTCTCCTCCCCTCTTCGGCGCGCGCACACTTGTCAGCCAGAGCGTAGAGCTCGCTGACATCCCGGATCTTGGTCATGGCCATCTCTTCCCTCATCCGGCGGTTACGCACGTTCTGGTGGAACACGCTGATAACCGCGGCAGGGTGGACGTCGGGAATGTTGTGCTGGACGCGGCTGAATCTTTGGATATACTTGCGCATGGACTCTCCCTCCTTCTGGGCGAGGATGTGGAGATCGCTCTCCTGGCCGTGGGGTTTGTGGCCGCCCGTGAAGGCGCCAACAAACTGGTGGCACAGATCCGCCCATGAAGAGATGGAGTTCTCCGGCAAGTGCATAAGCCAAGACCGGACGTTTGGCTTAAGCACTAGCGGGAAGTAGTTGGCTAGGATTTTCTCGTCGCGTCCCCCGGCAGCCTGCACCGCGATGGTGTAGATGCTGAGGAACTCCGAGGGGTGTGTCTTGTCGTCGTACTTCTCGGGTACGTCGGGCTTGAAATTCTTCATGCTGGGCCACTGGACTTGCCGCAGCTCACGGGTGAACGCAGGGCAACCTGCCGCGTACGGCAAGTCGCCTGGTTCACCGGGCGCGTGCGCGTCGACAGCGGTCCCAGCGCGCTGATCTGACTGTCTTCGGGCTTCTCGTCGGCGCTCGATGCGGGTTCGAGCGTCCTCTTGCCGCCTATCGTCGAGGACCTGGCGTTGGTCACGACGAGCCCGCGGATCCGACGACGCCGTGGAGTCGTCGTCGACGTTGATCCGGTGGGGTGGCGTCTTCTGCTTCCGCGGCGGGGAGTGCACGGTAGTTGCACCCCCGGCGGTCTTGTCTCCATCGGCCTTCGTCTGGTCGACTTGCCGTGGCCGCGACGTCGCCGGCTGCTGCGGCGTGTCGTTGTTGGCGAAGGCGATGAGGCTCTGGATCGTCGCCCTCCAGTCTTCGGCCTTGTCTGCCGCTGGAGGGAAGTCGAGGAGCAGTTGTGCTCTTGCTAGAGCTTCTGCTGGAGAGGAGGGGAGCGGCGGCGAGCGGTGCGAGGAGCGAGATATGCTCGGACTTCTAACATGGTTAGAAGGAGCAGTTTCTCGCCCTGGCGACCGCGCCTTGCTCGTACCAGGACGTTGGCCTTGAGCATCCCGCGATCCTCCAGCTTGGCTGCGCCCTAGCAAGCGTATGGTACCTCCCGTACCACGCCGCTGCGGGTCTTGCACCTCCTGTGAGGGACGTGAAGCGTGTACTGACGTCGAGGCTTTGGAGTTCGCCCGGTCGTCAGTCTTGTCCTTGGACTTGGTGGCGCCGTGAGTTTCCTCGCCGGCGACCACCCTTCCGCCGGCGTCTCCTCCACCAACCGTTGGTTCTGGTGGTGGTGGGATCGATGCAGACGGGCCTCCGACCTCCGAAGCCTTCTTCTTCGGAGGCATGTTGATGCTGTCGATGAGGTTGATGAAGCTGGTGAAGTTGATGAAGAATGCGCCCGCGTGAGCGCCGGATCTGGTTCGCACAACCTCGACGCCCCCAAACCTGGCGCGCCAAAGATGTCGGGGGAAACTGTCCTCCCACGAGCACCTATGGGACCGGAGCCCCTTCTACGTTGCGGTAAGGGAGCGGAGGGAGCACGGAGAGCAGATCGAGGAGCGCACGCGGGCTATTTACCCAGGTTCGGGCCGCGAGGATGCGTAATACCCTACTCCTGCTTGGTTGTATTGAGTTCTTGGGCTCGGGAGCTTGAAGATCTACAGTGCTAGCTACACCGAGCGAGAGAGTTGTCTAGGTTTCCAACCCTTTCTACGTTGTGCATGGGCCTCCTTTTATAGCTCAAAGGGGTCACCGACAGGTGTCAATGTAGAGGAGGGTAAAAGTGTAATTTTGGTGGTAGTTGTAACAGTGCATCAACAGTGCGTGAACAGTATATGAACAGTGGTCTTCACCTAATTTTGACAGTGGGGGACAAGGGCATTAAATGTCTGTCGCCGTCGCCCCCAAAAGCGTCCGTCCATGCTTCTCCGTTCGCCACGGCGGTAGCCTCGTCACCGTGGCTTGCCATCGTGTGCCCCAGGCTGCACAGCCGTCCGCCACGCGCCCCTGGAAGGGCCCCAGGGCGACGCGTGGGCAGACGAGCTGGAGCGTGGGCACACAGCGTAGGTTTCCCCGGCAAGCACCTTGCCGGGGTCGTGATCTTGCCGGGCCCGGAAGCTTGTCGCTCTTCGGGTCCTGCCGGGGTGCATAATGCGCCGAGGCATCTCTTGAGATAAGTATTCCTTGGCCTCCCTGGCAAGCTCCTCTTGCCAGGGTCTTGCGCTAAAGTGATATCCTTGAGCCTGGTACGGCCTTCCCGGCAAGCTCCTCTTGCCGGGGCCTTGATCTTCTGACTCGTATACTTTGTTCTTGAATGGCTTCATAGGGACCAGAAAGGTTCTTGGCGAGCGCGTGGTAAGCCCTGCCACGGGAAGCTGCTACCGCCCGTGCACAAGTTGGGGTACTAAGGTACCCCTATCTTAGTACACCGACACTAAGGTTAGGGAGAATGCAAATGTTGAAACTGATGATATTTATGAAAGTGATGATGAAACTACTCCCAATAGATATGAATTGCCTGTTGTGCCTCACGGTTATGTTATAGATGAAGAAACTTCTAGAGTCTTTCTTGCTTGCAATGATAGATATGATATTAAGAAATTATTAGCTAAGCTGAAAGAAAAGTCCTTGAATGCTAGAATGAAACATGACCCTGCTTTTGCTACTTCACCTATCTGTGTTACTGATAAGGATTATGAATTCTCTGTTGATCCTGACTTAATTACTTTGGTTGAATCTGATCCTTTCCATGGCTATGAGTCTGAAACTGTTGTGGCACATCTTACTAAGTTGAATGATATTGCCACCCTGTTTACCAACGATGAAAAGATTCGTTACTACTATATCCTTAAGTTGTTTCCTTTCTTGTTAAAGGGTGATGCTAAGACTTGGTTCAATTCTCTTGATCCTGGTTGTGTGCGTAGTCCCCAGGATATGATGTATTACTTCTCTACTAAATATTTTCCCGCTCATAAGAAACAAGCTGCCTTATGGGAAATATATAACTTTGTGCAAACTGAAGAAGAGAGTCTCCCACAAGCTTGGGGGAGGCTTCTCCAATTACTTAATGTTCTGCCTGATCATCCTCTTGAGATGCATGATATACTTGATGTCTTTTATAATGGACCAACCGATGCTTCCAGAGACCACCTGGATAGTTGTGATGGTTGTGTTTTCAGGGAAAGAACAGTTGAACAAGCTGAATTACTATTGAATAATATGCTGTCCAATGTAAATAATTGGACACTTCCTGAACCAGCCCCTAAGCCAACTCCGAAGAAAAGAGGTGTTCTATTCCTCAGTCCTGAAGATATGTAAGAGGCAAAGAAATCTATGAAAGAAAAAGGTATTAAAGCTGAAGATATTAAGAATTTACCACCTAATGAAGAAATACATGGTCTTGATAACCCGACACAGGTAGTAAAGGTAAATTCTCTTTATAGATTTGATGAAGGTGATATTCCTCACTATAAGTCTGCTAGCCAATGCTTAGATGAGTTTGACAATTTTATTGTGAAACAAGAAAACTTCAATGCTTATGTTGGTAGACAATTACAAGTTTACAACACAATGCTTATATGATTGAACGCTTGAGTGATTATCTGTCTAGAGCTAAAGGTGAACTGAAACTCATTAGTAAACATACTTCTATGGTCACCACTCAAGTAGAACAAGTACTTAAGGCTCAGAACGATTTGCTCAATGAATTAAATAGTAAGAATAATGACTATGCTGTTAGAGTTGCAACTAGAGGTGGCAAAATGACTCAGGAACCTCTGTATCCTGAAGGCCACCCTAAGAGAATTGAGCAAGATTCTTAGAGAGCTAATTTAGATGCACCTAGTTCTTCTAAAAAGAAGAAAAAGAAAAATGATAGGACTTTGCATGCTCCTAGTGAACCTGTAGCTGACAAACCTGAGAATTCCAATGATATATCTGTTTCTGATGCTGAGACACAATCTGGTAATGAACATGAACCTAGTGATAATATTAATGCTGATGTTCATGATGATGCTCAACCTAGTAATGATAATGATGTAGAGATTGAACCTGCTATTGATCTTGATAAACCACAATCAAAGAATCAACATTATGATAAAAGAGACTTTGTTGCTACGAAGCACGGTAGGGAAAGAGAACCATGGGTTCAGAAACCCATGCCTTTTCCTCCGAAACCATCCAAGAAAAAGGATGATGAGGATTTTGAGCGCTTCGCTGAAATGATTAGACCTATCTTTTTGCGTATGTGTTTGACTGATGTGCTTAAAACAAATCCTTATGCTAAGTATATGAAAGATATTATTACCAACAAAAGAGAGATACCTGAAGTAGAAATCTCCACCATGCTTGCCAATTACACTTTTAAGGGTGGAATGCCTAAGAAATTAGGAGATCCCGGAGTACCTACTATACCTTGCTCCATTAAGAGAAACTATGTTAAAACTGCTTTGTGTGATCTTGGAGCTGGTGTTAGTGTTATGCCTCTCTCTTTATATCGTAGACTTGACTTGAGTAAGTTGACACCTACTAAATATCTTTGCAAATGGCTGATAAATCAATTGCTATACCTGTCGGTGTTTGTGAGGATGTACATGTTGTAGTTGCAAATGTTACTATTCTAATGGACTTTGTCATACTTGATATTCCTGAGGACGATAGTATGTCTATTATTCTTGAAAGACCCTTTTTGAATACTGCAGGGGCTGTTATTGATTGCAACAAAGGCAATGTCACTTTTCATGTCAATGGTAGTGAGCATACGGTACACTTTCCAAGGAAACAACCTTAGGTCCACAGTATCAATTATATTGGAAAAACTTCAACTATCACTATTGGAGGTTTTGAGTTTCCTCTTCCTACTATCAAGAAGACATATGACATCCTTATTGTTGGGGACATACATATCCCCATTGAGGTAACCTAGTGTTATTCGAAAATTCTCCGGTTTCATGTCACTCAGAAAGAGTTTATTAACAAGACCTGATCAACCTTATTAATGAATTCCTTTTGATGAGCATGGGATAGGTGAATCTTGATAGCACAAACCTTCTATACCCTCTTTTTACTTTCTATCAATTAGGATAAATAAAAGAAAAATAGCATCTTCTGTCTGTTTCTAGACTTATCCGTGTAATAGAAAAATGTCCCGAAAATAAAAGCTCTCCAAATGCCATGAAAATGAAATATGATTTTTTCTAGAATATTTGAGGAAATATGGCACTGAACACACAGCGAGGGGAGCCAGCACGTGGCCACGAGGGTCCAGGGCGCGCCCCCTGCCTTGTGGGCCCCACGTGGCCCCCTCCACTTATTCCTGCACCCATGCTCTTCTTCTTCCTCCCAAAAAAATCACCAACCAGCTCACACCCGAGTTCTAGCTCATCTTGCTGCCATTTTCGATCTCCTTGCTCAAAGCACCATTCACCAAACTGTTTGGGGAGATTGTTCCTTGGTATGTGACTCCTCCATTGGTCCAGTTAGTTTTTGTTCTAGGGCTTTATTTGTTGCAAATTTATGCTGTTGTGGTGACCTTGTTCTTGAGCTTGCATGTCAAATTTTCTTGGTCCCAAGTAGTTCAAATGAATGATATAGTCTCTAGGCACTTATAGGAGTTGTTGCTACCAATCTTTTTGAGTTTGGTTAACTTTTATTGTGAGTTACTAAAAATTTTAGAAAATTTCAGAAAAATGTCTAGGAGAAATTTCCAAGGTGGTTCTTCAAGGAAGCAAGAGCCGAGGCTCGCGTTTCGTGATCCGGAAGATGAACTACCGAGGGATGCTGACGTGCGGCCTTGTGAATGGCCGTCAGATGACTTCATGGATCAGGCTGACATCAAGGATGAATTTTACGCATACGTGCGCAACGCTGACCTTGAGGGTTTCATACAAGATAAGTGCCCTCAATACCGTGGCTTAACTGATAGCTTTGTGAGAAGGTTTAAATTTTCATCTTCACGTAATTCTCACACTGTCCTGTTTGACCTATATGATAAATCTGATACCATGGACTTAGAGGATTTTAATGATGCTTGTAAGCTTCCACAGTGGGGCAGTATGGGTGATCCTCGCAAATCTGAATTTAGAGAGTTCCTTGCTAGTATCACACTGGGGGAATCTAGGGAAATCACACAGGCTACTATAGGGAGCATACATTTTCCTGCTATTCATTACTTTGATCTCTTTATTGGTAGATGCATAAAAGGTAAGGATGAGGCTTGTCACATGTGTGTCCCTGATCTTAGTGTTCTCAGGAGTGCTGTACTAGGTGATAGGCAATATAACTTGGGAGCAATTGTTGCACGTAGGCCACACCATATTGGCTTGCATGGAGATTTATTTGGTGGGATCTATGCTACCCGCATAGCCCGCTTTCTTGGTGTGTCTGTGCATGAGAATGATGAACCTTTACCTCCTGCTTATTCAGATTGCCATGCTATGACTAGTCACGGGTTTATAGAGTGGGATGATCAAACCCTCAAATGTCGACTAATCTTTAACAGGCAGCACGCCATCCCTATTGTTCTTCCTGCCCCTACTTTGTTTAACTTTCAGGAAAAAGGGAGATACACTATAACTATGGAGGAGGCAAGTGCTTATTATAACATGACGGAGGCAGCCCGCCTTCGAGATGCAGCTCAACATGCAGTATCTGATGCATCCCAGTACAACCCCAACTACGACTTTGGATATCTGTTAGGCCAATACTGGCCATAGACCAACTTAGGCCAAAAGCCTAAGCTTGGGGGAGTACGTGTTTCTCACCGACTTTACATTCATGTTTACACACTTATTCTAGTTGTCAGTGCTCACACTCTTTCACTGTACCATTCATGCTTAGTTTCAATTTCTTTTTCTTAGTCCTTTTCTTTTGTGCTAGAAAAACCCAGAAAAACAAAAAAAAATTGTAGCTTCTAGTTAGTTTACTTTCTTTGCTTGTAGTAGTAGTTAAATTGAAAACCCAAAAATATTTCCCGTTCTTCTTTTGCTTGTTGGAAGCTTTCCCGTGTAAATAGTTTCTTTTCTTTTCTTTAGGGGTTAAGAGTAGAAGACCATGATTGAAAATGCTTAGTGGCTCTCATATGCTTTGTTGTTGATTTAATCTTGAGCCATATTACCTTGTCTTCTCTCTTGTATTAAATGTCTGCAGATTCCAGCTTACTAAAATGCGCGTGCACTATTATTATTATCCACACCATTCAGTCGTGCGAGTGAAAGGCAATAAGGATGATATATGATGAACTAATTGAGATGAGAAAAGATGGTATGAACTCGACCTCTTTTGTTTTTGTAAATATGATGGCTCATCGTTCCTGATTCAGCTTGTTATGAATGAAACATGCTTGCAATGACAATTAGAGATCATAGCTGCTTATGCCATGCTTAATTAGCTGAGAGTTTATAATGGTCTATCTTGCGTGCCAACATGATATTAAAATGGTTGTGATGTGGTATGATGGGTGGTATCCTCCTTTGAACGATTTAAGTGATCTGACTTGGCACATGTTCACGCATGTAGTTGAAACAAATCAACATAGCATCCACGATATTTATGTTCATGGTGATTTATATCCTACTCATGCTTGCATTCATTGTTGATTAATTTTAATGCATGTTCATGACCGTTGTTGCTCTCTAGCTGGTCGCTTCCCAGTCTCTTTCTAGCCTTCACATGTACTAAGCGGGAATACTGCTTGTGCATCCACTTCCATAAACCCCAAAGTTATTCCATATGAGTCCACCATACCTTCCTATATGCGGTATTTACCTGCCGTTCCAAGTAAATTTGTATGTGCCAAACTCCAAACCTTCAAATGAAATTCTGTTTTGTATGCTCGAACAGCTCATGTATCAACTAGGGATGTCTATATCTTCCATGCTAGGTGGGTTATTCTCACGATGAGTGGACTCTGCTCATCATTCATGAGAAAATGGTTGGTAATCGGGATGCCCAGTCCCATGCTCAAAATCATAATAATTAAACAAAACTCCCCCAGGGTTGTTGCTTGTTCGGACGGTACCCCGTGGATTCAGATGGCCGTGGAGTGTGCTTGTTGGTGGTTGGGGGAGTATAAACTTTACCATTCTGTTTGGAAACCGCCTATAATGTGCGTAGCATGGGAGATATCGAGATTCTTGGTTGTTATGTTGACAATGAAAGTATACCGCTAAAATATTATTCATCTCTATTTAAAAAATAGAGCTCTGGCACCTCTACAAATACCTGCTTCCCTCTGCGAAGGGCCTATCTATTTACTTTTATGTAGAGTCATCACCCTCTTATCAAAGAGCACCAGTAGGAGAGCATCTCTGTCGTTGCATGTATTACTATTAATTTGCATTGAGTATGATCATGACTGGATCTCTTTTACCATGAATTACAATGTCTAGTCAGTCCTTGATCTTTAAAGGTGCTCTGCATTTATGTTTTGCGGTCTCAGAAAGGGCTAGCGAGATACCATCTTGTTATATCATATCATGATTGTTTTGAGAAAGTGTTGTCATCCAAGGTTTATTATTATTGCTCGCTAGTTGATTATGCCATTGATGTGAGTAGTCTTGAGACCTGAAAGTTATTGTGAATGTGGTTAGTTCATGATCTTGTTGAAAACCTGAATGCTAGCTTACATATTTACAACAACAAGAGCAAACATAGTTTGTCAAAGTTTTTCTTTATCACTTTCAGTTTATCAACTAAATTGCTTGAGGACAAGCAAAGGTTTAAGCTTGGGGGGAGTTAATACGTCTCCAACATATCTACTTTTCCAAACCCTTTTGCCCTTGTTTTGGACTCTAACTTGCATGATTTGAATGGAACTAACCCGGACTGGCGCTGTTTTTAGCAGAACTGCCATGGAGTTGTTTTTATGCAAAATAAAAAGTTCACGGAATCGCCGGAAAATCAACGGAGATTTATTTTGGAATATATAAAAAATATCTGCAAGAAGATCCACACTAGGGGGCCCAGGGCCTGTCCACGAGGGTGGGGGCGCGCCCCCCTGCCCAGGGCGCGCCCCCTGCCTCGTGGGCTCCCTGGTGCCTTACCGACATACCCCCAGATCCTATATCTTCACTTTCAGGGAGAAAAAAATCGAGGAGAAAGAATTATCACGTTTCACGAGACGGAGTCGCCGCCAAGCCATAATCTCTCTCGGGAGGGCTGATCTGGAGTCCGTTCGGGGCTCCGGAGAGTGGAGATCGTCGCCATCATCATCATCAACCTTCCTCCATCACCAATTCCATGATGCTCACCGCCGTGCGTGAGTAATTCCATTGTAGGCTTGCTAGACGGTGATGGGTTGGATGAGATCTATCATGTAATCGAGTTAGTTTTGTTAGGGTTTGATCCCTAGTATCCACTATGTTCTGAGATTGATGTTGCTATGACTTTGCTATGCTTAATGCTTGCCACTATGGCCCGAGTGCCATGATTTCAGATCTGAACCTGTTATGTTTTCATGAATATATGTGTGTTCTTGATCCTATCTTGCAAGTCTGTAGTCACCTACTATGTGTTATGATCCGGCAACCCCGAAGTGACAATAATCGGGACCACTCCCGATGATGACCATAGTTTGAGGAGTTCATGTATTCACTATTTGTTAATGCTTTGGTTCGGTACTCTATTAAAAGGAGGCCTTAATATCCCTTAGTTTCCAATAGGACCCCGCTGCCACGGGAGGGTAGGAAAAAAGATGACATGCAAGTTCTTTTCCATAAGCACGTATGACTATATTCGGAATACATGCCTACATTGCATTGATGAACTGGAGCTAGTTCTGTGTCACCCTAGGTTATAACTTCTACATGATGAATTGCATCCGACATAATTTCCCATCACTGATCAAATGCCTACAAACTTTTCCTATATTGCTTGTTGCTTATTTACTTTTCTGTTGCTACTATTACAAAAACTACAAAAACACTATCGTTACTTTTATTGCTGCTACCGCCACTATCATATTACTTTGCTACTAAACTATCTTGCTGGAGATACTAAGTTTCCAGGTGTGGTTGAATTGACAACTCAGCTGCTAATACATAAGAGTATTCTTTGGCTCCCCTTGTGTCGAATCAATAAATTTGGGTTCAATACTTTACCCTCGAAAACTGTTGCGATCCCCTACACTTGTGGGTTATCACATAACAACATACGTTGTCCCTTTGTCATCGGTATGTTACTTGCCCGAGATTCGATTGTCGGTATCATCATACTTAGTTCAATCTCATCATCGGCAAGTCTCTTTACTCATTCCGTAATACATCATCTCGCGACTAACTCATTCGTCGTTTGCTTGCAAGGCTTATTACGATGTGTATTACCGAGAGGGCCCAGAGATACCTCTCCGACACTCGGAGTGACAAATCCTGTTCTTGATCTATGCCAACACCACAAACACTTTCTGAGACACCTGTAGAGCATATTTATAATCATCCAGTTACGTTGTGACATTTGTTAGCACACAAGGTGTTCCTCCGGTATTCGGGAGTTGCATAATCTCATAGTTAGAGGAACATGTATAAGTCATAAAGAAAGCAATAGCAGTAAAACTAAACGGTCATAGTGCTAAGCTAACAGATGGGTCTTGTCCATCACATTATTCTCATAATGATGTGATCTTGTTGATCAAATGACAACACATGTCTATGGTCAGGAAACATAACCATCTTTGATTAACGAGCTAGTCTAGTAGAGGCATACTAGGGACACTACGTTTTGTCTATGTATTCACACATGTATCAAGTTTCCGGTTAATACAATTCTAGAATGAATAAAAGAACTTTATCATGATATATAAGGAAATATAAATAACAACTTTATTATTGCCTCTAGGGGATATTTCCTTCAGTATCCCGCTTGCACTAGAGTCAATAATCTAAATTACCTAGTAATGATTCTAACACCCATGGAGTCTTGGTGCTGATCATGTTTTGCTCGTGGAAGATGCTTAGTCAACGGGTCTGCAACATTCAGATCCATATGTATCTTGCAAATTTCTATGTCTCCCTCCTTGACTTGATCACGAATGGAATTGAAGCGTCTCTTGATGTGCTTGGTTCTCTTGTGAAACATGGATTCCTTGGCCAAGGCTGTTGCTCCAGTGTTGTCACAAAAGAGTTTCATTGGACCCTACGCACTAGGTATTACACCTAGATTGGATATGAACTCCTTCATCCAGACTCCTTCATTTGCTGCTTCCGAAGTAGCTATGTACTCCGCTTCACACGTAGATCCCGTCACGACGCTCTGCTTGGAACTACACCGACTGACAGCTTCACTGTTCAACAAAAATACATATCCGGTTTTTGACTTAGAGTCATCTGGATCAGTGTCAAAGCTTGAATCGACGTAACCGTTTACGATGAGCTCTTTGTCACCTCCATAAACGAGAAACATATCCTTTGTCCTTTTCAAGTACTTCAGGATGTTCTTGACCGTTGTCCAGTGATCCACTCCTGGATTACTTTGGTACCTCCCTGCTAAACTTATAGCAAGGCACACATCAGTTCTGGTACACAGCATTGCATACATGATAGATCCTATGGCTGAGGCATAGGGAATGACTTTCATTTTCTCTCTATCTTCTGCAGTGGTCGGGCATTGAGTCTTACTCAACTTTACACCTTGTAACACAGGCAAGAACCCTTTCTTTGACTGATCCATTTTGAACTTCTTCAAAACTTTATCAAGGTATGTGCTTTGTGAAAGTCCAATTAAGCGTCTTGATCTATCTCTATAGTTCCTGATGCCCAATATATAAGCAGCTTCACCGAGGTCTTTCATTGAAAAAATCTTATTCAAGTATCCTTTTATGCCATCCAGAAATTCTATATCATTTACAATCAACAATATGCCATCCACATATAATATCAGAAATGCTACAGAGCTCCCACTCACTTTCTTGTAAATACAGACTTCTCCAAAAGTATGTATAAAACCATATGCTTTTATCACCTCATCAAAGCATATATTCCAACTCCGAGGTGCTTGCACCAGTCCATAGATGGATCGCTGGAGTTTGCACACTTTGTTAGCACCTTTAGGATCGACAAAACCTTCTGGTTGCATCATATACAACTCCTCTTTGAGGTATCCATTAAGTAATGCAGTTTTGACATCCACTTGCCAGATTTCATAATCATAAAATGCGGCAATTGCTAACATGATTCGGACAGACTTAAGCATCGCTACAGGTGAGAAAGTCTCATTGTAGTCAACTCCTTGAACTTGTCGAAAACCTTTCGTAACAAGTCGAGCTTTGTAGACGGTAACATTACCATCGGCGTTAGTCTTCCTCTTAAAAATCTATTTATTTTCAATGGCTTGCCGATCATCGGGCAAGTCAACCAAAGTCTACACTTTGTTCTCATACATGGAACCCATCTCAGATTTCATGGCCTCAAGCCATTTTGCGGAATCTGGGCTCATCATCGCTTCCTCATAGTTCATAGGTTCATCATGGTCTAGTAATATGACTTCCAGAACCGGGTTACCGTACCACTCTGGCGCGGAACACACTCTGGTTGACCTACGAGGTTCAGTAGTAACTTGATCTGAAGTTTCATGACCATCATCATTGGCTTCCTCACTGATCAGTGTAGGATCACTGGAACCAGTTTCTGTGATGTACTACTTTCCAATTCAGGAGAAGGTACAATTACCTCATCAAGTTCTACTTTTCTCCCACTCACTTCTTTCAAGAGAAACTCCTTCTCTATAAAGGATCCATTCTTAGCAATGAATATCTTGCCTTAGGATCTGTGATAGAAGGTGTACCCAACAGTTTCCTTTGGGTATCCTATGAAGACACATTTATCCGACTTGGGTTCAAGCTTATCAGGTTGAAGCTTTTTCACATAAGCATCTCAGCCCCCAAACTTTAAGAAATGACAACTTGGGGTTCTTGCCAAACCACAGTTCATAAGGCGTCATCTCAATGGATTTAGATGGTGCCCTATTTAACATGAATGCAGTTGTCTCTAAAGCATAACCCCAAAACGATAGTGGTAAATCGGTAAAAGACATCATAGATCGCACCATATCTAATAAAGTATGGTTACGACGTTCGGACACACCATTACGTTGTGGTGTTCTAGGTGGCGTGAGTTGTGAAACTATTCCACATTGTTTCAAATGAAGACCAGACTCGTAACTCAAATATTCGCCTCCATGATCAGATCGTAAATACTTTATTTTCTTGTTACGATGATTCTCTACTTCACTCTGAAATTCTTTGAACTTTTCAAATGTTTTAGACTTGTGTTTCATCGAGTAGATATACCCATATCTTCTCAAATCATCAGTGAAGGTCAGAAAATAACAATACCCGCCGCGAGCCTCAACACTCATCGGACCGCATACATCGGTATGTATTATTTCCAATAAGTCTGTTGCTCGCTCCATTATTCCGGAGAACGGAGTTTTAGTCATCTTACCCATGAGGCATGGTTCGCAAGCACCAAGTGATTCATAATCTAGTGATTCCAAAAGCGCATCAGCATGGAGCTTCTTCATGCGCTTTACACCAATATGACCTAAACGGTAGTGCCACAAATAAGTTGCACTATCATTATCAACTTTGCATCTTTTGACATCAATATTATGAGTATGTGTATCACTACGATCGAGATCCAACAAGAATAGACCACTCTTCAAAGGTGCATGACCATAAAAGATATTGCTCATATAAATAGAACATCCATTATTCTCTGATTTAAATGAATAATCGTCTCGCAACAAACAAGATCCAGATATAATGTTCATGCTCAACGCTGCACCAAATAACAATTATTTAGGTCTAAAACTAATCTCGAAGGTAGATGTATAGGTAGCGTGCCAACGGCGATCACATCGACTTTGGAACCATTTCCCACGCACATCGTCACCTCGTCCTTAGTTAATCTTCGTTTAATCCGTAGCCCCTGCTTCGAGTTACACATATTAGCAACCGAACCAGTATCAAATACCCACGTGCTACTACGATCATTAGTAAGGTACACATCAATAATATGTATATCAAATATACCTTTGTTCACTTTGCCATCCTTCTTATCCACCAAATACTTGGGGCAGTTCCGCTTCCAGTGTCCAGTCCCTTTGCAGTAGAAGCACTCAGTTTCAGGTTTGGCTCCAGACTTGGGTTTCTTCACAGGAGTAGCAACTGTCTTGCTATTCTTTTTGAAGTTCCCCTTCTTTCCCTTGCCCTTTTTCTTGAAACTAGTGGTCTTGTTAACCATCAACACTTGATGCTCCTTTTTGATTTCTACCTCCGCAGCTTTGAGCATTGGGAAGAGCTCGGGAATTGTCTTCTGCATCCCTTGCATATTATAGTTCATCACGAAGCCTTTATAGCTTGGTGGCAATGATTGAAGAACTCTATCAATAACACTATCTTCGTCAACTTTGCAACCAAGTTGAGTCATGTGATTGTAGTGCCCAGACATTCTGAGTAAGTGTTCACTGATAGAACTCTTCTCCTCCATATTGCAGCTATAGAACTTATTGGAGACTTCATATCTCTCAATTCGGGCATTTGCTTGAAATATTAACTTCAACTCTTGGAACATCTCATATGCTCCATGACGTTCAAAACATCTTTGAAGTCCCGATTCTAAGCTGTAAAGCATGGCACACTGAACTATCGAGTAGTCATCAGACTGCGTCTGTCGGATGTTCAAAGCGTCTACATTAGCGGGAGGGGGCTTGTCACCTAGCGGTGCTTCAAGGACATAATTCTTCTGTGCAGCAATGAGGATAATCCTCAAGTTACGGACCCAGTCCGTGTAGTTGCTACCATCATCTTTCAACTTAGCTTTCTCTAGGAACGCATTAAAATTCAAAGGAACGGTAGCACGGGCCATTGATCTACAACAACATAGATATGCAAAAAATATCAGGACTAAGTTCATGATAAATTGAAGTTCAATTAATCATATTACTGAAGAACTCCCATTTAGATAGACATTCATCTAAATGATCACGTGATCCAAATCAACTAAACCATGTCCGATCATCACGTGAGATGGAGTAGTTTTCAATGGTGAACATCTTATGTTGATCATATCTGCTATAAGATTCACGCTCGACCTTTCGGTCTCTAGTGTTCCGAGGCCATGTATGTACATGATAGGCTCGTCAAGCTTAACCCAAGTATTCAGCATGTGCAAAACTGTCTTACACCCATTGTATTTGAACGTAGAGCTTATCACAACCGATGATCACGTGGTGTCTTGGCACGACGAACTTTCACAACGGTGCATACTCAGGATGAACACTTGTACCTTGAAATTTTGTAAGGGACCATCTTATAATGCTACCGTCGTACTAAGCAAAATAAGAAGCATAATAAGATAAACATCACATGCAATCAAAATATGTGACATGATATGGCCATCATCATCTTGTGCTTTTGATCTCCATCTCCAAAGCATCGTCATGATCTCCATCGTCACCGGCTTGACACCATGATCTTCATCGTAGCGTCGTGGTTGTCTTGCCAACTATTGCTACTACTACTATCGCTAACTCATAGTGATAAAGTAAAGCAATTACATGGCTTTCGTAATTCATACAATAAAGAGACAACCATAAGGCTTCTGCCGATTGTCGATAATATACAAAACATGATCATCTCATACAATAACGTATAACTCATCATGTCTTGACCATATCACATCACAACATGCCCTGCAAAAACAAGTTAGACGTCATCTACTTTGTTGTTGCAAGTTTTACGTGGCTGCTACGTGCTTAGCAAGAACCGTTCTTACCTACGCATCAAAACCACAATGATTTATTGTCAAGTGTGTTGTTTTAACCTTCACAAGGACCGGGCGTAGTCACACTCGATTCAACTAAAGTGAGAGAGACAGACACCCGCCGGTCACCTTTAAGCAACGAGTGCTCGTAACGGTGAAACCAGTTTCACCTAAGCATACGCGTAATGTCGGTCCGGGCCGCTTCATCTCACAACACCGTTGAATCAAAGTATGACATGATGGTAAGCAGTATGATATCGCCCACAACTCATTGTGTTCTACTCGTGCATATCATCTACGCATAGACCTGCTCATGATGCCACTGTTGGGGAACGTAGTATTTCAAAAAAAATCCTACGATCATGCAAGATCTATCTAGGAGAAGCATAGCAACGAGCGGGAGAGTGTGTCCACGTACCCTCGTAGACCGAAAGCGGAAGCGTTTAGTAACGCGGTTGATGTAGTCGAACGCCTTCGCGATCCAACCGATACAAGCACCGAACGTACGGCACCTCCGCATTCAGCACACGTTCAGCTCGATGATGTCCCACGAACTCTTGATCCAGTTGAGGTCGAGGGAGAGTTCCATCATCACGATGGCGTGGTGACGGTGATGATGAAGTTACCAGCGCAGGGCTTCACCTAAGCACTACGATGATATGACCGAGGTGTGTAACTGTGGAGGGGGGCACCACACACGGGTAAGAAATCAACTTGTGTGTCTATGGGGTGCCCCCTGGCCACGTATATAAAGGAGGAGAGGAGGAGAGGGCCGGCCCTCCTATGGCGCGCCCAAGGGGGGGAGTCCTACTCCCACTAGGAGTAAGATTCCCCTTTCCTAGTAGGAGTAGGAGAAGAAGGAAGAGGGAGAGAGGGAGAAGGAAAGGGGGGCCAGTCCCCCACCCAATTCGGATTGGGCTAGGGGGGGGCGCCCCCAACTCTTGGCTGCCTCCTCTCTCTTCCACTAAAGCCCAATAAGGCCCATCGACTCCCCGGGGGGTCCGGTAACCTCCCGATACTCCGGTATTTATCCGGTGACCCCCGGAACCCTTTCGGTGTCCGAATATAACCTTCCAATATATCAATCTTTATGTCTCGACCATTTCGAGACTCCTCGTCATGTCCGTGATCACATCCGGGACTCCGAACTACCTTCGGTACATCAAAACACATAAACTCATAATACCGATCGTCATCGAACGTTAAGCGTGTGGACCCTACGGGTTCGCGAACTATGTAGACATGACCGAGATTCATCTTCGGTCAATAACCAATAGCGAAACCTGGATGTTCATATTGGCTCCCACATATTGTATGAAGATATTTATCGGTCAAACCGCATAACAACATACGTTGTTCCCTTTGTCATCGGTATGTTACTTGCCCGAGATTCGATCGTCGGTATCATCATACCTAGTTCAATCTCGTCATCGACAAGTCTCTTTACTCGTTCCGTAATACATCATCTCGTGACTAACTCATTAGTCATTTGCTTGCAAGGCTTATTACGATGTGTATTACCAAGAGGGCCCAGAGATACCTCTCCGACACTCGGAGTGACAAATCCTATTCTTGATCTATGCCAACACCACAAACACTTTTGGAGACACCTGTAGAGCATCTTTATAATCACCCAGTTATGTTGTGATGTTTGATAGCACACAAGGTGTTCCTCCGGTATTCGGGATTTGCATAATCTCATAGTCAGAGGAACATGTATAAGTCATGAAGAAAGCAATAGCAGTAAAACTAAACGATCATAGTGCTAAGCTAACTGATGGGTCTTGTCCATCACATCATTCCCATAATGATGTGATTCCGTTGATCAAATGACAACACATGTCTATGGTCAGGAAACATAACCATCTTTGATTAACGAGCTAGTCTAGTAGAGGCATACTGGGACACTATGTTTTGTCTATGTATTCACACATGTATCAAGTTTTCGGTTAATACAATTCTAGCATGAATAAAAGACATTTATCATGATATATAATGAAATATAAATAACAACTTTATTATTGCCTCTAGGGCATATTTCCTTCACTTGCACACCGCAACCTAACCCCACAAAGAACTCTCACGAAGACCATGGGTTAGAACACAAAGCATAGTCGACAATGCTTACCATACCATGGGATCGCTTGATCCCTCTCGGTACATCTTCTATGCTTTGTGTGTTGATCACCTTGATTTAATCTTTGACTTAGACTTGATCAACCTTAGATCTTTCCAACTCTCTTCATTTGGATCATGTCTTGAAGGTAAATATGAATGATAACACACTCTTCTTCTTCAAGACATGCTTGCAATAAGCTCAACACTCACAATACCAATCTTTGGATAATTCCTTAATGGCACCTTGGTCATCACAAACTCTCCTTGAAACCAACACATGGACTCCAAGAAAAGCCTATGGACAAACCTTTCAAATATAATTCAAGGCAACCATTAGTCCATAGAGATTGTCATCAATTACCAAAACCAAACATGGGGGCACCGCATGTTCTTTCAGCTTCATATATTAGTTGTGTATGTCAACAACGCGGTGCGGTGGCCATCCTGCGACCCAAGCAGCGGCTGCCTCCCATGGTCTACTTTTCCTCCGTGTCGGCGGCGCATCGGACGTGCTCGGCCCCAAGGCGCGGTTCCACTAACGTTTGCGGGGGATGGCGCGACCATGGGCGTGGGAGGAGCGCGACGATAAGGTGGCGTCCATGGCAGCCGCAATGCATGTGCCACTGTGCTCCCTTGCGTGCTAGCGTGGAGCAACTGGCCACTCCTCTGTGAGCTGGCTTGGAGCAGCGAGTTGCTGCACCAGGGGCCAGCTTGGAGCGGCGACTTGTTGCTCCTCTTGCCCGCCTGCAGCCTCGCCCACGGTACTGAAGGCCTGGGCGGCGACGGAGGTAGATCAGCGAGTTGCCTAGCTTGTAACAGGTGGGCTCGACGGGCCACACAAACGGCTTTTATGAGAGAACCCCTTTTCCTACTTGAGGATGCCATGGATAATGCGGAGAAAATGGTGGAAGGAGGAGATGGTGAGCGGATGTGTGATGCGGTTCTTGCTCGGCGTCCGACCTCATTTAAATAACGGGCATACGCAAGGAGCCAAGCGGCGTTGTGTTTAATGCCGTCCGGCTCGTGGACGGACGTGTGACCGGAGTAGGTTTCTCGGCATGCACATGTTCGATGGAGGTAGGTGGGACGATCTGTAGACGGCTGAATGCGACAAGGAGGCGTGTTCAGCCGGGTGGCGCTCTCGGCTGACGCGCCGCTTCAATGTCGGCCACAGTGAAAGGTCGCGTCCGCTCTGTGCCCGCGTCAATGCGAAGCGGCCGTGTACCTCGGCATGAATGCGGGCAGCTAACTAGGGGCGGGAAGTGCGCGCCGACGAGGAAGATTTTTTTTTGTAGGCCAGGATAGTCAAGAGCAGACATGACAGCGGTCCGGACGACTGCAAAGCCCTCTAGTTTGTTTCCGGTTTACAAAAAAAAATTATAACAGTTCAGCAGACCGATAAAGATTCATGTTGGATGACACAACACATTCGGACCGTGCGATTCAGACACATGCAACACTGTGCACTGTTCATGTTGGATGCGGACCGTGGAAGTGGATCGTCGTTGGTGATGCCTGAGTAAACATAGAATAGAAGAAAGTGCTGCACGGCCACGTTTTCTTTTGGCCATACGAAGGAGAAGGGACTACTACGTAGAAAGCAGAAGGTCGGCAAAAAAGTTTAGTGAAGACTGCACTAACTTGATTAACTGAATAATCAAATATTGCAGGTGTGTGCCTGCAGTTTGCACGTTTTTTTAGCACCCTCACAAAACATATATATAATTTACATGAATGATGCCTATCGTAATGCGATCCCTCTGGTTCCAAAAGAAGCAAGACGAATGGTATGTCTGCATGGAAAGCCGTTCTCCGCTGAGCAACAATGGAACGAGTCATCTCATCTGCTTCACGCGCATTGGCGCGAGCTTCGGTTCTGACTTCAGCCAAACAATCGCAGTTGTCGATTTCTTTTCCGTTGACATCGCATGGTTTTTTCCCGAGAATAATATGAAATGATATCATCGATTTTTTTCAGAAACAGAAGCAATCTGATCAATGGTATTGCGATTTTGCAACACTAGTAAACGTGCACGTGCAACGCACGTCTCCATCTACAAAAATTGACACGGGTGCACTCGAGAACAACATTACATAAAGAACATACAAAACGTTCAAATCGATGAGCTAAGATACTAATGCGAGAACAAGTCACTTATGCCAAAGAGCATGACATGGCTTTGATACCCTCCATACCGACACCAACCAGCGATTGGTCGATACCGGAGGAATTGGTGCGCTCAACCACGGAGAGACAATCACAAGCCAATATGATGTTGTTCAAGCCTTCTCAAGGGTCAATGCACACATGATGGTAAGTGCTTATGTGATTGGTGATGTCATGAACCTCATCAAGTAGTCGGCTACAAGCAGCTAATCAATTGCCCATGTTGTCCTCGGTCATGATGCTCAACCCCACCGAAGAAGAAGAGTAATGTTGCCTCGACATTAATATAGACTTCACCTTCCGGTGGTGGGGACCAACATGGAATATAGCGTACCAAAAACACAGAAACAAAAATATAAACCCACACAGATTTGAGTACAATTAGGAAATATTAAAGTTTTTGGTAGGAAACTTTCAAGATAAATTATGAAATGAAAAATTTAAGGAAAATTATAAGACAACATAAGATTGTTAATATGCCTCCCACGAAATGAAGAAATACATAGCCACTAATTATATGTGGCATTTTCCTAATGCATACTTCATACTTCATAGACAACTTAAAAATGAGATCAGAACCCGATGATGGTTTTCAAAAAGAAAATGGAAATTATCTCAAACACTTGAGAGATTTTTTTTTCAATGTACAATTGGAAACTTGAATAATGAAACAATGCATCTAATGTGAAAACAGTGGGCATCACACCTCATCATTAACATTCATATAGCTTACCGTCAAGATGTTACTCAATATTTTGGTAGACATATCAGTCTCCATATGTTCCACCTGACTATCATCTGCTCAACCTCCTCGACAATCATTTCTCCCCAAGAAAAATCATCATTGTCCCAATGCGCACACATGTACAAGAGGTTAGTAGTGCATGGAAAAGTAGTGTGCAGTAAGAAAAAAGCTCTAGACTTTCAACTTCCGACAAATAATATAAGATCACAAGGCTGGCTGATGTGGTGATGGCGTCGAGGAAGCATGGGCCATCTCAAGGCTGGCTTGATGCGTTGGCAGGGCCCACACCATGAAGCCGAGAAGTCAATCACCAAATCAGCAATTTCACTTGGTTAGATCTGTAGGAACACAATATGCTTGTGGCATTAACAGAGGAATAACAGAGGAATAGGGGGTGGATGAAGAGGATAAAGGGGTAGTGGTCTCGCTAACCATATTGGAAGAATGCATGTGGCTGCACATCACAAGTATGTATATAGTCTGGGTAGGCAGCAGTAGCACGGCAATACAGAAACTACAAGTAGTAGGATGATACTGGGTTTATAAAACCAATAGACACTCGTACCTAATTATGATGCTCTGTTAGCATAAACACCTTTTACTTTTGTTTCATCTTTCATATCTCTCACATGAATGATAAACCTGCATATATTGCCTTTAATAGTGTTGCTTGGAAACGAAGGAAACGACAAAGCTTGAATATGCCAGTGCCATGACTCTTGGTGAAGATGTGACATGGTCAATCCAGTTCTGGTATTTATCCATAGTCCACACTTTTCCCTACAATCCCAAGTCTGAATCGACAAAATAAGGAATCCATAGACCACACTTCTACACAAATTTTTGCACAGGACTAACTGGAGCTTGTGCCCGAT
The DNA here is from genome assembly GCA_902687465.1 of Secale cereale. Taxonomy (NCBI): domain Eukaryota; kingdom Viridiplantae; phylum Streptophyta; class Magnoliopsida; order Poales; family Poaceae; genus Secale; species Secale cereale. Next base: position 676,516,691 of record LR738715.1, on the reverse strand, counting down.
TCTTCTTGATTGTTCCAATAAGAGAGCAAATAAAAGGAATACAACATTGAGAATAAAATATATACCCAAGCATGCAGTTGTTTACCATATATTGAGGTGCTTGAGAGTACACTAAAAACTGTCCAACAAAATACCATAGAAAGGTTGCTCAAAATAAACAGCATGGCATGATGGCATAGAGGAATGTCATATAAAAATACAGTAAGCCCTGCAGTTATGTTTCTATGCTTCTCTAATACTGAAAGCAATAGCCAAATATCATTGTATAGTTCTTTCAGGGTGTCAGGCTCGCTTCAATATCGAATACAAATGCATGTGTCTCCTCAACAGTGCAATGCACCTGTCGGCTGATAGAACTTCAATAGAATACTGAAAGAAAAAGAAATTTATAGCATAAAAAATGTACACACAGATTTGGTAGATACAGATTCAAATCTAGCCCAAACGTCATGATCCATTGAACCTTGTTGCGTCCCTTGTAATAAGGATGGCTGGGACTGAGAGCAAATACCTCTCATGGAAGGAAGTTAGAGGACACTCATAGCTTAGGAGTAAATATAGCTTTCATATTCATGGAGTCAACCACACCAACAAAGATGCGCAACACTGCAGCAAGGAAGAATAGCACATAACTGCATGATGGACAGAAACCATGTTAATCCACTTCAGTCCGTTCCCTGGAGGAAACATCATGTCACGTCCATTCAATCAACATGGAACTGAATTGTGCAAACAATTCACTATGTTAAATGGAAAACACAAACTTTCAGGTTTAACAATTCACTAAGTTAGTCATTATTAGTCTCAGACAATTCTGAACAATTTTGTAAGCATATATGCATTATAGCTTCAATGCATTGGACAGCAGAACAATTTACCTTGTTGCCTGGGACACTGCCTTTTTGTAGATAACTACAGCTACTATGCTATTGATTTATCCAAGTCATGTTCGGCTAGAAAAACAAGTTGTACATTCTCACTTCTTTAGATATCCTTTGAGGGCCTCGCTGGACACTAAATAACTGTATAGAAGAGCTACCATAATTGTCCATCTACAACTTGTACATTTTCACTTCATATAGTAAAATATTGTCGTGTCTTCTAAAATAGTTTTATTGTCGGAGCCTCCCATAGAGTCTTACAATATAAGTTAATTAGCAGGCTCACACAAATGGCTTGCGTCAGAGAATTGACAATTACTTGCGTCAAAATAGCACATCCACAAGCAAACTAATCAGCATCTGAATGAAATAAACCATCACTTTCATCAGAAGGCTACCAAAAGGTTGAACCAACATAGCAGCATACAGTTCTGCCTCAAGAGAAAAATGGTCGAACACATACCGTGAAGAACTCTATGTTCAGAATCAGATGCAGTTAGTGGAGAGGAAGGAGGCCTGATTGGATGCAACTCTCCAGTCCAGATGAGATGTCACCGTCCACCACCAGGGGGCTCGGCAGGGAGGGAGCGGTGGGGCTGGCTGGGAGAGGTGGGACGGATGAGTGGCGGTGCTAGGCGAGGCGGAAACGGATGGGCCCGGTCAGATCCGGTCGTCGCCATCGTCGATCTGGTCAGGAGGAGGCCGACAGTCGCGTGGGACGGTCCGACGGATCCCTGCAGTGCGGGAATGGAGAGAGAGAGATTAGTGAGGAGAGGGAGAGAGAAGGGAGGAGGAGGATGCTGGGTGCGGCTGACCGACAGAGGATGGCGGCGGCGGCTTGCAGGTGCGTGGGCCGTGGGCGGCGACCGGAGGCGGGGTCGGCTCGGGGCGATCAGGAGGAGCGGCAGCGCTTGCTACGATCCGTTTTTTTATTTTTGAGCTGACCCATTCTTCTTGATAAGGCGTGATTCGGGTGAAATCTTTCCGCAAATCACGGGCGGGGCCGCGGGATCGAGGACGCGGAGCGCTGCGAGGATTGGCAGAAGATGGCGTCTGCTTGGCAGAACATTTAATCTGAGACGTTGATCTAAGTGATAAACCGTTGACGCAATATGGGCAGTAGGATATGTGTAAATTGCTTTCATCGGAGGGTCGTGGTTATCCCGTGTACAATTTGTTGTGTGACTTTAGGGGAACTCACGTTTGCTCTTTTAATAGTAGTATAGATGCAGATGACATGGTTCTTTCTTCTTTGTGTGTCGCATGATATGGAGAAATCTTCCAGTTTAAAACTACTGCTATATAGGTCTGAATTAAGGCTGGTCTAAAACAAATCTGAAAAGTGGAGTTTTATGTATTGGGGGAGATGATATCATTGCTAAATTATATTCTGAAAAGTGAAGTATCTTGGGGTCCCTATCAGCTACACGCTGGATTGAAAATATCTTATTGGGATTTCAATTTTTATAGGTTTATTATACAGAAAATGGCATCGTGGAGATTTTACGGCAATACTCATGATTTGAGGGAATCTGTGAAGCAAGGGGCACATGGATGATATAAATATGCACAAGTGTTTTTTTATTACCCAGGTTCTGATCCTGTTTTTGAAAGTAATACCCTACTTCTACTAGGTGTTTTTTATCGAGCCTTGTACAAAGATATTACAATCGGGGGGG
>LR738715.1:676443194-676514070 GCA_902687465.1 Secale cereale | reverse complement strand
GGTGTCCAATGCTGTGCATCTTTTATCTATGGTTGAATTCTTATGATCTTATTTAGATTCTCGCCTAACCTCTCTGTTGGACGCCATGGAGAACATATGGGCTTCAGTGATGCTAGACCAGCCGAGTGATTTCTTGGCACGAACTTGGGTTGTTCAGGCCTGCTGGGTTGAATCCTTGTTACGAGCCTACCCCGGGGGATCTCGCTATCAGTAGCCCTCGAGTCCTTCAAGATCTCACGGATGGCGTCGTCTCCCATTGATTGAGGAAATTAGTGTTCAAATAACCGACTGTACATGTTGTTGGGTCACCTAAGAAGAGGCCTTGATGGACTCGAAAAATACCTAAAAAGGTCAGCAATGAGCAATTTATTGTAAATACTCGGTGATACCCAAATTCTTGTCAGGGAGATTGGCTTGTGGCTTGCTGTGAAGCTACCATAAATTCCAAGTGATCTCGAAGAATGTTTGTACTTGTTCGATCTTCATCTTCTGTATCGAGTTTTGGACTTGGGCATTATGTCAGGGAACCAAGTGTGCCAGTGAGTTAGTAACAAAACAATGCAAGAGGAAACCTTATCCTCCTCGCTCCTCGGTCGCTCCCGCGGGCGGCCAGGAGCGAATCCTCCCCGCCGCCACTAGCCACACCCCGCCGTCCCTCCTCCCCTCGCCGCCGCCGGCAGGAGTCGCCGGGCGAAGCCCGCGCGGCTTGGCGGCGGCGGGGTTCCTTCTCCTCCTTCTGCTAGAGTTGGTGCGGCGCGGGCCGGCCGCTCGAGAAGGAGCTCGGGCGCGCTGGCGCTCGGGGCGGCGCGGCGAGGCTGCGCGGGGCAGCGCGGTCGCGGCCAGGTGGTGCTCGTGGCGACGAGGGGCGTGGCGGCGCGTGCGTCGAGGGCGCCTTGCTGCCCCTCGACGGGATCTGGCGCGGACGGTATGGCGGTTGACGGCACTTCAGCGGCTCCTGGCGCGTGGATCCGGCGGCTGGGGATGCGGACGGCGGCTTCTGGCTGCGTGACGAGGCCCCTCCCGGCTGTGCTGCGGCTGCAGTGGGCTGCTCCGGCTTCGGCCCGGCGGCCCTGCTCGGCGGGTTGGGGCGGGGTGGCGGGCCCCCTCCCGGCTTGGTGCTATGGAGCTGGCCTGCTTGCTAGCCCGGCGTGGCTTGCGGCGTGGTGGTGGCTGCCGGGGCGGCGGCCCCGGATTTGGTGGAAGCGGCTTCGGCTGGGGGGTGGTGCGCGCATCTAGGCGTGGTGGGTCACGGGATCCCACGGTCAGTTCGAGGTCGGCCTTGGCAGGATGGGGTTCGTCGGCTGTGTTGGTGCGGGCAGGTGGTGGTTGAGCATCTCCGGGAGAAATCCTATGTCCGGCATCTGCCGGATCTGGCGACGGCGACGTCCGTGGGCGTCGTGCTCTTTCTTGGAAGCGTTGCTGTGGTGTGGTGCTCCTCTCCCCTTCCTGTGGCCTTGTCTCCGGAGGGAAACCTCAGATCTTCGAGATCGGGCGATGAAGGCGCCTTCACGTCTTCTTCCTCCTTGGGGGCATCGTCTCGGAGCCGGCCACAACCTGGAGACCAGTGGATGGCGGCATCTTCGCCGCGTGGGTTGCGGCATCTTCACCGCGTGGATTGCGGCATCTTCGCTGCGTAGTTTGTTGAGGCGGCCATTTCGGGGGCGTTGATTTCTGTTTGGCAACGATGATGGCGTCGAGAGGAGCTTGGTCGCGGCTCGGGCTTCAGTAGTCAGATCTTACCGGCGTGTCCGAGGTGCTCTTCCGTTGATCGCTTGGTTGTTTTGAAGTCAGAGCTGCGGTGGAGTGTGTCCATGCGGTGACGATGACAGACGCTCGATGGTCGGCCACGGTGGGCATGATCGGTGCAAGTCCTGCATATTTCCATTGTGATGATCGTCGTCAGAGTTGAAGCTGTCAGTTGTTCGCGTGTGTGGCCTTCTGTTGGCATGTGTCGTCATGGTTTCGGTGCAGCTGTTTGTAGCTCCGTGATCCCATGTCGGTGGCCAGGTTGGCCGGTGGTACCCATGTTCTATGGGTTGGGTTGTATTGATTTTAGCCCGGTTTCCCGTCGATTAACCAGGCAATTCTCGTTTCTTCTTAATCAATGAAAATGGCAAGTCTTTTGCCTCGTTTCAAAAAAAAGTGTGTAGTGATAGTGCGTGGTTGGACCGAGCAATTAGCTTTCATGATCCTATATAAATTAGACCCATCAATGCTACATCTACATGGGTTTTACATGAGTTTATGTGCCAGGCTGAGGTGTGTGTGTTGATTGGTTGTTAAGATGAAGCGGGCCCCACCCTGAAAATGGGGGGGGGGGGAGATTAATGAGGGGAGAAGATTAGACCGTTAATTCTTGTAGAAGTTTCCCGTACATCTAGCAATTTTTATGAAGACCGGTTCGATCCATCCCACATTTCCACTTTCTATTCTTCCTCTCGCGCAGTGGCGGAGACAGGGGACCAGCAGCCCCCCCCCCCTAACAATACCCTTCTTGAGCAACCAATCCTTCTCCGACCTTCCTCCTGGCAACCACGACTCGTTCTGACAAGAAGAAGGCCGCCGCCTATGTTGTCGTCATCGTCCCAATCGACTGGAGGAAGGGCGATTGGCTGCCCTCCGGAGTGACGATGGCCGGTTGGTGAAATACTCCCGTTAGGGCTTGATACCCGCGCAAGATCAAAATCATTGGAGGGTGTCCGGCAACGAGATGGTGCGGGATCCATGATACGTCCAAAACGTATCTATAATTTCTGCTTGCTCCATGCCACTTTTGGGTGATATTGCTATGATATTCATACACTTCCATACACTTTTGATCATATTTGGACTAACTTACTAATCCAGTGCACCCCAGTGCCAGTTTCTGTTTTCGGCTGTTTTTGTATTTCAGGTTTTCACGTTTCGAGAACTGCCCAGAAAAATCCAGAAAAATTATATAAAAAATCAGCGTTCCGGAAACAACACTGTGTCCGAAGGGCAGCCTGGGGGGGCCACCAGGGCTCCAGGCGCCCTGGCGGCGCCCCCCCCCCCCTGGGCCGCGCCGGGGGGGCGCCTGGGCCCCCCGAAGCTCCCCCGGTGCCCTACTTTGGCATATATTTAAAGGACCCTCCGTAACCCTCAGAACAAGAACTCTTTTCGCGATCCCATCTCTGTTCCGCGGCCGCCGCTGCTTCCAAGATCGGGAGCACCAGGAGAACTCTTCCCGGCACCCTGCCGGAGGGGAGGATCACCACCGGGAGCTTCTCCACCACCATGGACGCCTCCCGGATGACTCGTGAGTAGTCTCCCTTGGACCATGAGTCCATGACCAGTAGCTATGTGATGTTCTCCTCCCGTTCTTGTGCTTCACTAATTAGTCCTCGTGAGCTGCCCTACATGATCGAGGCACCTATGTAATCCTTATGCTGTTGCTATGTTGAGTTTGCTGGGATCCGATGGATTATGAGATTATGTTCAGATTGATCTTGAGTAATATATTTGATTCACCTCTTTTATATTTTTGTTCATAAGTAATTCTTGCATGTTCTCCGTTGTTATTTATTGCTTTGGCCGAGTAATAGGTAGTGACTCCAAGAGGGAACGTTATGCTCGATTGTGGGTTCATGACCCTCGATGACTAGCTTGAGTGACAGAAACATGAGTCTAGGGGATGTGCTGTTGCCACAAGGGGGAAAACAACGGTGCTTGTGCCCGCGGGTGCAAGGATTGTTTACTTTACGCAAAGTTCTTTTAATGCAGTTGTCTGTTGCATTGAGTTTACACTATGGGTGGGACTCGCAACTTAATACCAGCGAGATGTTCTGGATAGATATCTCAAGGTGGATGATTAGTGAGTAGTCTCCCTTGGACCATGAGTCCATGACCAGTAGCTATGTGATGTTCTCCTCCCGTTCTTGTGCTTCACTAATTAGTCCTCGTGAGCTGCCCTACATGATCGAGGCACCTATGTAATCCTTATGCTGTTGCTATGTTGAGTTTGCTGGGATCCGATGGATTATGAGATTATGTTCAGATTGATCTTGAGTAATATGTTTGATTCACCTCTTTTATATTTTAGTTCATAAGTAATTCTTGCATGTTCTCCGTTGTTATTTATTGCTTTGGCCGAGTAATAGGTAGTGACTCCAAGAGGGAACGTTATGCTCGATTGTGGGTTCATGCCCCTCGATGACTAGCTTGAGTGACAGAAACATGAGTCTAGGGGATGTGCTGTTGCCACAAGGGGGAAAACAACGGTGCTTGTGCCCGCGGGTGCAAGGATTGTTTACTTTACGCAAAGTTCTTTTAATGCAGTTGTCTGTTGCATTGAGTTTACACTATGGGTGGGACTCGCAACTTAATACCAGCGAGATGTTCTGGATAGATATCTCAAGGTGGATGATTAGTAGTAGATATTGATGGATTTCGGTTTACTTACTTTGGCGTACCGCCCATGCTTTGAACCTCAACCTTTCTTGCAATGTAGTCAGCATTGGTTTGCGTTCGTGGTCCTGTCAATTGCCCAGCTGTAATTTGTTTACCTCACATAGTTGTTTTATCGTCTTTTGGGAGAGAGACATCACTAGTGAACATCATGAGACTCCGGTCCATATTACCATCATTGATCACATCCACTATTTACTTTTCGCTATTTACTTACTATTGCAAAACACTATCTATCACTACTGTCATTGCTTTTAATCCTTTGTGAACTACAAGGCCGGAGGGATTGACAACCTCTCTGTACTCGTTGGGAGCAAAATTATTTGTATATGTGTGCAGGTCCACGTTGATTACTACTAATCTGGCGCCGTAGCAATTGACACCTACTTGTTGAACCTAGGAGTCTCTGGGGATTCGATCCTTGGCATCTTTGCTAAGGGAAAACACTTCTACAATACTGCATCTTACACCTTCCACTTGGGGTAACCAACGAGGGGTTCGAGGCCCATCAAGGAGTATTTTCTGGCGCCGTTGCCAGGGAACTCCACTCTTCAGGATAGGGGTGTTGCATGTTATCTTTTACCTTTGCTTTTTAGTCTTGTTAGTTTACCTTTCATTTTTGCTTTAGTACCTTTTTATCGAAAATCACAAAAATAGTTATCTTGCTTGCTTGCTACTATGGGTTCCACCGAGAACACCAAATTGTGTGACTTCACTAGTCACAACAACGATGACTTTATCAGCACACCTATCACTACACCTGCCACTTCAGCACCTTCATATGAAATTAAACCTGCTTTACTGAACTTAGTCATGAGAGAACAATTCTCCGGTGCTGGAGATGATGCTGCTTTACACTTGAACAACTTTGTTGAACTTTGTGATATGCAAAAGTACCACGAAATAGATGGTAATATTGTTAAGCTTAAGCTTTTTCCTTTCTCCTTGAGAGGAGGAGCTAAAATTTGGTTTCAGTCTTTGCCTAGAAATAACATAGATTCATGGGACAAGTGCAAAGATGCTTTTATTGGAAAATACTATCCACCTGCTAAAATTATCCAACTTAGAAGTAACATAATGAATTTTAAACAATTGGATAATGAACACGTTGCCCAAGCTTGGGAACGTATGAAATCTCTTATCAAGAACTGCCCTACTCACGGTTTGACTACTTGGATGGTTATCCAAACTTTTTATGCAGGCTTGAACTTTACCTCGCGGAACTTGTTAGATTCGGTCGCGGGAGGAACTTTTATGTCAACTACACTTGGTGCTGCCACGAAGCTTCTCGATGAGATGATGACCAACTATTCCCAATGGCACACCGAACGCGCTCCAACAGGTAGGAAGGTAAACTCTGTCGAGGAGATTTCCTCCCTTAATGAAAAAGTTGACTTGATCATGTCTCTACTTTCGAAGCAATCTACTGTTGATCCTTGTGATGTTCCTTTAAATTCTTTGATTGCTCAAGAACAAGTAGATGTGAACTTTATCTCTAGAAACAATTTTAACAACAATGCTTATAGGAGTAATTTTGGTAGCAATCCTAGACCGTTCCCCTCTAATTCTTATGGGAACAACAATGCTTATCCTAGTACCAAGAACTCCACTACTGAACTAGAGACTATACTTAGAGATTTCATCACTACCCAAAAAGCCTTTAATAAAAATGTAGAAGAGAAACTACATAAACTAGATGATCTTTCTTTTAAGGTAGACCACTTAGCCAATGAGGTAAAATTGCTAAAAATTGAAACTTCTCCTCTTAAGGAGAGGGAAGTCATCCCTATTAATGCTACTCAAGTGCAAATTAATGAAAATATTAGGATGATGGCTAAACTTAAAGAAAGATGGGCTAGAGAAAGGAAGGAAGAGGAAAGAATTAAAAGCCTTCCTATCCACCACACTGTTGCTACTATCCAAGTTGTTGAGGATGTTCACACTCTTAGCACCCAATGTACTCCTGGTCCCAATGGACCTATTAATGGTGATGCTATGACTATAGAAACTACCAAACAAGAGAACCTTAAGGACACCACTACCACTTTACTTGATGCTCGTGACCTTGATTTTGATAATTGCACTCTTACCGAAGTTATTGATTTCCTTCACAAAATGTCTAGAGATCCCCGCACTAGCACGCTTAACCTTGCCTTCACAGAGCATATCACTAATGCTCTCATCAAATCTAGGGAGGAGAAACTTAGAGTAGAAGCCTCCATACCTAGAATGCTAGAAGATGGTTGGGATCCTATGATAAAAATTAATTTGAATGACTTCTCTTGTTATGCATTATGTGATGTTGGTGCTAGTACCTCTGTTATGCCCAAAAGGATACATGATATGCTTAAATTGAAACCTTCTGATTCTTGTTCTTTTGGTGTTCATCTCGTTGATTCTTCCATAAAAAAACCTTTGGGGAGGACCGACGATGTTCTTATTGTTGTCAATGATAATTATGTGCCTGTTGATTTCACTATTATGGATATTGAATGTGATCCTTCATGTCCAATTATTTTGGGACGTACCTTTTTACGCACCGTTGGTGCTATCATTGACATGAAAGAGGGTAATATAAAATTTCAGTTTCCTTTCAAGAAAGGGATGGAACACTTCCCTCGAAAGAAGATCAAGTTACCTTTTGAGTCTGTTGTACGGGCTAGCTATTCTTTTACTCTTGATAAAACTTGATCTATGCATTATGCCTAGCTTAAAGGCATAAAAGAAAGCGCTTTTGGGAGGCAGCCCACATGAATAAATGTTTGCTTTTGTTGTGTCTTGATGTTGTTAACTGCTGTAGCATCATCATTGTATCTTTGCTTTTCATATTTGTGCTAAGTATAGCCTCTGATTGCTAGAAAGTTCAAAAGTTGTGAGGTGCTGTCCAGGAAACAGATTTTGTCCTTGGATAGAAAAATTCGTATAAAATCACCAGATCATCTTTTTGGTCTGAATTTTATCGACAGCGTTCTCTATATAATTGTCTTTCGTGCGTCTGTTCTGAGTTTTTTTATTTGAGTTGCAGAAGTATCCCGAACAGATCAATTACTACCTGTTGTTCTGTTTTTCACAGATTCTGTCCTGTTTTGCCTTTCCCTCACTTTGCAAATCAAGAACTTGCTTTTTCTTTGCAAAAACCTTTTGGCAATCTTGAGAAACAGTAGAAGTTCAAGAATATCTTTATTTCCAGCAAGGTATAATAATTTATTAAGGGTACTAACCTCGCTAATCAGATTATGATGAGTTATGTATGAAGGGAGTTTTCAAGTGTGCGAGGGAAGATGATAAAAAGATTCAGGAGTGTCAAGCGCTCAAGCTTGGGATGCCCCCGTGCACCCCCAAGAAATATTCAAGGAGACTCAAGCGTCTAAGCTTGGGGATGCCCCCGTGCATCCCCTTCTCCATCAACATTATCAGTTCGTCTTTCGTTTCGCTATATTTTTATCACTTCATGTGTTATGTGCTATGCTTGGAGCGTCTTGCTTTTAGTTTTCTTTTTAGTTTTTCATAATGAGTCGGAACTCAGCATTCCTTTATGTGGGAGAGAAACACGCTCCACTTCTACCTAGAACATAACATAGAATTTTCATGTCTATCTATGCTGTGTGTGTTCTTTGTCTTTTAAATAGCTACTATCATGCTCTGCTCTTAGTATTCATGCTTATCTTTTCAAAGAGCTTTTATTTAGTTGGTTGCTTGAGCTCTCTTTAATTACCATGCTCACCTTATTAAGAGAGTTTGCTTCCGTTGCATTGGTTAATGTGTCTATGATAAAGATGCTACTTGCATGATGGTGCTTAGTAGTTCAGGTTTTCTTATGGTTAATCTCAAATAGCTGGGGGGGTTCCCAATGTGTTATTGGAGTACTAACTTGGTTTGTTTGCCTATGATGTGGTATGGTTTAGTAATATCTTCCTTCGAGAGTTTATTTTGATTGACTTGGCGTATGCTCACGCATATTCAAGACTGTAAAGAAAGTCTGTCAAGCCTTGATGATCTTTTATTTCTGAGTAGCGATATAACTACCATGCCTGATTCAATATTGCTTTATCGCTCTGCATGATTATGACCGTCATTGCTCTCTTAGTAGGTCGCTCCCAGTCTTTTGCTAACCTCCACCTGTACTAAGCAAACTAACCATGCAATACATAGCTCATGGGAAAGTAGCCTAAAAACTATTGTGGTAAAGAATATGTTGCTTATGTATCTTATTTTTTATAAGTTGCTTGCTGAGCGGTAACCATGTTTCTGGGGACGCCATCAACTGTCACACTTTTGTTGAATATCATGTGAGTTGCTATGCATGTTCGTCTTGTCTGAAGTAAGGGTGATTTACCGTGGGTTGAATGACTATGCATATTGTTAGAGAAGAACATTGGGCCGCCAACCAAAGCCATGTATCATGGTGGAAGTTTTAGCTTGGACCTTAATCCTCAATCTCTCATGAGAATATGCTTATGCATTAAAGAGGAGTCCATCATCTATTTTCTATGTTGTCCCGGTATGGATGTCCTCAAGTTGAGATCTATCAAAAACGAGAAATCAAATGCGATTTATCTCCTTGGACCTTTGTACAGGTGGCATAGAGGTACCCCTTTGTGACACTTGGTTAAAACATATGTAATGCAATGATAACCCATGGAGATCCGAGCTAATTAGGACAAGGTGCGAGCACTATTGGTATTCTATGCATGAGGCTTGCAACTTATAGGATGTTTTATGCATGACACATATGAAGTACTACTACCGTTGACACAATTGCTTCCATGTTTTCAAAATGAAAAGCTCTAGCACTTAACCATTCTTTTACCTTTATGTTAAAGCACCAACTACTGAGAGCATGATTGTCATTCTGAGTGTAATGTGCATTGTCCCAAAGTAGCATTGTCTTTTTGCATGATTGTGATATCGTTTATTCTGAAATGATTGTATCTAGTCATCACTTAAACCTTGAAGGTGACCCTGCATTTATGTTTTGCATCACTAAAGGGGGCCAGCTAGATATCACTTTATCATATTTGCACATCATATTCACTGCAAATCTATTTGATGTTTCAGTTTCATATTGTAAAACTTTCAGTCATTTGTGATTTTCTCATGAGGCAACTTAATTACTTTAGAATCATTGTCTCAGTAAGCTTTTGTCATATGACTATGAAAAAGTCCTATATGTTTAATAGCATGTCACCACAGAAATTATTCTTGTTATCATTTACCTACTCGAGGACGAGCAGGAATTAAGCTTGGGGATGTTGATACGTCCAAAACGTATCTATAATTTCTGCTTGCTCCATGCCACTTTTGGGTGATATTGCTATGATATTCATACACTTTCATACACTTTTGATCATATTTGTACTAACTTACTAATCCAGTGCACCCCAGTGCCAGTTTCTGTTTTCGGCTGTTTTTGTATTTCAGGTTTTCACGTTTCGAGAACTGCCCAGAAAAATCCAGAAAAATTATATAAAAAATCAGCGTTCCGGAAACAACACTGCGTCCGAAGGGCAGCCTGGGGGGGCCACCAGGGCTCCAGGCGCCCTGGTGGCGCGCCCCCCCTGGGCCGCGCCGGGGGGGCGCCTGGGCCCCCCGAAGCTCCCCCGGTGCCCTACTTTGGCATATATTTAAAGGACCCTCCGTAACCCTCAGAACAAGAACTCTTTTTGCGATCCCATCTCTGTTCCGCCGCCGCTGCCGCTTCCAACATCGGGAGCACCAGGAGAACTCTTCCCGGCACCCTGCCGGAGGGGAGGATCACCACCGGGAGCTTCTCCACCACCATGGACGCCTCCCGGATGACTCGTGAGTAGTCTCCCTTGGACCATGAGTCCATGACCAGTAGCTATGTGATGTTCTCCTCCCGTTCTTGTGCTTCACTAATTAGTCCTCGTGAGCTGCCCTACATGATCGAGGCACCTATGTAATCCTTATGCTGTTGCTATGTTGAGTTTGCTGGGATCCGATGGATTATGAGATTATGTTCAGATTGATCTTGAGTAATATATTTGATTCACCTCTTTTATATTTTTGTTCATAAGTAATTCTTGCATGTTCTCCGTTGTTATTTATTGCTTTGGCCGAGTAATAGGTAGTGACTCCAAGAGGGAACGTTATGCTCGATTGTGGGTTCATGCCCCTCGATGACTAGCTTGAGTGACAGGAACATGAGTCTAGGGGATGTGCTGTTGCCACAAGGGGGAAAACAACGGTGCTTGTGCCCGCGGGTGCAAGGATTGTTTACTTTACGCAAAGTTCTTTTAATGCAGTTGTCTGTTGCATTGAGTTTACACTATGGGTGGGACTCGCAACTTAATACCAGCGAGATGTTCTGGATAGATATCTCAAGGTGGATGATTAGTAGTAGATATTGACGGATTTCGGTCTACTTACTTTGGCGTACCGCCCATGCTTTGAACCTCAACCTTTCTTGCAATGTAGTCAGCATTGGTTTGCGTTCGTGGTCCTGTCAATTGCCCAGCTGTAATTTGTTTACCTCACATAGCTGTTTTATCGTCTTTTGGGAGAGAGACATCACTAGTGAACATCATGAGACTCCGGTCCATATTACCATCATTGATCACATCCACTATTTACTTTTCGCTATTTACTTACTATTGCAAAACACTATCTATCACTACTGTCATTGCTTTTAATCCTTTGTGAACTACAAGGCCAGAGGGATTGACAACCTCTCTGTACTCGTTGGGAGCAAAGTTATTTGTATATGTGTGCAGGTCCACGTTGATTGCTACTAATCTGGCGCCGTAGCAATTGACACCTACTTGTTGAACCTAGGAGTCTCTGGGGATTCGATCCTTGGCATTTTTGCTAAGGGAAAACACTTCTACAATACTGCATCTTACACATTCCACTTGGGGTAACCAACGGGGGGTTCGAGTCCCATCAATCCACAAGGGAACAAGCACGTCCTTCACCTCCTCCTTGTCAATGGTAACATATTTTTTGGGTTGCACGGTGCCCCGGTTTAAACTTTCTACATATACGGTTGAAGCTTTTTTCGAAGCTAGTTGAAGCCTTTTCCGCCACCGTTAGTGGCTTACAGCGAACGCCGGCCACAACGTTTCTTGATTTTCAAGAATGACGGCGACAAGTCATCCTCACCAATGGTTGTAGCAATTGTCATTGCCCATAGTAGCAAGTGCCGGTGACAATTGCAGCAAAAACATCGTCGCCGCCGTCACGGGTCGCATCATTTTCCATGAAGGTTGTAGCAATTGTCGTCGCCGTTTGTAGCAAAATCCGACGATGGTTGCAGCAAATCGTTGTCAATGCCATCACATCGCGGGATTGTCATGAATGGTTGTAGCAAATATACTCGCCGGTTGTAGCAAGCGCCGACGGTGGTTGAAACACCGTGGCTTGTCGGTTGTAGCTCGGACCATGGCTGGTACCTCGCGTCCTCGCCGAACCGCTTGTTACAACAACTCCATGGCCGCCACCACCTGGTTGCAGCACTGCATGCAATAGCCCATAGCCACAAGGATGTAGCAGGCTAGGAGTTGTGCAAGAGTCGGTCACACTTGCAGCAGTCAGCAGCCCCATGTCCTCCTTTGTTGTGCACCTCTAGGGACCTCACAATGTGGTGTGCTGAGGTACAAGAAGGGGGGAAAGAGTGGTTGTTCGTTTCTTCATTCTTTGCAAGGAAAATAGGATGAGGACGAGCGGGGGTGGACCCACGATTTGCATGCTGCGAGACGAGATACTGGTTCTTCTGTTATGTGCGTGACATGAGGGGATACCAGGGACCATTGATCGCAATAGATCCCGCCGCCCCCGCGCGACCGGCCTAATCTTCGGCCGGCAGCCCGGCCACAAACACTCAACGCCGGTCATAAGCGAAAAATGGCAGCAGATGCAGCATCGTCGCCTGCCGTTACAGGTCGGGGTCATCGTCATGAATAATGGTTGCAGCTTATGTCAACGTCGGTCGTAGAAAAACTCGACAACAGATGCAACAAAAATGTCATCGGCGTCGTCGCGGGTTAAAAGCCGAGACATGAATGGTTGAAGCTTTTTTCATTCCCGGATGTAGCTTTTTTCATCAACAGTTGCAGCTTTCGTTGTCATCAGTGGCGGAGCCAAGGGGGGGCGAGCAGGGGCCTGGCCCCCCCTAATGATCGAGCGAACATGGAATAGCTAGTATGCAGTTAGCGATATGAACGCACGTACACATATATTGGCCCCCCCTATCTGGCTATATCTAACGTTAGTATTGGAAAAAACAAAAAAGAGGCCCATGTGAACAGCCCACTGGGAGCGGCCGATTGGCTCTAGTCCATGACTTGTGCTCTGCGTTCTACTTTCTACCTTAATTAGCGGATTGGTGGGATTAGTGCGTGGAAAAATTAGTCGCCGGCGTTTCATGCCCTTGCCGTTCGCTCGCCTCTGCTCATATGGAGAGGCACGACGCATCCTTCTCTCGGTCGGATACGATTCAGATTAAATCGTGTAGAGCCCGTGTCACAAGGGGAAATCATGTAAGCTGCACACACCTATTCTCCTGTGCTGCAGCTAACTATCCAAGGTTAATTAGCAGTAATGGCTATTGAAATTAATCTCTCAAAATTCCCATATTATATGTGTCAAGATTGTTCTTCCAATTTAATCTAATTCTTTTGATTGAAAGATCTGTGATGCCAAGTTTTCTTCCAACGGAATTATTAATATCTTTGATATTTTTTATAAACAGAATATACTGTTTTTCGTTTGTGATTAAATCATTATCGAGCTTACTGACAATTGTAATGTACAAATGAAACTATAAATAAACTATGCTTTTATTTTATCAATGTGCCACATTATTAGTGTACCACTCCGCAAAATTTTTGCAGGCTTGGCCCCCCCTATACCTAAATCCTGGCTCCGCCCCTGGTTGTCATCCTTAACTTTCATCGTCTATTGTTGAAACTTTTTTGGTCGCCGGTTGAAGCATTTTTGGTAGCCGGTTGAAGCTTTTATTGTCGTCGGTTGTAGCTTTCGTGTTTGGGCAGTGCAAACACCCCAAAAATTTGTTGCCTTCGATTGAAGCTTTGGGTGACGCTGGTTGTATCATTTTTTGTGGCCGGTTCCAACACATCAGATAGCAGGTTCCAGCACACCACATGGCCGGTTGCAGACTTGCAGCATCACCATGTGCTAGTTCTAGCGCGGGCGCACACCGGGGTTGCAGCTTTTTCCGGCGCCGGTCCCAGCACCCCCGCATGCCGGTTCCAGCACAGGTGCATGGCGGTTGACCGGTTGTAGTACCACGTCGTCTCAGTCATGGTAGCACGCGACGCCGGTTGCATCGCCACCTCGCAATGATTGTAGCACATCCCACGCCGGCGACGAGATTGTGGATGTAGCAACATCGAGATCTAGCCGCCAAGACGGAGAGGAGATTGGTGGCAAGCATCGTCATGACGACCAGCGACTCGTCCTTGTAGCGGCCTCACGGTGGTTTTGTTGCCATGGGAGAAAAAACGTGTAAGCAAAAGCTGGCAGGAAGGAGGCTAGAGCGATTTGGGATGTGAAAGGTAGAAGAAGAGTAGAGACAACGACGGGAGATAAGATTTGAGCGGCCCAAAACAGTTGGTGCAAAAAGATAGAAAATAAGAAGAGTCAGCCCGTGGGCTAGGTCACGTCGCTGCATGGAATAGATAAGCGGGTGAGCGAGCCGGGGCGTCCGGCCGAAGCTTCGGCCGGCGCTCCGTATCCAAACGTTTTCCTATTTCAATGCTGGTTTCAATCATATGAGTACCAGAAGGGCGCTGATCTGCGCCGGTCGACCGGCCGAGTCATTCCGTCGGTCCAACTACGTCCTTTGGATTCCGTATATAAACATTGGATCTGGCTTCTTTCGGTTCGCTGGGTCATGCAAGCAAAACTGAACCCAGCTGAAGACATGTAAAGCTGAACCCGTTGAACGCCCGTCGTTTGCCTGCATGAAATGTGTTGTCGTTGCCATGCGCCACAACTTTCCTCGTTGACTTGCCGCGTCCAACTTCCGTGAATGCAGCTCGCCGTGGCCGCCCTGCATCGCCGTTGCTCGAGCACTCAGTCATCCGGCAGGGCGTGCATGAAACATGTTACCGACGACATGCATGCTTTTCTCGTCGAGTCGTGTCACCCCAGCTCCCATGAATGCCTCGTCCACCATCGCAGCTCCCCGTCGCCGCCCTGCATCATTGTCGCAACTCGTCGTTGTTGCCTCACGCAAAAAGCTCGTTGTAGCATGGCAGCAAATCGTCTTGCTGGTCGTAGCTTGTTGTCTCGTCATAGCAAAACATATTCTCAATAGCAGCTTGCCGTCTCGTGGTCCCAACAAAAGATAACAAAAAACGGTTGCAGCTTCTGCGGTGGCCGGTTGTAGCTTCGGTGGCCGCCGGTCACATCTAGCGAGAGCGGTTGCAGCATCTGAGGGTGCATGGTCATCGCGGTTGCAGCATCTGAGGGCGCATGGTCATCACGGTCACCGCCCGTAGTAGAAAAAAATTGGTTCCAGCATCTAGCGAGTACGGTTCCAGCATCTGGCGGGCGTGGTCACCGCGGTCACTGCCTGTAGTAGCAAAAATTCTGCCGGTTCCAACATCTAGCGAGAACGGTTGCAGCATCTGGCGGACGTGGTCACCGCGGTCACCGCCCGTAGTAGCAAAAATTTCGGCCGGTTCCAGCATCTAGCGAGAACGGTTGCAGCATTTGGCGGGCGTGGTCCTGTGCACTGCCCCACTTTTTGCTTATCCCTTTATCGCAAGCACAGGACCCACGGGAGATGACGTGGCCTTTGATTTTAAGTGCGACCGCGAGATTAGCGAGGCGACCGGCCGAAGTTTTGGCCGGTCCGTCGGTGGCAAGCGTTTCCCATTGAAATAGCACAGTCCGAACCAGCTAGAACTAACTTTTTCTTTCTTTTGTATACGAAGCAGGATGGGTTCGGACGCCGCTCTGCACCCCTATTTGAGCCCCAACAGCGTGCTGCACATTGTGTGTTTCATCACACTGTCTGAATGCTTCCAGGGCACCTACCCGCGTTTGGGCTCTAAGGAGATTTTCTTAGTGAGGCCGCGTCGAGTGAAGACGTGCGAGCAGATGTCAATATGGACACAACGGCGTTCCCGGCATGCCCGTCCCGCTCTCGCTCCCGACGAGCTCCTGCTGGTGGAGGTGGTGGCCCCAGGTCGTTGCGGTCATGAGGCGGGGGAATTAAGGAAGAAACGGAGACGCACTGACAAGTGGGTCCCACGTGTAAGAAATTTTAGACGGACTGCACTTTATGGAATCTGGATCTGGCAGCACTCCAAGGTCTCTAAAAATATTTTTACAGTGCAGTCTAAAGTCATTATACAGAATGGTATTTTACAGAACCTGCAAGAGTTGCTCTTACAAGCCTGGAAGGTTCTGTGCATCCTCGGTTCCTCACCATATTTGTGTATCTATTTCTATTTGGAATCTGAAAACAAAAAGTATATCCATATTTACACTGGCAAAAATAGTAGGACAAAAGAAGAGTTGGTTCTGAAATTTTTTTGGCCATATTGCCTACGAGATCTTGTCTGTTGGCTTTCAATTCCTACTACCGTTGTTGGAAGTTCAACTTCTTGAGGCAGAGAGCATACATGAAAGCGAAGAACACCGCAAAGAGCACAAGCACCGGTGCAACGACCGCCATGAAGCTCCCGTGGTAACCAAAATGATGGGTTATGTAGTAACTGATTGTCTGGTTCGATTGGCCTGGGACGGATATGGTCTCTTCCAGGTCCCCATATTGTGTCACTATGAGCCCATAAACTGTCCATGCCAATGGGCAAATCCAGTAGTACCAGATCCACCATTTGGGGATTTTCTGGGCAAAGCAAGAGCAAACCAAGTAATTGGTCTTACGAAAGAGAAGGAACTGCAACAATATTCTAATCAAGAAACAGAACTCACCGGTCTCGGGATGAAGAATCCAGAGAAAAGGTTGAAGAGGGAATAAAAAGCTGCGGCGAAGATGGCTGCAACCTCATGGTTTGGTGAGATTGATACAGTCATCATCCCGTAGTAGGTGAAGTAGAGGAAGGAAAAGTAGGAGACGAAGAAGAACCAGAAGAACTTGGCAACTGTCCACTGGAAGCCCATCATCGCGTATATGATGAGGGTGTAATACGAGGCTTGGACGAAGACATAAGGTATCTCCATGACAACCTGAAGCAACACAGGGCTTGAGATACCCGAAGAAGCCAACGACAACCTTGCTACTTTAGCTACCACCGTGTTCAATTATAGCTTTTCAGTTTTACTATTTCTTACCTGAGCAATGGCATAGGGCATAGCAGAGTACATCCCAGCAGCCCTCTCTCGGTAGAAAACTGTTCTCTCGATTGAAACAATTGGCTGAACGCTTGAACAGTTGTTGATGCCGACGAACAACACTGCTGTGTACATGGCTCCAATGACAGTTCTAAGAGTATTGGCATCTCCCCTGCATCATAAGGCACCAAAAATTCAGATGCTGATACATTAGGTTTAACGAGTCAAAGATAAAGATGAGTACAGTAATTACATATTGGTGCCAATCTTCCAAAAGATGGAGCCAAGCAGCAAGGCTGTAAACAAAGTGAAGAAAAATCTGACAAGGTTGTAATCTGGGCTGCGCCAATAGGTCAGCCAATGCTTCCAGAGGCAGACTTTGAACTGCCCTATAATCGATTGAGAATATTCTGTAGGAAAATACAGATCTGATGTCCCTGGTTCTGGTTGACTTAGCCGGTTGACCAATAACTTGTTTTGCCTGGAAGTACAGCCGGTGTATTCCATGAGAATTTTGTTACATAAAGTTCTATGTCTATTATAAACTTTGAGAAAAACACTAGAGGTCCATGTGATAAAAAACATGTTTTGCTTACTTGTACAGATCTGAAGTCTTGTAGTAGTCAGCAAAATCCATACTAAGGCGTACTTCTGCAGCAACTGAACTGACCTCAAGCATCCATGTTGCAGGATTGTACTTATCTTTGATTTTAGGCACTCTAGGAATTGCCTAGTAGCATTGAACATAAGATTAGATATAAAAAAGTTTGATTGTAGTTATTTATATGGTATCACCCACTAAAAAAAATCATCATCGTGTAAAATCTGTACCTCAAAGTATTTGACCATTTCCTCTGAGTTGCGACCCAGTTTCCCAGAGTATATCACCTGGCCTCCTCTTTTCAGTAATAGCAACTGCAAGAAAGGTCGTGAGTTATCGCTTAGTCGCAGAAAAGTTGAACAACCATTTAAAACTATTTTTCTATGTTCAGTAGTCACCTCATCAAAAGCTTCAAAGATGTCAATGCTTGGTTGGTGGATTGTGCAAACCACAGTCCGTCCAGTATCAACAGTGTTCCTCACTGTTCTCATAACAATTGCTGCTGCTCTTGCATCAAGACCTGATGTCGGTTCATCCATGAAGATGATCGATGGATTTGCCACAAGCTCCACAGCTATTGTTAACCTCTTTCTTTGCTCTGTTGAAAGCCCTGAAATTCCTGGCAGGCCGACTAAAGCGTCCTTCAGATTGTCGAGCTCCACTAGCTCCATAACTTCATCAACAAATTGCTGAAACCATTCAAAAATTTAAGATACAAGCTCGATAAAGCAAACAAAAATTTCCAAGTTACATGAATGTTTCTTGACATATTTATCAAATCTCAAACTCTAATTAACTTACACCAAGATCCAAGAGCAAGAGGTATACACTGATTATAACAAGCAAATGAAACTTCTTAATTCACATCGTTGAAGTAGCAAAATGATTTGATATTCCAATATAAGTTGAGAAACGACTAAAGATATAGCACTCCGAGAGGCAAAAAGACATGACTTACTATCTTGATATCATCAGTGATATCTTGATCTCCGATCTTTTCAGGAAGACGCAAGAAGGCGGAGTATATCAGAGATTCTCTAATCGTGACCTGAGGTGAATGGATATCATTTTGCTCACAATAACCAGAAATCCTTGCAAATGTTGCTTGGTTTTTTGGAAAACCAGAAATTCTGATATCTCCTTCAATATAACCACCAGTCTTCCTTCCAGCTAAAACATCCATAAGAGTCGTCTTTCCAGCTCCACTGACTCCCATGAGCGCTGTTAGCACTCCTGGTCTAAATGATCCAGTAACCTCACGTAACAATTGGAGCCTATCATCCGTTACTCCTTGTTGTTTCATTTCCTATATAGATAAAAAAAGTGCTCAGAAATATTCCAGTTTTTAAATTGAGGAGAAAGTTAAGATAATAAGTTAATAACATGACCACATTGAAGAAAACAATTCTGGAAAAAAATTGTGCATGGCTGTGCTCACTGCAGGCATGTCGACATAGTAGTTCACATCCTCAAAACACATGGATAGAGGGGAGAATGGAAGAACCATTCCTCTTATTGGAGCAGATTCATTTCTGCCAACAGACTTGACTCGTGAAATCGCATTTGATGAACTATTGCCCAAATGAGTCATAAGTCTCATCTCTCCCATTTCCTCTGAAATAGTTACAGTTTTATTCATCAATTTTATATATTTTTATTTATTCTGTCATATTTGCATATGACTTTAGTCAGAATTGCTTACTATTATTGGAACCATCCTTCGATTTCATCCTGCCATTTCTTCTTGTATTGTCATTACTAACTGCCTTTCTTGGGAGGCCGTTGCTTTCTGCTTCCCTTGCAGTTTCTTCAGATATAACAGCTTGTGGTTGGCCCAAGGCTAACAAGTAAAGAGTAAGTGGGTCACATACTCATAAAAAATTTATTATCAGAATTCAGGAGGCACTTAGATTAATGTTCCAATACTTACGATTCAGATACGTGAGGGACATAGTGAAGAGCACATTGAAGAAGATTGTGAAACCTAACAGCCCTACTGCTCCAATCCAAAACCAGTTTTTGTCAGTAAAGATGTTCGCGCCTTCTAGCATAGCTATACCTAGTCTTTTGGAAACACCATTCTTGTCCTATCAGCATTAACACAGCTTATTAGAAAACATACACGTCAATCAGTGAAAGATCAGTGCTGCAGTGAGCTAACCGTTACAAACTTGTCCATCCACCGAGTAGCATAGAATTCATTCACTACTAGAGCATTATATCCATACACCAGTGGTGAAATCCAATAGCCCCAGATCCACCATTTTGGGATGAAGTCTTGTTAACAATGGAGAGCAAAGGCTAATCAGCAAAGCTGCAACACTGATCTGCAGAAGTCAGTGTGAAGTAAAAAATGAACAAGATAAGTAATTGACCTTTTGGCAGAAGAAAGCCTCCAAGGACAAAGAAGAAGAGGAGGAACAAGGCTCCTCCAGTTTGAGCAATGATCATGGATCTGCACAGTGCAGCAATTGCTCTGAAAAGCCCAGCAGCCATCTGCTGGATCAAGAACACAAGTAGCAACTGCTTGAAAAACCTGCGGACAAAGATTGCAATTTAGCGGTCACAAAAGTGATAGTTCCTGATTCATGTAACAAAGTGTTGTCTACTCGATATGTACCTGTCAGCTTCTGGGGCAAATCCCATAGTGTAGTATGTGACAACCACCCAGACTGTGGATTCGATAATTGAAAATGGGATTGTGAGAACAACATTGGGTAGTGTGAATATCCAAGCAGGGTAGAAGAGGAGGTCCCGGTGCTTGTAGAACACAGGCAACCTTGTGATGGTCAAAGAGAGCTCAGCAAAACCATTGAACATGTTGACAACCAGAGTAAAAATCAGTGCTCCAATGTAGATAAAACCATCATCCAAATTCCTTGTATGCATCTGGGTCCTTAGAAATACCGTTGACGCGATAAGGGCTACAATGATGAGCTTCAGAGTTCACCGAGAAATAATGTCAAGTCCTCTGCATTGTGGATTTTAAGAAGTGGCGATATGGACAGGAAAATTATGCCCACCTGTATGGTCTTGAAGATGTAAAAAAATGAATTGCGCTTTATGAGGAGCCACTCCTTCTCAAAGGATACCTTGAGGAGCTCTCGAGTTGATACCGAGTGCTTGGAGAAGACAAGGGCAGCCTGATGGCTGCGGCTCTTATCAAATTGCACCGAGAGATGGTTCTCGAGTTGTAGTCCAACATGAAACCGCTTAAACCTCTGTGCAAATTCCGAGACTGAAATATATCGGTACGGCCTCTGCCTGTCAGCCCAGTACTGCTCCTGATCCTTCTTTGATGTGACCTGAGAATTAGACAGATACAACGCTTTCATTTATATCATACCATGGAACAATCATCCCTTCAAAAATAATAATTGACATGGAATTTTCAGGAACATAGTAATAACTAGGCTACTGGTTGACGTTACCTCCTGAAGAAAGTCTGCGGTGCCCTTGCGCTCTGGGCAGCAAAAGCCACATGACTCGAAGAATTCAAGGACATAATCACGGGGTCCCTGATAAACAATCTGGCCTTCTGACAGGAGGATTATATCATCGAAAAGTTCAAAGGTCTCAGGGGCTGGCTGGAGGAGGGACATGAGGATGGTGGCCTCGCCCAAGTGCACAATCTGCTGCAGGCATTTGACAATCTGGAAGGTGGTGGAGCTGTCCAACCCAGTTGATATCTCATCCATGAATAGCACCTTTGTCGGGCCGACAATCATTTCTCCTGCAAATGCGAATGAGCAAAATTATTTCAAAAACATGCATCCTGGCAATGTTCCGAAATTCCTCTAATTCATGAATCAGTTGTTATTATTATTATTATTATTGTAATTATTACTATTTTCAAGGAACCTGGCAGGAGCTCTAGCTTTTTAATTAAGAAATAAATATAGTTTGATAACAAGCAATCTCATGCTGGCACCAACAATTGACCCCTCAACACAAAATCCGCGTGAAATGATTTGAAATTGTTGCTTTCACATTGGTATACATTTCTAAGCTAAAAAATAAGCTGCTTTCTGGATTGTGTTTTTGGCTTCTACTATGTGGAATGTATCTTTTCTCGGAAGGCAGAAGCAATGCCCTTCCATAAAGAGGAAATACAACATGCAATTTGGAAACAAAATATGTAATGGATATGTCTGGTTTCTAGAAAAGCAGAACAGGCCGGAAAAACTAGTCATGCAAGAATTATCAGTTAGCAAGTGGCAACATACGTAAACTGCAACCTGCCCGTAATGTTAAATTCCCATGAACATTTTCGGCCATATGTTATTCCCTGCACTTCTGGTCAGTTAATTTTAGTAACTCAGTAAATTGTCATCACTTAGTAATTCTATGGCATAGGCTGCTGCTAAAGCCTAAAAGAACAGGCAAGAAACTCTAGCATGTCAGTATCGCGATTAGTTGATCTAGAAGTTGGATCATGGCAGTCGTTCGTACGCTTGAAGAAACTGTATGGTCACCTAAACCACATAGTCTAGAAAGACCAACATGTTTAGCAAACTCCTTTTAGGAGGGCCTTCTGATTTTCACATAGATCCAAATTGATGTCCATTCACGCTTCTCTCCCCTTACTGGCCTCTAAAAGGGAAGAAACCAATGTTGGAAGCAGCAGCTCAACCTTCTTCAGTCATTTTGCATGTGCATGTGACAAATGATGAAACAAACATGACACAATGATGAGATTACCGGTGGTGACGCGCTTCTTCTGGCCACCGGATATGCCCCTCTGCATCTGGTCGCCGACGATGGTGTCCGCACATATGTCCAGCCCCAGTATCTGTTCCCAGGAAGAAGAACAAAAATACAAATTCAGTAAAAAACAATTTCGTTATCACGTCCACGTCCATAGCAGTCAAGGTAATCACGGTAAATTTTCATTTCGTTAAAGTCATTCGTTAACCAGCGTCGAACCAGGGTTCGTGGCTTGAAAGCAATCGTTACCCGGCATGCAGGAAAAACAGCGGTTTTGGCTAGGCATAAAAGCAAACAGGCCATGGGCGTGTCACGATCTCAGTCGCAGGCGCGCCGACCTGATCCGGCCATGCCATTGGCAATTTGGCATCATCAGGACGAGTGGGTGGCATCTCGCGCTGCCTTGGAGGGGAGCTCGTTTCGCCAGAGGTGTGTGCCGCGCCGGCACCCCGCGACGAGGCCGCCGGCGGGCTTCGGCCTTCGGCCGAGGGCCTCGTGGTGCCTCGAGTGTGGTCCGGCGTTCCATACGCACGTATCCGGTTGCCGGGAGAGCCGCGGTGATCGTCGCATAGTGGTGTGGCGTCGGTGAATTGGTGCCGACAGCATGGAGCTGGCTAGTGCAGCAAGCCGGGGATTTTGTGGGGGAAATTTGTGTCTCTGAATACCAACTGTCACACCCCGTGGCCGCGGCGATCGCCGGACGCGAGGAAGGGAAGAATAATGCTGCTCGTGGAGAGCGGCCACCGGAGAAATCGGGAATCCAGAGAGAGTTGCAGCGAGACAGAGGTGGACGAAGACAGCAGGTTCAGTTTCAGTTTTTTTATTTTATTTTTAAGGCAAACTGCAAAGCTTTATTAAGACGTCACAATGTTTACAGAGACGAAATCAAGTTCGTTGGGCTGGCCTAACCAAGCATGGCGGCCAACCCCGAGAGATAAAGCGTACTTTGCAAGTTTGTGAGCCTCGATATTCGAGCTCCTAGACTCATGAATAATATTACAAGTTTCAAACGCAGACTTATGTTGGGTTATTTCATGCACAATTGCACCATAGCTACCTTTATTTTGCTGTCGGATGTCGTCGACTGCCACCTTGCAATCCGAAGCAACATGGACCCTCCTGGCGTAAAGATCATCAGCTAATGCCAGTACCTCCCTGATAGCGAGTGTCTCCAGAGTGCCTGGGTCAGATAGGTTGGAGAAGACCACCGCCGATGCTCCCAGGAAACCTCCATCTTGGTCTCTACACACTGCTCCCATTGCTCCACGCGATCGTCCCACCGCGGCATCTACATTGAGTTTGACCAGCCCAGCCGGCGGTGCAATCCATTCATTCTAACGACGTTGTGGCGCCCCTCTGCGAGCTGCATCGGGCTCCTGGAGGGCGTTTAGCTCTCCTATGTAGGACTTAACGAAGCCATTAATAACAAAAGGGGTTTGGAAGATGTCCTTATACATGGCCTTTCTGCGTGCACTCCATAGCACCCATAAAGTGACAACAAAAACAAGGAAATCCTCTTGGCTCAGAGCTTCGTGCATGACAAACAACCACCTTTTTGCATTTTCCTCTCTGCACGTGCTCAGCTTGTCTAGAATAGCTTCATTTGAAAGTGCCCAAGTACTCCTAGAGACCGAGCAGTCCACCAAAGCATGGCGCCAAGTGTCGACAGCCCCGCAGAGACAGCAAGATCTGGAAGTTGACATGTTTCTGTGTGGAGGAGTGTGACAGTGGAAATAGAGTGTCTGGCTAGCCTCCATAAGAAAAATTTCAGTTTTGAGGGAACCCTAATCCGCCACAACTCAGACCAACCTTGGTCAGCGCCCAGGGAGGCAGAAGAGCCCCCCTGTTCGTACAACCATGCCTCCCTGCTAAGCTTTGTCCGCTGGATCATCCGATACGCTGATCGCACAGAAAACATGCCCTTCCGCTCCTCGGACCAGGCCCAAAAATCATCGGTCTGACGTGTGCATAGAGGTATTTGTAAAATGGCCTCCGCGTCTATCGGTATGAACACCGACCGAACTAAAGTCTCATTCCAGGATGATGATGTATGATCAATCAACTCGGCCACTCTCGTTGGGGGATCAGGGAGTAGAGAGGTGATCGGCCTTTTCATATTTGATCTCGGCAGCCAGTTATCCTCCCAAATATTGGTTGTTTCACCGTCTCCGATTCTGCGCACCAGTCCTTGTACCATGATATCTCGCCCATCTAATATAGCTCGCCATATCTGCGAGGGGTGTGATCCCAGGGTTGCACCAAAAATGTCTGTGTTAGGATGATAGACTGCTTTCAAGATCCTCGCGCTCAAAGACTGAGGGTTCTGTAACAGGCGCCAGGATTGCCTAGCTAGGAGGGCCAAGTTAAATATCTCCATGTCCCGGAAGCCCAGGGCTCCGAGGTGCTTTGGTAAGGTCATCACATCCCAAGCCACCCAGATGGGTTTCCGTTTTCCTTGTTTGCTTCCCCACCAGAATTGTTTGATAAGAGAAGTAACACTTTCACACAGTCCCCGGGGAAGACGAAAGCATGCCATCAAAAATGCTGGAATTACTTGAGCAACCGCCTTGATAAAAACCTCCTTTCCTGCAGCAGATAAGAGTTTTTCCATCCATCCTCTTACCTTTTCCCAAACTCGATCCCTCAGATATTTGAAAGTCCCGTTCTTCGAGTGTCCAGCCTCAGTTGGCATTCCCAAGTACCAGTCACTGAGGGACTCATTATGCACACTCAAAACATTCTTCATATCATCTCTAACCGCTTGTGGGCATCCTCTGCTGAAAAAGATCGATGACTTCTCATGATTTATCCTCTGTCCCGAAGCCAAACAGTACGTGTCCAGTAGGTTTGATACCGCTAGTGCCCCCTCATTCCCTGTCTTAAAAAGCAGCAGGCTGTCATGTGCGAAAAGAAGGTGGTTCAAGGCCGGAGCTGTCGGTGCCACTTTTAACCCAACAATGTTGGATGACGACGAACTGGTTTTCAGGAGGCACGAAAGGCCCTCTGCTGCAATTAAGAAAAGATAAGGGGATATCGGATCTCCCTGCCTTATACCTCTGCTTGGCATAAACTGATCAAGCCTTTCACCATTAAAAAGTACTGAGAAGGAAACATACCGCACCATACTCATGACAGTATTTATCCAAGGTGTTGCAAAACCTAGTTTTATCATGATGGCTTCCAAGTAGTCCCATTCCAGCCTATCATACGCTTTCATCATATCGAGCTTAAGTGCACAATAACTGTTAGCCTTCGCTTTGCTACGCTTCATGAAATGGAGACACTCATACGCACTTATAATATTATCAGTTATGAGCCTTCCCGGAACAAAAGCTGATTGCTCCTCAGATATGATATCTGGCAAAATTTGCTTGAGCCTGTTTGCAATGACTTTGGATGCAATTTTGTATAGAACGTTGCAAAGGCTAATAGGCCTGAATTGTGACAAAATGGAGGGGTTTGTTACCTTGGGGATAAGAACAAGAATAGTATCGTTTATGCTCTCCGGGCTTTCCTCCCCTCTCACAATCCTCAACACTGCCTCTGTCACCTCAGCACCACAAAGTTCAGTTTCAGTTTCAGTTTCAGTTTCAGTTTCAGTTCGATGCCTGTCGCTCGTGTTGCTCCTCTGCTTTGTAGACTACAATCAAGGCCACCCCATGTCCACTCGGCCCACGGCCCATGCTGAAAGCACATTTGCTCTCCAGGTGGTTTTGGTAATTAATGACAACATACTTTGTGGTTGGACTAATGCTTTTATCAAGTATGTTTCAGGAAATTCAATCACATTGGCATGGCAAAAGGACTAAAGAAGTGGACCCCTCAAAATGCTAAGGCAAGCATTGGCAAAAGCTCAAGACTCCATTTTTGGTTTAGTGATCCAAGATCACATTGAGTCCATAGGAAAAGCCAATACTATTAAAAGGGGATGAGGTTATGATGATGATCTGGTTGCTCAAGTGCTTAGTGATACATCTCCTAAACTATCAGCAACTTTCACTACCATATACACTCATAAGTAATCTCGGTCCCACCGATATTCCAAACTCAGTCACACCGAGATGAACCACCTCAGCCATTAGCCAAACCCTAGTAAACTCGGATTTTCCGATTCTGAACTCGGTCTCACCGAAACATGAGTTTGCCAAGGTTCTGTAACCTTCTGTCATCAAATCGGTGTCACCGAGATGATGAAGTCGGTCCCACCGAAACTGGCATGCTCTTGTCTTTGCACGAATCGGACTAACCGAGATTGTATATTCGGTCCCACCGAAAACCCCAACGTTCACATTATTTGAACTCTCGGTCTCACCGAGTTGTCCACTTCGGTCCCACCGAATTTGCTCAAATGTGTGTAACGGTTGGATTTTGTGTGGAGGCTATTTATACCCCTCCACCCCCTCTTCATTCGTGGAGAGAGCCATCAGAAAGAACTATCACTCCTACCTTACATTTCTGAGAAGAGAACTACCTACCCTTGTGTTGAGATCAAGTTGCTCCACTCCCACCATATGAAGCTTGATCTCTAGCCTTCCCAAGTTGCTTTCCACTCAATCCTTTCTTCCACCACAGCCAAATCAGTGAGGAGAGTTGAGTGTTGGGGAGATTATCATTTGAAGCACAAGAGCAAGGAGTTCATCATCATCTACAACATCTATTACCTTTTGGAGGGTGGTGCCTCCTAGATTGGTTAGGTGTCGCTTGGGAGCCCCCGTCATCGAGATGTGGAGTTGAACCAAGAAGTTTGTAAGGGCAAGGAGATCGCCTACTTCGTGAAGATCTACCCCGAGTAAGGCTAGCCCTCCGTGGGCGTAGGCCATGATGGAATAGACAAGGTTGCTTCTTCGTGGACCCTTCGTGGGTGGAGCCCTCCGTGGACTCTCGCAGCCGTTACCCTCCGTGGGTTGAAGTCTCCATCAACGTGGATGTACGATAGCACCACCTATCGGAACCACGGGAAAAATCATTGCGTCTCCAAATTGCGTTTGATCTTCTCCACTTCTCTTTTGCATGTGTAGTGTGCTACTTGACTTGTGTGTTATGCAAAATCTGCCAAAATCTGTCCTTGATAAAAGACAGAATTTTTATCTTGTCGAGTAGTCTAATCACCCCCCTCTAGACACTCTCACCTTCTTCGATCCCTCAATTGGTATCAGAGCTTTGGTCTCCACTGCTTTGGTTTACACACCATTGGAGGAAGATGGACGTGTCTACGTTTGGGAGTATTAGCCATAGAGTGCCTATTCTTAATGGAGTGTCCTATAACTCGTGGAGGACTGAAATGCTTAGTATCTTTAAGACGTACAATTTGCGCAAATATGTTGAAACCCCCTATGTGCCTCCATTTGACCCCTTGCACCCTACCATGGATGAAGAGCTTGATTTGCTTCGTAACCTTAGGACTGTAAATCTTATCATTAGAGGGTTACCCGATAACTTGCTTAAGCTCGTTACAAACTTTGAGTGCGCCTATGCTATGTGGAAGTTCTTGGAAGAACTTTATCCGGACTACTCTTTGAGAGGTCTTGATGAAATTCTATACAAGACTATTGAATTTGATATGATGCGCCCCAATGATCCCAACTTTGATAAATGCTTCTTTGAGCTTCGTGATCTTATGAAAAAGAAGGGTGATCCCGGTCTTATCAATGTTTTAATTAGAAATGCTCTTGTATTGCATTCCGAAGATTATTGTCACATTGACAAAACTAATGCAAGTAGTTATCAAATTGACCTAGGTGTTGATGATGAACAATCTATGGGTCAATATGATGATGAGCATGAGCATGATGATTACTCCGATTCGGACACCGAGCTAGACAAGATCATGAAGAGTCTCAATCTTATGGCAAATCTGAGAGACTACATGTCCGGCGGAAAAGAGTGGATTCTTGATAGTGGATGCACCGACCACATGACCGGAGACAAAGACATGTTTCGAGAGCTTGCAAAGAACGATGGTCCACGCAAGTATGTGACTTTTGGAGACAACTCCAAGGGTAAGGTACTTGGCCTTGGTAAGGTGGCCATATCTCATGATAGCTCTATTCAAAATGTCATGCTTGTAGAATCTCTTGGATACAATTTACTTTCCGTGTCTAGATTAGCTGACTTTGGATTCAACGTGCTATTCACCGAAGTAGATTGCCAAGTGTTTCGTCGTGACAATCATAACATGGCGTTTACCGGTATCCGTAGAGGTGATCTATATATTGTTGATTTCACTAAGAAAGCCCAACCTAGAGCTTGCTTCATTGCTAAATCCTCTAAAGGTTGGTTATGGCATAGAAGGCTTGGACATGTTGGTATGCGTAATCTAGACAAGCTGATCAAAGGTGATCATATTCTTGGCGTTAAAGATGTTTTCTTTGACAAAGATAGACTTTGTAGTGCTTGTCAAGCAGGAAAACAAGTAGGTGGAAGTCATCCCGTGAAGAACATCATGACCACAAGGAGACCGCTTGAGCTTCTTCATATGGATCTCTTCGGTCCCAATGCTTACAAAAGCCTTGGTGGTAACTCCTTTGGTCTAGTTATAGTTGATGATTATTCCAGATTTACGTGGGTATTTTTCCTTGATGACAAATCGCAGGTTCAGAGAATCTTCAAAACCTTTGCCAAAAAGGCCCAAAATCAATTTGAGGTGAAGATCAAGAAAGTTCGGAGTGACAATGGAACGGAGTTCAAGAACGCCAATGTAGACTCTTTTCTCGATGAGGAAGGGATTCTACATGAGTTCTCGGCTATGTACACTCCTCAACAAAATGGAGTTGTTGAAAGGAAGAACAGAACGCTCATAGAGATGGCGAGAACGATGCTTGATGAATACAAGACACCGAAGCATTTTTGGGGGGAAGCGGTCGAGACAGCTTGTCATGCTATCAACAGGCTTTATCTTCATAAGCTCCTCGGCAAGACATCATACGAGCTCCTCACCGGTAACAAACCCCAAGTGGGATACTTTCGTGTCTTTGGTTCAAAATGCTATATCCTTGATAAGCATCGTCGGTCTAAATTTGCTCCTAAATCTCATGAAGGCTTTTTTCTTGGTTATGGATCAAACTCCCACACCTACCGTGTCTACAATAATTTCACCCGAAAGGTTGAAGAGACGGTAGACGTGAAGTTTGATGAATCTAATGGCTCGCAAGTAGAGCAAATGCCTATTGATGTAGGAGACAAGGACCCATCGGAAGCTATCCAAGATTTATCTATTGGAAAGATCCGTCCCATGGAAGTGAAGGAGAGTACCTTATCTACATATGTGGAGCCCCCTACCTCACGGCGAGATGAACCTCAAGGCAACATGGAGGCCTCCACAAGTGGAACTCACCAAGATGAGGAAGTGCAACAAGAAGATCCACCACAACCTCCTTCTCCACCGCCTCAAGACAACACCAACAACAATGAAGAAGAAGAAGAGGAAGATGAAGATGATGAGGAAGCTCAGCCACAACCTCAACAAAAGCTATCCCGAGTCCGAGCAAGAGTCAAGAAAAATCATCCCGTGGAACAAATGATGAACGACATCAACTCCGGGAGAATTACTCGCTCTAAAACTCGCTTAGCTAACTTTTGTGAGCATTACTCATTTATCTCTAGTATTGAACCTATGAAGGTAGAAGAAGCACTTGAAGACCCGGATTGGGTGAACGCTATGCACGAAGAACTACACAACTTCGAGAGGAACAAGGTATGGACTTTGGTAGAGAAGCCCAACGATGATCAAAACATCATTGGAACCAAATGGGTGTTTCGGAACAAACAAGATGAAGATGGACAAGTCATCCGCAACAAGGCTCGTCTCGTAGCTCAAGGTTACACACAAGTCGAAGGTATGGACTATGGTGAGACCTATGCCCCCGTTGCTAGACTTGAGTCCATTCGCATTCTTCTTGCTTATGCCAATCACCATGATATTACTCTCTATCAAATGGATATCAAAAGTGCTTTCCTAAATGGTGAAATTGAGGAGGAAGTATTTGTGAAACAACCTCCCGGATTTGTGAATCCCAAAAAGCCTAATCATGTTTACAAGTTGCACAAAGCTCTTTATGGTCTTAAACAAGCTCCTAGAGCTTGGTACAAATGTTTGACTAGCTTTCTTCTTGAAAAAGGCTTTGAGATTGGAAAGATAGACTCAACGCTGTTCACAAAAAGGGTTAATGGTGAACTATTTGTGTGCCAAATATATGTTGATGATATTATCTTTGGTTCAACTAACCCTCATTTTAGCA
Organism: Secale cereale; assembly: GCA_902687465.1. Taxonomy (NCBI): domain Eukaryota; kingdom Viridiplantae; phylum Streptophyta; class Magnoliopsida; order Poales; family Poaceae; genus Secale; species Secale cereale. Next base: position 676,483,812 of record LR738715.1, on the reverse strand, counting down.
AGAAGTTTGGACAGCTCATGTCGGAGAAGTATGAGATGTCCATGATGAGTGAACTCAAATTCTTCCTTGGGTTGCAAATCAAGCAATCTAAGGAGGGTACCTTTGTCTCACAAACAAAGTACACCAAGGATCTCTTCAAGAAGTTCAACATGCAAGAAAGCAAAGGTATGAGAACCCCCATGCCTACAAGTGGACATAATGACTTGACAAAAGATGGAGAACCCGTTGATCAAAGGGTTTACCGATCTATGATTGGTTCTCTACTATATCTTTGTGCTTCTCGTCCTGACATAATGTTGAGTGTATGCATGTGTGCCCGATATCAAGCAGCCCCTAAAGAATGTCATCTTAAAGCTGTTAAAAGGATTGTGAGATATTTGATATACACACCAAACTTTGGCATTTGGTATCCTAAGAGGGCCTCTTTCGACCTTGTTGGCTATTCCGACTCGGACTATGCCGGTGACAAGGTTGATAGAAAGTCAACTTCGGGTACGTGTCAATTCCTTGGTCGATCCCTTGTATCTTGGTCCTCCAAGAAACAAAATTCGGTATCATTATCCACTGCCGAAGCGGAATATATTGCTGCTGGTTCGTGTTGTGCTCAATTGCTATGGATGACACAAACGCTTAAGGATTATGGGATACATGTGAGACATGTTCCCTTGCTTTGTGACAATGAGAGTGCGATTAAAATTGGACACAATCCCGTGCAACACTCTCGAACGAAGCATATTGAAGTTCGTCACCATTTCATTCGTGATCATATTGCCAAGGGTGACATCAATCTTAAGCATGTTCGTACTGACAAACAACTCGCTGATATCTTTACAAAACCTCTTGATGAGAAGGTGTTTTGTCGCTTAAGGAGTGAGTTGAACATCATTGATGCTTCAAACTTGGAGTGAAAACTCCATTGATGCATGCAAGGCATGAGCCCTCTTGACTAATCCTTGATGTTTCTCTTATGATGGTGATCATATGTCTTGGACACATTTGCCTCCTTGTATTGCATCTAACTCCTTGCAGGTACTTGGATGATCTACATTCCACAAGATTACCACACACTCAAATCATGAGTAATCTTGTCATTGACCAAGTATCTAGCCCTTTGGGATGTTGAGTTTAAGGAACAAAATTCCACATATCCTTTTGACATCTTATACATCTAGTATTTCACTCTTGTCATCTTGGATATCCTTGAGTATTTCCTTGCTTGCCTAACCCATGTAGGAAGATGAACTACACAAGTGGAAATGGCGCTCCAACTTCACATTCAATGAGCACCTACATCAAGTTTACCTACATGAGTAAAGCAACAACAAGCCCAAGGTATGTTCTTCACATCTTTAAGGAGCTTTGCTCAAAGTCATGAGTACAAGCAGCTTCATAAGATGTGATCACATCGAATGCTTAATCGAAAAATGGCAACCCCATTTTGAGCTTAAATGATGAGTATGACCTATGATCAAATGTCCTCATTTGACTCCTAAGTCAATATACTCAAACATAGGTGACCTTGTCACCGACCTTTATCTAGATGAAGTACATATGTTTTGGAGTCTTTCTATTTTCTCTTGTGTTCTCTCATTGAGTTTTCTTTAAATTAAAAAAAATTCATCTAGGAATCTTTTTCATTTCTATTCTTCTGTCTTTGTAAATATCCTTCTGGCTCTGATCAATTCCTCGAAAATCTTTCACAAATTCATTGCAAATCCTTTGAAACATTCCTCGCAAAGTGAGCTGAATTATTTCTGTATTTCCTTGGAATTAAACTCGGCGTCACCGATTTAAATATTTCGGTCTAACCGAAAAGGATCTACCCTAAGTCCCTGACTTTCGGACCCACCGATCCATCTTAATTCGGTGTCACCGATTTATTTCTTCCAGGATATCATCTTCTGCAGCTCCACTCAATGATTCTCTATGCATGTTCCTTTTTGCCCTGTTGTGATTCTTAAGGATCCCACTCCTTTCTTTCCATCTTTCCTGACCTTCCTAGTTTGCTGTCCTTTTCGGCACTTGATGTCAAAGGGGGAGAAGACTTAGGGGGAGAAGAAGAGCAATCTTACCTTAAGGGGGAGAGAATCACATCAAAGCTTTGCCGTGTTGAGAATTTCTTGTTGTGTTTCACATTGGACATTACAATTGGCGTCATTCTCTTTTGGCATCATTCTTTTGATTTTGCTCTTTCCATCAAACCTCTTGATCTGAGAGAACTCAAAGGGAGAGGAATCCTCACAATTGATATCTTATGGAAAGCAAAATCTCTCAGAGTTCATTGAAAATCTTTTAGTTTCGGAGACATGTTTGCTGACTCAAGCTTGTGCTCAATATGAGACACTCTTTATACATGTCATCCCTGGCTTGGTACTCTTGATGTTCTTGCAGTTGGTTGAAGAAATACTCTTGTGTTATCTAACCTTGTTTTCCCAAGTTTATCTCTTCAGGTACAATGCCAAGGAACCTCAAGGTAAGTATATGCACTTTGCAGAATGTGCATGATGGTGACTTGCTTGTGAATACTTGTTTGCAAGAAATCACCATGCACATATGCATTATCACTCACTTCTTTTCATCTGCTCTGATGCATATAGCCAAGCTGCATGTAGCACATCTTGCTTATCTCTCTTGTGTGCTTGTGGTAGTCCAAAACCATAATTTATGAAAATCTTGCACACTTGTAGGGGGAGCCTGTGTACTACATGTTTGTCAAAGCTTTCGTGATAATTCTGTTTTTCTTTCAATAAGCTTTGATGTCTTGTTTAGTGTGTTGCCATCAATTACCAAAAAGGGGGAGATTGAAAGCACATTTGCTCTCCGGGTGGTTTTGGTAATTAATGACAACATACTTTGTGGTTGGACTAATGCTTTTATCAAGTATGTTTCAGGAAATTCAATCACATTGGCATGGCAAAAGGACTAAAGAAGTGGACCCCTCAAAATGCTAAGGCAAACATTGGCAAAAGCTCAAGACTCCATTTTTGGTTTAGTGATCCAAGATCACATTGAGTCCATAGGAAAAGCCAATACTATTAAAAGGGGATGAGGTTATGATGATGATCTGGTTGCTCAAGTGCTTAGTGATACATCTCCTAAACTATCAGCAACTTTCACTACCATATACACTCATAAGTAATCTCGGTCCCACCGATATTCCAAACTCAGTCACACCGAGATGAACCACCTCAGCCATTAGCCAAACCCTAGTAAACTCGGATTTTCCGATTCTGAACTCGGTGTCACCGAAACATGAGTTGCCAAGGTTCTGTAACCTTCTGTCATCAAATCGGTGTCACCGAGATGATGAAGTCGGTCCCACCGAAACTGGCATGCTCTTGTCTTTGCACGAATCGGACTAACCGAGATTGTATATTCGGTCCCACCGAAAACCCCAACGTTCACATTATTTGAACTCTCGGTCTCACCGAGTTGTCCACTTCGGTCCCACCGAATTTGCTCAAATGTGTGTAACGGTTGGATTTTGTGTGGAGGCTATTTATACCCCTCCACCCCCTCTTCATTCGTGGAGAGAGCCATCAGAAAGAACTACCACTCCTACCTTACATTTCTGAGAAGAGAACTACCTACCCTTGTGTTGAGATCAAGTTGCTCCACTCCCACCATATGAAGCTTGATCTCTAGCCTTCCCAAGTTGCTTTCCACTCAATCCTTTCTTCCACCACAGCCAAATCAGTGAGGAGAGTTGAGTGTTGGGGAGATTATCATTTGAAGCACAAGAGCAAGGAGTTCATCATCATCTACAACATCTATTACCTTTTAAAGGGTGGTGCCTCCTAGATTGGTTAGGTGTCGCTTGGGAGCCTCCGTCATCGAGATGTGGAGTTGAACCAAGAAGTTTGTAAGGGCAAGGAGATCGCCTACTTCGTGAAGATCTACCCCGAGTAAGGCTAGCCCTCCGTGGGCGTAGGCCATGATGGAATAGACAAGGTTGCTTCTTCGTGGACCCTTCGTGGGTGGAGCCCTCCGTGGACTCTCGCAGCCGTTACCCTCCGTGGGTTGAAGTCTCCATCAACGTGGATGTACGATAGCACCACCTATCGGAACCACGGGAAAAATCATTGCGTCTCCAAATTGCGTTTGATCTTCTCTACTTCTCTTTACTACTTGTGCAATTTACTTTCCGCTGCCCATACTCTAGAATTGCATGTGTAGTGTGCTACTTGACTTGTGTGTTATGCAAAATCTGCCAAAATCTGTCCTTGATAAAAGACAGAATTTTTATCTTGTCGAGTAGTCTAATCACCCCCCCCCCCTCTAGACACTCTCACCTTCTTCGATCCCTCACATGTCCCAGGCCCCGGGACGCGGCGGCGAGATGTTGAAACAAACATCTACTCCCTCCGACCCATTAGAGCGTCTTTGATCCTACATGCTCTTATATTATGAAATGGATGTAGCACTTGAAATCAACTTTTTGCTAGTGAAGTTGAATCTGGGTTCAGACTATTTTCAATATAATTGTCTGAAGCACATTCAGTAACAAAGTTGATTCTGCCCGTGAAGCGAATTTACAAATGATTCGAAGCGAACTAAAGCTGAAACAAACGAAGACTTCCATTATCCGAAGGAAATGGCAACGAAAATGGGAAAAACAAAAAGAATGCGCTCTATCATATTCTCTATAGCCTTCTCCCTCACTATTTTTTTTAAAACTAGCCCTAGCCTTTATGTTTAGAGGTTGGGACTTTTAGAATGCACTCTAAACATGAGACCCGATGGTGGAAAGAAAGTTTTAGCTCCACCGAGCTCCCCAACGCCCACATCAATAGTGTCTTTGATCGGACAAAAGGAATTCTTCTATGCACATGATATTTCTGTCCATGGACCCATCTCTGAGATTCGTGCTTCTTTTCGATTGTTCCAGAATTTGTGTTGTTTCAAACTATTTGTCAGGTTTTTCTTCTCATTCTATGGTCATGTATAATAGCACTTTTTTTTTGTTGGTACACAATGAAACATGGTGACACAATTTAAAACTAGAAAATAACCGAACAAATCAGAAAACAATGTTTTACAACAACTAATAAAGTAGCACGAATCTCAAAGTAACCACAGACAATGGATATCATGTGCATGGTAAAAAATAACTCGTGTCGAATGTGCCTCTCCAAAGGCTCGAGCCATCATAAAACACATAATGCGTGCGACCTCCATGTTTTCTACCCGCATTGCCTCAGTTTCCCATCGTCCCTTCCTTTTCCCGCCCACGATGCCCCATTTTTACATTACCCCCTCCTTTCCCAGTTGTCCGTCGCCTACGGCTATTAAACGTCAACATGTCTCACATGCCTCATTTCTCCTCCCTTCGTCCGCCCTCAAATCTGTGGTCGCCTTCGTCTTTTGATTGACGCATGTCACCGAGATGCCCCTCTCTCGCAGTATCATGTGTGGTTCATATGTGTAGCTGTATAGGCTTCCTCTTCATGCACCCCCACCTCTCCCTGACTTTGATGAGGCCGCATGTTGCATGGAGATGGACATAGCACCCCCTCCTAGTTGATGAAAACACCATGTCGTTGCGCCCCTGTAGCCTCTCTTTGCGGAGGCTTGGCTCATCCATCATTGTGGCTTACTCCTCCCTTGTCAACTCCTATGCGTGTGACTTTGATGAGAAACCACGACCTATGTGGTATGTACGACTCAACCAAGGTTGTCGTGGAGATGACCACCGTCAAGGCTGAGGCCAAGAAGAAGCTCGCCACTTGTGTGTAAAGGGACCCCGCCACCACCTATCCGGAATGGGAGACCCCCACCAATTTCGGCGTCAAAGCCAATGACGAGAAAGAGCTTCCCACCTGACCGGATTGAGATCTTGCCGCACCCAATTCTCGCACTCACACCCCGTCTATTGCGTCGTCTACAGGCCAAGGTGGAGCAGCGAAAGAAGGAGAATCCGAACGATGACTACCATGACCGTCCTACATAGTCTAAGAATTTATAGACTACTCATATGTAAACTAGAAGCATGTTTCAATTTTACGAGTAATTCAACATAATCTACATATAAGCAATGTTTTGATTTCAAATTCCAATTTTAAAATGACGCATTTGCATTGCTGTTGAAGCGCTTGAGATCGAAATGTGAAAGTTATTACTGCTTGGAATAAGCGGTTAGCTATCTCAAAAACAATCAAAAAAGAAATGTGAAAGTTATTGGTTAATAATACACCATATACAAGTTGAAATATTTGTATTTGGACACACCTAGGAGAAACACAAGAGAAGAAAGTTATGAAGGTTGTAGTTAGATAATCTGAGTTTGCGTAGTTGCCCGTAACCTTTAGAATAATTTTAATGCACTTTAAAATAGTTTGCAAAGAAATTTCCAAAGTCGTTGTAATAAAAAAGGCGTACCCTGAGGGTGTAGTCTATCTGGAGGCTGCTCTCAACTCCTTCCATTGAAGTGCCCTGGAGATAATAAGTACATCATTGAAGTGCATGCTGCAGAAAACATATGCTTGGAAGCAAATCATGGCTGGCTACTAGCGTGCTAGTATTACACATGATTTAAATAAGTTCATTTCATAGGATGCTTTATTTTTGTCAACCATCTAATGAACACAAATGCCATCCTCCATTTCTAAATAGGTACTTCAACCAACTATCTAGATTTTTTCTAAACATGCCACATCAGCAAGTTATGTATGATCGCCACATCGTCAATTTGTTATCTCATGCATGTGGTGTGGTGTGTGGAGAATCATCTATTCCTAAATAGCTGCCCCCACTAGTGATTTTTCCTACTAGAGTTGCAAATATACCTTGGTTTGAATGTTTCCAAAATTGCATAGGACTAGTACAACAACTGGAGATTTGAGATTTGCTTCCTTTTGCATTTGGCTTTCCTCGCCGGTTTCTACAATTGTACAATCTTGCTGCTAAAGCAGTGCATCTTTGAATGAATCGTTAGGTTGCAACATCCCTATTCAATGGAATGCCCAAGGAGACAAATTTGGTATCCATGATTAGTCTACCTGAATCAGCCGGTAACACTCTAAACTCTGAACGCAGAACATGGATGTCGTGTATTTCCATTTGTGCTTCTAGGTTCTAACTGTACAACATATTGTAAGCTTCATCGGTCAAGCAATGAAATAACTCTTCTGCACCATCGCTATTGGTGGTGACCGCGGCTAGAAAGCTAGTTGTTTTGATATTTACTTTTTGTTTTCAGTATATTACTTTCCTCTGTGTTAATTGTGTTATTGATCTATTTGGTATGGTTTTCATGTTGCCGCTTCTACAGTCTCAACTCTTGACCTATTCAGGTGCTACAATAAGTTATCCCTTATCTATTAGATGTGCTACATGGAACCTCCGTCTTTCCTATATGCACAACATACCGTATTGTTTGAGGACTAAAAAGTTCTACCATGTTTACCGAATAATCTGATACAATCATTGGATCCAAAACCTCTCAGTTTCCTTATGTATCAAGCACTCGAGCCTTCAAACTACAATAAAATACTATTACTACCATCGCACATATATATGTCCATTCAATTAGTTTCATGCATATTATGCATACATATGCCAACTGTTGCAATATGCATCTTAGATTCTTCTTTCCTCATACAACATCTCCCCAAAGTTTGATAGAAGTTCGACGCAACGCGCCTACTAGTTAACTAAAGGTAGCACTACAGATTAACTGTTCGTAGTTGGATTAAAAATTGATCAGAGAAAGTGAAAGGCAACGACCTGCATATAACTATTGGGCATGGGCTTTCTCTATTCCTAACTATCGAATCCATTTAAAAAAATTCTAGATGGGTACAGGTGTTCTTTAGCTGGGCCTAACTAAATAAAAGAGAGACAAGACTATATAATAATCGATTTGAGATGTTATTTTCATTAAATACTTTTGTTTAACTTATTACAAAAATTCCCCCGACATTAAACTGGTAGCTTAATACTATTTATGTTTGCAGTGTGGTAACAATATTTCAAAACTAAATGTCTACGAGCTTTTTCGGCAGGCTAGACTCCAACGAGAAGACCGTCCATACCAAGATGTTAACTACTTAGGGTCAGTTCTTTTGGCAGCTTAAAAAATAAGCCGCCTCCTCCCCAACTTTCTCTATAAACCGTCTCTCTCATTCATTAGAGCTTCTGAACTAGTTATCGGATAATTAACATAGAAGCCTCAACAAATATTAGAAGCAATTTATTTTTTAAGCTGGGAGAGGCAGCTTATTTTTTAAACCGCCCAAAAGAACTGACCCTTAATCCCTTTCTATGATAAACTACTTAATACCTTCATAAAGAGGTCGACCTCCGGCTCGGGTCGGATGCCGGCCTCCTTCTCCCTCCTCGCCAGCTCGGTTAGGAGATCTGCATTCGAATATATTTGTCCCCGTCATTACAATCCTTAATCATTTGCCACCACTTGTCGAAATGCCAAGCCATCAAGGCCATGAAGTCGGTGAAGGTCTATGTACTTACCGTATTTGGTGCCGACGCCCTGGCACCTGGCCGAGAAGTCGAGTGTCTCCTTGACGGTCATCACGCCGACATGCACATCAGTCTGGCTGATGTACGCCGCCGTCTTTTGTGGTACAAACTTGTCCAGCGGGTACCCGTTGTAGGCCACCTCACCGTTGCACCTCAGCGACGGGTCCAGCTTGCCGGCTAGGGCCAACAAGAGAGTGGTCTTCCCTGATGACGGCGGTCCCAACAGTAGCGTCATCCTCGAGGGTCGGATGGCGCCAGAGACGTCCTTCAGGATGGTGAGAGTCGCCTGCCGGCCTAGCCGCAAGCCGAGGAGGCCTAGGGCGCCCTCCGCAATGTTGCGTGTCGTGTTCAACAACGTTGGCAACGCGCGACTACCCACTTGGCACTGCGCCTGCACCGTCAGTCGCTCAAACCGCACCTCCACTATTGGGAGCTCGATGCCCACCCTACATGGATGTGCGATGATTTTCAGCTCGGATTTCCCCCCATGGAAACCTCTCTTTTTTCTAAAACTAACTCCTAATAAGCCACATCACTCTAGAAAGAACAATTGTTACACATTAAATCGAAGATCTATCAACTGTTACAGTTGGACCTACAAATAGTCATCTATATATGGGGAAAGACACGTTCCCTACTGAAAACATATCTCTTCACAGAAAGGTATATTAGAAAAAGAATGGAAAAAGTGCAATTATTACTAGACGGATAAATTCTAAAATAAACCTTGAATTGGTAGACGAAAGTAAATCAAACCTTGAACTCCTATTTTAAACCTTGAGCGCATTGTCAAACAAGGATTCTCGACGTGGCACCCCAAACCCGGGATTGTTGGCTGCACCAGGCGCAAAGCGTGTAATTTCTGTAACATGCTATAAATACCAAAAAGGAGGGACGACTGGAGATCGTACTTGCGACATGGCATCGCTAAACTACTACTGCTAGCGGCTCTGATAGTTGTTCTTGATAAATTAGAAGCGGAAAGCATTTATAACCACATAACGCGACGTCCAGATTTGAATTTTTGTCGGAATTTTTCGATGCATTTTCTTGAAAATTGTTAACAATTTTGTACTCCGAACATTTTATGGATATTTTGGAATTATGAACCTTTTTGATAAATACCAACAAATCTGAAAACGTGAACCCTTTTTTAAATCTCCAAAGATTTTTTAAGTGCAAACACTTCAAAAACAGATGATTTTGAATCTTGAACAAAATTTTGAAGTGCAACCAAAGTTTGAAAATTTGTTCCCAATTTTTAAAAAGTTAGAAAGTGTTCACACATTAAAATTTTGTTCAGTTCTCAAGTTTGTTAGTGTTTTCAAAAATTGTTTGTATTTTTCTAAAAGTGTTCGAAATTTAAAAAATGTTACGGGATTTTAATTTTAAAAAAATTTCTTCTCTGTATTTTCAGATGCGCGTTACAATAAAAAAACATGCATATTCTCTGCTTTTTTAGAACTGCGTATTTTCAGTTTTTTTTTTGAGACAACTGCGTATTTTCAGTTGTGCGTTACAATAAAAAAACACGCCTGGTGGGCCGGCCCAGTCTGGCCGTAGGCTTAGCCACCACGTGGACAATCCCCCTTTATACACGCTCAGGTTCAGAATAGACCGGGATTAAATAGTTCGGTGTGCTGATTTCGGGAATTCAAAGTTCAGGGTTTAATTTGACTTTTGGGTACAAGATCAAGGTTTATTTTGGACTTTTTCCTTATTTTTTTTGCAATTTTTTTTAGGTAGCTTGCCAAGCTGATCGCTTGGTGGACTTTTTCCTTACTAGACTAACAGGTTACAAAATTCAGTTGGTAACATCCCAAAAGACGTGATCGTTAAAAATGCTTTAACTATTGCTAGAAAAAAATGCTAATGTACCTAAAAGTAATAATATTTCAACATCAACAACATTTGAACTTTGTAACTCCGCCAAAAACGTAAACTATATATGTGAATATTTCAAAATAAACTTAAAAAATATAATAATACATGCAGCAAGGTGTGGGCTTTGCATTGCCAATTTCGAAGTGGTGGAGCCATGATCGTTTTGAAAATTTGAAAGTTAGGATGATGAATATGGAGTTCAATACTTACCTACTTCTACAGTTGATGTAATACAAAACTTAGATTAAATTGTAAAAAAGGAAAGATGGTCCCAAGCATTTTGGACTGTTCATAATTTATCATCCAAGGATCAAGACTGAACGTGGTGACCAATTTGCCTTCCAAGAGGTGATAGGTCATTCACGAGAGGTAGGTTAACCACCGTATTTATATTTGGTAAGTGTTAGGAAAGGAAAATCGTAAAGATATTACTACCATAACAATATATAGAGCGTCCGAGGAAAAATGCTATATTATTGCATTCCTATTTTATGTGATTAAAACCGAGGAAAATGAAGTTATTGCATTCTTAATTTGTGCAATTAAAGGCATTAAATGTTGCGGTTATTGCGATGCTAGAGAATAATGTGATACAACATCAAATATGAATGATATTATACTTTCCATATGTACTACTGTAATCGTTAAAAATAAAACACTTATGTGGTTAAGTAAAATGACGATCTTTGTCGAACAAACGAGACATGCTATAACTTTTTTTGTCGAAAAACAAAACGAGACATGCCATAACAGTGGCTAGCATGGTTGTGTAAAACGATGAACTTCATAAAACAAACGCGACATGGTTAAGTAACACGAGATTAAATTGGGATGGGAGATTCAAGAGAAAAGACATTTTTTTCCTGTGATGGTCTCAGGGTAAGAGATGATAGGTTGCAGCTTTCTTAGTTTCCACAGTACAGCGATATTTCAGTCCATCGGGGATTCGGGGTTCAAGTTTTAGATTTGACATTGGTGCTCATATTATTCCTAAATTTATTTCATGCTTCCGTCGATGTTCATTCACTGAGAGGAGATGTTCCCGTCGACCGCAAGACGTTTGTGGTGACTTTGTAAAATCTAAGATGATATGCCGACTCAGTCTCTCTGAGGTGCTCGTAGGGGTAAGATGTGCGTATCTGTGTTTATAGAGGTGAGTGTATGCTCGTGTATGTGAGCGACTTCGATTAAAGTGTGCTAAGAAAAACCAAAGGTTCAGATCTACTCCACCTCTTAACGAGAGGGGTCATGTTAAAACTGCCCAAGAAAAAACATTCTGTTGGATGCGCCCCGGATCTTGTTGTTTAAGTCAATCGAAGGCCAAAAAATCGAATGTAAAAAATGAAGTTATTGGGAGAAAAAAAAATGAAGTTACAAGGTAACTTGATGAAGCAGGGGGCTGCAACACTGCACCGGCGCTGAGCGGAGTAACGTACCTGTCGATGCGGTCGCGCAGCTTCTGGAGGAAGCGCCGGTTGTCCTCGTCGGCGACGCGGAAGACGCGCTCGATGAACTCGTGCCGATCGCTGTCGTCGAGCCTCCGCACGTCCACCTCCTTGTACTGCTGCTGCTTGCCCTGCGCGGGCGCCTCGGCCGAGAATATGGCGGTCCTCATGCGGCTGTAGGTGGGCAGGCGCTCGATGGCGGCCCAGCGCAGCGCCTCCTCCTCGTCGTCAGCGGCGCTGGCCCTACTCCCGCCGCCGCCGTGCAGGAACGCCTCGTCCACGCCCCAGTTCTCCGCCCCCATGCCGCGGCTGATGCTCCGGCTCATCCGCCGCCCTGAGTCCCACACCCGCTCCATCGCGCCCGGCGAGCTTTGATTATCCCGCGCGCGCGATCGGAAGAGGGCTGCGTAAGATAGCGCTAGACTGTGAGCTCGATCGGTTTGCGTTTGCGCGCGGCGAGTGCCATGCGCATGCGCGCCAAGCCGAAGGCCGAGATGAGAGCGGGAGCCGGAAAAGAGAAGGAAGAGGAGGCGACTGGGCTAGCTGAGGGCGGAGTCGAGGGGTGGTGCGCCGCAGTTATATGCACCAGTGGCGCGTGAGGTTGGCGATGTGCTGGTTCTCGTTTTTGTGGGCTCGTTCGTGGGGATGCGGTTGACTCTGGTGGGATGGGGTTGAGTCGGATTGGAACCGGTCCCTTCTCCCGCTTCTGTCACGGTAGATGGCGTTGGGTTCACGGAGTACGTGGCCCAGCGCCCGGCGGGGTGGAGCGGCCGGCCTGGTTTCCGTTTTGCTTGTGATGCATTTGATTGCTCGCATTAGAGCATTGCGTCATAAGACACGTACCACGTGCCGGTCGTTTTCGCGCGCTTCAGCGGCAGCGGGAAACTGGGCGCACATGAAAATCTTGCGCGCGCGGGAGAAAGCGGACGGGCGCGCGTTAGATTTGACTCACCGTTTCCGGCGCGTCTATAAATTACGACGCTCGCCACACACCATTCCATCGCTATCCACATCGCCTCGCTCCCTCTATCGCTTTCTCGCCTCGCCGCCGACGTGCCACCACCGCGCCACTATGTCGTCGCGCCGCCAAGGAGCTTCGGGCTACCGCGGCGTCCGCGTGCGCCCGTCCGGCACCTACTCCGCCGAGATTCGGTCCGGCGGCGTACGCCTCCGCCTCGGCACCTTCAACACCGCCCACGAGGGTGCCCGCGCGTACGACGCTGCGGCGTGGCGCCTCCGGCGCTTCTGTTGGGAGATGAACTTCCCAGACGTGGCGACGCGGGAGCGGGCGCAGGAGTTGGCGCCTCCCCCGCGGCTTATCACCGACGAGGATCATCGCGAGAACCGGAGGCGGGAGCGCCGTCTCAGCCTGGCCGAGATGGATGAGGAAGCCATGACGTTGTGGCGCCAATGCTTCCCGCAAGACATCATCAACGAGCAACAGTTCTTCGCCGAGAGGAGGGCGGAGAGGGAGGAGAGGAGGGTGGAGCAAGCCGCTTATCGCGAGGACAAGCAAAGGAGGAAAGCGACCGCTGTCGTGGAGTTGTCACGGCAGATGTCCGAAGGAAAGGATTTAATTGTGGAGCCATAGCAACGTGGTTAGTATAAAAGGGTTAAAACGGGACAAGAGACACGGGAAGTTTATACTGGTTCGGCCCCTTGCGGTGAGGGTAAAACCTAATCCAGTTTGAGGTGGAATTGCTGGGGTTTTGATTGCGAGGGAGCAAATACGCTTGCCTGGCTTTCGATCTGTTGTTTTCTTGCCCTAAGCCGCTGCCGGGTCGTCCCCTTATATACACGGGTTGACGCCCTGCGGCTTACAGAGTCCCGGTCGGCTCGTATAACATGTCCGGCCCGGTGACTCATCGTTACATGCCTTATAATACAAGTTAAACATACATGGCGGTTTACACTTACGGGCCTTAAGCCACTCTGGGTTTTGGGCCTTTTATACGTTACTCATCTTGAACCGCCATCTTCAACATGCTTCTGGGCTTGGCCAATGAACCGCCATTGGGTAACCCGGCCCCTCCTGGGCGGGTCATGTCAAATAGTTATATCCCAACGTTAGGCCCCAGGTTGATTTGAACTTGTCCATATCAATCTTTCTTCATCTTCTCGCGAGATATCGTAACCCACCATGATGTCAGTCTTTGAAATTGTGGTAACCCGCCATGACGTCACCTGTCATTCACTTTTTGAATTGCTCAAATCTTAACAAATCTCTACATTTACTGAAACTCCGACAATCAAGGCGCTTGCACTGTTACATATCTGTTTTTCAGTCTCCTCAATTCCCGCGCGTGATCTTTATCCATTCACCTTATAAATAGGGCCAGGGGTTCCTTTCCATTTTTTTCCTTGCCTCTTCATCTCCATCTCCTTCCTCGCGACGCCTACACACAGAGCTCCGCCGGCGCCGCCAGTCTCCGTCTTTTCCTCAACGTCGGCCGCTGCATCAACCTGATTTGACCAGATTTCATCCGCGCGCCGCCGCCGTCATCAGCCCAGGTAAGTTCTCCTCTCTCTTCCTCTCTTAGATCCATTAGGGTTCTTTACGAGTTCTTCGGAGTTCGTCCTCCTTCTTGCCTGCAGTTGCGATTTTGAGTTTGAACTTGATACTCCTCTGTGCAATTGTATTCATAATGTCTTTTTCAATACTGTAATATCTCATCCGCATGAAAAAAATGATCTAAATCCATGAACTGCTTCATACTGGTACTTAGGTATGATTGTTCGCCGTTTAGCACCTATAGATCCAAGTCAGAATATTAGTCTGCGAAACTTGCGCGGTAGCATTTTTAACACTTGTCTTGATCTCAAAATACGTCCTCATTGTAATAGATCTCATCTGAACCTTCTTGCTTTCTCGCCGCCACCACCTTAATTTTAGGTTTTTTACTTTATTTTCCTGACCTGTTGTAGATCCAAAATTGCAGCTCCAATCTGTGAAACCTGTTTGTCTCAATACTTAGTAAAATCTGCTTTCTTGAGTATCAGTGCTTGCCATGGCGGCTTATCTCACCGGTTTATAGTTACCCATATATCATTAGGCCCCATTTAAGCCGCCATGCTGAACATACGCTGTAGTCTGATTTCCGGCTTAATGAACCAATTTTGAACCGGCAAAATGTTTCCTTCTTTTAGGCTTCTCTGTTCACAATGCCGCCGAAGACAGTCACTACGTGCAACTGGGTTCCTTCTGTTGTCACCGAGGCTATACTTGATGATTTTGTCAAAATTGGGTATTTGCCGAAAAAATCTGTCATGCATTACCGCGCCCCTAAGCCGGGCGAAGAGAGTCCTCATCCAAAGGAGGATGAAGTTATTCTCTTTACTGATCACATGAACCGGGGCTTTTCACCACCCGGCTCTAAGTTCTTCCGGGATGTTCTACACTTATTTGAGCTCCACCCACAAGACATCGGACCAAATTCCGTGTCGAACATCTGCAACTTCCAAGTCTTCTACGAAGTGTATCTTCAAGAGGAGCCCAGCATCGAGCTCTTCAGAGAATATTTTTATTTAAACCGTCAAAATGAGTTCATGAACGAACCCAGCTTGGAGCTTGGCGCCATCTCAATTCAACGAAGAAGAGATTCTATCTTCCCCTATGCTTGTCTGCCGAGTCACCCCAAAGATTGGAATCAAACATGGTTTTATTCCAAAGACGCCTCCCCGGCTGATGAGAATCCGCTGCCGGGTTATCGTTTCCAGCGTTTGGACCCAAAACATCCTCTTGCTGAAAAACTTACCGCCGCGGAACGCAAAAAACTTGCTCCCACTTTTGCCAAGGTCAAGGCCCTACTGGGAAATGGGCTAACCGAAATTGACTTGGTCTAGTGTTGGATTGCGTGGCGAATCATTCCTTTGAGCCGTAGGCCCGGCTTAATGTGTGCTTATACTGGTGAGACCAAAGATCCATTACGCCACAACCCCGAGGACTTGACTGAGGATACAATCACAGAAATGACCAAGACCCTACTGAACGAAGGCCTGGGAGACTGCATCAAAGTGGGTCTGAACCCTTTCTGCAAGCTTAATCCGGCACCGAATGTGAGCCTTAACTTTAATTGTTCTTGCTTTCTTATTTGATTCTCCCGTCAACTCAACTGTACCGTCTTTCACATGCTAAATCGGATTTCTGGAAGAAGAAATATGATCATGAGGCCACCAAAAAGGCCAGAGCTGTCAAGAAAGCCGCTAAGAAAGCCGCTAGAAAGACAAAGAAGAAACCAAGTACTTCTGAATTGTTTGAACTGAACGACAACTCTGAGTTGGCGGTAGCCCTTGACTCTCTTGGCTCCTTTTTCAGTTATCTTATTGACACTGATTATTGCCAGGACGATACGGGGGCCAACCAGGCTGCCGAAGAAGAGGTAATTACTATATCTTCATGCTCAGAAACCTTGCCAAGACACAAAATTCAATGAGTAACCCGGAAAGTAAGATTTGCACACCCCTTAGCTCATTTGGATCCTCACTTTATTTTGAGGCAATAGCAGCACGAGAACCGGTGTCAAACTCGGAACACCGGAGGTGAAGAGCTGTCCTCTGGCTTACCAACTACTCCAGCTCGACGGAAACGTCAAAATGAGGTCCTTCCGCACTCAAACTCTCTTTACCCGCTGGCGGGTCTCATTCGCCAACCACTGAACTCTTCCGATTCGAACTACCAGGAGGTTTCTCGCTCTTCCTCGGGCGATTCATCTCAGATCCAACTGTCGCCTTTCAAGACTGCCCCAGGGTAACAATTATTCCCTGTACTGTTCTTCCCTTGTACCTTTATAACTTTGTACTGATTTGTCATGATTTGTGCAGTTGTCAAGCCAAGCTCATCAAGAAAGCCAAAATGATTAAACCGACAACTGATCCTAAAATCATTGAGCCGGAGCAGCAAATCTCAGTCACAAATGTTGAAAAACCAACGGAGGAAACTACTCACAACACTCCTCCTGAAATTCCCGACGTCTCTCTTGATCACACCAATACCACATCTGTGAATGCTGAATCATCAACTCCAACTAAGCCGGCAGAAAAGCAGACTGACGACGTGATGATCACTGGCACCGGCTTTAGAGAACCGGGCAATCCAACTGTTTTGGCCAAACATACTACCAAACAAGAGCTTGCTGAGAAGCAAAAAGTGAAGTTTGATATGACTCATTATGCGCAACTAAGCAGTAGTGAAGTGCTTTCCGGCTATCTCAGTCAAGTCCACAGCAGCCGTGATCTTGAAATTGACATGGTGAAGCAGATGCATCAGAAATTTGAGGTATGAATCTTGACTAAATCATGTACATCCTTCCACCCCCCAAGTCTATTGGATATGATAGAATTGAATATACTGTAGACTTAGAATAGCATTAGTATTTTTCATAGAATTCTTTCAGAGTCAGCATACATCTTTATAGGAAATCTAACTTTGATGAACGTTGCCCCTGTAGCCCCCAAGGTCCGGCTTAGTTAGTATGAATGAGTCGGTCCTATTCTTCATTGTGTGTTTCTAGAACTTGCCTGTATACCCTTCATAAGCCGACAGTGAATGTTTACAGTACCATCGGTTTAGCATAGATGAACAATAAAAAAGAAGAAATACGCATTAGCCCCCAAGTGCCAAGTACTATTGCTTGCAAAGTGCTTGGGACTTTATTGATATGAACCGGCACATAAAGAACACTTCAGCAGCCATTAGCCCCCAAGTGCCAACTGTTGTTGCTTGCAAAAGGCTTGGGACTTCAATTCTTGTAACCCAGAAAATAATGTATTTCGTAACTCCTTGTTTATACAGGATACCACTGCTGAATTGCAATCGCAGTTAGATGATGCAAAGGGCCGGCTGAAGTTTCAAGAATCTGAGACCCAAAAGGTTGAATCAAAATTTAATTTAGTCTGACTGAAATGGAAGAAATGAAAGCCAAGTTTGAAACGGAGAAAACTGCTTGGGCTGAAGAAAGAAACGCCTTGATACAGCGAGCCGAAAAGGCGAAAGCAACTCTTGAAGAGGTGACCACTAAGCTCACCGGCTTGAAGCACTGTGTATCTCAAATGGTTTCATCTATCTTTGGTAAGCCGCCTTGTTGACAATTGAATCTTTCCTTTGATAGCATAAGCCACCGCTAATCAATTTTTAACTTATATAGGCCACCGGAGCAGCAATCTTGCCAAAGAGACGCTCGTGAAGCTTAAAGCTTTTTATACACTTGTTGAACAGTTACATAATGGAGCTCAGCGCGCATTGGTTACCGTCTCTCCGTCCAACCAAACACCAACTCTTTTAATAGATATCTTCAATAAGCTTTCTGAGCTGCCTGTCAGGTTTGATGAAATGAAGCGGTTGTCTGCGAGAGTCGGCGCCATAACTGCTTTAAGCCGGGCCAAGGCGTGGCTACCAGAGTTAAACCCAGCCGACTTAGCCACTGGCTATCCCAGTATGAAAGAAGATAGCATGGCTTTTGATAAACAAGACTTTGCTGCCTGTGTCAAAGAGATGCGTCCTCTGGCTAGCCTGATTGCTAGTGAAACAGATCTGTCAAGATATCAGCCGGCTTACAGCATAGAGAACCAAGAAATGCCCACTCCGGCTTACAAAGTGATGGAGCTAATCCCTCCAATTAGTAAGCATACTTTTGTCCCTGAAATTGACCCGTCTGAACTTATTGATAATGAGGCTGAATTTGAAGCTTTGGCTGGCGTCAATTGGTCGTCTTCAAACTTTCAGATAGAGGAGGAAGAAGAACAGGAGAAGGGTAACCCAGAAGCTTCAAAGCAGCAAGGCCAGGAAGAGTGAAACGCCGAGCGATTTACATATTTGATCCTTTAGAGAATACTTGATTTTGATTGGCTCATGGAGTCGTGTAATAGGGTAGTAAAACTTTATTCTGTCGTGCCCTTGTGCACGGTTCTGCTTCTGCATAATACTGTTGATCCGCCAGTTGCACAAACACAACTTTATGCTTATAGCAGTGCTGACTGATGAAGATCAAATTAAACCGTATCCTACACATAAACAGATAACAAGTGCCCTGGCGGTTTACCGCCGGGCGGGTCATGGTGCCCGACCGATGCCACTGGGGACAGATAGTCCATAACCAGGGCCGACTTAATTATCATGTTTAATACCATTGAAAAATAATCATACCTGTACTATATGTTTATACTGCCGGCTTATCAGCTCCATGCAGTCAGAGTCTTGTAGAGCTATGGCTCCAAATGTAAGATTGTTATCTTCTGGCGTCTTAGAGCCGATCATTAGGTCGGGTTGCATAAACCCAGAGGTGGTTCAAATGAGCCATAAGTAGAGGCAGCTTGGACTTACTTGCAAAAAACGTACGGCAGAAGAAAAGTCCACGAATAACAAAAAACCAAAGAAGAGATCAAAAAACATCTGAGGCTTTTGCAGGCCGCCAAGCCAATGGTTCTTCTTCAATGAAACTAGCCTGTTGGCCCCTGGAAGGTATGCGTGTGCTGTGAGCCGGCTCTCACAGTACCAAATCGACATTTGAATCTAGACAAGTACAGGTCTTTGCTTTAAAGATAGACTTATCTAGAGTGCGCAGGTCAGAGTTGCATCTTGCATCATAGGCCGATTTATCAAAGTTTCAAGGAAGGCGACTTTTTCAGCCTGGATCTATCCTGACTATCTGTAAGCCATGCTCTCACATGACAGTCGGCGTTCAAACCTTAGCAAGCTCAAATCTTTGGTCGAATACGCCTTATAAGATTGATTGCCAAGAGTTTGCCGGGTCAATCAAGATGACCTGATGGAGTTGAAGCAGCTGGGTACAGGTAGGATGACCCACATATTATGTTCTCTTTGGTCGAATACGCCTATTTTGAACATAACCTAGTCAAAAGGGTAGTAATGATGTGTTCTCTTTGGTCGAATACGCCTATGTTTGAATAGGAAGCCCCCAAGTGACATACTTGTGAATTGTTCTCATCGAGGACCTATGGTTGAGCTATGCTATGCATCCAACTCTCTTTGGTCCCTGCAATTTGGGCGTTAAGCCTCTTAAGTAAACATGTAGGATGATGACAAAGACTCAGCTTCGAGGAAGTGACAAACGACAGAGGCCCTGAATTATCAGGGATGCCGGCTTTATTATATTGTTCTAATATTTACATCATCAAACTATGTACATCATGAGAGCCGGTGGCTCAAGTATAGTAAGGCCGAAGATGAGCAATATTCCACGGCCGACCGATCTCCTCCTCTGATGTGCGTGAATCTTTGTGCTCCCGAACGTCAATCAGATAGTATGACCCATTATGCAAATTCTTGTTGACGACAAAAGGTCCTTCCCAAGGCGGTGATAGTTTATGCATATCAGTTTGATCTTGGATGAGCCAGAGTACTAAGTCGCCTTCTTGAAAAGTTCTGGTCTTGACCTGGCGGCTGTGATATCGTTGTAAATCATGTTCATAAATCGTTGAACGGGCCGCCGCAAGCTCACACTCTTCATCCAACAAGTCCAATGCATCCTGACATGCCTTCTCATTATCAGCTTCAACATAAGCCGCCACTCGAGGCGAATCATGACGGATATCACTAGGAAGAACCGCCTCAGCCCCATAAACCATGAAGAAAGGTGTGTAACCTGTAGATCTGTTGGGTGTTGTATTGATGCTCCATAACACCGAAGGTAACTCCTCCACCCAACAACCCGGCGTTCTCTTCAAAGGAACCATAAGCCGGGGCTTGATGCCTCACAGAATCTCTTGATTAGCCCGTTCCGCTTGACCATTAGATTGAGGGTGAGCCACAGAGGAGACATCAAGTCGAATATGCTCGCATTGACAAAATTCCCTCATAGCACCTTTGGACAGATTAGTGCCATTATCTGTTATGATACTGTGGGGAAAGCCAAAACGGAAAATCACCTTCTTGATGAATTGAACTGTTGTTTCTATATCACACTTGCTAACCGGCTCTGCCTCAATCCACTTGGTAAATTTGCCTACTGCCACCAAAAGGTGGATTTTCTTATCCTTGGACCTCTTAAAAGGCCCGACCATATCAAGCCCCCAAGTCGCAAACGACCAAGTTATTAGAATCATCCTCAATTCTTGAGTCAGAACATGAGCACGTCGTGAAAACTTGTGACAACCGTCACATCTGCTGACCAAGTCCTCAACATCAGCATGAGTCGTCAACCAATAGAACCCATGACGAAAAGCCTTGGCCACAAGGGACATAGAACTGGCATGATGACCACAATCTCCTTCATGGATCTCTCGCGGGATCTCACGGCTTTCTTCAGGTGAAACGCAACGTTCAAACGCCCTTGTAACACTGCGATGGTGCAATTCCTGTTGGGGAACGTAGTATTTTAAAATTTTCCTACGATCACGCAAGATCTATCTACTAGATGCATAACAACGAGAGGGAAGAGTGTGTCTACGTACCCTCGTAGACCGGAAGCGGAAGCGTCAAGTGACGCGGTTGATGTAGTCGAACTTCTTCGCGATTCAACCGATCAAGCACCGAACGTACGGCACCTCCGCGTTCAGCACACGTTCAGCTTGATGACGTCCCACGAGCTCTTGATCCAGTTGAGCTTCACGGGAGAGTTTCGTCAGCACGACGGCGTGGTGACGGATATGATGTATTTACCGGCGCAGGGCTTCGCTTAAGCACTGCAACGGTATGACCGAGGTGTGTTTCTGTGGAGGGGGGCACCGCACACGGCTGGAACAATTCAACTTGTGTGTCTTTGGGTGCCCCCCTGCCCCCGTATATAAAGGAGCAAGAGGGGAGGGCCGGCCGGCCTCCTATGGTGCGGCTAGGGCAATCCTACTAGGAATAGGATTGCAATCCTATTCCTAGTAGGAGTCCATCAAGAAGGAAGAGAGGGAAAGGAAAAGAGGGAGAGGTGGCGCCCCCCCAATCCTAGTCCAACTAGGATCCCTAGGTGGGGCGCCGGCCAGCCTCTATGGGCTGCCTCTCTCCTTTCCTCAAGGCCCACTATGGACCATCCCCCCTCGTAGGGGGTTCCGGTAACCCCCTCCGGCAATCCAGTTAAATCCGAAACTTTTCCGGAACACTTCCGGTGTCCGAATATAGTCGTCCAATATATCAATCTTTATGTCTCAGACATTCTGAGACTCCTCGTCATGTCCGTGATCTCATCTGGGACTCCGAACTACCTTTGGTACATCAAAACTCATAAACTCATAATACCGATCGTCATCAAACGTTAAGCGTGCGGACCCTACGGGTTCGAGAACTATGTAGACATGACCGAGACTCATCTCCGGTCAATAACCAATAGCGGAACCTGGATGTTCATATTGGCTCCTACATATTCTACGAAGATCTTTTATCGGTCAAAACCGCATAACAACATACGTTGTTCCTTTTGTCATCGGTATGTTACTTGCCCGAGATTCGATCGTCGGTATCTCCATACCTAGTTCAATCTCGTTACCGGCAAGTCTCTTTACTCGTTCCGTAACACATCATCTTGTGACTAACTCATTAGTCTTTTGCTTGCAAGGCTTATTGTGATGTGTGTTACCGAGAGGGCCCAAAGATACCTCTCCGACACTCGGAGTGACAAATCCTAATCTTGATCGATGCCAACACCACGAATACTTTCGGAGACACCTGTAGAGCATCTTTATGATCACCCAGTTACGTTGTGACGTTTGATAGCACACAAGGTGTTCCTACGGTATTCGGGAGTTGCATAATCTCATAGTCATAGGAACATGAATAAGTCATGAAGAAAGCAATAGCAGTAAAACTAAACGATCATAGTGCTATGCTAACGGATGGGTCTTGTCCATCACATCATTCTCCTAATGATGTGATCCCGTTGATCAAATGACAACTCATGTCTATGGTTAGGAAACATAACCATCTTTGATCAATGAGCTAGTCTAGTAGAGGCATACTAGGGACACTCTGTTTTGTCTATGTATTCACACATGTACTAAGTTTCCGGTTAATACAATTCTAGCATGAATAATAAACATTTATCATGATATAAGGAAATATAAATAACAACTTTATTATTGCCTCTAGGGCATATTTCCTTCAGTCTCCCACTTGCACTAGAGTCAATAATCTAGCTCACATCGCCATGTGATTTAATACCGATAGTTCACATCGTTATGTGAATAACACCCATAGTTCACATCACCATGTGACCAACACCCAAAAGGTTTACTAGGGTCAATAATCTAGTTCACATCGCTATGTGATTAATACCCAAGAGTAATAAGGTGTGATCATGTTTTGCTTGTGAGAGAAGTTTAGTCAACGGGTCTGTCACATTCAGATCCGTATGTATTTTGCAAATTTCTATGTCTACAATGCTCTGCATGGAGCTACTCTAGCTAATTGCTCCCACTTTCAATACGCATCCAGATTGATACTTAGAGTCATCTGGATTTAGTGTCAAAGCTTGCATCGGCGTAACCCTTTACGACGAACTCTTTATCACCTCCATAATCGAGAAATATTTCCTTAGTCATCCAATTACTAAGGATAATTTTGACCGCTGTACAGTGATCTACTCCTGGATCACTATTGTACCTCCCTGTCAAACTCATGGCAAGGTACACAACGTGTTTTGTACACAGCATGGCATACTTTATAGAACCTATGGCTGAGGCATAGGGAATGACTTTCATTCTCTCTATATTTTTCTGCCGTGGTCTGGCTTTGAGTCTTACTCAACTTCACACCTTACAAGTCAGGCAAGAACTCCTTCTTTGACTGATCCATTTTGAACTACTTCAAAATCTTATCAAGGTATGTACTCATCGAAAGTCTTATCAAGCGTCTTGATCTATCTCTATAGATCTTGATGCCCAATATGTAAGAAGCTTCACCAAGGTCTTTCTTTGAAAAACTCCTTTTAAACACTCCTTTATGCTTTCCAGAAAATTCTACATCATTTCCGATTGACAATATGTCATTCACATATACTTATCAGAAAGGTTGTAGTGCTCCCACTCACTTCTTGTAAATACAGGCTTCACCGCAAGTCTGTATAAATCTATATGCTTTGATCAACTTATCAAAGCGTATATTCCAACTCCGAGATGCTTGCACCAGTCCATAGATGGATCACTGGAGCTTGCACATTTTGTTAGCACCTTTAGGATTGAAAAAACCTTCTGGTTGCATCATATACAAGTCTTCTTTAATAAATCCATTAAAGAATGCAGTTTTGTTATCCATTTGCCAGATTTCATAAAATGCGGCAATTGCTAACATGATTCGGACAGACTTAAGCATCGCTACGGGTGAGAAAGTCTCATCGTAGTCAACTCCTTGAACTTGTCGAAACCCTTTCGCAACAAGTCGAGCTTTGTAAACAGTAACATTACCGTTTGCGTCGGTCTTCCTCTTGAAGATCCATTTATTTTCGATGGCTTGCCGATCATCGGGCAAGTCAACCAAAGTCCATACTTTGTTCTAATACATGGATCCCATCTCATATTTCATGGTCTCAAGCCATTTTGCGGAATCTGGGCTCATCATCGCTTCCTCATAGTTCGTAGGTTCATCATGGTCTAGCAACATGACTTCCAGAACTGGGTTGCCGTACCACTCTGGTGCGGAACGAACTCTGGTTGATCTACGAAGTTCAGCAGAAACTTGATCTGAAGTTTCATGATCATCATCATTAGCTTCCTCACTAATTGGTGTAGGAATCACTGGAACGAGTTTCTATGATGTACTACCTTCCAATTCGGGAGAAGGTACAATTACCTCATCAAGTTCTACTTTCCTCCCACTCACTTCTTTCGAGAGAAACTCCTTCTCTAGAAAGGATCCACTCTTAGCAACAAAGACCTTGCCTTAGGATCTGTGATAGAAGGTGTACCCAACAGTTTCTTTTTGGGTATCCTATGAAGATTTACTTCTCCGATTTGGGTTCGAGCTTATCATGTTGAAACTTTTTTCACATAAGCATCGCAGTCCCAAACTTAAAGAAATGATAGCTTAGGTTTCTCGTCAAACCACAGTTCATACGGTGTCATCTCCACGGATTTAGATGGTGCCCTATTTAACGTGAATGTAGCTGTCTCTAATGCATAACCCCAAAAGCGATAGTGGTAGATCGGTAAGAGACATCATCGATCGCACCATATCTAATAAAGTACAGTTATGACGTTCGGACACACCATTACACTGTGGTGTTCCAGGTGGCGTGAGTAGTGAAACTATTTCACATTGTTTTTATTGAAGGCCAAACTCGCTAACTCAAATATTTTACCTCTACGATCATATCGTAGAAACTCTTATTTTCTTGTTACGATGATTCTCCACTTCACTCTGAAATTCTTTGAACTTTTCAAATGTTTCAGACTTGTGCTTCATTAAGTAGATATACCCATATCTGCTCAAATCATCAGTGAAGGTCAGAAAATAACGATGCCTGCCGCGAGCTTCAACACTCATTGGTCCGCATACATCAGTATGTATGATTTCCAACAACTCTGTTGCTCGCTCCACAGTTCCGGAGAACGGAGTTTTAGTCATCTTGCCCATGAGGCATGGTTCACAAGCACGAAGTGATTCATAATCAAGTGATTCCAAAAGTACATCACTATGGAGTTTCTTCATGCACTTTACACCAATATGACCTAAACGGCAGTGCCACAAATAAGTTGCACTATCATTATTAACCTTGCATCTTTTGGCTTCAATATTATGAATATGTGTATCACACGATCGAGATCCAACAAACCATTTTCATTGGGTGTATGACCATAGAAGGTTTTATTCATGTAAACAGAACAACAATTATTCTCTAACTTACATGAATAACCGTATTGCAATAAACATGATCAAATCATATTCATGCTCAACACAAACACCAAATAACACTTATTTAGGTTCAATACTAATCCCGAAAGTATAGGGAGTGTGCGATGATGATCATATCAATCTTGGAACTACTTCCAATACACATCGTCACTTCATCCTTTAACTAGTTTCTGTTCATTATGCAACTCCCATTTCGAGTTACTACTCTTTAGCAACTGAACCAATATCAAATACCGAGGGGTTGCTATGAACACTAGTAAAATACACATCTATAATCTGTATATCAAATATACCTTTGTTCACTTTGCCATCCTTCTTATCCGCCAAATATCTAGGGCAGTTCCACTTCTAGTGACCATTTCCTTTGCAGTAGAAGCACTTAGTTTCAGGCTTGAGTTTAGCTTTGGGTTTTCTTCACGGGAGTGACAACTTGCTTGTCATTCTTCTTGAAGTTCCCCTTCTATCCCTTTGCCCTTTACTTGAAACAAGTGGTCTGGTTAACCATCAACACTTGATGCTCTTTCTTGATTTCTACCTTCGCCGATTTCAGCATCGTGAAGAGCTCGGGAATTACTTTCGTCATCCCTTGCATATTATAGTACATCACGAAGTTCTACTAACTTGGTGATAGTGTCTAGAGAACTTTGTCAATTACTATCTTATCTGGAAGATTAACTCCCACTTGATTCAAGCAATTGTACTACCCAGACAATCTGAGCACATGCTCACTGGTTGAGCTATTCTCCTCCATCTTGTAGGCAAAGTACTGTCAGAGGTCTTATACCTCTCGACACGGGCATGAGTATGAAATACTAATTTCAACTCTTGGAACATCTTATATGCTCTGTGGCGTTCAAAACATTTTTGAAGTCCCGGTTCTAAGCCGTAAAGCATGGTGCACTTAAACTATCAAGTAGTCATCATACCGAGCTTTTGTCAAAACGTTCATAACGTCTACATCTGCTCCTGCAATAGGTCTGTCACCTAGCGGTGCATCAAGGACATAATTCTTCTATGCAGCAATGAGGATAATCCTTAGATCATGGAACAATTCCGCATCATTGCTACTAACATCTTTCAACTTGGTTTTCTCTAGGAACATATAAAAAATAAACGTGGAGCAACATCGCGAGCTATTGATCTACAACATAGATATGCTAATACTACCAGGACTAAGTTCATGATAAATTAAAGTTCAATTAATCATATTACTTAAGAACTCCCACTTAGATAGACATCCCTCCGGTCATCCAAATGATCACGTGATCCAAATCAACTAAACCATGTCCGATCATCACGTGAGATAGAGTAGTTTCAATGGTGAACATCTTATGTTGATCATATCTACTATATGATTCACGCTCGACCTTTCGGTCTCCAGTGTTCCGAGGCCATATCTGCATATGCTAGGCTCGTCAAGTTTAACCCGAGTATTCTGCGTGTGCAAAACTGGCTTACACCCGTTGTATTTGAATGTAGAGCTTATCACACCCGATCATCACGTGGTGTCTCGGCACGACGAACTTTCGCAACGGTGCATACTCAGGGAGAACACTTATACCTTGAAATTTAGTAAGGGATCATCTTATAATGCTACCGTCGTTCTAAGCAAAATAAGAAGCATAATAAGATAAACATCACATGCAATCAAAATATGTGACATGATATGGCCATCATCATCTTGTGCTTTTGATCTCCATCTCCAAAGCACCGTCATGATCACCTTCGTCACCGGCGCGACACCTTGATCTCCATTGTAGCATCGTTGTCGTCTCGCCAACTATTGCTTCTACGACTATCGCTACCGCTTAGTGATAAAGTAAAGCAATTACATGGCGATTGCATTTCATACAATAAAGCGACAACCATATGGCTCCTGCCAGTTGCCGATAACATTACGAAACATGATCATCTCATACAAAAACTGTATAACTCATCATGTCTTGACCATATCACATCACAACATGCCCTGCAAAAACAAGTTAGACGTCCTCTACTTTGTTGTTGCAAGTTTTACGTGGCTGCTACGGGCTTAGCAAGAACCGTTCTTACCTACGCATACAAAACCACAACGATGTTTCGTCAAGTATGTGATGTTTTAACCTTCACAAGGACCGGGCGTAGCCACACTTGATTCAGCTAAAGTGAGAGAGACAGACACCCGCCAGTCACCTTTAAGCAACGAGTGCTCTTAACGGTGAAACCAGTCTCGCGTAAGCGTATGCATAATGTCGGTCCGGGCCGCTTCATCTCACAATACCGCCGAAGCAAAGTATGACATGCTGGTAAGCAGTATGACTAGTATCGCCCACAACTCATTGTGTTCTACTCGTGCATATCATCTACGCATAGACCTGGCTCATGATGCCACTGCGGGGAACGTAGTATTTTAAAATTTTCCTACGATCACGCAAGATCTATCTACCAGATGCATAACAACGAGAGGGAAGAGTGTGTCTACGTACCCTCGTAGACCGGAAGCGGAAGCGTCAAGTGACGCGGTTGATGTAGTCGAACTTCTTCGCGATTCAACCGATCAAGCACCGAACGTACGGCACCTCCGCGTTTAGCACACGTTCAGCTTGATGACGTCCCACGAGCTCTTGATCCAGTTGAGCTTCACGGGAGAGTTTCGTCAGCACGACGGCGTGGTGATGGATATGATGTATTTACCGGCGCAGGGCTTCACTTAAGCACTGCAACGGTATGACCGAGGTGTGTTTCTGTGGAGGGGGGCACCGCACACGGCTAGAACAATTCAACTTGTGTGTCTTTGGGTGCCCCCTGCCCCCGTATATAAAGGAGCAAGAGGGGAGGGCCGGCCGGCCTCCTATGGTGCGGCTAGGGCAATCCTACTAGGAATAGGATTGCAATCCTATTCCTAGTAGGAGTCCATCAAGAAGGAAGAGAGGGAAAGGAAAAGAGGGAGAGGTGGCGCCCCCCCAATCCTAGTCCAACTAGGATCCCTAGGTGGGGCGCCGGCCAGCCTCTATGGGCTGCCTCTCTCCTTTTCTCAAGGCCCACTATGGACCATCCCCCCTCGTAGGGGGTTCCGGTAACCCCCTCCGGCAATCCAGTTAAATCCGAAACTTTTCCGGAACACTTCCGGTGTCCGAATATAGTCGTCCAATATATCAATCTTTATGTCTCGGACATTCCGAGACTCCTCGTCATGTCCGTGATCTCATCTGGGACTCCGAACTACCTTCGGTACATCAAAACTCATAAACTCATAATACCGATCGTCATCAAACGTTAAGCGTGCGGACCCTACGGGTTCGAGAACTATGTAGACATGACCGAGACTCATCTCCGGTCAATAACCAATAGCGGAACCTGGATGTTCATATTGGCTCCTACATATTCTACGAAGATCTTTTATCGGTCAAAACCGCATAACAACATACGTTGTTCCTTTTGTCATCGGTATGTTACTTGCCCGAGATTCGATCGTCGGTATCTCCATACCTAGTTCAATCTCGTTACCGGCAAGTCTCTTTACTCGTTCCGTAACACATCATCTCGTGACTAACTCATTAGTCTTTTGCTTGCAAGGCTTATTGTGATGTGTGTTACCGAGAGGGCCCAGAGATACCTCTCCGACACTCGGAGTGACAAATCCTAATCTTGATCTATGCCAACACCACGAATACTTTCGGAGACACCTGTAGAGCATCTTTATGATCACCCAGTTATGTTGTGACGTTTGATAGCAGACAAGGTGTTCCTACGGTATTCGGGAGTTGCATAATCTCATAGTCATAGGAACATGAATAAGTCATGAAGAAAGCAATAGCAGTAAAACTAAACGATCATAGTGCTATGCTAACGGATGGGTCTTGTCCATCACATCATTCTCCTAATGATGTGATCCCGTTGATCAAATGACAACTCATGTCTATGGTTAGGAAACATAACCATCTTTGATCAATGAGCTAGTCTAGTAGAGGCATACTAGGGACACTCTGTTTTGTCTATGTATTCACACATGTACTAAGTTTCCGATTAATACAATTCTAGCATGAATAATAAACATTTATCATGATATAAGGAAATATAAATAACAACTTTATTATTGCCTCTAGGGCATATTTCCTTCAATTCCCCATTGACAATCGTCATTGACTTAGACCGCCGGGTTATTTGCCTGGCCAAGATTTCGTCCTTAGGTAACTCCCCCCGGGTCATGTAAGCCAAATATGGAACCGTCCAGTCAGGTATAACATGAAGAGCCACCACCAAATGTGCCTCCGGGTCAGGAACCACAAGGTCCTCCTCCGCGGGTAACTTGACAGACGGGTTAATCAAAACATCCAAAAATGTGTTGGGTGGCACCGGCTTACGCTGTGATCCTAACCGGCTTAAGGCATCAACCACCTCATTCTTCCTCCGATCAATGTGCACAACTTGGTAACCCTTGAAGTGACCCGCAATAGCATCAACCTCTCGACGATAAGCCGCCATGAGCGGATCCTCGGAATCCCAAGTGCCAGAAACCCGCCGGGCTAACAGATCTGAATCGCCAAAGCATCTCACCCGGCTTAAGTTCATCTCCTTGGTCATCCGAAGACCATGGAGCAAGGCCTCATACTCAGCTGCATTATTAGTACAAGGGAACATTAACCGGAGAACATAAGAAAATTTATCACCTCGCAGGGAAGTTAAGACAACTCCAGCCCCCGAGCCTTCTAACTGCTTGGACCCATCAAAGTGAAAAGTCCAATATGTGTTGTCCGGCTTTTCCTTAGGCGTTTGCAATTCTATCCAGTCATTAATAAAATCCACGAGCGCTTGTGACTTGATGGTTGTTCGAGGCACATACTTTAAACCACGGGGTCCAAGGTCAATGGCCCACTTGCCTACCTGACCTGTGGCTTCTCTATTTTGAATGATATCTCCTAGGGGAGCAGAACTCACCACAGTGATAGGATGACCTAGGAAATATTGCTTGAGCTTCCGACTTGCCATGAAGACCCCATATACCAGCTTCTGCCAGTGCGGATACCTCTGCTTGGACTCAATAAGTACCTCGCTGATATAATAAACCGACTATTGAACCGGATACTCCTTGCCAACCTCTTTCCTTTCCACAATAATGGCCACACTAACAGCCCGGCTATTCTTAGCTACATACATGTAACATCCTGGATTTTTCCATTTTCTTTTTCTGATGATTTTTCTTGGATTTCTTGATTTTATTTGCTTTTCAGTGGCTATGTGGTTCTGAAACTTGGGAAGATCACGTCTTCCTAGGTTTTATAGTGGCTTGCCATCCTTCTCATCATCCCAAGACCCTCTCATTTTCATCCTTGACCCAACCCAATAGTCTTTTTCCAGGGAATATTCCTTTTCTATTAAAGGAATAATTCTTTTTGCCCTAGGTTGTGAAGCAACCTATATCTCTGTCATTCTAAAAATTCCCAAATAATTCTCATAAAATGTTTGGGGTCATATCTTGATCAAATATGGCAAAACATTTCATTGCCATGTTCAAAAATAATCCTCCAATAATCATTTTCCTATTCTGCCCTAAATGGCACTTTGTGAAGCAAGTGCTATTTATCTTTGCCCAACTGCCCCCAAACTTGTTGGACATCTTTTCATGTCCATATCATTGCCCTGTGCCAAATTTCAAACTCATTTTCCTAGTAATTATTTTCCAGTGATTTTTCAAAGTTTCTGTCCAGAAAGAAACTTCATGAAGGAAGTATATTCTTGGCATGTCCAAATGAGATGAAACTTGGTCACATCCTTCATTTGATCAAATCATGCATCTTCACCAAATTGGAGCTCATGGAGATCATCTATGTGAGCTCAGCTCCAAATCTTGGTTTCTGGTAAAATTCTCACCTTGTGAAGCAACCCTATTTTACCTTGCTTCATTTCAGCTGCCAATTTACCAGGCCATTCTTACATCTACCTCTACACCTTCCACCAAGTTCTGGCTCAATCCAGCTATCCTTTTACCCTCAGTAAATTTTCCAAGATTCTGTCCAGATTGGAGCATTGTGAAGCAAGTGCCACTTTGGTAGCTCCAAATGGCATGAGGTTTTTACATCAGCTCCATACGGTCAAACAATTCAACTACACCAAATTTCAGCTCATGACATTCAAGTATGTGAGTGCAACATATTAATCTTTAATTCTGACCAGTTTTGCACTTTCTACAGCAACCCTAAGCTAAACTCCTCCTATTAGTCTGGGTTTTGGTGATCTGAGTCACCTTAGTGTAAGCTCATCGCCAGACAAACTCTTTACCAAGTTACCAATCTGGTTTTACCACAGGAAGTTACAAACACCTTTCTATTGTTTTACCATGGAGCCATCTGCAAATCTCTTCTTTGCCCCTGGATCAATTTGTTTCCGCATTTCTTCTAATGGCACCTACGTCATCCTACTGGACATGGTCGGCCACACAAAAGCTCGCCGCTTGCACCAGTGCGCATGGTGACCGCACCTGCGTCAAGCACAGCGCACGTTGTGGAACGGTCGGGCCACTGTGCTCGTCGCCTCCCTCCTCGTCTCGGCCTCAAAGCTTGTCCAGGAGCTCGCCCGTGCTCGTCTGCACTGCCCTGCATCACTGCCTCGTCGCGGCTCACCGGCAGCGCACCGTCACAATAGTGCCACTGCCCTGCACTGCCCCTGACCTCCATTTGTGCACTGCTCAAGCTCTCTTGTGAGCGTCTAGAGCCCTCTCCTCGCCTATATAAGAGACCCTCGACCTTCCCCGCACCTCACCAGCCCCTCCCCCGCTTCATTTAGCCACCAGAACACCTCCATGTCGCCGGAGTTCGTCTCTGTCCGCCATGACTGCCTCGGCCTCGGCCTATTTCTGGCCAAACCAATCCCCCTCTCATCCTCTGGTGATGTCCAACGTGTTCCTCTCGTTCCACTCAGCCGCCCCAACCCCTTGCCCCTCGCCAGAGTCGCCCGCAGCTCCTAGCCCCATCACCACCGCAACCTCTATGTACCTCCTCTGTCGCCGCGGCCCCCATCCATTCCAAGCCTCCCCGACGTTACCTGGCCCTTTGAACGGAACCAGGGCCCTGCCCCGCACCCGCCGGTGGTCTCCGCTCGGCCCGAGATGGCCGGAGCCACGAGTCCCACCGCCGGCAGCCGCCTCTGCCTTCACCGTCCTCCTCCCGTCGCCACTCCTCCTCGCCACCCCGGCGGCCACCGTCCCTCCAGGCAGCCTTGCCTTGGCCCGCTGCGCCCGCTGGTGGCCTCGGCCGGGCGGGAGACGGCCGGAGTCGCCCAGGCCATCGCCGGCATCGCCCCTCCCCTGCTCCTCCTCTGTCCCGCGCGGGGACAGCGTGAGGAGGAAGACGACGACGCCCGTGCCTGCCCCCTGCCCCTGGGTCCCACCTGTAAGCCTCTCCAACCCCGGGCCTAGTTGTTTTAAGTGGAAACGTCTTCTTGAAATGCGTTTTCGTTATATGAAAGCGTATTTCTTTCCTTCTTCGGACCAGATTACGTTTTCTTTCTCAGAAAGCGTATTTTCTGAAATCTGCTTCTATCTTATCCACTCAGGGACCCGTTGATGATAAAAATCTTCACAGATTGGTCCCTCGTGTTCAACCCTTCATATCTTTTCAACCGTAACTCCGAATCAGGTGATTCCAAAGCCCACGTCTTCGTCTCGTCGAGCCCGTTCTATTGGTACCATTTTCACTATGTTTTGACATACTGCAAATGACCATTTTGCCCTTGCCGTAAACAGCCCCCCTCCGAGAGAGAACTATTTCCGACGATTCTTTCCACGATCATTCCAAACTTCTTCCTAGAGTCTCTGTCACCCCAGGCAAGCCACAATACCGACTTGCATGATAGTCATGCAGTAGCCATGGTTTTGAACTTGAATATTTATTAAAAGATTGCTCGTTTAAAATATGGTTATCGTTGCTTCTGTAATGCTTCGGAGTTAATGTTTCCTTTCTTGCTATGTTGTTATGCACCTGTTTATCATGCCATGCTAGTTGCTAGTATTCCTTTCATATGTTTATGCTTGCTAATAGTTCATGTTGATGCTGGTGACGGTCTTCGGTGCATGACTGCCGTCTATTCCGAGTACCGTTGTTATGCATGTTCCTTCACATACGGTTAGTTAAATACTTGCATGTTAGTATTGTTGATATATTATTGCATGATATTTTGTTGATGTTAGTAGTCATGCTATGTTTCAGAGAAGTATGTACTTATGATGTTCATGCTCGTCAGTATGCCATGTTTATTATTCATTGTTGATGTGACATCCCTGTATTCAGCTACAGTAATCCTCTGACTGATAATGCCAGGTCACCATAATGAATTCGACTAAACCTCACTCGTTTCGAACTGAGTTCAATTTCAAATTTAAATAACAAGTCAAATTATAAATTCATCAAACTGAGATTAAAAAATGTTCAAAAGGTAGTAGATATTCACTAACTAATTATAGAGCATCAATCATCATATTGTAAATAACTATGTGCCTTTAATTTAATTAAAACAGGAACCAACTACAATTAAATTAACCATTTTCTGTTGAACAAATATTTATACTATTCAAAAATATTTGAAACTTTTTGTGCAACCTAATAATATTGCTTAGCATTTTATGTATGAAGTTTCATAATAAACAAAACTCATTTGGTAGGAAAATAGTATAAACAGTAGCTAAGTGTATAACAACAAAAAAGATTAAAACTGAAATTGGCCTGTGCACTTTTGGCCCACTATGAAAAAGAGATAGCCAGCCTACTATGCCTTATGGGCACTACACGCACATGACCTGGCCCAGCCCAAGTCGTTGGTCGTCCCCAACCTCTCGCGCCGTGGACGCTGCTCGTCCATCTAGCGCGCAGATGCCGCGCTGTCGGCCATCCCGCGGTCGCAGAGATGGATATAAGGACTCCCTTGACGCCTCTCTCTCAGCCAGGAACCCTAGCCATCCCCAGATCCCCTCACTCCCATTTTCCTCCTCGTTTTCTTCTTCATCGAGCAGAGTCGTCGCCTCACCTTCGTCGATCCTGCGACCACCGGCCTCCCCTCACCGCGCCAAGATGTCCAGGAGTTCCGTCATCCTCGACTACGTCGCATCCATACCAGGGAACCACGAGGACCACGCTACACCGACAGGATCGAGCGTCTTCCTCAACTACGGCCGTCGCTCCCGCGCGCCCGATCTACCTCACCGGAGCTTCTCCGACTCGCCGGACACGTCCTCTGCTTCCCCCTGTGCGTGGCACCCCCATTCCCCTCGGCCCCCCTCCGTTCGTCGCTCAGTTGCGCCGTCCCGGGCCATCCATGTTCCTTCCAGTGGTCGCGGTCATCGCGACCGCGCCCACCACCCAGCCCGCATCCAGTCTGCGCCCCTGGTATGCCCTGCAACCGCCCGCGCATGCGGCTTCTGCGCCCACGCCACGCCCCTCCTGTCCTCGCCATGCCGCCCGTGCCCGCATGCTGCTACCGTGCTGCCGCGGCTGGCGTAGCTGCCGCCGCTCCCTCCCTGTCCGCCATGGCCTCGCCCCCCTCTCGCGCCCGCGTGCTGACTCACGCCCTTGGCGCCCATAGCCCCACCACATCCACGCACCGGCGTCGCCCCGCTGTGGCCTCGCCACCGCCGCCTGGGGCGGCCGACCTCGCCGTCCAGCGCTCGCTCGGCCCCCCTCCGCTCGCTGGCCGCAGCGCCGCTCGGGCGCCCTGTCACCCATTAGCCAGCGCCCGCAACCGGTAGCCCGACCCACTAAGGGCCCCTATGGCCCTATGACAAGGGGGCCCCAGGCCCCAGAAAAAAAATAATTAATAAAAATTATTAATAAAGTATTAAAATATTAATTAATTAATTAATTAAAGAAATAATTAAACTTAATTAGATTAACCTAACTACTGTTAGACTAATTAACCTTATTAATTAGTCTTAGTGTATGACAGTAGGCCCCACGCGTCAGTTTGACTCAGTCAACTGACTGGTTGACTGCTGATGTCGTGCTGATGTCATAATTGTAAGTTAGAATTAAATTAATTCTATAAATCCTAGAAAATAATTTAAAACTTTAAAAATTAATATAAAATAAACCGTAACTCGGATGAAAATACTTTATATATGAAAGTTGCTCAGAATTTCGAGACGCATCCGAATACACAGACCGTTTGTCAACCACATGTCCCTAGCATACAGAACCTGCAACTTTCCCCCCTCCGTTTCATCCGCCCGAAAACGAGAAACACCGGGAATGCTTTCCCGGATGTTTCCCCCCTTCGTCGGTATCACCTCCTACCGCGTTAGGTCACACGTAGCACCGCGTTTTGCCATGTTATGCTTTGTGATGCGATGTTTGCTTTATATTTATTGTTTCTCCCCCCTCTTCTCTCTGATAGACATCGGGACTAAGACTGTTGACGGTGCCACTGTGATCGACTGCATCGACGACGACCCCTCCTTCTTGCCAAAGCAACCAGGCAAGCCAACCCCCCTTGATCACCAGATATCACCCGTTCTCTTCTCTCTTACTCTTGCATTAGAATTGCTACTGTTGATGATTCGATAACTCCTATTTTGTTGCATAGCCTGTCATTGTTGCTACTACTATTGATACCTTTACCTGCTATCCTAAATGCTTAGTATAGGATGCTAGTATTCCATCAATGGCCCCACATCCTTGTCCGTCTGCCATGCTATACTATCGGGCCGTGATCACCGACTATACACATACTTTACATGACACATGATGTGACTAAAGTCGGGTCGGCTCATTGAGTACCCGCAAGTGATTCGATGGGGGGGCTGAAAAGACAGGTGGCTCCATCCAGGTAGTGGTGGGCCTGAGTTCCCGACGGCCCCCTGAGTGGATCTTTGTGGCGGAGCGACAGGGCAGGTTGAGACACCCAGTGGAGAGGTGGCCTGGCCCTGGTCGTTGTCCACGGTTATTTCATAATAACATGCTTAACGAGTTTGGATATTTGATCCGAGTCTGGCCATTTGGCCTATACGCACTAACCAGCTACGTGGAAATAGTTATGGGCACTCGACGTCGTGGTATCAGCCGAAGCCTTCTTGACGTCAGCGACTGAGCGGCGCGCGCCGTGTTGGAGCGTGTAACGTAACTTCCTTAGTAATGGAGGTTGTTAGGTCTGCTCACCGGCCGCGTACGCAACGTGCAGGTGTGCGTTGGGCGATGGGCCTGGACCCCTGCGCGCCTAGGACTTAGACCGGTGTGCTGACCTCTCTGTTGTGCTTAGGTAGGGATGCGACGTGTTGATCTTCCGAGGCCGGGCATGACCCTAGAAAGTGTGTCCGGCCAAATGGGATCAAGCGTGCAGGGTTATGTGGTGCACCTCTATAGGGAAGTTAATCTATTTGAATAGCCATGTCCCTCGGTAAAAGGACGACCCGGAGTTGTATTCCGACCTCATGACAACTAGAACCGGACACTTGATAAAACACACCCAGATGAGTTCCAGATATAACTCGGTGGTTTCTCTATCACAGGGTGATGTGCGGGAGGATCACCGAGTAGGATTATGCTATTCAATGTTACTTGGTGAACTCTTCAGTTACTCAAGACGGAGGCTGCCAGAAGCTTTGGTACTTGTTACTTTTCCATCTACTCTCTTCTACTGCTGCAAGATGAAGGCTGCTTGAAGCGTAGTCTTCGATAGGATTAGATATCCCCCTCTTATTCTGGCGTTCTGCAGTTCAGTCCACATATATTACCCCCTTTATTCAGATACCATTGCATATGTAGTGTAGATCCTTGCTTGCGAGTACTTTGGATGAGTACTCACGGTTGCTTTGCTCCCCCTTTTCCCCTTTTGTCCCTTCTTCTCGGATGATGCAACCAGATGGTGGAGTCCAGGACCCAGAGGATCCCGAGGATGTTTCTACGTGAAGTTCGGCTTCGACGAGTTGTTAGGAGGTCCCAGGCAGGAGGCCTTGACTCTTCGATCGTTGCTATATTTGTGCTAGCCTTCTTAAGGCAAACTTGTTTAACTTATGTCTGTACTCAGATATTGTTGCTTCCGCTGACTCTTGTGTATTCGAGCTTTTGTATTTGAGCCCTCGAGGCCCCTAGCTTGTAATATAAAGCTTGTATTATTTTAATTTGTGTCTAGAGTTGTGTTGTGATATCTTCCAGTGATTCCCTGATCTTGGTCGTACACATTTGCGTGCATGATTAGTGTACGGACAAATCGGGGGCGTTACAGTTGATATGGTGGATAGTTATGTGGTTCTCTCATGATTATGTTGATATTTATGATCATGCATTGTATGACTCAGCATATTTGCATTCAAGTTTAACCGGATTAAATTGAACTTGAACAACTGTTGGCTGAGTCATGGTGCCACCATATCGAACTGACCAGTGCAACCACGTTTACCTTTATGGGAAGGTCATAACTGGGTCTATTGTCATGCCTCTCGCCGGTGCCTCCAACGAGGGAAGGTTATGGGCGTGCGGTACCTTGGCCCGGTAAGCAGACACAACCTTGTGTGCCTGTTGTTGTTGTTATGGATCCGGGTCCCCATTTGGGACCGTCTATGTTCGGCCACGACGGTGGTCGTTGTGTCTTTGGTAGACACGGGGCCACCCAGGACTAGCCCAGCGGGGCAGTTGGTCGGAGTGGCCGGGAGAGTGTCATAACAGTAGATCGGTTTTGTCGGAACGTCGTTGGTCCACCCAAATGGGAGAACGAGGCCATGGGTTCCGTAGTGTGGGTATAGTGCGCTACCTCTGCAGAGTGTATATTAAATCTATCGATAGTCGTGCCCGAGGATAAGGGCCCGGTTCGTAGTTGGTCACACTATGAGTCAACAGTAATAATAATAATAATAATGTGCTTAATAACAACCCCGGTTCGATGATGAGATAAGTTGGTTGTGATCGTCGAAAAGATCACTGTTTGAGACCAAGTGTTGGTCATGGTTGTAATCGCTGGAATGATTACCGTGGTATCGAGGATACCGAGTTGTGGATATTCGTGATGTTGTGCGAGAATCGTGGGTAAAGATCAAGCTCCTTGTGGTCATTTGATGACTACTACAATATTGTTCATACCAAGCTTGATTTGATCCTGAGATGATCGTGTAATGTTCGAGTTTGGTAAGTGATGCATGTGATGGTTACGAGGTAACCCGAATAAAATAAATGGTGCATGTAGTGTCATCATGTTACATGCTAGTATCATCAGATTTATATGTTCATGCCATTGTCTAGCTGTATCATGCTCATGTTGTTCATGCTATGTTACCTTGATGATTTCATGATTATTTCTGATTAACCTGTAAT
This sequence comes from Secale cereale, assembly GCA_902687465.1. Classification (NCBI taxonomy): domain Eukaryota; kingdom Viridiplantae; phylum Streptophyta; class Magnoliopsida; order Poales; family Poaceae; genus Secale; species Secale cereale. The sequence goes on along the minus strand of LR738715.1, from coordinate 676,444,948 downwards.
TGCCATGCTATTGTTTGTCTTGAATGCTTCTGGTTTATTGTGAGCTTGCAAGTGCATTCAATGTACTGACCTGGCATGTCATGCCAGCTTGCAGGTCGTGCCTGTATTGCTTGCTTGTTTGGTGTTGTTCCCGTGTTCGCGAGCTAGGATAAACGTTCCAACCAGAGTCCCTGCAGATTGGAGTCCATCATCGCCGTTCGTTGTTCCGCTGCCAATAGTTGTTCTGCTGCTTTAAGTTGTTATGCTGCTTGTATAGAGCAACCGTGGTTGGCGTAGTGTCGCCGTACTGGTGTTATTCATTGTAATATCGGAACCCTTGTTATCATATTCGCGTTGTAATATAGAGCTGGTTTGTTCTATACTAAGCAGTGCCGTATTCCAGAAGACTTCACCTTGATATCTGGGCTGGAATACGGGGCGTTTCGGTTTTCTTTGAGCCAGGGTGCCACAGGCTTGGTATCAGAGCAGGTCTGGCTGTAGAGCGTCCTAGTCCGCTGGAACGTTAGAAAACGGTAGTATAGGGTCTGGTTGTTGCCCTTGATTGCTGCATTTGGTTGTTGCATTTGTTTGCTGCATGTAGTCTTATTTCGGTTACCATTAACCCAAGTTTTCATGCGTAGATGGTGGTCAACTTCCATGAGTTCAGTGCCCTTTCCTTAGCTCCCGGTGCTGTTCCCATTGAGTTCAGTCCCACTCCTACACCTCTCAGCTTTGCTGCCCTCCTTGGCGACATGTGGCATAGCATTTATCCCCTCGGAGATCCACCTCATTATCAAGTATTCCAGTTTTCTGCTGAAGGAAGAATTCGGGAATATGTTGCTCATGTTCATCTGTCAGCCCCGATTCCCATCAGTAAGCGCACCTACAGTTTCCACGGTGGTTACGGCGCTACTCCTAAGCGTGCCGTTCAGCTTGCCGCAATGGCAGGAGTCACCGGTCTTCGTCATCAAGAGAGCATGGTGCAAGAGAACCGTGCTTATCAATATTATCCCACCATCGTCGAGAATCCTAGGCGAATCCAATTTCTCTCCGTCAACCCTCAAGATGACCCAGCTATCCTCGCCATGTCTCGTTACATGACGGCCGAGTGTCTTCTTATTTCCGAGTTAGTGCGAGACGCCATTCGAGCCAGGAGATTGCTTGGTGTCACCTTACCTCAGTCTCCGCCAGCTTCTCCAACTCCTCCGCCTTGTCCATCCGGAGTTTCAGAGTCAGCGGTTCCACTCACTACTCCCTTAGCTTCCTCGTCAGATCGCGTTTACTCAAGCGTAGGATGTAATCCTTCATGTAGTGTTTTTGCATCTGCTGTAGCATCATGCTTGTGTGTAACTGTGTGGAGTAGCTTTGTAGCTTGTTTACTGTATGATTTGTTGCAATAAATCATTTTCTCATGCTTCTTTGGTTTAAATCCTCGGTGTTACACCCTTATGGAAATTATTCCTCGACCGACACCGGATCAGAAGAAGCTGTGAGCAGTACAGATATACACCAAGGAATTCAGATTTTCAGCCGACAACATGCAATGATTAAATCAGCAAGAGAACAAGAATGGATCAACAGTGCATTCCCAGTCAAAGGTATGATCTGTACGCGATGATTAAATCTGCCATAAGCCAAATTTAAAGCATTGCGACACCCAGAAGTCAGTCCAAATGCACGGTGAATTCAGTAAGGACCGTCAGAAAATTCTTGCCATACAAAGATATATATATATATATATATATATATATATATATATATATATATATATATAT
>LR738715.1:676356384-676443133 GCA_902687465.1 Secale cereale | reverse complement strand
ATATATATATGTCGGTTCAATCACCAGAAAATCAGCTCCATCTATCTCAAAAAAAATTCATTGACGAAGTGTACAAAGATAAGGTTCCCAATATGAATCGGTAAGGAATGAATAGATTCCCATACTGCAAAAGCTTCTGGCATAAGGTACCGAGCCTTCCCTAGCAACGTCTTTAAGGGGGGGGAAGCTTATGAGGTATGGTACCCTGTTTTTCCTCAAGAAAATATCCACCAAAGGCTTCGAGCATAAGCCACTCAGTCTTCCTCAGTACGACACCCCGGTGGTTTCCGAACGCAAGCTGCCCAGTATTCTTCTGTAGGGCACTAATACAAGGCATTAAATTTGGAGTTGTCAGCATATGGCAGTGTTTTCCAAGTGGCAGATCTGCAACAGTTGGTTTGAAATAAAACCCAGTCAGAGGTATGCCTCGAGAATCATATATTAATTCATTCAGTATGCTGCCAAGTCCATGCAAGTCTCTCGCACAAGGAAGAATTCGCGGTACACATCCGACAAGCTCACCGGTTATTCAAGAAACAAAAACCAATGGGTGGTGCCATAATCAACAAGTCTTGAAGGAAAGACAACACTGAGACAATAATCTTGGCAGTGATTGTCAAGGTCAGTCCCGCACATCCAACAATATGATGTCACTGTCCGGCATAATCCCCAACAGTATTGAGATCTGTATAACCACACGTGAGCCGGATAAATATACCGAGGCTCAAAACATGAAATAGACCAAGGTATGATTGCCAGATATTGTACGCAACCGTATTCAGGGCCACAAAAATAATCAAGGATCCATGTAAGGCCCCGCTCTTTCAGTTGAGGATTCAGATGAAGAAAGTAATCATACATGTATGCCGGTTATTATGTGAAAAATGTGAATGCCCAAGACCGTCTTATTCCACGACGAATCCAAGCAAAGGTCCACCTAAGAGGTATACTTCATTGTGGGAAGGACCTCATAACAAGGCACCCAGCTCAGTCCACAGCATGCTCAGAACTGTCATCATTGAATACCCGAGTCTGTCCGGTTAGACTCATGGACAGCTCAATATATTGACCTCAAAACCCGCGATGGAGCATCACACCAATTGTTATTCCTAGGGAGATACTGGCACAATGAAGAATCAATGTGAAAATATGTACTTTGAGGATTGTTATCTCTCGCATAGGGGAAGCAATTAAAAGAATAGCCTGTGTGGATGGGATTCTTTGCCAAGATCACCGCCAGTCAAGACTGCAAATTTTATCATCAAAGGATGGTGCATTTTTCTATCAGTCACGACAAGCGACAGTTAAACCTTTGGTACAACTTGGATACTCAAGACTGAGAAGACAGTCAAGATAAGTCAGAAACTCCTGCAAGATGACAGCATCCATTAGCAAAAACCGATATGATCCACATCACTGTTGTGGAACCAGAAGGCGTGCCTATATTCAAGGAATCCGATGCCTGGATAGAAGAGATTCTTTGTTCCACGGGAAGATATGTCCCCCAACTCCGTGGAATATTCTCGGTACTCGACATGAGGATAACATTTCCAGCAAGGATCAATATCAAGTAGGACAAGTATGTCCGTAAAAATAATATTTCGGATGCTAGCTCAGCCAGCAGATATGAAAGAAAATTTGAGTCAGTATAAACAAGAACATATAAGGTATGTCCTGTCAGAATGTCAGATACAACAAAGCAAACCACCCTAGATCAAGATAGTCAGTCAGACCCAATTCAGTGGAATATTATGTACTGACCTGGCGTGTCATGCCAGCTTGCAGGTCATGCCTGGATTGCTTGCTTGTTTGGTGTTGTTCCCGTGTTCGCGAGCTAGGATAAACGTTCCAGCCAGAGTCCCTGCGGATTGGAGTCCATCATCGCCGTTCGTTGTTCCGCTGCCAATAGTTGTTCCGCTGCTTTAAGTTGTTATGCTGCTTGTATAGAGAAACCGTGGTTGGCGTAGTGTCGACGTACCAGTGTTATTCATTGTAATATCAGAACCCTTGTAATCATATTCGCGTTGTAATATAGAGCCGGTTTGTTCTATAATAAGCAGTGTCGTATTCCAGAAGACTTCACCTCGATCTGTGGGCTAGAATACGTGGCATTCCGGTTTTCTCTGAGCTGGGGTGCCACAATACAATAACAAAGGCTCCTTGTCAATGGGAGCTGCAAGAACCGGCGGCTCACCCAATTGCTTTTTGAGTGCCCCAAACGCCTCATTGGCAGCTTCACTCCAGACAAAATCATCTATCTTCTTCATCATCTGATACAGAGGGATAACCTTCTCTCCTAAGCGGCTTATGAACCGGCTTAAGGCCGCTATCCGTCCTGCCAAGCGCTGGACATCACTGACACACTTTGGCCTTGCCAAGGAAGTGATAGCCTTGATTTTCTCCGGGTTAGCTTCGTTGCCTCGCTCCGAAACCAAAAAACCCAAAAGCTTGCCTGCCGGAACACCAAAAACACACTTGGCCGAGTTAAGCATCATCTTGTACACCCGGATATTGTCAAATGTCTCCTTCAAATCGTCGATTAGGGTCTCCTTGTTTCTGTACTTAACCAAAATATCATCCACATAAGCATGAACATTTCGCCCGATCTGGCCATGAAGGCAATTCTGTACACACTGCTGATAAGTTGCCTGGGCACTCTTAAGCCCGAAAGGCATAGACACATAACAGAAGGCTCCAAACGGAGTGATAAAATTTGTCTTCTCCTGGTCCATAACTGCCATCTTGATCTGATGATATCCAGAATAAGCATCCAAAAAATTCAAACGCTCACAACCTACCGTAGCATCAATGATCTGATCAATACGGGGGAGGGCAAACGGGTCAGCCGGGCAAGCCTTGTTTAAGTCCGTGTAGTCCACGCACATTCGCCAAGTGTCATTCTTCTTAAGCACCAAAACTGGGTTAGCCAACCACCTAGGATGAAAAAATTCAACGATGAACCCGGCCTCTAAGAGTCGGGCCACCTCTTCACCAATGGCCTTCCGTCTCTCCTCGTTAAAATGGCGAACAAACTGTCTGACCGGCTTATACTTCGGATCAATATTGAGAGTGTGCTCAGCGAGTTCCTGATGTCTACACACGCTTCTACTCTTGTAGACTATGTTGGGCCTCCAAGCACAGAGGTTTGTAGGACAGCAACAATTTCCCTCAAGTGGATGACCTAAGGTTTATCGAACTCAGGGAAGTAGAGGTTGAAGATGGTCTCTCTCAAGCAACCCTGCAACTAAGATACAAGAAGTCTCTTGTGTCCCCAACACACCTAATACAACTAGGAGTTGTATAGGTGCACTAGTTCGGCGAAGAGATGTTAAATGGCAAGTGATATGGATGGCAAAACAAAGTAATATAAATCTGTAATAAAAAGTGCAGCAAGCAAACAAGTGGTAAACGTGAGCACAAATGGTATTGCAATGGTGGAAACAAGGCCTAGGGTTCATACTTTCACTAGTGGCAACTCCCAACAACATTAACATAATCGAATCACATGATATTTCCCATAAAACATGCAAAGGGGACACACTCGGAGGTCATTCCTTCGTGGTCAAGAGAGGACGAGAATTATGTAGGGCTACAAAAGCACACCTCAAAGTTCGTAGTTCTCAATCTAAGGATTTCCCAATGTCACCGCGGCCATCCAAAGAGAGTCCCACAATCACCACAACGTATCTAAAGGATAGTCAAAGACAAGCACCAAGAGACTCTCAATCTTCAATCAACACACAAGAGAGGAAATCACTCATGAAAATACTTTTCTAATCCATGTCCAATAGACCGCTGTCACCTTGGTCTCGGGGATTATACTAGATAAAGACAAGTGAGTACATCAATCCAATACATAGAGGAAGGGGAAATATCATGGGATCACCCTAGATTAACATAGCCTATGATCACAACGAAGATCACATCATGGGAGAGAGAATTGACCACATAGCTACTGGTAAGAACCTCAGCCCCGAGGAGGAACTACTCCCGCATCATGGAGGGAGGAAGCAACGTCGATGGAGATGAATCCGGGGGCACTTCCCCGTCCCGGCAGGGTGCCGGCGTAGGAATTCTGGTCCCCCGAAGCTTGATGGCGATGGCGGCGGAGATCGGAATCGCGTCTGGAGAAAAGGGGTCTGGAATCAGGGTTTCCGCGACACGATGTAAATATATGCCAAAGGGGGGCATCAGAGGGGGTCAGGGGTGCCCAGGCGCCCCCCCGGCGCGGCCAGGGGGGGCCGCATGGGCAGGTCACCTGGAGCCCCTGTGGATCCCCTCCGGCCCTACTTTGGCCGCATGGAAGCTTCCGGAACGCTGAATTTTTTATATAATTTTTCTGGATTTTTTCTGGCAGTTCTCGTAATGTGAAAACCTGAAATACAAAAACAGCCGAAAACAGAAACTGGCACTGGGGTGCACTGAGTTAATAGGTTAGTCCAAATATGATCAAAAGTGTATGGAAGTGTATAAATAACATAGCAATATCACCCAAAATAGGCATGGAGCAAGCAGAAATTATAGATACGTTTTGGACGTATCAACATCCCCAAGCTTAATTCCTGCTCGTCCTCGAGTAGGTAAATGATAACAAGAATAATTTCTGTGGTGACATGCTATTAACCATATAGGACTTTTTCATAGTCATATGACAAAAGCTTACTGAGACAATGAATCTATAGTAATTAAGTTGCCTTATGAGAAAATCACAAAGAACTGAAAGTTTTACAATATGATATTGAAACATCAAATAGATTTGTAATGAACATGATGTGCAAATATGATAAAGTGATATCTAGCTTGCCCCCTTTAGTGAAGCAAAACATAAATGCAGGGGCACCTCCAAGGTTTAAGTGATGACTAGATACAATGATTTCAAAATAAACGATATCACAATCATGCAAAAGACAATGCTACTTTGGGACAATGCACATTACACTCAGAATTACAATCATGCTCTCAGTAGTTGGTGCTTTTAAAAGAAGGTGGAGACTCTCGAACCGTGGCTTTTGTTGGCAAGGTTGAAAACCCGTAGTCGGAAACAAAGACAAAACATGTACCAGAGCTCTTGGTTTTAAAACAGAGTTAATAATTTTTTTAGATCATGCATGTTTCGTCAACGAATGCTAGCAGACAACTCAATCACTTCTTGAGATGGACAAGTTTCGAGGAACGGCTCCCGAATGAGGACGATCACATCCTCTTAATCTCCTTTGTTTATCACTGCCAAAGTTTTCTAATTTCTCATGAACAAAGCGTGAAGGAGGGTTTGTTTGTTATATTATCTTTTTGAGCCGGGCGCACTCAATGCCATTTCCTTCTCGTATTATGGGTTTGCACATTATACATGCAATCCCGGGGTGAAGCTTGTCCAACTTAAAAAGATCATGAATTAACTACTACTTCCTCATGAACTTAAAACAGAGGCACAAAATAGGAATGCTTTTTCTTTGAATAATTTCGAGATGGTACATGCAAGTCTCTGTTAGGAATGGCAGGTAAATACCATGTAGGAAGATATGGTGGACTCATATGGCATAACTGGATTAAAAGGACGTGGATGCACAAGCAGTCAGTCCGCTTAGTACAGGCGAAGGTTAGCAAAAGACGGGGAGCGACCAACTAAGAGAGCAATGACGGTCATAATCATGCAGAGCGACAAAGCAACATTGAATCAGGCATGGAAGTTATATCGCTACTCAGAAACAAAAGATCATCAAGGCTTGACAGACTTTCTTTACAGTCTTAAATATGCCTGAGCATACGCAAAGTCAATCAAAATAAATTCTTTGAAGGAAGATATTACTAAACCATACCACATCATAGGCAAACAAATCATGTTGGTACTCCAATAACACATTGGGAACCCCCCAGCTATTTGAGACTAACCATAAGAAAACATGAACTACTAAGCGCCATTATGCACATAGCATCTTTATCATAGACATATCAACCAATGCAATGGAAGCAAACTCTCTTAATAAGATAAACATGATAACTAAAGAGAGTTCAAGCAACCAACTAAACAAAAGCTCTTTGAAAAGATAAGCATGAAAGTTAAGAGCTAAGCATGATAGTAGCTATTAAAAGACAAAGAACACACACAGCAAAGATAGACATGCAAATTCTATGTTATGTTCTAGGTAGAAGTGGAGCGTGTTTCTCTCCCACATAAAGAAAGCTGAGTTCCAACTCGTTATGAAAAGCTAAAGAAAACTAAAAGGAAAACTAAAACAAGACGCTCCAAGCATAGCACATAACACATGAAGTGATTAAAATATAGTGGAACGAAGGACGAACTGATAATGTTGATGGAGAAGGGGATGCACGGGGGCATCCCCAAGCTTAGACACTTGAGTCTCCTTGAATATTTCTTGGGGGTGCATGGGGGCATCCCCAAGCTTGAGCGTTTGACACTCCTGAATTTTTTTATCATCTTCCCGCGCACACTTGAAAACTCCCTTCATACATAACGCATCATAATCTGATTAGCGAGGTTAGTACCCATAATAAAATAATTGTTCCTTGCTGGAAATAAAGATATTCTTGAAGTTCTACTGTTTCTCAAGATTGCCAAAAGGTTTTTGCAAAGAAAAAGCAAGCTCTAGGTTTGCAAAATGAAGGAAAGGCAAAACAGGACAGAATCTGTGGAAAACAGAACAGCAGGTAGTAAATGATTTTTCCGGGGCACTTCTGCAACTCTAATAAAAAAAACTCAAAACAGACGCACGAAAAACAATTATATAGAGCACGCTGTCGAAAAAATTAAGACCAAAAAGATGATCTGGTGATTTTATACGAATTTTTCTATCCAATGACAGAATCTGTTTCCTGGACAGCACGTCACAACTTTTGAACTTTCTTGCAATTAGAGGCTAAACTTGGCACAAAGCTGAAAAATAAAGATACAATGATGTTGCTACAGTAGTAACAAACATCAAGACCACTAAAACTGAAAGTAAACATAACAAGGGTTGTCTCCCTAGAGCTCTTTTTTTATAGCCATGAAGATAGGCTTAAGACTTTAATGATGCTCTCGTAGGAATAAGAGCTGAAGAACAAAAGAGAGCATCAAGAAGCAAATACCAAACACATTTAAGCCTAACATGCTTCCTATGCATAGGAATATTGCAATAGAATAATTCATTGAAGCACAAAGCAACTAGCATAGGAAGGCAAAACAAGCATAACTTCAAAATATTCACCATAAAGAGAGGAAACTTCTTATTATTAAGATATTTAGAACCAAGTATCCCTCTCTCATTATAAATTTCAGTGGCATCATGGATGAACTCAACAATATAAGCATCACGTAAAGCATTGTTACCATGATCCACATGCAAAAAGGTACTCTTACTCTCCACATAAGCATAATCTTTCTCATTGGTAATAGTGGGAGTAGGACTATCATAAACAACTTGAACACTATAGATTACTTGTGTATTAGGAGGGTGGTGTTCAACAAGGGAGTAATTCCCTCCATGATTATGACAAGTTTCATAAGGATAATTTCTCCTTATGTCATAGGTACCTTTATAATCACTATAGGTTGGAGTTATGACATCATCATAGTAGAGAAGAGCATTATCATTGCTAGCAACTATATTTGTAATCATGTTGTCTTTATTCTTACTAGCAAAAGAATTATCAATTATCACATCACTAGTGGGTAAAGGGTTTGCAATCCTATCATTCCCAAGCTTAGAGCTTCCCATATCATCACTTTCAGAGTTGGTACCAAAAAGATTTTCAAGATCATAAGTAGCATTATCATCATTTTCCCAATCACAATAAGTAACATGCATATCATAATCAAAATCATCTTCAATAGTACCTACGGACGTATCATCGAGATGATAATTAAGGCAATAAACTTCACCTTCTTCTTTAAACTTACAATCGTTAGGATAAAAGTTGATGGGAGGAATATGCTCAGGCCAGGTTGATACCCATTCTTCTTCTTTCTTGCTCCTCTTCCTCCTCCTCTTCTTTTTCTTCTTCTTAACCTTAGGAGGGAGTGGTTGGAGATGAAGCTTCTCCACATATCCTGGTTTATCATTAGAAACAATAGGGGAAACTTGGGAGAAACTCTCCTTTTTATTAGCAGAAATATAAGAGACATTTTTATACTTTGGTAAAGTTCCCTCCTTTATAATCTTACCTATGTAATCATTTTCATGGCAATTAACAACACAATAGAGATGGCAATTTTGCAAAGTGTTTTTATTCCTATGGCATTAACATCTAGCCATGAAGTCTTTTCTGATAACTCTTCACACATCAAAAATAACATAAGCTCATCATAAAGATCAGAGGTGATCATGTTATCACACAACCGGTTAACAGTTATGTTTTGCAAGTTCATGCATTGAAAATTAAAGTGACCCTCTATACGGCAAAGTTCACAAGTAAAAGGATAAAGGTCACACAATTCTCTAGCAATTTCATTTAAATCTCTGACCCAAGTGATTGTTCTTTCATGTTTATGTTGCTTACAATACTTCTCTTCTTCAATCATAGGCCTTTCACAAGGTCTATCCACTCCACAAAAATTAACATGCTTATATAAAACTTCATTTTTAGGAATTGGATCATGCATGTTGCAATCATCATGAACAATTTCATTTTCTTTGCAAGTCTCTTTAAAAGGTTTATGATACTTGATCCAATCCTCCTTAGGCATATTAAGATGTGAAGCAAAAGATTTGAGGAAATCAACAAGGAGTTGAGAATCAAGCCCAAACTTAGCACTAAACTTATTAAAACTTGTAGTTTCAACAAAGGTCTTAATGCAATCATACTCATAAATTATACCTGACTCTTTACCTTTGTCGATCTCCCAATCTTCAGTGTTGCGTTGAATTCTTTCAAGGAGTTCCCATTTAGCATCAATCTTTTTGTTTGTGAAAGAACCCATAGAGGAAGCGTCGAGCAAATCTTTATCCTGTCGAGAAAGCCTCGCATAGAAATTAGTAATAATCATATCTTTGGGGAGCCCATGGTTAGGACATTTTAGCATTAACGTTTTCAGTCTCCCCCAAGCTTGAGCTATGCTCTCTCCGTCATGAGGATAAAAATTATAAACATAATTCCTATTCTCATGGACTTCATGAAGAGGATAAAACTTGGAGTAAAAGAGAGACTGGATCTCTTCCCACTCCAGCAGGTGAGAGTCATTTAGTAGCCTATACCATTCCAATGCTTTTCCTTTTAGTGACAAGGCAAATAATTTCCTCATGACAAACTCCCTTGATACACCTGCAAGTGTTCACCGGGATGTCTGTCTCCTGCATAACGATCAGCCAAAACATAATCGATAATACCAGCTGGTATTTTATAGGGCACAATTTCAATAGGGGGAGGAGCAACCACCACAGTTGTGGGGCGTCTTCCCGCAAGCAACGATCCAATAGCAAGGTTGTCCATAAGCATAACTAGTGAAATAAAAACAAGAAACAAAAAGATTTAATTGCAAGATCTAAAGATATACCTTCAAGCGCTCACCTCCCCGGCAACGGCGCCAGAAATAGCTTGATGTCTACACACGCTTCTACTCTTGTAGACTATGTTGGGCCTCCAAGCGCAGAGGTTTGTAGGACAGCAGCAATTTCCCTCAAGTGGATGACCTAAGGTTTATTGAACTCAGGGAAGTAGAGGTTGAAGATGGTCTCTCTCAAGCAACCCTGCAACTAAGATACAAGAAGTCTCTTGTGTCCCCAACACACCTAATACAAATAGGAGTTGTATAGGTGCACTAGTTCGGCGAAGAGATGTTAAATGCAAGTGATATGGATGGCAAAACAAAGTAATATAAATCTGTAATAAAAAGTGCAACAAGCAAACAAGTGGTAAACGTGAGCACAAATGGTATTGCAATGGTGGAAACAAGGCCTAGGGTTCATACTTTCATTAGTGGCAACTCCCAACAACATTAACATAATCGAATCACATGATATTTCCCATAAAACATGCAAAGGGGACACACTCGGAGGTCATTCCTTCGTGGTCAAGAGAGGACGAGAATTATGTAGGGCTACAAAAGCACACCTCAAAGTTCGTAGTTCTCAATCTAAGGATTTCCCAATGTCACCGCGGCCATCCAAAGAGAGTCCCACAATCACCACAACATATCTAAAGGATAGTCAAAGACAAGCACCAAGAGACTCTCAATCTTCAATCAACACACAAGAGAGGAAATCACTCATGAAAATACTTTTCTAATCCATGTCCAATAGACCGCTGTCACCTTGGTCTCGGGGATTATACTAGATAAAGACAAGTGAGTACATCAATCCAATACATAGAGGAAGGGGAAATATCATGGGATCACCCTAGATTAACATAGCCTATGATCACAACGAAGATCACATCATGGGAGAGAGAATTGACCACATAGCTACTAGTAAGAACCTCAGCCCCGAGGAGGAACTACTCCCGCATCATGGAGGGAGGAAGCAACGTCGATGGAGATGAATCCGGGGGCACTTCCCCGTCCCGGCAGGGTGCCGGCGCAGGAATTCTGGTCCCCCGAAGCTTGATGGCGATGGCGGCGGAGATCGGAATCGCGTCTGGAGAAAAGGGGTCTGGAATCAGGGTTTCCGCGACACGGTGTAAATATATGCCAAGGGGGGCATCAGAGGGGGTCAGGGGTGCCCAGGCGCCCACCCCCCCCGGCGCGGCCAGGGGGCCGCGTGGGCAGGCCGCCTGGAGCCCCTGTGGGTCCCCTCCGGCCCTACTTTGGCCGCATGGAAGCTTCCGGAACGCTGATTTTTTATATAATTTTTCTGGATTTTTTCTGGCAGTTCTCGTAATGTGAAAACCTGAAATACAAAAATAGCCGAAAACAGAAACTGGCACTGGGGTGCACTGAGTTAATAGGTTAGTCCAAATATGATCAAAAGTGTATGGAAGTGTATAAATAACATAGCAATATCACCCAAAAGAGGCATGGAGCAAGCAGAAATTATAGATACGTTTTGGACGTATCAGTTCCCTGCGTACACCCAGCATGTCTGAAGGTTTCCATGCAAAGATGTCTCGGTTCTCACGGATGAACTCGATGAGCGTGCTTTCCTATTTCGGATCCAGATTAACATTGATGATGAACTGCTTAGATGAGTCACCAGGAACAAAGTCAACTAGCTTGGTGTCGTCCGCCGATTTAAACTTCAACAAAGGGTCATGCTCTGGGGTTGGCTTCTTCAAAGATGTCATATCTGCTGGGTCAACATTATCTTTGAAGAATTTCGTCTCCTCTGTGGCATAAACTGACTCTGTGTAAGCCATGTCGCTTTCTTCACACTCCAAGGCTATCGTGCGACTCCCATGCACTGTTATGGTCCCCCTGTGACCTGGCATCTTAAGCTGCAAAAAAACATAACACGACCTTGCCATGAACTTAGCATAAGCTGGCCGGCCGAACAGAGCATGATATGGGCTGTGGATCCTAACAACCTCAAACGTTAAAGTTTCTGTTCTAGCATCATATTCATCTCCAAAGATTACCTTTAAATCAAATTTTCCCACTGGGTACTCCGGCTTAGCAGGCACCACTCCATGGAAAACAGTATTGGATGGTCTAAGATTCTTGTCAGTCAATCCCATACGACAGGAAGTATCATAGTAAAGGATATTGATGCTGATGCCTCCATCCATGAGCACCTTAGTGAATTTATATCCTCCAACCCGAGGTGCCACCACCAAAGCCAACTGACCCGGATTATGAATCTAGGGCGGGTGATCCTCACGGCTCCACACAATGGGCCGCTCCGACCATCGCAAGAAACGTGGAGCTGTCGGCTCAATGACATTCACTTCTCTTTTATGAAGTTTCTGATCCCGCTTGCACAGACTTGTGGTAAAAACATGGTACTGCCCACTGCTCAGCTGCTTTGGGTTACTCTGATAACCAGACCGATTCCCTTGATTGTTCTGCTGATTGTTACCGCCTTGATTACCTTGTCCTTGAAACCCAGAGCTTGAGCCGCCGCCTCCATGACCCGGACCATGAGAGCAGGATGCTGAACTGCCGTTTGGCCCATGGTTGTTCTGGATAGACTCCTTGAAGTGTCTCATAATGCTGCAATCCTTCCACATGTGGTTAACTGGCCTTTCCTTAGTTCCATGCTTCGGACACGGCTGATTCATTATTTCATCAAGGTTATATCTCAGAGCCTGCCTCCCCTTATGGTGCTGGTTGAAGTTCCGCGTTGCAGTGTTAGCTACAAAATCATCAGCCTTGGGCTTACCGCCACTGCTCTGATTGGCCGGGTTAAACTGCTGTCCCCTCACATCATTACTCTTCTTTCCCTTTCCCGATCTTTTAGCCTCAGATACGGGGTACTTGGTACTATCAGAGTCAGCATATTTAACAAGAGCCTCCATGAGCTCCCCCATATCATCGCAATGACGTGTAAGCCGCCCCAACTTCTATTTGAGTGGAAGGAAACGGTAATTCTTCTCCAACATTAAAACTGCTGGCTCGGCGTTGATCTTATCGGAAGAATGTATAAGGGTTGAGACCCGACGCACTCAGCTGGTCGTTGATTCACCCTCGTTTTGAACACAAGAAGTTAAATCCACAATTGACATCGGCTGCTTGCATGTATCCTTGAAATGCCGGATAAACTTGGCCTTCAGCTCTGCCCACGATCCAATGGAGCTGGGGGCAGTCCCTTTCAACCAATTACGGACCGTGCCTTCTAGCATCATGGTGAAATACTTAGCATACGCGGCCTCACTAACATCTAGCATCTCCATAGCCATCTCGTAACTCTCCACCCAAGCCTCGGGGGGTTGATCTGCTGTGTAGTTAGTGTCGGAGAGATGGATCACGGGTACCCTCAGCGCCTACCCTTGGTATTTTAAGACAAATAACAGCCGCTTAGTCCATCGCGGCCGCCTGCTCCTCGAGCCGCCTCCTAGGGTAGCTTGCCCTAGGAGCCGACTGCCAGCAGGCGATAGGGACCCAACAGACGGCAACACCAAGCACCACCAGCCAGCAAACGGCCCCGCATCCCACCCTCAGGGAACACACTAAGGTGGGTCCCGGCGGGGCGGTGGCATGGCTACAGGAGAACATGTCCTTAGAAGATCAATAAGGACGTGGCTACAGTGACCATGTACTTTGGGGATATCTCCTAAAGCGGCGGATCACTGTAGCCACGAGGCTTGTGACCAAGCAACGGCCAGAGGAGGCCACGATCCCACTACCCACAAACGGCGGGGCCAGCAGGCGGCTAGCCCCACCGGTCAGCGAGCAAGCTCAAGAACGAACCGCCTTTGGCAGGCGACCAGGGGAGACGGCCGTCTGGTAGCAGACGGCACACCCCGCCCTAGAAGTCCGAGCCTCATCAAGATGACGGGACGAGGCGAGGCGATAGCGTACGGCGAGGGACAATGGCACTATAGCCATCTCCTTCCCGACGAGGCTGTCGTCAGCAAAAGCGCCCCCACAGTGAAAGGCAATCACGGGGGGCCTGCAGGCGGCGGGCCCCAGCAGACAGGCGGCGAGGCCGGCACCAAAAGACACTGACGGCTGGGGGCCACGACGTCAAAGTTACCATTGTACCCCTGGGGGGTAGGCCTATATAAACCCCCCAGGGTCCTCCATGTTGAGGGCTGGATAGTTGGCTATTAGAAGTTTACAAGACAAGAACCCTAGATAGGAAAGGGAGGAGGTGAGCTAGCCTTGTTCATCTTCCTTCTTCATACATCACAGCTCAAGGAGCAATCCTGTAGCCACTCTAGTGCTATCAGTGATGACGCGGAGCCCCCGCAGAGCAGGACTAGGGGTGTTATCTCCTCGGAGAGCGCCGAACCTGGGTAAGATACATAGGCGTCCTAAGTATCGCTTTATCCCGCTTCCCGAGCCCGGCGACGTTCTATTGACCCCATGCATGATAAGCCATCCTTTGGCATATGTCATCCCAAAACCCCGACATTTGACGCCCACCGTGGGGCTAGGTGCACCGTCGTCCGGAGACATGTTCTGGACGGGAACCTTGTTCCTTCCTGGCGAGAGCAGCCAGCCCAGCATGCCTGCTGGCGTGGAGACCGGGATGCTTCGTAGCGCTGAGGCTGCATGCGCCGTGAGCGGGCTCGCCGATCTGCTCGGCACCGCCCGCGTCCACGGCGAACCTCCTCCGGCGGTCGAGCCAGTGGCGCCGGAGAGCTTCCTCGTCGAGCTCCTCGACAAGCTCCACCTCGTCGACGAGCGTGCATCAGACGTGGAGTCAGTAGGCTCTTCTGACCCACCAGTAGATATGATCGTCGACCCCGACGACTCCTTCCCCGAGCACGTGGAGATCGTCTATGACCCTCTTCCCGTTCTTCCGATCTACCGCACCATCAGCATCGTCACGCAGGTGCTCGTCACTGACCACGGCGAGCCATCGTGCCCAACGGGCCCAGACCCGCTCGAGGCCGCTCTGCAGTACCTCGCCGCCCCTGTCACGGCGGGGGCAGACGGCGCGGAGTTGGAGGCACTCCGCGTCTCGCTCCTCGACAGCGCCAACAAACTGGCCGCCTCCCGACGCCTCACTGAAGCTTACCGTCATGAAATGGACCGCGCCATCTGTGGCACGCCGGCTGCTGGCGAGCCTAGCCGAGCCGGCGCTGTCCCTGATCGCGGTGGGCTGCTAATGGATATGCTAGGAGCCCCGCGGCATGTGTACTGCACTCCATCGGAGAACCTAAGGGCTGCCCAGGTGGCAGTCGATGAGATGGGCCACTTGGAGGGAGACGAGCTCCGTTGCATGACCCAGCGTGCCCGCCAGCTCCTCGACGATGCTGCTACGCAGCAGGAGGCCTGTCGCCGGGCATCAGAGGTGGCTGCGCACGCTGGCGACCGCCCTCTTCGGCGGGAGCAAGGAGCCACATCCCGCTCTCCAACAGTCGGCGCCACCAACCGGCGAGACTCAGAGCCCGCTGCCAGCCGCAGCCGGCAGACGCGTTTCACCATCGAGCGCGACGAAGACGGCCGCCCAAGGGCCGTAGAACGACGAGGGGAGCAGCCGCCTCCTCCCAGGCGGGAGAGGCGCGTGTCTTCTCCGCCTGTTGACCACCCCTCTCTGGCAGGCCGCCTGGGCCGCCGCGAGGGGGTTGGGGAGAACGACGCCCGCCACCGCCTGGACCGTCTGGTTCCCTCCCAGGCGTTTGAAGAAGAAGATGACCTCGGTCCGGCCTGCTTCGGCCCCCGCATCCGCAACGAGCCTTTTCCCAAGGGCTTCTCGCTCCCCAGAGACACCCCCAAGTACAACGGATCAGTGAAACCAGAGGACTGGCTGGTGGACTACTCCACGGCTGTCGGCATAGCCACCGGCAACAGGCGTGTCGCGGTGAAGTACGTGCCTCTCATGCTCCAGGGCACGGCACGGACGTGGCTGAACAGCCTCAAGCCCAACAGCATCAACGGCTGGCTAGACTTCACCGACGCCTTCACTCGCAACTTCACCAGTACCTACAAGCGCCCTCCCAAGCCGCGTCAGCTCTCCCTGTGCGTCCAAGGCTCGGACGAGTCGGCTCGTGACTATCTGACGCGTTGGGTGGAGCTGCGAAACTCCTACGAGGGAGTGCACGAGGTACAAGCCACTGAGTATTTCACGACCAGGTGCAGAAAAGGCACCTTGCTCAAGCACCGGCTCCTATGTGACGAGCCGGCCCCGTTGGATGAGTTGCTAAGCATAGCGGACAAGTACGCCACCGCTGACTCCTCCATGAAGACCGAGCTGCAAGTAGATGCTTCTGGTAAGATGACCCCTCCAAAGACGCCGGCGGGAGAATCCAGCCAACGCCAGCAGAACAACGACCAGAAGCGCAAGGCCCAGGCGCTGGCTGCCAACAGTCGGCTGGTGGCAGCGGTCGACGGACAGCAGCCAGAAGCTCAAGCAGGGCCCAAGCGCCAGAAGGGCGGCAAACTAGTGTGGCAGCCGGCCTTCTCCTTTGATCAAGCCTTGGACGCCCCCTACAAGTTCCACAGCAGCGCGAAGCCCTCCAATCACACCACACAAAAGTGTCACTGGCTCACAAGGATTGCGAGGGGAGAAGCTCTGCCCCCGCCGCCTGCTGGACAGCCGGCTCCGCCTCCTAATCTGTCGGCTGCTCGTCAAGGCGGCCAAGTCCAGGATGAGTTCCTAGAAGAAAATGGAGCTTATGTTGTCTTCACCAGCCAGACGGATGATAGGCACAGCCGGTGCCAGCAGCGCAGAGAAGTCAACACTGTTGCCGTAAAAAGCTCGGAGTTCATGCACTGGTCTGAAAGGCCTGTCAGCTGGAGCCGAGAGGATCATCCGGCTATCATGCCGTCTCCAGGGGCCTATGCCTTGGTCCTGGACGCCACTCTCTCCACTGACAGGCGGGCCTGCCGTTTCTCCCGGGCCCTGGTAGACGGCGGCAGCAGCATCAACATCATGTACCGAGACACCATGGAGAAGTTGGGCATCAAAGAGAAGCAGCTTCAGCCCACCAGGACCGTGTTCCATGGCATTGTGCCAGGCCTCTCTTGTTCACCAATCGGCAAGGCCAGGGTCGATGTTCTATTTGGTGACGAGACGCATTTTCGGAGGGAGCCGGTCTGGTTTGAAGTGGTGAACCTAGAAAGCCCCTATCACGTGATCTTGGGCCGGCCAGCTCTTGCAAAGTTCATGGTAGTCCCCCATTATGCCTACCTCAAGATGAAGATGCCTGGTCCCAAGGGAATAATCACCATAACCGGGGACTACGAGAAGTCCATTGCATGTGCAACAGCCAGCAGTCGCCTGGCAGAAACCCTTGTTGTGGCTGAGGAGAAGCGCCGTCTGGAGCGGCTGGTGGCAATGGCTGGCGAGCAGCCGGCCATACCAGCCGATCCCAAGGAGGCGGAGCCACAAGGCTTGTTCCAGCCCTCCAAGGACACAAAGAAGATTGCCTTGGACCCATCTCACCCGGAGCGATTTGCTGTCATAGGGTCAAGCCTAGACAACAAATAGGAAAGCGAGCTCGTTGATTTCCTCCGTGAGAATCGGGACATCTTTGCATGGTCCCCCAAGGACATGCCTGGTGTTCCGACGGAATTCGCCGAGCACAAGCTGCACGTGAGAGAAGATGCAAAGCCTGTCAGGCAGCCGCTGCGCCGCCTGTTAGAAGAGAAGAGAAGAGTCGTTGGGGAGGAGGTCGCCCACCTGCTAGCAGCCGGCTTCATCATGGGAATTTTTTTACCCCGAGTGGCTGGCGAATCCAGTCCTGGTGCTCAAGAAGAACAATAAATGGCGCATGTGCATCGATTACACCAGCCTGAACAAGGCTTGCCCCAAAGATCCGTTTGCTCTGCCACGAATAGATCAAGTGATTGACTCCACAGCCAGATGCGAGCTGCTGTCTTTCCTTGACGCCTATTCGGGGTACCACCAAATCAAGCTTGATCCAGCCGACCGTCTGAAGACTGCTTTCCTCACGCCGTTTGGGGCCTTCTGCTACCTGACCATGACGTTTGGCTTGAGAAATGCCGGCGCCACCTTTTAACATTGCATGCAGAAGTGTCTCCTCAAGCAGCTCGGCAGGAATGCCCATGTTTATGTGGATGATATTGTGGTAAAGACGGAGAAGAGAGGAACCCTTTTGGAGGATCTCCAAGAAACATTTGAGAATCTACGCCGCTTTCGGATTAAGCTAAACCCGGAGAAATGCATCTTCGGGGTACCAGCAGGCCAGCTCCTTGGCTTCCTGGTGTCTGAACGCGGCATCGAGTGCAACCCTGCAAAGATCAAGGCCATCGAGAGGATGGAGCGACCGACCCGTGTGCGAGATGTCCAGAGATTTACGGGGTGCTTGGCATCTCTCAGCCGCTTCATCATCCGGCTGGGAGAAAAAGCACTCCCCCTGTACCAATTGATGAAGAAAACCACTTGCTTCGAGTGGAATGACCATGCGGATGAAGCCTTCCAGCAGCTCAAGCGACTGCTGTCCACCCCGCCTGTCCTGGCGGCGCCAGCAGACAAGGAACCCATGTTCCTTTACATAGCCGCCACCAGCCGGGTGGTCAGCACTGTCATCGTGGTCGAGCGCCCAGAAGACGGCAGAGCCTTGCCCGTCGAGCGGCCCATCTACTACTTGAGCGAAGTGCTATCAGCATCCAAGCAGAATTGCCCCCATTACCAGAAGACGTGCTATGGCGTGTACTTCACCGCCAAGAAACTCAAGCAGTACTTCCAAGAGCATTCTGTCACGGTCGTCTGCACGGCCCCGCTTGCTGAAATCATGGGGAACAGAGATGCCTCAGGAAGAGTGGCCAAGTGGGCCATCGAGCTGGCCCCCTTCACCATCTTCTACCAGCCACGCACCACCATCAAGTCGCAAGCATTGGCCGACTTCCTCGTCGATTGGGCCGAAACCCAGTACCTGCCGCCTGTGCCAGACTCAACCCATTGGCGGATGCACTTTGACGGATCAAAGATGCGCACCGGCCTGGGATCCAGCGTCATCCTCACCTCCCCCAAAGGCGATAAGCTCAAGTATACCCTGCAGATCCACTTTGCCGCCTCCAACAACGTGGCGGAATATGAGGCACTTATCCACGGGCTCCGGATGGCCAAGGAGATTGGCATCCGCCGAGTGCTGTGCTACGGTGACTCAGACTTGATTGTCCAGCAGTCGTCTGGGGACTGGGATGCCAAGGACGCAAATATGGCAAGCTACCGCTTCCTCGTCCAGCAGATCAGCGAACACTTTGATGGCTGCGAGTTCCTCCATGTGCCACGAGCAGATAACATGCAAGCGGACACCTTGGAACGAATCGGTTCCACCCGCCAAGCAATACCA
Source organism: Secale cereale (assembly GCA_902687465.1). Taxonomy (NCBI): domain Eukaryota; kingdom Viridiplantae; phylum Streptophyta; class Magnoliopsida; order Poales; family Poaceae; genus Secale; species Secale cereale. The sequence continues at coordinate 676,424,338 of LR738715.1, read as the reverse complement.
GCCGGCGTATCTCTCCAGTGCCTGCGCAAACCGTCCATCAAGCCTTCACCAGAGTCGGAGTCAATCTTCGTACCAGCTGACCCCGGGGCAGCCGGTCCCGCGGTTTCGGTTGCTGGCCAAAAGACTGCCCCGGCAGGCGGCCACGACATTCCAACTCCAACAGACGGATCACCCACAGCCGCGCCAGCTCCTGGCCCGGGGACTGCTCCAGCAGACGGCCAGGAGGCGCCGGTTACAGCAGACGGCCAGGAGGTGCCGGCTCCAGCAGATGGCTTGGGGACTTCGGAGACACAGCAGGCGGCTCAGCCCAGCCCTCCACCTGCCAGCCCAACCACCCTGGTCTCTCTCGCCGAGGCAACTGGAGTCTCAGCGCCGTCTTGGGCACAGCCAATCCTCACGTTCCTGCTCAAAGGAGAGCTGCCAGCAGAAGAAACTTTGGCGCGTCAAGTTCAACACCGAGCCTCAGCTTATACCATTGTCAACAAAAAGCTCGTCAGAAGGAGTGCGACGGGCATCTTCCAACGCTACGTTGAAGCAACAAAAGGGCTGGCCATCCTGAAGGACATTCACCAAGGGGAGTGCGGCCACCACGCGGCCTCAAATCTCTCGTAGCCAAAGCTTTCCGCCACGGTTTCTTCTGGCCGACTGCTTTGGACGATGCCAAAGACTTGGTGAAGAAGTGCAATGGCTGCCAACGCTTCAGCTCCAAGCAACACTTGCCAGCTTCTGCACTCAAGACTATTCCGATCACTTGGCCATTTGCCGTCTGGGGCCTGGATATGGTGGGACCTTTCAAGACTGCCAGAGGAGGCCTGACACACTTACTTATGGCAATAGATAAATTTACCAAGTGGACCGAAGCCAAGCCAATCAAGAAACTCAATGGCCCAACTGCTGTGACATTCATTGCAGACATCACAGTCCGGTATGGTATACCGCACAACATCATCATCGACAACGGCACAAATTTTGCCAAAGGCGCACTTGCCTGTTTCTGTGCAACTCGGGGCATCCGGCTGGACCTAGCATCCGTTGCCCACCCATAGTCTAACGGACAAGTCGAGTGCGCCAACGGCCTCATCCTATCTAGCATCAAGCCCCGGCTGGTCGAACCTTTGGAGCGGTCAGCCGGCTGCTGGATCAAAGAACTGTCGTCTGTCCTATGGAGCCTCAGAACCACTCCTAACAAATCCACCGGCTTTACCCCTTTCTTCCTCGTCTATGGGGCCGAGGCAGTCATCCCCACAGACGTTGAGTTTGACTCGCCTCGCGTCACCATGTACACGGAAGCTGAAGCCAAAGAAGCACGCAAAGACGGCATGGACTTGCTGGAGGAGGCCCGGCTGGTAGCACTCAGCCGCTCCGCCATCTACCAGCAGGGTCTCCGCCGCTATCACAGCCGGTGAGTGAAGCCACGCTCCTTCCACGAGGGAGACCTTGTGCTCCGGCTGATCCAGCGAACAGCCGGCCAGCACAAGCTCTCGGCTCCTTGGGATGGACCGTTCATCGTCAGCAAGGTACTGGGCAACGATGCCTACTACCTCATCGACGCCCAAAAGCCAAGGGCGCGCAAGAGAGACGACTCAGGCAAGGAGTCGGAGCGCCCATGGAACGCGAGCCTTCTTTGTCGCTTTTATATCTGAAAGACAGTATGTGTCATGCTATCTAAGTTATTTTGAGAATCTGTGGGAGCCCCAAGAGATTCTCGGGGACTGCCCAAGCCTTTATCTATATGATAAGAATTATGCCTGTGAATGATTGTTGTTCACTCCTTCGTCCGGCACCGGAGCCTACCAGACGGCCCGGGGACTGGCCGCCTGGCCCTATGTCTAGAGGATTCTCCTTAAAAAGTCAGACAAGAAATGTGATGGCATCCGAGCCCTCTCCTGTATCCAGTCACAGACTCGCAGAACGCGGCTGTCCGGCTGGCATGTGCCAAAGGCAAGAAGCGATGCTCACATGAAAAATGGCTAGGCCAGTCAGTTCTAGGCTTGGCCAGACCATCTTCCAGAAGGCAAGATACTTGCCCACCCCAAAAGTAGCCAAGTCCTTAACCTAGCCACAGTACCATAGAGTGGTGGTCTGGCTGACAGGACGGCAATACTAGGGGCCGGCAAGGAAAAAATCGCCACAAGGAACTAGGACAAGGCTAATCCTAGGACTCGGCACAAATTGCATAAAAACGATGCTGCATTAAAAAGAATATTTACATCCAAAAGGCCTTAAGAGCCGCCTTGTAGCAATAACTTACTAAATACACCCAGCGGGTGGAATTGTTCAAATTAACCTTGCAAGTCTTACAGAAAGGCAGACGATACGAATGAAAATCCTAAGGTGCAGCAGGCTGGACAGGTGGCACGATGGAGCCGGCTTCTGGGGAGGCCGCCTGGCGGGGCTCGGTCTGGCCGTCTCGTGCAGCAGGCGGGGCCGTCACTCCTGGCCCGCTTGTTGAGGACTGGTCAGGCTAGCGACTGCCTGCTGGGTCCGCCTCCTGGGAGCTGGTCTCCTCGTCGCTGCCTTCCTCGTCCTCATCGCCTTCGCTGGAGGCGATCTCCTCGTCCGGCTCTTCCGACGCCGCCAAGTCCAGCCCGAAGTTAGCAGGCGGCACTACGTGGCCCCAGTCATCCAGCTCCGGGATGAAGAGGGAGGTGTCGGCGTATTCAGCGAGGGCGGCAGCTCACTAGGCGAGTTCCCTATGCTCCGCAGCCAGCTCCGGCTGGGCCTCCGTGCGGAACGTCTCCAGCTGCTCGAGGCTCAGGCCTGGGTACCAACTCTTGGCGAATTCGAAGGCGGTCCGTGCGCCAGCCCTTGCCGCGGAGCCCTTCCAGGCCTCAAAGCGCTGGCCGACCGCCTCCAGCCAGGCGGCCGTCCGGCTGGGGGTGTGAAGCATCGGCACACCTGGCCAGAGGGCGGCCAGGACTTGGGCGCCAGCACGCTGCAGACGACGGAGAAGACTGCAGACTGGCAGAAGACACACCCGTATGGCGAGAAGCTCTTCGGCCGGGGTCCTGGGCGCGTTGGGTGCGATCTCTTGGCCCGCCTGGCGCCTCGCAGCACGCTTGGCTTCGATGGCCTGGGTGGCGGCCACAGAGTAGCCCGGGAAGAATTCTGCCAAGACTAGAACAAGTATCAGAAGAAAAGCAAGACTGTTGCTGCAAATGATGAAAACAGAATGAGAAGGCAGATGTCTCACCGTCGACCATATCTCCAATGGCTACGTAGCCGTCTTGGAGAGCCGCTGATATCTACACACGCTTCTACTCTTGTAGACTATGTTGGGCCTCCAAGCGCAGAGGTTTGTAGGACAGCATCAATTTCCCTCAAGTGGATGACCTAAGGTTTATCGAACTCAGGGAAGTAGAGGTTGAAGATGGTCTCTCTCAAGCAACCCTGCAACTAAGATACAAGAAGTCTCTTGTGTCCCCAACACACCTAATACACTTGTTAGATGTATAGGTGCACTAGTTCGGCGAAGAGATGTTAAATGGCAAGTGATATGGATGGCAAAACAAAGTAATATAAATCTGTAATAAAAAGTGCAGCAAGCAAACAAGTGGTAAACGTGAGCACAAATGGTATTGCAATGGTGGAAACAAGGCCTAGGCTTCATACTTTCACTAGTGGCAACTCCCAACAACATTAACATAATCGAATTACATGATGTTTCCCATAAAACATGCAAAGGGGACGCACTCGGAGGTCATTCCTTCGTGGTCAAGAGAGGACGAGAATTATGTAGGGCTACAAAAGCACACCTCAAAGTTCGTAGTTCTCAATCTAAGGATTTCCCAATGTCACCGCGGCCATCCAAAGCGAGTCCCACAATCACCACAACATATCTAAAGGATAGTCAAAGACAAGCACCAAGAGACTCTCAATCTTCAATCAACACACAAGAGAGGAAATCACTCATGAAAATATTGTTCTAATCCATGTCCAATAGACCGCTGTCACCTTGGTCTCGGGGATTATAATAGATAAAGACAAGTGAGTACATCAATCCAATACATAGAGGAAGGGGAAATATCATGGGATCACCCTAGATTAACATAGCCTATGATCACAACTAAGATCACATCATGGGAGAGAGAATTGACCACATAGCTACTGGTAAGAACCTCAGCCCCGAGGAGTAACTACTCCCGCATCATGGAGGGAGGAAGCAACGTCGATGGAGATGAATCCGGGGGCACTTCCCCGTCCCGGCAGGGTGCCGGCGTAGGAATTCTGGTCCCCCGAAGCTTGATGGCGATGGCGGCGGAGATCGGAATCGCGTCTGGAGAAAAGGGGTCTGGAATCAGGGTTTCCGCGACACGGTGTAAATATATGCCAAGGGGGGCATCCGAGGGGGTCTGGGGTGCCCAGGCGCCCCCCCGGCGCGGCCAGGGGGGGCGCGTGCGCATGCCGCCTGGAGCCCCAGTGGGTCCCCTCCGGCCCTACTTTGGCCGCATGGAAGCTTCCGGAACGCTGATTTTTTATATATTTTTTCTGGATTTTTTCTGGCAGTTCTCGTAATGTGAAAACCTGAAATACAAAAACAGCCGAAAACAGAAACTGGCACTGGGGTGCACTGAGTTAATAGGTTACTCCAAATATGATCAAAAGTGTATGGAAGTGTATAAATAACATAGCAATATCACCCAAAAGAGGCATGGAGCAAGCAGAAATTATAGATACGTTTTGGACGGATCAACATCCCCAAGCTTAATTCCTGCTCGTCCTCGAGTAGGTAAATGATAACAAGAATAATTTCTGTGGTGACATGCTATTAACCATATAGGACTTTTTCATAGTCATATGACAAAAGCTTACTGAGACAATGAATCTATAGTAATTAAGTTGCCTCATGAGAAAATCACAAAGAACTGAAAGTTTTACAATATGATATTGAAACATCAAATAGATTTGTAATGAACATGATGTGTAAATATGATAAAGTGATATCTAGCTTGCCCCCTTTAGTGAAGCAAAACATAAATGCAGGGGCACCTCCAAGGTTTACGTGATGACTAGATACAATGATTTCAAAATGAACGATATCACAATCATGCAAAAGACAATGCTACTTTGGGACAATGCACATTACACTCAGAATGACAATCATGCTCTCAGTAGTTGGTGCTTTTAAAAGAAGGTGGAGACTCTCGAACCGTGGCTTTTGTTGGCAAGGTTGAAAACCCGTAGTCGGACACAAAAACAAAACATGTACCAAAGCTCTTGGTTTTAAAACAGAAGTAATATTTTTTTTAGATCATGCATGTTTCGTCAACGAATGCTAGCAGACAACTCAATCACTTCTTGAGATGGACAAGTTTCGAGGAACGGCTCTCGAATGAGGACGATCACATCCTCTTAATCTCCTTTGTTTATCACTGCCAAAGTTTTCTGATTTCTCATGAACAAAGTGAAGGAAATATGCCCTAGAGGCAATAATAAAGATGTTATTTGTATTTCCTTATATCATGATAAATGTCTTTTATTCATGCTAGAATTGTATTAACCGGAAACTTATTACATGTGTGGATACATAGACAAAACAGTATGTCCCTAGTATGCCTCTACTAGACTAGCTCATTGATCAAAGATGGTAATATTACTGTTTACAAAGCTCGACTTGTTGCGAAAGGTTTTCGACAAGTTCAAGGAGTTAACTACGATGAGACTTTCTCACCTGTAGCGATGCTTAAGTCTGTCTGAATCATGTTAGCAATTGCCGCATTTTATGATTATGAAATCTGGCAAATGGATGTCAAAACTGCATTCCTAAATGGATATCTCAAAGAAGAGTTGTATATGATGCAACCAGAAGGTTTTGTCGATCCAAAAGGTGCTAACAAAGTATGCAAACTCCAGCGATCCATCTATGGACTGGTGCAAGCATCTCAGAGTTGGAATATATGCTTTGAGGAGGTGATCAAAGCATATGGTTTTATACAGACTTTTGGAGAAGCCTGTATTTACAAGAAAGTGAGTGGGAGCTCTGTAGCATTTCTAATATTATATGTAGATGACATATTGTTGATTGGAAATGATATAGAATTTCTGGATAGCATAAAAGGATACTTGAATAAAAGTTTTTCAATGAAAGACCTCGGAGAAGCTGCTTACATATTAGGCATCAAAATCTATAGAGATAGATCAAGACGCTTAATTGGACTTTCACAAAGCACATTCCTTGATAAGATTTTGAAAAAGTTCAAAATGGATCAGTCAAAGAAAGGATTCTTGCCTGTTTTACAAGGTATGAAGTTGAGTAAGACTCAATGCCCGACCACTGCAGACGATAGAGAGAAAATGAAAGTCGTTCCCTATGCCTCAGCCATAGGATCTATCATGTATGCAATGCTGTGTACCAGACCTGATGTGTGCCTTGCTATAACTCTAGCAGGGAGGTACCAAAGTAATCCAGGAGTGCATCACTGGACAGCGGTCAAAAACATCCTAAAGTATCTGAAAAGAACAAAGGATATGTTTCTCATATATGGAGGTGACAAAGAGCTCGTCGTAAACGGTTACGTCGATTCTAGCTTTGACACTGATCCGGATGACTCAAAGTCACAAACCGGATATGTATTTTTATTGAACGGTGGAGCTGTCAGCTGGTGCAGTTCCAAGCAGATCGTCGTGGCGGGATCTACGTGTGAAGCGGAATACATAGCTGCTTCGGAAGCAGCAAATGCAGGAGTCTGGATGAAGGAGTTCATATCCGATCTAGGTGTAGTACCTAGTGCATCGGGTCCAATGAAAATCTTTTGTGACAACACTGGAGCCATAGCCTTGGCGAAGGAATCCAGGTTTCACAAGAGAACAAAGCACATCAAAAGACGCTTCAATTCCATCCGCGATCTAGTCAAGGAGGGAGACATAGAGATTTGCAAAATACATACGGATCTGAATGTTGCAGACCCGTTGACTAAGCCTCTTCCACGGGCAAAACATGATCAGCACCAAGACTCCATGGGTGTGAGGATCATCACTTTGTAATCTAGATTATTGACTCTAGTTCAAGTGGGAGACTGAAGGAAATATGCCCTAGAGGCAATAATAAAGATGTTATTTGTATTTCCTTATATCATGATAAATGTCTTTTATTCATGCTAGAATTGTATTAACCGGAAACTTAGTACATGTGTGGATAAATAGACAAAACAGTATGTCCCTAGTATGCCTCTACTAAACTAGCTCATTGATCAAAGATGGTTATGTTTCCTAGCCATAGACATGAGTTGTCATTTGATCAACGGGATCACATCATTAGGAGAATGATGTGATGGACAAGACCCATCCGTTAGCATAGCACTATGATCGTTTAGTTTAACTGCTATTGCTTTCTTCATGACTTATACATGTTCCTATGACTATGAGATTATGCAACTCCCGAATACCGTAGGAACACCTTGTGTGCTATCAAACGTCACAACGTAACTGGGTGATCATAAAGATGCTCTACAGGTGTCTCCGAAAGTATTCGTGGTGTTGGCATAGATCAAGATTAGGATTTGTCACTCCGAGTGTCGGAGAGGTATCTCTGGGCCCTCTCGGTAACACACATCACAATAAGCCTTGCAAGCAAAAGACTAATGAGTTAGTCACGAGATGATGTGTTGCGGAACGAGTAAAGAGACTTGCCAGTAACGATATTGAACTAGGTATAGAGATACCGACGATCGAATCTCGGGCAAGTAACATACCGTTTGACAAAAGGAACAACGTATGTTGTTATGCGGTTCTGACCGATAAAAGATCTTCGTAGAATATGTAGGAGCCAATATGAACATCCAGGTTCCGCTATTGGTTATTGACCGGAGATGAGTCTCGGTCATGTCTACATAGTTCTCGAACCCGTAGGGTCCGCACGCTTAACGTTTGATGACGATCGGTATTATGAGTTTTTGAGTATTGATGTACCGAAGGTAGTTCGGAGTCCCGGATGAGATCACGGACATGACGAGGAGTCTCGGAATGTCCGAGACATAAAGATTGATATATTGGACGGCTATATTCGGACACCGGAAGTATACCGGAAAAGTTTCGGATTTATCGGGAATGCCGGAGGGGGTTACCGGAACCCCCTACGAGAGGGGATGGTCCATAGTGGGCCTAAAGGGAAAGAGAGAGACAGCCCATAGGGCTGGCCGGCGCCCCCACCTAGGGTTCCTTGTTGGACTAGGATTGGGGGGGGGGGGCGCCACCTCTCCTATTCCTTTCCCCCTTCTTCCTTTCGGTGAATCCTACTAGGAATAGGATTGCAATCCTATTCCTAGTAGGACTCCCTCCCTAGCCGCACCAGGAAGGGCCGGCCGGCCTCCCTCCCCTGCTCCTTTATATACGGGGGCAGGGGGGCACCCAAAGACACACAAGTTGAATTGTTTTAGCCGTGTGCGGTGCCCCCCTCCACAGAATCACACCTCGGTCATACCGTCGCGGAGCTTAGGCGAAGCCCTGCGCCGGTGAACACATCATATCCGTCACCACGCCGTCATGCTGACGAAACTCTCCCGTGAAGCTCAACTGGATCAAGAGCTCGTGGGACGTCATCAAGCTGAACGTGTGCTGAACGCGGAGGTGCCGTACGTTCGGTGCTTGATCGGTTGGATCGCGAAGAAGTTCGACAACATCAACCGCGTCACTTGACGCTTCCGCTCCCGGTCTACGAGGGTACGTAGACACACTCTTCCCTCTCGTTGCTATGCATCTGGTAGATAGATCTTGCGTGATCATAGGAAAATTTTAAAATACTACGTTCCCCAACAGTGGTATCAGAGCCAGGTCTATGCGTAGATGATATGCACGAGTAGAACACAATGAGTTGTGGGCGATACTAGTCATACTGCTTACCAGCATGTCATACTTTGCTTCGGCGGTATTGTGAGATGAAGCGGCCCGGACCGACATTACGCGTACGCTTACGCGAGACTGGTTTCACCGTTACGAGCACTCGTTGCTTAAAGGTGACTGGCGGGTGTCTGTCTCTCTCACTTTAGCTGAATCAAGTGCGGCTACGCCCGGTCCTTGTGAAGGTTAAAACAGCACATACTTGACGAAACATCGTTGTGGTTTTGTATGCGTAGGTAAGAACGGTTCTTGCTAAGCCCGTAGCAGCCACGTAAAACTTGCAACAAACAAAGTAGAGGACGTCTAACTTGTTTTTGCAGGGCATGTTGTGATGTGATATGGTCAAGACATGATGAGTTATACGGTTTTGTATGAGATGATCATGTTTTGTAAAGTTATCGGCAACTGGCAGGAGCCATATGGTTGTCGCTTTATTGTATGAAATGCAATCGCCATGTAATTGCTTTACTTTATCACTAAGCGGTAGCGATAGTCGTGGAAGCAATAGTTGGCGAGACGACAACGATGCTACGATGAAGATCAAGGTGTCAAGCCAGTGACGAAGGTGATCATGACGGTGCTTTGAAGATGGAGATCAAAAGCACAAGATGATGATGGCCATATCATCTCACATATTTTGATTGCATGTGATGTTTATCTTATTATGCTTCTTATTTTGCTTAGAACGACGGTAGCATTATAAGATGATCCCTTACTAAATTTCAAGGTATAAGTGTTCTCCCTGAGTATGCACCGTTGCGAAAGTTCGTCGTGCCGAGACACCACGTGATGATCGGGTGTGATAAGCTCTACGTTCAAATACAACGGGTGTAAGCCAGTTTTGCACACGCAGAATACTCGGGTTAAACTTGACGAGCCTAGCATATACAGATATGGCCTCGGAACACTGGAGACCGAAAGGTCGAGCGTGAATCATATAGTAGATATGATCAACATAAGATGTTCACCATTGAAAACTACTCCATCTCACGTGATGATCGGACATGGTTTAGTTGATTTGGATCACGTGATCATTTAGATGACCAGAGGGATGTCTATCTAAGTGGGAGTTCTTTAAATTAATATGATTAAATTCAACTTTAATTTATCATGAACTTAGTCCTGATAGTTTTGCATATCTATGTCGTTGTAGATCAATGGCCCGTGCTACCGTTCCTTTGAATTTTAATGCATTCCTAGAGAAAGCTAAGTTGAAAGATGATGGTAGCAATTACACGGACTGGGTCCGTAACCTGAGGATTATCCTCATTGCTGCACAGAAGAATTATGTCCTTGAAGCACCGCTAGGTGACAAGCCCCCTTCCGCTGATGCAGACGCTTTGAACGTCTGGCAATCACGGTCTGATGACTACACGATAGTTCAGTGTGCCATGCTTTACGGCTTAGAACCGGGACTTCAACGACGTTTTGAACGTCATGGACCATATGAGATGTTCCAGGAGTTGAAGTTAATATTTCAAGCAAATGCCCGAATTGAGAAATATGAGATTTCCAATAAGTTCTACAGCTGCAAAATGGAGGAGAATAGTTCTATCAGTGAACACTTGCTCAGAATGTCAGGGTACTACAATCATATGACTCAACTTGGTTGCAAAGTTGACGAGGATAGTGTTATTGATAGAGTTCTTCAATCACTGCCACCAAGCTATAAAGGCTTCGTGATGAACTATAACATGCAAGGGATGCAAAAGACAATTCCCGAGCTCTTCGCTATGCTCAAAGCTGCGGAGGTAGAAATCAAAAAGGAGCATCAAGTGTTGATGGTTAACAAGACCACTAATTTCAAGAAAAAGGGCAAGGGAAAGAAAGGGAACTTCAAAAAGAATAGCAAGTCAGTTGCTACTTCAACGAAGAAACCCAAATCTGGAGCCAAGCCTGAAACTGAGTGCTTCTACTGCAAGGGGACTGGACACTGGAAGCGGAACTGCCCCAAGTATTTGGCGGATAAGAAGGATGGCAAGATGAACAAAGGTATATGTGATATACATGTTATTGATGTGTACCTTACTAATGCTCGTAGTAGTACCTGGGTATTTGATACCGGTTCGGTTGCTAATATTTGTAACTCGAAACAGGGACTACGGATTAAACGAAGATTAGCTAAGGACGAGGTGACGATGCGCGTGGGAAACGGTTCCAAAGTCGATGTGATCGCCGTCGGCACGCTACCTCTACATCTGCCTTCGGGATTAGTTTTAGACCTAAATAATTGTTATTTGGTGCCAGCGTTGAGCATGAACATTATATCTGGATCTTGTTTATTGCGAGACGGTTATTCATTTAAATCAGAGAATAATGGTTGTTCTATTTTAATGAATAATATCTTTTATGGTCATGCACCCTTGAAGAGTGGTCTATTCTTATTGGATCTCGATTGTAGTGATACACATATTCATAATATTGAAACCAAAAGATGCATGGTTAATAATGATAGTGCAACTTATTTGTGGCACTGCCGTTTAGGTCATATTGGTGTAAAACGCATGAAGAAACTCCATAATGATGGACTTTTGGAATCACTTGATTATGAATCACTTGGTGCTTGCGAACCATGCCTCATGGGCAAGATGACTAAAACTCCGTTCTCCGGAACTATGGAGCGAGCAACAGATTTGTTGGAAATCATACATACTGATGTATGTGGACCAATGAGTGTTGATGCTCGCGGCGGGTATCGTTATTTTCTGACCTTCACTGATGATTTGAGCAGATATGGGTATATCTACTTAATGAAACACAAGTCTGAAACATTTGAAAAGTTCAAAGAATTTCAGAGTGAAGTAGAGAATCATCGTAACAAGAAAATAAAGTTCCTACGATCTGATCGTGGAGGAGAATATTTGAGTTACGAGTTTGGTCTTCATTTGAAACAATGTGGAATAGTTTCACAACTCACGCCACCTGGAACACCACAGCGTAATGGTGTGTCCGAACGTCGTAACCGTACTTTATTGGATATGGTACGATCTATGATGTCTCTTACCGATTTACCACTATCGTTTTGGGGTTATGCTTTAGAGACAGCTGCATTGACGTTAAATAGGGCACCATCTAAATCCGTTGATACGACGCCTTATGAACTATGGTTTGGCAAGAAACCAAAGTTGTCGTTTCTTAAAATTTGGGGCTGCGATGCTTATGTGAAAACACTTCAACCTGATAAGCTCGATCCCAAGTCGGAAAAATGTGTCTTCATAGGATACCCAAAAGAGACTGTTGGGTACACCTTCTATCACAGATCCGAAGGCAAAATATTCGTTGCTAAGAACGGATCCTTTCTAGAAAAAGAGTTTCTCTCGAAAGAAGTGAGTGGGAGGAAAGTAGAACTTGATGAGGTAATTGTACCTTCTCCCATATTGGAAAGTAGTACATCACAGGAAATTGTTCCAGTGATTCCTACACCAATTAGTGAGGAAGTTGATGATAATGATCATGAAACTTCGGATCAAGTTTCTGCTGAATGTCGTAGATCAACCAGAGTACGTTCCGCACCAGAGTGGTACGGCAACCCAGTTCTGGAAATCATGTTACTAGACCATGATGAACCTACGAACTATGAGGAAGCGATGATGAGCCCAGATTCCGCAAAATGGCTTGGAGCCATGAAATCTGAGATGGGATCCATGTATGAGAACAAAGTGTGGACTTTGGTTGACTTGCCCGATGATCGGCAAGCCATCGAAAATAAATGGATCTTCAAGAGGAAGACCGACGCAGACGGTAATATTACTGTTTACAAAGCTCGACTTGTTGCGAAAGGTTTTCGACAAGTTCAAGGAGTTGACTACGATGAGACTTTCTCACCTGTAGCGATGCTTAAGTCTGTCCGAATCATGTTAGCAATTGCCGCATTTTATGATTATGAAATCTGGCAAATGGATGACAAAACTGCATTCCTAAATGGATATCTCAAAGAAGAGTTGTATATGATGCAACCAAAAGGTTTTGTCGATCCAAAAGGTGCTAACAAAGTATGCAAACTCCAGCGATCCATCTATGGACTGGTGCAAGCATCTCGGAGTTGGAATATACGCTTTGATGAGGTGATCAAAGCATATGGTTTTATACAGACTTTTGGAGAAGCCTGTATTTACAAGAAAGTGACTGGGAGCTCTGTAGCATTTCTAATATTATATGTAGATGACATATTGTTGATTGGAAATGATATAGAATTTCTGGATAGCATAAAAGGATACTTGAATAAAAGTTTTTCAATGAAAGACCTCGGAGAAGCTGCTTACATATTAGGAATCAAAATCTATAGAGATAGATCAAGACACTTAATTGGACTTTCACAAAGCACATACCTTGATAAGATTTTGAAAAAGTTCAAAATGGATCAGTCAAAGAAAGGATTCTTGCCTGTTTTACAAGGTATGAAGTTGAGTAAGACTCAATGCCCGACCACTGCAGAAGATAGAGAGAAAATGAAAGTCATTCCCTATGCCTCAGCCATAGGATCTATCATGTATGCAATGCTGTGTACCAGACCTGATGTGTGCCTTGCTATAAGTCTAGCAGGGAGGTACCAAAGTAATCCAGGAGTGGATCACTGGACAGTGGTCAAAAACATCCTAAAGTATCTGAAAAGAACAAAGGATATGTTTCTCGTATATGGAGGTGACAAAGAGCTCGTCGTAAACGGTTACGTCGATTCTAGCTTTGACACTGATCCGGATGACTCAAAGTCACAAACCGGATATGTATTTTTATTGAACGGTGGAGCTGTCAGCTGGTGCAGTTCCAAGCAGAGCGTCGTGGCGGGATCTACGTGTGAAGCGAAATACATAGCTGCTTCGGAAGCAGCAAATGAAGGAGTCTGGATGAAGGAGTTCATATCCGATCTAGGTGTAGTACCTAGTGCATCGGGTCCAATGAAAATCTTTTGTGACAACACTGGAGCCATAGCCTTGGCGAAGGAATCCAGGTTTCACAAGAGAACAAAGCACATCAAAAGACGCTTCAATTCCATCCGTGATCTAGTCAAGGAGGGAGACATAGAGATTTGCAAAATACATACGGATCTGAATGTTGCAGACCCGTTGACTAAGCCTCTTCCACGGGCAAAACATGATCAGCACCAAGACTCCATGGGTGTGAGAATCATCACTTTGTAATCTAGATTATTGACTCTAGTTCAAGTGGGAGACTGAAGGAAATATGCCCTAGAGGCAATAATAAAGATGTTATTTGTATTTCCTTATATCATGATAAATGTCTTTTATTCATGCTAGAATTGTATTAACCGGAAACTTAGTACATGTGTGGATACATAGACAAAACAGTATGTCCCTAGTATGCCTCTACTAGACTAGCTCATTGATCAAAGATGGTTATGTTTCCTAGCCATAGACATGAGTTGTCATTTGATCAACGGGATCACATCATTATGAGAATGATGTGATGGACAAGACCCATCCGTTAGCATAGCACTATGATCGTTTAGTTTAACTGCTATTGCTTTCTTCATGACTTATACATGTTCCTATGACTATGAGATTATGCAACTCCCGAATACCGTAGGAACACCTTGTGTGCTATCAAACGTCACAACGTAACTGGGTGATCATAAAGATGCTCTACAGGTGTCTCCGAAAGTATTCGTGGTGTTGGCATAGATCAAGATTAGGATTTGTCACTCCGAGTGTCGGAGAGGTATCTCTGGGCCCTCTCGGTAACACACATCATAATAAGCCTTGCAAGCAAAAGACTAATGAGTTAGTCACGAGATGATGTGTTACGGAACGAGTAAAGAGACTTGCCGGTAACGAGATTGAACTAGGTATAAAGATACCAACGATCGAATCTCGGGCAAGTAACATACCGTTTGACAAAAGGAACAACGTATGTTGTTGTGCGGTTCTGACCGATAAAAGATCTTCGTAGAATATGTAGGAGCCAATATGAACATCCAGGTTCCGCTATTGGTTATTGACCGGAGATGAGTCTCGGTCATGTCTACATAGTTCTCGAACCCGTAGGGTCCGCACGCTTAACGTTTGATGACGATCGGTATTATGAGTTTTTGAGTATTGATGTACCGAAGGTAGTTCGGAGTCCCGGATGAGATCACGGACATGACGAGGAGTCTCGGAATGTCCGAGACATAAAGATTGATATATTGGACGGCTATATTCGGACACCGGAAGTATACCGGAAAAGTTTCGGATTTATCGGGAATGCCGGAGGGGGTTACCGGAACCCCCTACGAGAGGGGATGGTCCATAGTGGGCCTAAAGGGAAAGAGAGAGACAGCCCATAGGGCTGGCCGGCGCCCCCACCTAGGGTTCCTTGTTGGACTAGGATTGGGGGGGGGGGGGCGCCACCTCTCCTATTCCTTTCTCCCTTCTTCCTTTCGGTGAATCCTACTAGGAATAGGATTGCAATCCTATTCCTAGTAGGACTCCCTCCCTAGCCGCACCAGGAAGGGCCGGCCGGCCTCCCTCCCCTGCTCCTTTATATACGGGGGCAGGGGGGCACCCAAAGACACACAAGTTGAATTGTTTTAGCCGTGTGCGGTGCCCCCCTCCACAGAATCACACCTCGGTCATACCGTCGCGGAGCTTAGGCGAAGCCCTGCGCCGGTGAACACATCATATCCGTCACCACGCCGTCGTGCTGACGAAACTCTCCCGTGAAGCTCAACTGGATCAAGAGCTCGTGGGACGTCATCAAGCTGAACGTGTGCTGAACGCGGAGGTGCCGTACGTTCGGTGCTTGATCGGTTGGATCGCGAAGAAGTTCGACAACATCAACCGCGTCACTTGACGCTTCCGCTCCCGGTCTACGAGGGTACGTAGACACACTCTTCCCTCTCGTTGCTATGCATCTGGTAGATAGATCTTTCGTGATCGTAGGAAAATTTTAAAATACTACGTTCCCCAACACAAAACGTGAAGGAGGGTTTGTTAATTATATTATCTTTTTGAGCCGGGCGCACTCAATGCCAGTTCCTTCTCGTATTATGGGTTTGCACATTATACATGCAATCCCGGGGTGAAGCTTGTCCAACTTAAAAAGATCATGAATTAACTACTACTTCCTCATGAACTTAAAACAGAGGCACAAAATAGGAATGCTTTTTCTTTGAATAATTTCGAGATGGTACATGCAAGTCTCCGTTAGGAATGGCAGGTAAATACCATGTAGGAAGATATGGTGGACTCATATGGCATAACTGGATTAAAAGGATGTGGATGCACAAACAGTTAGTCCGCTTAGTACAGGCGAAGGTTAGCAAAAGACGGGGAGCGACCAACTAAGAGAGCAATGACGGTCATAATCATGCAGAGCGACAAAGCAACATTGAATCAGGCATGGAAGTTATATCGCTACTCAGAAACAAAAGATCATCAAGGCTTGACAGACTTTCTTTACAGTCTTAAATATGCGTGAGCATACGCCAAGTCAATCAAAATAAATTCTTTGAAGGAAGATATTACTAAACCATACCACATCATAGGCAAACAAATCATGTTGGTACTCCAATAACACATTGGGAACCCCCCAGCTATTTGAGACTAACCATAAGAAAACATGAACTACTAAGCGCCATTATGCACGTAGCATCTTTATCATAGACATATCAACCAATGCAACGGAAGCAAACTCTCTTAATAAGATAAACATGATAACTAAAGAGAGTTCAAGCAACCAACTAAACAAAAGCTCTTTAAAAAGATAAGCATGAAAGTTAAGAGCTAAGCATGATAGTAGCTATTAAAAGACAAAGAACACACACAGCAAAGATAGACATGCAAATTCTATGTTATGTTCTAGGTAGAAGTGGAGCGTGTTTCTCTCCCACATAAAGAAATCTGAGTTCCAACTCGTTATGAAAAGCTAAAGAAAACTAAAAGGAAAACTAAAACAAGACGCTCCAAGCATAGCACATAACAGATGAAGTGATTAAAATATAGTGGAACGAAGGACGAACTGATAATGTTGATGGAGAAGGGGATGCACGGGGGCATCCCCAAGCTTAGACGCTTGAGTCTCCTTGAATATTTCTTGGGGGTGCATGGGGGCATCCCCAAGCTTGAGCGTTTGACACTCCTGAATCTTTTTATCATCTTCCCTCGCACACTTGAAAACTCCCTTCATACATAACTCATCATAATCTGATTAGCGAGGTTAGTACCCATAATAAAATAATTGTTCCTTGCTGGAAATAAAGATATTCTTGAAGTTCTACTGTTTCTCAAGATTGCCAAAAGTTTTTTGCAAAGAAAAAGTAAGCTCTAGGTTTGCAAAATGAAGGAAAGGCAAAACAGGACAGAATCTGTGAAAAACAGAACAACAGGTAGTAAATGATTTTTCCGGGTCACTTCTGCAACTCTAATAAAAAAACTCAAAACAGATGCACGAAAGACAATTATATAGAGCATGCTGTCGAAAAAATTCAGACCAAAAAGATGAACTGGTGATTTTATACGAATTTTTCTATCCAAGGACAGAATCTGTTTCCTGGACAACACGTCACAACTTTTGAACTTTCTTGCAATCAGAGGCTAAACTTGGCACAAAGCCGAAAAATAAAGATACAATGATGTTGCTACAGTAGTAACAAACATCAAGACCACTAAAACTGAAAGTAAACATAACAAGGGTTGTCTCCCTAGAGCTCTTTCTTTATAGCCATAAAGATAGGCTTAAGACTTTAATGATGCTTTCGTAGGAATAAGAGCTGAAGAACAAAAGAGAGCATCAAGAAGCAAATACCAAACACATTTAAGCCTAACATGCTTCCTATGCATAGGAATATTGCAATAGAATAATTCATTGAAGCACAAAGCAACTAGCATAGGAAGGCAAAACAAGCATAACTTCAAAATATTCACCATAAAGAGAGGAAACTTCTTATTATTAAGATATTTAGAACCAAGTCTCCCTCTCTCATTATAAATTTCAGTGGCATCATGGATGAACTCAACAATATAAGCATCACGTAAAGCATTGTTACCATGATCCACATGCAAAAAGGTACTCTCACTCTCCACATAAGCATAATCTTTCTCATTGGTAATAGTGGGAGTAGGACTATCATAAACAACTTGAACACTATAGATTACTTGTGTATTAGGAGGGTGGTGTTCAACAAGGGAGTAATTCCCTCCATGATTATGACAAGTTTCATAAGGATAATTTCTCCTTATGTCATAGGTACCTTTATAATCACTATAGGTTGGAGTTATGACATCATCATAGTAGAGAAGAGCATTATCATTGCTAGCAACTATATTTGTAATCATATTGTCTTTATTCTTACTAGCAAAAGAATTATCAATTATCACATCACTAGTGGGTAAAGGGTTTGCAATCATATCATCCCCAAGCTTAGAGCTTCCCATATCATCACTTTCAAAGTTGGTACCAAAAAGATTTTCAAGATCATAAGTAGCATTATCATCATTTTCCCAATCACAATAAGTAACATGCATATCATAATCAAAATCATCTTCAATAGTACCTACGGACGTATCATCAAGATGATAATTAAGGCAATAAACTTCACCTTCTTCTTTAAACTTACAATCGTTAGGATAAAAGTTGATGGGAGGAATATGCTCAGGCCAGGTTGATACCCATTCTTCTTCTTTCTTGCTCCTCTTCCTCCTCCTCTTCTTTTTCTTCTTCTTAACCTTAGGAGGGAGTGGTTGGAGATGAAGCTTCTCCACATATCCTGGTTTATCATTAGAAACAATAGGGGAAACTTGGGAGAAACTCTCCTTTTTATTAGCAGAAATATAAGAGACATTTTTATACTTTGGTAAAGTTCCCTCCTTTATAATCTTACCTATGTAATCATTTTCATGGCAATTAACAACACAATAGAGATGGCAATTTTGCAAAGTGTTTTTAATTCCTATGGCATTAACATCTAGCCATGAAGTCTTTTCTGATAACTCTTCACACATCAAAAATAACATAAGCTCATCATAAAGATCAGAGGTGATCATGTTATCACACAACCGGTTAACAGTTATGTTTTGAAAGTTCATGCATTGAAAATTAAAGTGACCCTCTATACGGCAAAGTTCACAAGTAAAAGGATAAAGGTCACACAATTCTCTAGCAATTTCATTTAAATCTCTGACCCAAGTGATTGTTCTTTCATGCTTATGTTGCTTACAATACTTCTCTTCTTCAATCATAGGCCTTTCACAAGGTCTATCCACTCCACAAAAATTAACATGCTTATATAAAACTTCATTTTTAGGAATTGGATCATGCATGTTGCAATCGTCATGACAATTTCATTTTCTTTGCAAGTCTCTTTAAAAGGTTTATGATACTTGATCCAATCCTCCTTAGGCATATTAAGATGTGAAGCAAAAGATTTGAGGAAATCAACAAGGAGTTGAGAATCAAGCCCAAACTTAGCACTAAACTTATTAAGACTTGTAGTTTCAACAAAGGACTTAATGCAATCATACTCATAAATTATACCTGACTCTTTACCTTTATCGATCTCCCAATCTCCAGTGTTGCGTTGAATTCTTTCAAGGAGTTCCCATTTAGCATCAATCTTTTTGTTTGTGAAAGAACCCATAGAGGAAGCGTCGAGCAAATCTTTATCCTGCCGAGAAAGCCTCGCATAGAAATTAGTAATAATCATATATTTGGGGAGCCCATGGTTAGGACATTTTAGCATTAACGTTTTCAGTCTCCCCCAAGCTTGAGCTATGCTCTCTCCGTCATGAGGATAAAAATTATAAACATAATTCCTATTCTCATGGACTTCATGAAGAGGATAAAACTTGGAGTAAAAGAGAGACTGGATCTCTTCCCACTCCAGCAGGTGAGAGTCATTTAGTAGCCTATACCATTCCAATGCTTTCCTTTTCAGTGACAAGGCAAATAATTTCCTCATGACAAACTCCCTTGATACACCTGCAAGCTTAAATAATGAACATAGTTGTGACAGATATAGCAAGTGTTCACCGGGATGTCTGTCTCCTGCATAACGATTAGCCAAAACATAATCGATAATACCAGCTGGTATTTTATAGGGCACAATTTCAGTAGGGGGAGGAGCAACCACCACAGGTGTGGGGCGTCTTCCCGCAAGCAACGATCCAATAGCAAGGTTGTCCATAAGCATAACTAGTGAAATAAAAACAAGAAACAAAAAGATTTAATTGCAAGATCTAAAGATATACCTTCAAGCGCTCACCTCCCCGGCAACGGCGCCAAAAATAGCTTGATGTCTACACACGCTTCTACTCTTGTATACTATGTTGGGCCTCCAAGCGCAGAGGTTTGTAGGACAGCAACAATTTCCCTCAAGTGGATGACCTAAGGTTTATCGAACTCAGGGAAGTAGAGGTTGAAGATGGTCTCTCTCAAGCAACCCTGCAACTACGATACAAGAAGTCTCTTGTGTCCCCAACACACCTAATACACTTGTTAGATGTATAGGTGCACTAGTTCGGCGAAGAGATGTTAAATGGCAAGTGATATGGATGGCAAAACAAAGTAATATAAATCTGTAATAAAAAGTGCAGCAAGCAAACAAGTGGTAAACGTGAGCACAAATGGTATTGCAATGGTGGAAACAAGGCCTAGGCTTCATACTTTCACTAGTGGCAACTCCCAACAACATTAACATGATCGATTCACATGATATTTCCCATAAAACATGCAAAGGGGACGCACTCGGAGGTCATTCCTTCGTGGTCAAGAGAGGACGAGAATTATGTAGGGCTACAAAAGCACACCTCAAAGTTCGTAGTTCTCAATCTAAGGATTTCCAATGTCACCGCGGCCATCCAAAGAGAGTCCCACAATCACCACAACATATCTAAAGGATAGTCAAAGACAAGCACCAAGAGACTCTCAATCTTCAATCAACACACAAGAGAGGAAATCACTCATGAAAATATTGTTCTAATCCATGTCCAATAGACCGCTGTCACCTTGGTCTCGGGGATTATAATAGATAAAGACAAGTGAGTACATCAATCCAATACATAGAGGAAGGGGAAATATCATGGGATCACCCTAGATTAACATAGCCTATGATCACAACGAAGATCACATCATGGGAGAGAGAATTGACCACATAGCTACTGGTAAGAACCTCAGCCCCGAGGAGGAACTACTCCCGCATCATGGAGGGAGGAAGCAACGTCGATGGAGATGAATCCGGGGGCACTTCCCCATCCCGGCAGGGTGCCGGCGGTCCCCCGAAGCTTGATGGCGATGGCGGCGGAGATCGGAATCGCGTCTGGAGAAAAGGGGTCTGGAATCAGGGTTTCCGCGACACGGTGTAAATATATGCCAAAGGGGGGCATCAGAGGGGGTCAGGGGTGCCCAGGCGCCCCCCGGCGCGGCCAGGGGGGCGTGGGCAGGCCGCCTGGAGCCCCTGTGGGTCCCCTCCGGACCTACTTTGGCCGCATGGAAGCTTCCGGAACGCTGATTTTTTATATAATTTTTCTGGATTTTTTCTGGTAGTTCTCGTAATGTGAAAACCTGAAATACAAAAACAGCCGAAAACAGAAACTGGCACTGGGGTGCACTAAGTTAATAGGTTAGTCCAAATACGATCAAAAGTGTATGGAAGTGTATAAATAACATAGCAAAATCACCCAAAAGAGGCATGGAGCAAGCAGAAATTATAGATACGTTTTGGACGTGTCAGCCGCCTCCTTCTCGGCCCAATTCGAGCGCTCAGTCTCGAATTCGGCCCGCAGAAGGGACTCGGCGTCAGACATCTTGCCGAGCTCGGCCTTGTGGGCCGCCGCCTGGTCCGCCAGCTCCTTGGCCAGGCGATGGCGGTCTTGGGCGGCGAGGGCACGCTCCTGCTCCTTTGAGGCCAACTCCGTCTGGGCCTCGCCCAGCTGGCTGCGGAAGCTGGCTGCGGCCCCTTGAAGGGGAGAAAGAAAAAAGAACAAGGGTCAGTAGCAGAAGACACAACCTTAGAGTTCCAAGCCGCCTGCTCAGCAGCCGGCTTGGAACTCGGGGACTACACCCAGCGGGTGCGCTGACGCGTCCCCGCAAGGAGAAGAAGAGACACTCACCTCGGCTATCTGCCAGGGCAGTCTGCAGCTGCGCCAGCTCCTGACGATGCGCGTTGTAGGAGGCCACACGGAGGTTGTGGTACTCCTGCAACAAAAAGCAAGATCATATTTGGGTGAACACTTTGGAGCTCCGAGCCGCCTGCTCAGCAGCCGGCTCGGAACTCGGGGACTACACCCAGTGGGTGCGCTGACGCGCCCCCACGGAAAAAATTGAAGGAATAAAAACAGAGGAAAGTAATAACACACTTACTCGAACGGAGGACCGCGTCGCAATGAACTCCTGCATCGCCGTCTGCATGACGCTGCCCAGAGAGTTCATGCGGTCCAAGACGTCCCTCGACGCAACGAGCCACGTGCCGCCTCCTCCGGATCTCCAGCTCGATGGTGCCACGCTGGTCGCCTCGTTCTCCGGCGCGGACGAGCTGGCCCCGCTGACCTCCACCTGTTGGGGCATGGAGACCGCCCTCGCAAGGCGCCGGCGGGTTGGGCCTCGGGGGCCGGCTGCGGGCCAACCACCAGCGTGCCCCCAACCGGCGGCACCTCCGTCCCCACCGGCCGGCTTCCGGCTCCCCAGCAGGCGGTGCTGGGGGTGGTGGCGGTGTCTCCAAGATGACGCACTCGTCGCCTCCGTCGCCCGGAGCCGGCTGCTCGTCAGCAGCCGGCGTCTGGGCGGACGGCTCCTAGGACCTTGGCGCCGGGCGGTCGACGTGGCCCGCGGGCTGCTGGGGGCCTTTCCCCCGCTCTCGGACGCGGGCGGTGTCTGCCTCAGCCTTCTTGGCGGCTTCGGCCTCCACCTGGGCGGCGACATCGGCTGCCGCCCGCTCACGCTCCGCGGCCTCGCGCTCCGCGCGTGCCTCGTGAGCGTTCCTCTCTGTCGCCTCCCGGAGCGCGGTGGCAGGATCCACGCGGGGAGGCACATGAGGGGCATCTGGGCCTCCTACCATAGAGCCCGCTGGCACCCGCGAGAGGGAGAGCGGCGCGCTGTGCGGACATCCAGAGAAAACAAATAATCAAGAAAGAATCAGCCGTGAAAGAAGAATAAGATGCAAAGAAAGAATGAAGAATACTTACCCTGATACGACTGGCCAGGCCTTGGGCTTCTTCGGCATGTTTGCCCTGGTGGCTGCCTCCTGACGCCTCGTGGCGGCAGTCGACAACCGAAGCTTCTTGGGCGGGGCACCAGTCGGCCCTGACGTGGACCGCCGTTTCCCGCCGCCGGCTGTGCCAGACGGCCCCGTCTGCTGGCTGGCGCGGACGGGTGCCTCCTCCATCTCTTCGTCGTCATCCGTCCAGTTCTCGGGGCCGCCTTCTGGCTGGGCCCCCGACAGCTGGCCTCCGCCGCCCGTCACCTCCTCCTCCTCCATGGCGGCGGCGGCCCCAAGTTCGGGGTCGCTCGTATCGCTCTGGGAGCGATCCTGCTCGAGGGGGCGGCCCGGTTGGTCGGAGCCCGGTGCTGGCTGGCCTGGGAAGATCTGAGCCGGGTGTCAGCACCAGACGGCTACAACAGCCGGACAAAGAAGAAAGAAAATAGAAGGACGAAAACTTACTGCGGGCGGCTGGTTGTCGCGGCTATACGGAGCCTTGATGAAGGCCCAGCCGGCGTCGGAGTCCTGGCAGCTGGAGATGTGGTTCACCAGCCGGGCCACTTCCCTGTGCGGTAGGGGCTTGGTGCAGGTCCGGCTGGGGTCCCGGCGCTCGCTCATATCACAGATGAGGTCGGGCCGGCGCTGCAGCGACAGCACCCGGCGCTCGGCGAACGTCAGGAGCAGATCCGCAAACTCCAGGCCTTCGTCGTCTCTCAGCTCCCGGAGACGGCGCACGGCGACGGAGGCACCTTCGGTCAGGCCGACGGGCCGGGTGTTCCAAGAGTCCCGAGGCTCAGCAGGCGGCCCCGTCACCCACTCCGGCAGACAGATGAGATCTTCCTCGGGGTCGACATTGGAGACGTAAAAATACGTCTTCTGCCACTGCTTCACTGACCCAACGAGTTTTGGCGGCGGAAAGAAGTTTCTCGCCCCGATGCGCTTCATGGCGATGCATCCTCCGCACTGAGCAGCCACGCTCTGGACGACAGTGCCCAACTTCACGTAGAAGAGCTCCGTCCAGAGCACGACGGTGGGGAGGATGCCAAAATAGGCCTCGCAGAGGACGATGAAGGAAGAGATGGTGGTTATCGTGTTCGGTGTGAGGTGGTGCGGTTGGATGTGGAAGAAGTCGAGGAAGGAGCGGAAGAAACCGCTCGCCGGCAGGCCGAACCCGCACTGGAAGTGCGAGCGGAAGACGACCCGCTCGCCTGGTTGCGGGGCCGACCAGATCTCCGTCACCGGCGCCAGGCGCACGACGACCTTGTCGGCCGGCGGCAGCTTCCACGACCGGCGGAGGACGTCTATGTGCTCTTGCACGACCTCACTGCCGTCCCATTGGCCGTGGTGTCGGGTAGGTGCTGGAGCGGCCATGGTTCGGGCGATGTTTCGCTGTGACTACGGCAAGGAGAAGCGAGGAAGAAGATGAAGGACGGGGGAGAGTGAGCGCGAGAGCAGCGCCAGCCCTCTCCCCCGGCCTATATATAGGCCCCGGCGACGAAGGCGAGGGGGCGGGCGTGGGCTTAACCACCCCACGTCCCGCACGACCCCCGATTTTCTCGCGCCTAATCCGCGCGCATTTAATGCGCGTGGGAGGGTAATCGATTACCCCTGCCACTGTGGATCCGCGCGGGGTCCGAGGCCCTTAGTGGCGGGCCCCGGCCCACTGTTATGTCCTGTCACGCGCGTGGGCTGGCAAGCCGATGCGACAGGGCGGTGACGCGTGGGCGCTGCCAACGGTCCGCGGGTCCGTTCGACTGACCGCTGACCAGGCGGCGCCTTCTCGCCGAAGATTCCGAGACGGCGATACGGCTGCCAGAGGCCGGCTCCTGAAGCGCAGAGCCGGCTGGTGGCAGACGGATTCCTGAAGCAGACAAGAGACAGACGACAAGCAAGCCTGAGGGGAGAAGCTGCTGGAACCCCTCAGCATCTCCAGCGTCCGCATCGGAGTTCCACCAGCTTCGGGGACTACTGTCGGAGATATGGATCACGGGTACCCTCGGCGCCTACCCTTGGTATTTTAAGACAAATAACAGCCGCTTAGTCCACCGCGGCCGCCTGCTCCTCGAGCCGCCTCCTAGGGTAGCTTGCCCTAGGAACCGGCTGCCAGCAGGCGGCAGGGACCCAACAGACGGCAACACCAAGCACCACCAGCCAGCAGACGGCCCCGCATTCCACCCTCAGGGAACACACTGAGGTGGGTCCCAGCGGGGCGGGGGCATGGCTACAGGAGAACATGTCCTTAGAAGATCAATAAGGACGTGGCTACAGTGACCATGTACTTTGGGGATATCTCCTAAAGCGGCGGATCACTGTAGCCATGAGGCTTGTGACCAAGCAACAGCCAGAGGAGGCCACGTTCCCACTACCCACAAACGGCGGGGCCAGTAAGCGGCTGGCCCCACCGGTCAGTGAGCAAGCTCAAGAACGAACCGCCTCTGGCAGGCGGCCAGGGGAGACGGCCGTCTGGTAGCAGACGACACACCCCGCCCTAGAAGTCCGAGCCTCATCAAGATGACGGGACGGGGCGAGGCGGCCGCGTATGGCGAGGGACGATGGCACTGTAGCCATGTCCTTCCCGACGAGGCTGTCGTCAGCAAAAGCGCCCCCACAGTGAAAGGCAATCACGGGGGGCCCGCAGGCGGCGGGCCCCAGCAGACAGTGGCGAGGCCGGCACCAGAAGACACTGATGGCTGGGGGCCACGACGTCGAAGTTACCATTGTACCCCTGGGGGGTAGGCCTATATAAACCCCCAGGGTCCTCCATGTTGAGGGCTGGATAGTTGGCTATTATAAGTTTACAAGACAAGAACCCTAGATAGGAAAGGGAGGAGGTGAGCTAGCCTTGTTCATCTTCCTTCTTCATACATCACAGCTCAAGGAGCAATCCTGTAGCCACTCTAGTGCTATCAGTGATGACGCGGAGCCCCCGCAGAGCAGGACTAGGGGTGTTATCTCCTCGGAGAGCCCCGAACCTGGGTAAGATTCGTAGGCGTCCTAAGTATCGCTTTATCCCGCTTCCCGAGCCCGGCGACGTTCTATTGACCCCATGCATGATAAGCCATCCTTTGGCATATGTCGTCCCAAAACCCCGACAGTTAGGCACCTTACGAGGGCCCTTGAAGTCCTTGGGCAAACGCTTGTTCCGCAGAGCCGCCTTCAAGCACGGCACGCCCCAAGCTCGAGAAGCTCTACTTGTCTCTACTAAAGCTGCCGGGTAAAACAACGCCGGCTAATGATCTACCGCCTAAGCCGCCAGCTCGGCCTCCCGACACGTCCTGCCCTGATCCACTAAGTCCTGTGTGTTGGCACCATGGCACGCCGGGTCATTCCCGCGAAGCTGGTCAGGGTGGCGCTTTGTGCATGAAACCGCTGGCGAGTCAACGTGCCTACTGTAGCTGACACTTGGACGAGGGGTCGAGTGAATCCGGTCACGACTATAAGAATAAGCCTGCTGCTGTGCTAGCGCCGTCTGAAGAAGTTCTCGGGCCCTTCCAGTTTCCAGCGCCACCGGAGTTTCGCCCTCAACTGGCAGAGCCGCTAATCTCGTTACTGCTGCAATCATGTTATCTAGAGGGTTGGAGTAATGACCCACCGGCGTCGCCAGGTGATGAGGTGCAGTGTGGATTTGATTCATATATGGAGAACCTGTCATGCGCGGTTGAACCAGTGCTCTGCCCCCTGGCGCTTCAGCCGTCTGGTTGATCCCCGGCGGGTTACTGGTCCTTGCTCTAGCTGTGTTGAAAAGATTCCTTGGCTCGTAAACAAAAGGCAGACGACTCCGGTGCTTCCTCCTCATGACCTCGTTAGCAGCGTTCTGATCCACCATGACCCGGAACGAATTTGCTTGAATTTGCTGAGGCTGGGCATCCAAGACAGCCCGTTCTGCAGTCATCCTGGCGTTCTGTGCCGCCAGGTCTTCCTTCGCTTGCGCTATCTCCTCTCGCAGCTTAGCCACATCTGCCTTGTGCTGCTCCTGGTTGTCTGGGGTTACCTCCAGTCCCATCAGAGTCGTCAGAGCCTCCAATAGATCTATCAAGACTTGAGCCGGCGGGCGTACTGGTCCGCCCGCACCTGCCGCAGTCATTGCCGTTGCACCGGGTGTTATGACCCCGGTGACTATCGAGCCGAGAGTCGGCTGGGTGCCAGTCATGAAGATCGCGACCCTGTTCGGCGACTCATGGGGGTCTGGAATACTGTTACCATCGGACCATCCCCCAAGCCATATGTTCTGCATCTGATACATTGAATTACTCTCGCCCGTGGATGATTCACCGTCAGAGAGAACGGCCGTCTCACCACGAGATCCAGAGCCTACAACACCCTGGATGTATCCAACAAAGGCATGCTACACGACAGGCTGAACCTAGGCGGGTCGCGCATGCTGAGCCGTCTTGATGATGTCGGTGCAGGTGTCCGGCTCAGGGCCCAGTTCGCCGATCTTGTCGATGAAGACGTGGATTCCGCCGAAGGGGACCTGGTACCCGTACTCAATTGAACCGGCCTCGGGACCCCGGCCTGCATCATCGATGTAGAGCTTGCCGTGACGACTCTTGGTCATCTGGCCCATAGTGTATCCCTTGAGCCCCTCGAAGTTGCCCTTCAAGAACTCGAAACCACCGCGCGCAGGCCCCACGGTGGGCGCTAACTGTCGTGGAGTTGTCACGGCAGATGTCCTAAGGAAAGGACTTAACTGTGGAGCCATAGCAACGTGGTTAGCTTAAAGGGGTTAAAATGGGACAAGAGACACGGGAAGTTTATACTAGTTCGGCCCCTTGCGGTGAGGGTAAAACCTAATCCAGTTTGAGGTGGAATTGCTGGGGTTTCGATTGCGAGGGAGCGAATATGCTTGCCTGGCTTTCGATCTATTGTTTTCTTGCCCTAAGCCACTACCGGGTTGTCCCCTTATATACACGGGTTGATGCCCGGGGGCTTACAGAGTCCCGGTCGGCTCATAAAACGTGTCCGACCCGGTGACTCATCGTTACATGCCTTATAATACAAGTTAAACATACATGGCGGTTTACACTTACGGGCCTTAAGCCACTCTGGGTTTTGGGCCTTTTATATGTTACTCATCTTGAACCGCCATCTTCAACATGCTTCTGGGCTTGGCCCATGAACCACCATTGGGTAACTCGGCCCCTCCTGGGCGGCTCATGTCAAATAGTTATGTCCCCAACAGCCGCTAAATTCAACATTGCGCTAGAAGATGCGTCGTCCTAGGGCTCCAACGACTAGCGGTTCTTTGATGCCTACATTGAGACGTTGGAGGAGGGCTTCACCGAGGCGGAGTCCAAGTCGGAGGATGACGAGCAGTAGTGTATCATAGAGGAGGTTATGAAACTATCTATGTATCATAGGAGGGCGGAGTCCGAGTAGTTTAATAGAGGAGGCCATGGAACTACCTATGTATTGTAGAAGGAGAACTATATATGCCATGTCTTTGTTCTGGATGTTTGAAATTCTCATTCATGTTCAAAATGCAACATATTGCAAGCGCCGGGTGCTCGCGCACGCTGCATTTTAGCGCGCCCGCTGGAGCTACGCGCGCGCGCGCTGCGTTTTACCGCGGCCGCTGGAGCCAGCGCTGCCCGCCACGCCAAATCAGGCGATGGGCGCGCTGCAAATTGGTTTTTAGCGCGTCACGCGTTGAGCGCCTGTTGGAGATGCTCTTAGGCCCAGCCAGAGTTGGATGAGATGTTTTTGAGTTGTTTGGTTACCTGGGTTGGATCTAAATTTTGGCCCGCACGGAATTTAAAGCAGTGCTCAGCCGTACTAACGGCCGAATCGGCCGTTTGCAGCGATGCAGGTGAGGGGATCACCGCACCACACAGCTACGGGCAGAGAGATGGGGGGAGCAATGGCGTTTCTCCGAAAAAGCAACGGGACGAATTCGAGCCACCGCCCGTCGATTCGGTCGCCCTATATATTCAGGGCGACCGCCGCGGCAAAACTAGCGCCACCATTTTCCTCCCCTCAAGCTTACCCTCCGGCGCGGATCACTTCGACGGCGAGGTAAGCGGCCCAACTACTCCGGCGACATGTTGACTGCGGCGGCAAATTGATGTCCACACACGCTTCTACTCTTGTAGACTATGTTGGGCCTCCAAGCGCAGAGGTTTGTAGGACAGCAGCAATTTCCCTCCAGTGGATGACCTAAGGTTTATCGAACTCAGGGAAGTAGAGGTTGAAGATGGTCTCTCTCAAGCAACCCTGCAACTAAGATACAAGAAGTCTCTTGTGTCCCCAACACACCTAATACACTTGTTAGATGTATAGGTGCACTAGTTCGGCGAAGAGATGTTAAATGGCAAGTGATATGGATGGCAAAACAAAGTAATATAAATCTGTAATAAAAAGTGCAGCAAGCAAACAAGTGGTAAGCGTGAGCACAAATGGTACTGCAATGGTGGAAACAAGGCCTAGGGATCATACTTTCACTAGTGGCAACTCCCAACAACATTAACATAATCGAATCACATGATATTTCCCATAAAACATGCAATGGAGACGCACCCGGAGGTCATTCCTTCGTGGTCAAGAGAGGACGAGAATTATGTAGGGCTACAAAAGCACACCTCAAAGTTCGTAGTTCTCAATCTAAGGATTTCCCAATGTCACCGCGGCCATCCAAAGAGAGTCCCACAATCACCACAACATATCTAAAGGATAGTCAAAGACAAGCACCAAGAGACTCTCAATCTTCAATCAACACACAAGAGAGGAAATCACTCATGAAAATATTTTTCTAATCCATGTCCAATAGACCGCTGTCACCTTGGTCTCGGGAATTATACTAGATAAAGACAAGTGAGTGCATCAATCCAATACATAGAGGAAGGGGAAATATCATGGGATCACCCTAGATTAACATAGACTATGATCACAACGAAGATCACATCATGGGAGAGAGAGAGATAACCACATAGCTACACGTACGAGCCTTCAGCCCTGGAGGAGACTACTCATAGATGGACATGGTGAGGAGGTGGTTGATGATGGTGTTGATGGAGAGGTGCAGCCCCGCGAGGAGGAGACGGCCGGCGGCCCTAGGGGGCAGCGGCGGCCCTCGGAGCCGCCGCGGCCCTAGGGGGCAGCGGCTCCTTGGCCCCACTTCTTCCTTGTGGATGGTGCTGCAATGGTGTTGGTCCTCCCCTCCAAGACGGCGGCTCGGGAGGAGGAAAATTCGTGGCCCTTGGTGACCTATGTTTTCTCTCTTTATATAGACTCTCGGATTCCCGTCATCAGATTTTGGGCCTCAGTAAAACAGGCTTTACTCGGCCGTCCGGACTCCGATTTGGACGAATTTTATATCCAGAAGCATCGCCTCGAAATTCCCCACAACTTTCGCAACTAGACGTTTTCCGTTTGACGTCGTCTTCGGGCCGGAACGTGACCATCTTTAAAAAATGTTCTCAGACAGATTTCAGGAAAGTCAGAATCCTACTCCAATACGACTCCTTTTGCGTTTTTGTCAATTTCCAAGTAATTCCTACACAATAAAGTGTAAAACAAGAACATTGTGCACTTTTGCAACCATTAGTAGGTTAGTCCAAATATGATCAAAAGTGTATGGAAGTGCATAAATATCATAGCAATATCACACAAAAAAGGCATGGAGCAAGCAGAAATTATAGATACGTTTTGGACGTATCAACATCCCCAAGCTTAATTCCTGCTCGTCCTCGAGTAGGTAAATGATAACAAGCATAATTTCTGTGGTGACATGCTATTAACCATATAAGAACTTTTCACAGTCACATGACAAGTGCTTACTGAGACAATGAGTCTGTAGTAATTAAGTTGCCTCATGAGAAAATCATAAAGAACTGAAAGTTTCACAATATGGTACTGAAACACTCAATAGATCTGTAGTGAGCATGGTGTGAAAATATGACAAAGTGATATCTCGCTTGCCCCCTTTAGTGAAGCAAAACATAAATGCAGGGGCACCTCCTAGGTTTTAGTAACGACTAGATACAATGATTTGAGAATAAACGATATCATAATCATGCAAAAGACAATGGTACTTTGGGACAATCCACATTACACTCAGAATGACAATCATGTTATCAATAGTTGGTGCTTTGAAGAAAGAAGGTGGAGACTCTCGAACCGTGGCTTTTGATGGCAAGTTTGAAAACCCGTGGTCGGAAACAAAAACTAAACATATACCAGAGCTCTTGGTTTTTAAAATAGAAGTAAAAATTATATTTTTAGAGATGCATATTTCGTCAACGAATGCTAGCAGATAACTCAATTACTTCTCGAGCTGGACAAGTTTCGAGGAACGACTCCCGAATGAGGACGATCACATCCTCTTAATCTCCTTTGTTTATCACTGCCAAAGTTTTCTGATTTCTCATGAACAAAGCGTGAAGGAGGGTTTGTTTGTTGTATATTTTTTTAATGAGCCGGGCGCACTCTATGCCAGTTCCTTCTCGTATTATGGGTTTGCACATTAGACATACAATCCCGGGGTGAAGCTTGTCCAACTTAAAAAGATCATGAATTAACTACTACTTCCTCATGAGCTAAAACAGAGGCACAAAAGAGAAATGCTTTTTTTGAATAATTTCGAGATGGTACATGAAAGTCTTCGTTAGGAATGGCAGGTAAATACCATGTATAGGAAGGTATGGTGGACTCATATGGCATAACTGGTTTAAAGGATTTTGGATGCACAAGCAGTCAGTCCGCTTAGTACAGGCGAAGGTTAGCAAAAGACTGGGAGCGACCAACTAAGAAAGCAATGACGGTCATAATCATGCAGAGCGACAAAGCAACATTGAATCAGGCATTGAAGTTATATCGCTACTCAGAAACTAAAGATCAATAAGGCTTGATAGACTTTCTTTACAGTCTTAAATATGCGTGAGCATACGCCAAGTCAATCAAAATAAATTCTTGAAGGAAGATATCACTAGACCATACCACATCATAGGCAAACAAATCATGTTGGTACTCCAATAACACATTGAAACCCCCCCAGTTATTTGAGACTAACCATAAGAAAACATGAACTACTAAGCACCATTATGCACATAGCATTTTTATCATAGACATATCAACCAGTGCAACAGAAGCCAACTCTCTTAACAAGATAAGCATGATAACTAAAGAGAGTTCCAGCGACCAACTAAACAAAAGCTCTTTAAAAAGATAAGCGTGAAAGCTAAGAGCTAAGCATGACAGTAGCTATTAAAAGACAAAGAACACACACAACAAAGATAGACATGAAAATTCTATGTTATGTTCTAGGTTGAAGTGGAGCGTGTTTCTCTCCCACATAAAGAAAGCTGAGTTCCAACTCGTTATGAAAAGCAAGCAAAGCTAAAGAAAACTAAAAAGGAAACTAAAAGCAAGACACTCCAAGCATAGCACATAACACATGAAGTGATAAAAATATAGTGGAACGAAAGACGAACTGATAATGTTGATGGAGAAGGGGATGCACGGGGGCATCCCCAAGCTTAGACGCTTGAGTCTTCTTGAATATTTCTTGGGGGTGCGTGGGGGCATCCCCAAGCTTGAGCGTTTGACACTCCTGAATCTTTTTATCATCTTCCCTCGCACACTTGAAAACTCCCTTCATACATAACTCATCATAATCTGATTAGCGAGGTTAGTACCCTTAATAAAATAATTTTGCTGGAAATAAGGATATTCTTGAAGGTCTACTGTTTCTCAAGATTTCCAAAAGGTTTTTGCAAAGAAAAAGCAAGCTCAAGGTTTGCAAAATGAAGGAAAGGCAAAACAGGACAGAATCTGTGAAAAACAGACCAGCAGGTAGTAAATAATTTTTTCGGGGCACTTCTGCAACTCAAATCAAAAAACTCAGAACAGACGCCCGAAAGCCAATTGTATAGAGCACGCTGTCGAAAAAATTCAGACCAAAAAGATGATCTGGTTATTTTATACGAATTTTTCTATCCAAGGACAGAATCTGTTTCCTGGACAGCACGTCACAACTTTTGAACTTTCTTGCAATCAGAGGCTACACTTGGCACAAAGCTGAAAAGTAAAGATACAATGATGATGCTACTGTAGTAACAACATCAAGACACAACAAAAGCAAAATAAAATTTTATTCATTGTGGGCTGCCTCCCAAAAGCACTTTCTTTTATGCCCTTAAGATAGGCATAAGACTTTAATGATGCTCTCGTAGGAATAAGAGTTGAAGAACAAAAAAGAGCATCAAGAAGCAAATACCAAACACATTTAAGCCTAACATGCTTCCTATGCATAGGAATATTGCAATAGAATAATTCATTGAAGCACAAAGCAATAAGCATAGGAAGGCAAAACCAGCATAACTTCAAAATATTCACCATAAAAAGAGGAAACTTCTTATTATTAAGATATTTAGAACCATGTCTCCCTCTCTCATTATAAATTTCAGTGGCATCATGGATGAACTCAACAATATAACTATCACATAAGGCATTATTTCCATGATCCAAAAGCATAAAAGTGTCATTACTCTTCATATAAGCAAAATCTTTCTTATTAGGAATAGTGAGAGTAAGACTATCATAACCATCATGGTAATCATCGTATTTAGGAGGCATATCATAATCATAATAAATTTTATCCTCAATAATAGGTGGACTGAAAATATCATAATCATCATTGTAATCATCATATATAGGAGGCATAGTATCATCAAAGTAAATTTTCTCCTCAAAAGTTGGGGGACTAAAAATATCATGTTCATCAAACGTGTCATCCCCAAGCTTAGAGCTTTCCATGTCATTAGCAATATTGATATTAAATAAAAACATACTAATAACATCACCACCATCATGATTGTTATGCAAATAATAAAGTTCCAAAGGTTTTTTAATTTTCTCTTCGAACACATCATGTCCAAGTTCAAGGTAGAGCTTATAAAGCTCTCTCATATTTTTATTGTTTTCCATTAAGCAAAACTAGTGAAAATAAAAACAAGAAACAAAAAGATTTAATTGCAAGATCTAAAGATATACCTTCAAGCACCCACCTCCCCGGCAACGGCGCCAGAAATAGCTTGATGTCTACACACGCTTCTACTCTTGTAGACTATGTTGGGCCTCCAAGCGCAGAGGTTTGTAGGACAGCAGCAATTTCCCTCAAGTGGATGACCTAAGGTTTATCGAACTCAGGGAAGTAGATGTTGAAGATGGTCTCTCTCAAGCAACCCTGCAACTAAGATACAAGAAGTCTCTTGTGTCCCCAACACACCTAATACACTTTTTAGATGTATAGGTGCACTAGTTCGGCGAAGAGATGTTAAATGGCAAGTGATATGGATGGCAAAACAAAGTAATATAAATCTGTAATAAAAAGTGCAGCAAGCAAACAAGTGGTAAACGTGAGCACAAATGGTATTGCAATGGTGGAAACAAGGCCTAGGGATCATACTTTCACTAGTGGCAACTCCCAACAACATTAACATAATCGAATCACATGATATTTCCCATAAAACATGCAATGGAGACGCACCCGGAGGTCATTCCTTCGTGGTCAAGAGAGGAAGAGAATTATGTAGGGCTACAAAAGCACACCTCAAAGTTCGTAGTTCTCAATCTAAGGATTTCCCAATGTCACCGCGGCCATCCAAAGAGAGTCCCACAATCACCACAACATATCTAAAGGATAGTCAAAGACAAGCACCAAGAGACTCTCAATCTTCAATCAACACACAAGAGAGGAAATCACTCATGAAAATATTTTTCTAATCCATGTCCAATAGACCGCTGTTACCTTGGTCTCGGAAATTATACTAGATAAAGACAAGTGAGTGCATCAATCCAATACATAGAGGAAGGGGAAATATCATGGGATCACCCTAGATTAACCTAGCCTATGATCACAACGAAGATCACATCATGGGAGAGAGAGAGATAACCACATAGCTACACGTACAAGCCCTCAGCCCCGGAGGAGACTACTCACAGATGGACATGGTGAGGAGGAGGTTAATGATGGTATTGATGGAGAGGTGCAGCCCCGCGAGGAGGAGACGGCCGGCGGCAGCCACGGAGGAGGCGGCGGTGGCCCTTGGGGGCGGCGGCGGCGGCGGCCCTCGGAGCGGCGGCGGCCCTAAGGTGCAGCGGCTCCTTGGCCCCCCTTCTTCCTTGTGGATGGTGCTGCAATGGTGTTGGTCCTCCCCTCCAAGACGGCGGCTCGGGAGGAGGAAAATTCATGGCCCTTGGTGACCTAGGTTTTCTCTCTTTATATAGACTCTCGGATTCCCGTCATCAGATTTTGGGCCTCAGTAAAACGGGCTTTACTCCGCCGTCCGAACTCCGATTTGGACGAATTTTATATCCAGAAGCATCGCCCCGAAATTCCCCACAACTTTTGCAACTAGGCGTTTTCGGTTTGACGTCGTCTTCGGGCCGGAACGTGACCATCTTTAAAAAATGTTCTCAGACATATTTCAGGAAAGTCAGAGTCCTACTCCAATACGACTCCTTTTGCGTTTTTGTCAATTTCCAAGTAATTCCTACACAATAAAGTGTAAAACAAGAACATTGTGCACTTTTGCAACCATTAGTAGGTTAGTCCAAATATGATCAAAAGTGTATGGAAGTGCATAAATATCATAGCAATATCACACAAAAAAGGCATGGAGCAAGCAGAAATTATAGATACGTTTTGGACGTATCAC
Organism: Secale cereale; assembly: GCA_902687465.1. Lineage (NCBI taxonomy): Eukaryota > Viridiplantae > Streptophyta > Magnoliopsida > Poales > Poaceae > Secale > Secale cereale. Next base: position 676,388,719 of record LR738715.1, on the reverse strand, counting down.
AAATCAACTCCTCCTCCTCTCCAACGTGCCATGCACCTCCTCCGCGGCTCTTCTGATGGCGTCTGTAAGTTCAATCACCACATCCTTTCTACTAGTTCTAGCTAGATCTGTCGATGTGGTAGGGTTAGGTCTTCCGATATGTTTTGACTGTGATGTTGTAGTAGCTACTTATGATGGATTTGGAGCTTGCTTAGATGGTGGTTGCTAGTTAGTGGTCATGGATGGATTGGTATTATGCTTAGATCTGTGGTATGCTATTGTGCAACTGTTTAACTATGTGTGTTTATGATTAATGCTCTATTATGCTAGATCATCCATGTGTGCATGTGTTACTGCTACTTCAATATGTTCATGTTGTACTGCTAGTTCAATCTATGTATGTTGTACTGCTAGTTCGACCTGTCCATGTAGTGTGTTGTGATGTTCATGACGCTTAAGTTTGTAGGACATGACCATGCAGGAGTTTAGTCAAGCCCTCGTGATGTCCGAGAGCCAGTTCCGACCATCGTACATCGAGGACTCCCAACCTTCTATGGAGCAGATGCCTCCTGATTCACATGTTTTCGAGGTGCTGCCTACAGCTCCTCCATTTGGGCAAGCTCAGCCCAATGTTGTTGCTCATGCCGTTGCTCAAAAGACAGCCGCAAAGGAGAAGAAGGATGGTAGGGGGAACAACATGAAATGGAAGTCGTTCATCTCCACTTTTGTGCTTAATAAGATGTGTGAGATCATAGCTAGTGGGGTGAGGACTGACATGGGCTTCAAGGAGGTGTACTTGAACCTTGTTGCAAAGTAGACGTTTGACTTCTGTGGACATGAGGTCACCTCGACCAAGGTGTACAACCACCTGAGGAAGTGGAGCGCTAGATGGATCACCGTGTCCAAGCTCAGAGACCTCAACAGTGCTCCATGGGATGAGGACACCCGCTTGATCCTTCTGGAGGCAGAGCACTACCAAGGTCACATCGCGGTGAGCTCACACACCATGCCATTCTAACAAACCATCAGTTTAAGCCTATGAACCATTGCCATACTAACTAACCTCTCTACCATGTTTCTTCTTAGGTTCACCCCAAGGACGCAGAGTTCCTCAACACACATATCCATAAGTACACCATATGTAGCGATCTTATCCTTCGGGTTGGCAACTGGAAAACATGTCATGGGCTCTGATTAGCTGCTGGGCTCGCCGATGCCCGAGTATCCAGACACCCAGAAGTCAGACACCATCATCATTGATGCTCCTGAGAAGGATGGTGAGCACGTTCATGTGCTTGATAGGAAGAGGAAGCGGGAAGGCTTCATGGAGGAGCTGAGCGTCTTCAGCAGCATGACTGAGGTAGTGAAGGAGGTGCCCACTGAGGGAGTCCTAGACTAGGGGGTCCTCGGGTGGCCAGGTTACTCGTTATGGGTCGGACCAGTGGGCCGTGAAGATCAACATAGAAGATTATCCCTCGTGTCTGGATAAGACTTCTATATGTGTAGAATGGCAAGTTTAAGTCCGGGTGTAATGTTTCCTTCCTTTGCAAGATGATTATGCACAACCCTAGGTCCCTCTGGTGCATATATAAACTAGAGGGTTTAGTCCGTAAGGACAATCACAACTACCATAGGTTGGACATCTAGGGTTTAGCCATTACGATCTCGAGGTACATCAACTCTTGTAATCCCCATATTCATCAAGATCAATCTAGCAGGAAGTAGGGTATTACCTCCATTAAGAGAGCTTGAACCTGGGTAAACATTGTGTCCTTGTTTCCCCATGTTACCATCGATCCTCGGATACACAGCTCGGGACCCCCTACCCGAGATCCGCCGGTTTTGACCCGGCATTGGTGCTTTCATTGAGAGTTCCGCTGTGTTATCGACACAAGGATTGATGGCTTGCTTCATCATCAGCGACGGCGCCACCCCCAGGGAGATCATCCTCCCCGGTCATCTTTTCACGTTTGGCGGCTTCATGCTATGCGCCAACTCGGATGGACACCTTGAGCAGGTTGACAACTACGGCCTTGGTCATCAGATCAGGTTTGGAAGTCTGAATTATGTTGTCGATATCCGAGTAGATTTGATCTTCGAAGGATTCGCGCCCTCGTCTATCACTCCCTGCCTACATGATAAAGACATCTCAGATCTATCATCAGATCCCGTCCTGGGGTCAACATCCGTGTCCGCTCTGGCCCTAGATCTGGAGCAGATCACTTCATCTGAAGATGGGAGGATAAACCCCGCTAGATTCTCCCCCTCCATGGAACTTTTAGCATGAGGCTCAACGGTGATCGTGCCGCTCACAGTCCCAGAAACGTACGGGACTCTCACCGCCACTGGGAAGCCGTACTCGTTTTCGATTACGAGCTCCGAACTCATGGGATCCGCACTCTCTGGGCTCGCCAAGTGATCATCATCGAGCCTGGCTCCACGGACCCCCAGACTTCCATCCAACTCTCGCTCTTAAACGACGCGCTGGACTTGCTACAATCTCTTGCCATCACGGAGGATTCACCGCCGAACTATGCCCGATCAGAGATGGGGGCTAAGATCAGGGAATTTTGCTTCCCACCCACCACCCACTTGGTAGCCACGGTCAAAGACTTAACCGACGTACTAGACTACACTTCCGAAGACTTCGATGGCATGGACCACGATGTCGAAGCTGATCTAGGTCAAAACCCGCCCGTCAACGGGCGATGGACGATCACCTGTACCTATGACGTATACATGGTGGACACACCCAAGGAGAAGGACGACGATGGCAATAAAGATCCAGAGGAGGATAAGCCGTCGATGAACCTCCTAAGCACCGACATCAGCGGCGCCGCTCACGATCGCATCAAGAAAGGGAAAGTAATACCGGCACGGTAGACAATGAAGCTCCGGAGGATGCCGAAGACCCCGTAGAACCAGCGTTAGAGTAGGACGAGTGGGAGGATGGCCAATGTAGCCCCGAACAACTCACCGATCACAATGATTCCGAAGATAGTAACTATCTACCTGTCTCCAAAGAAGATGTCAGCCTGGGAGACGAGGAATTCATCGTCCCAGAGGAACCCCTCAAACAAGAACACTTTCAGCGATGGCTTATTGCCACAACAAGGAGCCTGAAAAAGCAGCAGCAACGGCTTATAGCCGAACATGATATGCTCAACGACAGATGGAATGAAGTGCTAGACACTGAAGAAAGATACGGCCGTGAGCGCCAAACAAAGAGCTATCCCAAGCGCAAGTTGCTGCCACAATTCGACAACGAGGCCCTTGCACCAATTCTGTCGATGCACGATCAGGCCGATCAACAGGACCGACCACCTCGTGGACGGGACAAAGCGGCTAGCAATGCCGTATATCAACCCGCACCTCCCAACCATAAAGGAAAGGATACATCGGCTTAGGGCCACAAGTATGACATACGTCAGGATCTGAACAATAAAACCGGCCAGGCCAGATCGATCTATGGGTCAAGAGAACGTGCTCCCACGCGGGATGGTGGCTATCAAGCAAAGCACATCGGATATAATCAAGTTCGGAGTCAACACCAAACACATATGCCATCGGAACTACGTCGCGATGTCGCATGATACAGGGGCGCTGCGCACCCTATGTGCTTTACCGATGAGGTGATGGATCACCAATTTCCAGAAGGGTTTAAACCCGTAAACATCAAGGCGTATGATGGAACGACGGATCCTGCCGTATGGATTAAAGAGTTTATTCTCCACATCCACATGGCTCGTGGGGATGACCTCCATGCCATTAAATACCTCCCTCTAAAGCTAAAGGGGCCAGCATGACACTGGTTGAACAACCTCCCAGAGAACTCCATTGGAAGCTGGGAAGATTTAGAGGAAGCTTTTCGGGCTAACTTTCAGGGGACTTATGTCCAACCACCGAATGCTGATGATTTAAGCCACATAATCCAACAACCCGGGGAGTCAACCCACAAGCTTTGGAACCGGTTCTTAACTAAAAAGAACTAAATCGTCGACTGTCCGGACGCCGAAGCCTTAGAGGCATTTAAACACAGCGTCTACAACGAATGGCTCACGCGACACCTCGGCCAGGAGAAGCCTAAGACCATGGCAGCTCCTACTGCACTTATGACCCGCTTTTGTGTGGGCGAGGACAGCTGGTTAGCTTGTAGAAGCAACAATTCCAGCGACCCTGGCACTTCCGAAGCCAGGGACGGCAATGGTAGGCCACGACGCAACAAGAACAAGCGTCGGAACAATAACGGAGAAACATATGATATGGAAGTGAATGCCAGATTCAGTGGCTCCAAATCAGGTCTGCGGAAGAAGCCGTTCAAAGGCAACAGGGACAGTACATCCAATCTGGACAAAATATTAGAGAGATCTTGCCCGATTCATGGCACCCCTGACAAACCTGCAAAACCACACCAATATAAATTGTTTGGTCTTCAAGTAGGCCGGCAAGTTAAATGTCGAACACAAGGGGAAAGGACCTCGAAGCAAGGACGAAGACGAGCCTCGCCCACCGAATACTGGGGGCAGAAGCAATTTCCCCCTGAGGTGAAAATGGTGAACATGATCTATGTCACCCATATCCCCAAGAGGGAGCGCAAGGGCGCACTAAGGGACGTCTACGTCGTAGAGCCTGTTGCCCCCAAGTTCAACCCATGGTCAGCTTGTTTGATCACCTTTGATCACAGGGATCACCCAACCAGCATCCGTCATGGAGGTTCAGCGGCCCTAGTACTCGATCCTATCAACGATGGATACCACCTTACTCGAGTCCTTATGGACGGCGGCAGTAGCCCCAACTTGATCTATCAGGATACTGTCCGCAAGTTGGGGATAGACCTGTCAAGAATCAAGCCTAGCAGCACTACCTTTAAAGGAGTGATACCGGGCGCAGAGGCTTGCTGCACAGGCTCGTTAACACTGGAGGTTGTATTCGGCTCTCCGGACAATTTTCAAAGCGAAGAGCTAATCTTCAACATCGCTCCTTTCTGCAGTGTCTATCATGCACTGCTTGGAAGAACTGCCTTCGCCCGCTTTAATGTAGTCCTGCACTATGCTTATCTCAAGCTTAAAATGCCTGGACCTCGCGGCGTCATTAAGTCAATGTGAATATGGAGCGCTCCCTCTGTACAAAGGAGGATACCGCAACCCTGGCAGTCGAAGTTCAAGATGGCCTATTCAAGCCAAATAATTCATCAGTCGTCAAGACCAGAGACACTGCTAAACGTGTCTGGCACACATTACAATGCGGCAACTCAGATGAACCTGAGCTTGATTAGCAGTTATGCCTCCACCGACTGCTTTACAGGGTTGTGGCATACGTACCTCGTGTACACAACTACGCCCTTAAAATACCTTGGGCAGCGCCGGGGGCACACTACGAAAAACAGTCCATAGTACGACTCGACCCTATTCAGACTCTAAATATGTTTTCATTATAGGTTCAGTAAAGAACCCACTCTATCTATGGTTGCGCAGGAAATTCTTTTCCAGATTTACTCTTCCTTTTTCATAGCCGTCCATCAGACCTCTCTCCTTTAAGGATGTGTCAGAAAGGAGAAATGGCGCAGAGGTGCATCAAAGCTTCATTGAGATTTTTTTCTTTATCAGAAATCTTAGGCTCTGCGTAAACCTTTCCCTTTATTATTTTTCTTTTTTGGCATGTAAAATGTCCAAGATGTTGTTGGAATTATCTGTAACCACACGACTTGCCGTACTAATCAGGGTATAAAAGAAGCAGTTTGGTTCCAATTTGTTTGGAGTTTATTTTACATTACCATCTGTGTTCTCTCCCTACCTTAGATTGCCACATGTGCTTCAAACCGGACTTAACACCAGGGGATGTATGCGGCCTAGCACACTTCAAAAAGTCCGAACACCTATAGGGAACTGTTCGGCATCTCAGATATTGCATTATATGCATCAGCTCTGAATCATGTCTTTGGTCAATAGTTGGGTTGCCCGGCTCCTGTGCTTACCACTTTACGTTCCGCACTGTTCGGCTAAGGTAGTAAAGGGAGAACTACTGTAATTGTATTTCTTCGTCCGGTCAAGTACCTCAGTAGATAAAACTGAAAACTGTTTGACATGATAAGCGAGAGTTGGTCGGCGATTCGGCGACTTAGTATTATACTATAGATCGTTAGCGATCTACTCCGTGTTACACGAGGGGCTGGTCTTCGCCTAGCCGCATAGAGTAGGCACCATAATCTGGATAGCTGCACACGCACAAGGGGCTAGTGAAAGTAATAAAGCCGCATAGTCTGATTGCCTGGTTCGCCCCGCAGACACCTCCTTTATGGATCAAGACGTTGGATAAAGCGTGGCCATGCGTAATACCAAACACCCCTATAGTATCTACATGGGGGCTGAAGCCGATGACTGGAAACTTTCAGATATAACAATAAACAGCCGCACAGGAGGAAAATTCGCTCGAAATATAAGGCGCAAAAATATATACATATCGGTTCATGAGCATAGTCTTTACAACCCGAACATACTTAGTAAAAAATCATGTCCTTTGAGCACTGGCCTTCTACAAGGCGGGGTCCCTCAAGGACATCATCGAAGTACGCCCCGGCTTCCGATGATCTTTGCCTTCGGACGGGCCTACGATCTTCGGTGGCCTTCATCTTCGCTCAATGCATCTTGACGTGGGAAAAGTCCATCTAGGCACCCTCTATACAGGCCGGACGCTTCACAGCGTCGGCCTGCGACCTCACATCGACGAGCCGCTTCACCAATCCCAAGTAGCTACCAGGGATTGGCTCGGCGGGCAAAAGCCGGACTACTAAATCCTTCATGGATGCACCCGCCATGTTATGCAGCTCGACCAGCTGCTTCAACTGGTCGTTCAGAGGTGTTGGATGTTCTGGTGCAAGGAATTGCGACTAAAATAGCTTCTCCATCGTATTCCCTTCCTGGGCTCTGAAGAATTGGGCGGCGTCAGCGATACTCTTCGGGAGATCCGCAAACACGCCTGGAGAACTCCACACTCGAGTCAGCGACACATACTTCTGACCTCCAATGATACTCTACAGAACAAAGGCCTTACCAGCCGCTATCTGCCACGCCTGATGGATCTCCTCGCGAGCACTCCGGGAATCGCTCCGTGCCTCCTTGGCAACATTGATAGCTTTGTTGAGATCGGATGTTTGGTCTGAAGTCTTCTACTCCAACTCCTTGCATTTGCAGATGGCGTCTCGCAGCTCTTATTTGACTTCGGCCACCCGAGACTCATGTTGACGACGGGAGGCCTGTTCGGCCTCCAGCTCGGCAACCGCTTTGTCAGCGGCTGACTTGTTCATCTCGGCCTCCTTATTGGCCTGTGCAAGGGCACCTTTGAGGGTCTCGACCTCGGCTGCGCCAGCTATGACCATAATCACATCACACAATGAGTTAAAACTCTTAATCAAAACATATCTTCTTTTTGACATAATAATTTTCTAAGTCCGCATACCTTGCGTTTCATCATACCGCTTGTTAATGCGGTCGAGCTCCTCGTCAGCTTCTCAAAGTTTCCGATTGAGCTCAGAAACCTCTGCGGCCTCGGCGGATGCCGCTGATACGTCTCCAACGTATCTATAATTTTTGATTGTTCCATGCTATTATTTATGATGTTTTGGATGTTTAATGGGCTTTGTTATACACTTTTATATAATTTTTGCGACTAACCTACTAACCCAAAGGCCCAGTCCAGATTGTTGTTTTTTGCCCGTTTTAGGGTTTTACAGAAAAGGAATATCAAACGGAGTCGAAACGGAATAAAACCTTCGGGAGAGATATTTTTGGAGCAAAATACGCACTGGATACTTGAGAACCACGGAGTAGGGCTGACGTGGCATCCACGAGGGTGGGGGGCGTGCCCCCTGCCTCGTGGGCACCCCGTCTGGCCCCCGGTGCCCTCCTTCCTCCTATATATACCTATGTACCCCGAAACTATCAGAACAACAGAGAAAACTCTAGTTCCACCGCCGCAACCTTCTGTTCCCGTGAGATCCCATCTTGGGGCCTGTTCCGGAGCTCCGCCAGAGGGGGGATCTTCCACGGAGTGCTTCTACATCATCATCATAGCCTCACCATGAGTTGTGAGTAGTTTACCATAGACCTTCGGGTCCATAGCTAGTATCTAGACGGCTTGTTCTCTCTCTTTGGATATCAATACCAAGTTCTCCTCGGTCTTCGAGGAGATCTATTCGATGTAATCTCTTTTTGCGGTGTGTTTGTCGAGATCCGATGAATTGTGGGTTTATGATTAAGATTATCTATGAGAAATATTTGGTTCTTTTCTGAACTCTTTATGTATGATTATAATATCCTTGCAAGTCTTTTCGAATTATTGGTTTGGTTTGGCCTACTAGTGAAGGAAATATGCCCTAGAGGCAATATTAAAGTTATTATTTATTTCCTTATATCATGATAAATGTTTATTATTCATGCTAGAATTGTATTAGCCGGAAACTTAGTACATGTGTGAATACATAGACAAAACTGTATGTCCCTAGTAGCCTCTACTAGACTAGCTCATTGATCAAAGATGGTTATGTTTCCTAGCCATAGACATGAGTTTTCATTTGATCAATGGGATCACATCATTAGGAGAATGATGTGATGGACAAGACCCATCTGTTAGCTTAGCACTATGTTCGTTTAGTTTTACTGCTATTGCTTTCTTCATGACTTATACATGTTCCTATGACTATGAGATTATGCAACTCCCGAATACCGGAGGAACACCTTGTGTGCTATCAAACGTCACAACGTAACTGGGTGATTATAAAGATGCTCTACAGGTGTCTCCTAAGGTGTTCGTGGTGTTGGCATAGATCAAGAATAGGATTTGTCACTCCGAGTGTCGGAGAGGTATCTCTAGGCCCTCTCGGTAATACACATCATAATAAGCCTTGCAAGCAAATGACTAATGATTTAGTCACGAGATGATGTATTACGGAACGATTAAAGAGACTTGCCGGTAACGATATTAACTAGGTATGGTGATACCGACGATCGAATATCGGACAAGTAACATACCGATGACAAAAAGGAACAACGTATGTTGTTATGCGGTTTGACCGATAAAGATCTTCGTAGAATATGTGGGAGCCAATATAAGCATCCAGGTTCCGCTATTGGTTATTGACCGCAGATGAGTCTCGGTCATGTCTACATAGTTGTCGAACCCGTAGGGTCCGCACGCTTAACGTTTGATGACGATTGGTATTACAAGTTTATGTGTTTTGATGTACCGAAGGTAGTTCGGAGTCCCGGATGAGATCGGGGACATGACGAGGAGTCTCGAAATGGTCGAGACATAAAGATCGATATATTGGACGACTATATTCGGACATCAGAAAGGTTCCGAGTGATTCGGGTATTTTTCGGAGTACCGGAGAGTTACGGGAATTCGTCGGGGAGTATATGGGCCTTTTTGGGCTTTAGGGGAAAGGGAGAGAGGAGGCTGCGCCCCTCCCATGGCTTGGTCCGAATTGGACTAGGGAGAGGGGCTGCGCCCCCTCCTTCCTTCTCTTCTCTTTCCCTTTCCTTCTCTCCTACTCCTACTACTTGAAGGGCTCCTAGTTCTAGTAGGAAAGGGGGAATCCTACTCTCGGTGGGAGTAGGACTCCCCTAGGGCGCGCCATAGAGAGGGTCGGCCCTCCCTCTCCTCCACTCCTTTATATACAGGGGTAGAGGCACCCCATAGACACACAAGTTGATCAGTTGATCTCTCCCAACCGTGTGCGGTGCCCCCTCCACAGTAACACACCTCGGTCATATCGTTGCAGCGCTTAGGCGAAGCCCTGCGACGGTAACTTCATCATATCTGTCACCACGCCGTCGTGCTGACGAAACTCTCCCGTGAAGCTCAACTGGATCAAGAGCTCGCGGGACGTCATCAAGCTGAACGTGTGCTGAACGCGGAGGTGCCGTACGTTCGGTACTTGATCGGTTGGATCGCGAAGAAGTTCGACTACATCAACCGCGACACTAGACGCTTCCACTCCCGGTCTACGAGGGTACGTAGACACACTCTCCCCCTCGTTGCTATGCATCTAGTAGATAGATCTTGCGTGATCGTAGGAAAATTTTGAAAATATTACGTTCCCCAACAGTGGCATCATGAGCCAGGTCTATGCGTAGATGATATGCACGAGTAGAACACAAGTGAGTTGTGGACGATACTAGTCATACTGCTTACCAGCATGTCATACTTTGCTTTGGCGGTATTGTGAGATGAAGCGGCCCGGACCGACATTACGCGTACGCTTATGCGAGACTGGTTTCACCGTTATGAGCACTCGTTGCTTAAAGGTGACTGGCGGGTGTCTGTCTCTCTCACTTTAGCTGAATCAAGTGTGACTACGCCCGGTCCTTGTGAAGGTTAAAACAACACATACTTGATGAAACATCGTTGTGGTTTTTGTATGTGTAGGTAAGAACGGTTCTTGCTAAGCCCGTAGCAGCCACGTAAAACTTGCAACAACAAAGTAGAGGACGCCTAACTTGTTTTTGCAGGGCATGTTGTCATGTGATATGGTCAAGACATGATGAAGTTATTCGGTTTTGTATGAGATGATCATGTTTTGTAATGTTATCGGCAACTGGCAGGAGCCATATGGTTGTCGCTTTATTGTATGAAATGCAATCGCCATGTAATTGCTTTACTTTATCACTAAGCGGTAGCGATAGTCGTAGAAGCAATAGTTGGCGAGACGACAATGATGATACGATGGAGATCAAGGTTTCACGCCGGTGACGAAGGTGATCATGACGGTGCTTTGGAGATGGAGATCAAAAGCACAAGATGATGATGGCCATATCATGTCACATATTTTGATTGCATGTGATGTTTATCTTATTATGCTTCTTATTTGCTTAGTACGGCAGTAGCATTATAAGATGATCCCTTGCAAAATTTCAAGGTATAAGAGTTCTCCCTGAGTATGCACCGTTGTGAAAGTTCGTCGTGCCGAGACACCACGTGATGATCGGGTGTGATAAGCTCTACGTTCAAATACAACGGGTTTAAGCCAATTTTGCACACACGGAATACTCGGGTTAAACTTGACGAGCCTAGCATATGCAGATATGGCCTCGGAACACTGGAGACCGAGAGGTCGAGCGTGAATCATATAGTAGATATGATCAACATAAGATGTTAACCATTGAAACTACTCCATCTCACGTGATGATCGGACATGGTTTAGTTGATTTGGATCACGTGATCATTTAGATAACCGGAGGGATGTCTATCTAAGTGGGAGTTCTTTAAGTAATATGATTAATTGAACTTTAATTTTATCATGAACTTAGTCCTGGTAGTATTAGCATATCTATGTTGTAGATTAATAGCTCGCGATGTTGTTCCCCGTTTATTGTTTATGTGTTCCTAGAGAAAACTAAGTTGAAAGATGTTAGTAGCAATGATGCGGACTAGGTCCGTGATCTGAGGATTATCCTCATTGCTGCACAGAAGTATTATGTCCTTGATGCACCGCTAGGTGACATATCTATTGCAGGAGCAGATGTAGACGTTATGAACGTTTTACAAGCTCGGTGTGATGACTACTTGATAGTTTAGTGCTACATGCTTTATGGCTTATAACCGGGACTTCAAAATGTTTTGAATGCCACGGAGCATATGGGATGTTCCAAGAGTTGAAATTAGTATTTCATACTCATGCCCGTGTCGAGAGGTGTAAGACCTCTGATAGTACTTTGCCTACAAGATGGAGGAGAATAGCTCAACGAGTGAGCATGTGCTCAGATTGTGTGGGTACTACAATTACTTGAATCAAGTGGGAGTTAATCTTCCAGATAAGATAGTAATTGACAAACTTCTCTAGTCACTATCACCAAGTTAGTAGAACTTCGTGATGAACTATAATATGCAAGGGATGATGAATAATTCACGAGCTCTTCGCGATGCTAAAATCAGCGAAGGTAGAAATCAGGAAAGAGCATCAAGTGATGATGGTTAACAAGACCACTTGTTTCAATTAAAGGGCAAAGGGATAGAAGGGGAACTTCAAGTATAATGACAAGCAAGTTGTCACTCCCGTGAAGAAACCCAAAGATAAACTCAAGCCTGAAACTAAGTGCTTCTACTGCAAAGGAAATGGTCACTGGAAGTGGAACTGCCCTAGATACTTGGCGGATAAGAAGGATGGGAAAGTGAACAAAGGTATATTTGATATACAGATTATTGATGTGTATTTTACTATTGTTCATAGCAACCCCTGGGTATTTGATACCAGTTCGGTTGCTAAAATTAGTAACTCGAAACGAGAGTTGCAGAATGAACAGAAACTAGTTAAAGGTGAAGTGACGATGTGTGTTGGAAGTGGTTCCAAGATTGATATGATCATTATCGCACACTCCCTATACTTTCGGGATTAGTGTAGAACCTAAATAAATGATATTTGGCATTTGTGTTGAGCATGAACATGATTTGATCATGTTTGTTGCAATACGGTTATTCATTTAAAGCCATAGAATAATTGTTATTCTGTTTACATGAATAAAGCCTTCCATGGTCATACACCCAATGAAAATAGTTTGTTGGATCTATGAAGCCAAAAGATGCAAGGTTAATAATGATAGTGCAACTTATTTGTGGCACTCCCGTTTAGGTCATATTGGTGTAAAGCGCATGAAGAAACTCCATAGTGATGGACTTTTGGAATCACTTGATTATGAATCACTTGGTGCTTGCGAACCATGCCTCATGGGCAAGATGACTAAAACTCCGTTCTCCGGAACTGTGGAGCGAGCAATAGATTTGTTGGAAATCATACATACTAATGTATGTGGACCGATGAGTGTTGAAGCTCGCGGCGGCTATCGTTATTTTCCGACCTTCACTGATGATTCGAGCAGATATGGGTATATCTACTTAATGAAGCACAAGTCTGAAACATTTGAAAAGTTCAAAGAATTTCAGAGTGAAGTAGAGAATCATCGTAACAAGAAAACAAAGTTTCTGCGATCTGATCGTGGAGGTGAATATTTGAGTTACGAGTTTGGTCTTCATTTGAAACAATGTGGAATAGTTTCAGAACTCACGCCACCCGGAACACCACAGCGTAATGGTGTGTCCGAACGTCGTAACCGTACTTTATTGGATATGGTGCGATCTATGATGTCTCTTACCGATTTACCACTATCGTTTTGGGGTTATGCTTTAGAGACAGCTGCATTCACGTTAAATAGGGCACCATCTAAATCCGTTGAGACGACGCCTTATGAACTATGGTTTGGCAAGAAACCAAAGTTGTCGTTTCTTAAAGTTTGGGGCTGCGATGCTTATGTGAAAAAGATTCAACCTGATAAGCTCGAACCCAAGTCGGAGAAATGTGTCTTCATAGGATACCCAAAAGAGACTGTTGGGTACACCTTCTATCACAGATCCGAAGGCAAGATATTCGTTGCTAAGAATGGATTCTTTCTAGAGAAGGAGTTTCTCTCGAAAGAAGTGAGTGGGAAGAAAGTAGAACTTGATGAGGTAATTGTACCTTCTCCCGAATTGGAAAGTAGAACATCACATAAACTAGTTCCAGTGATTCCTACACCAATTAATGAGGAAGCTAATGATGATGATCATGAAACTTCAGATCAAGTTTCTGCTAAACGTCGTAGATCAACCAGAGTACGTTCCGCACCAGAGTGGTACGGCAACCCAGTTCTGGAAGTCATGTTACTAGACCATGATGAACCTACGAACTACGAGGAAGTGATGATGAGCTCAGATTCCACAAAATGGCTTGAGGCCATGAAATCTGAGATGGGATCCATGTATGAGAACAAAGTGTGGACTTTGGTTGACTTGCCCGATGATTGGCAAGCCATCGAAAATAAATGGATCTTCAAGAGGAAGACCAACGTAGACGGTAATGTTACTGTTTACAAAGATCGACTTGTTGTGAAAGGGTTTCGACAAGTTCAAGGAGTTGACTTCAATGAGACTTTCTCACCTGTAGCGATGCTTAAGTCTGTCCGAATCATGTTAACAATTGCCGCATTTTATGATTATGAAATCTGGCAAATGGACGTCAAAACTGCATTCCTGAATGGATATCTCAAAGAAGAGTTGTATATGATGCAACCAGAAGGTTTTGTCGATCCAAAAGGTGCTAACAAAGTATGCAAGCTCCAGTGATCCATCTATGGACTGGTGCAAGCATCTCGGAGTTGGAATATACGCTTTGATGAGGTGATCAAAGCATATGGTTTTATACAGACTTACGGTGAAGCCTGTATTTACAAGAAAGTGAGTGGGAGCACTACAACATTCCTCATAAGTATATGTGAATGACATATTGTTGATCAGAAATAATGTAGAATATTTTGGAAAGCATAAAGGAGTGTTTGAAAGGAGTTTTTCAAAGAAAGACCTCGGTGAAGCTGCTTACATATTGGGCATCAAGATCTATAGAAATAGATCAAGATGCTTGATAAGAATTTCGATGAGTACATACCTTGATAAGATTATGAAGTAGTTCAAAATGGATCAGTCAAAGAAGGAGTTCTTGCCTGAGTTGTAAGGTATGAAGTTGAGTAAGACTCAAAGCCTAACCTCGGCAGAAGATAGAGAAAGAATGAAAGTCATTCCCTATGCCTCAGCCATAGGCTCTATAAAGTATGACATGCTGTGTACCAAACCTGTTGTGTACCTTACAATGAGTTTGGCAAGGAGGTACAAAAGTGATCCAGGAGTAGATCACTGGACAGCGGTCAAAATTATCCTTAGTAACTAAATGACTAAGGAAATGTTTCTCGATTATGGAGGTGATAAAGAGTTCGTCATAAAGGGTTACGCCGATGCAAGCTTTGACACTAATCCAGATGACTCTAAGTATCAATCTGGATGCGTATTAAAAGTGGGAGCAATTAGCTAGAGTAGCTCCATCCAGAGCATTGTAAACATAGAAATTTGCAATATACATACGGATCTGAATGTAACAGACCCGCTGACTAAACTTTTCTCACGAAGCAAAACATGGTCACACCTTAGTAATCTTTGGGTGTTAATCACATGGCAATGTGAACTAGATTGTTGACTCTAGTAAACCCTTTGGGTATTGGTCACATGGCGATGTGAACTATGGGTGTTATTCACATAACGATTTGAACTATCGGTATTAAATCACATGGAGATGTGAACTAGATTATTGACTCTAGTGCAAGTGGGAGACTGAAGGAAATATGCCCTAGAGGCAATAATAAAGTTATTATTTATTTCCTTATATCATGACAAATGTTTATTATTCATGCTAGAATTGTATTAACCGGAAACTTAGTACATGTGTGAATACATAGACAAAACAGTATGTCCCTAGTATGCCTCTACTAGACTAGCTCATTGATCAAAGATGGTTATGTTTCCTAGCCATAGACATGAGTTGTCATTTGATCAACGGGATCACATCATTAGGAGAATGATGTGATGGACAAGACCCATCTGTTAGATTAGCACTATGATCGTTTAGTTTTACTGATATTGCTTTCTTCATGACTTATACATGTTCCTATGACTATGAGATTATGCAACTCCCGAATACCGGAGGAACACCTTGTGTGCTATCAAACATCACAATGTAACTGGGTGATTATAAAGATGCTCTACAGGTGTCTCCGAAGGTGTTCGTGGTGTTAGCATAGATCAAGACTAGGATTTGTCACTCCGCGTGTCGGAGAGGTATCTCTGGGCCCTCTCGGTAATACACATCATAATAAGCCTTGCAAGCAAATGACTAATGATTTAGTCACGAGATGATGTATTACGGAACGAGTAAAGAGACTTGCCGGTAACGAGATTAACTATATGGTGATACCGATGATCGAATCTCGGACAAGTAACATACCGATGACAAAAAGGAACAACATATGTTGTTATGCGGTTAGACCGATAAAGATCTTCGTAGAATATGTAGGAGCCAATATGAGCATCTAGGTTCCGCTATTGGTTATTGACCGGAGATGAGTCTCGGTCATGTCTACATAGTTCTCGTACCCGTAGGGTCCGCACGCTTAACGTTTGATGACGATCGGTAATTTGAGTTTATGTGTTTTGATGTACCGAAGGTAGTTCGGAGTCCCGGATGAGATCGAGGACATGAAGAGGAGTCTCGAAATGGTCGAGACGTAAAGATCGATATATTGGACGACTATATTTGGACATCGGAAAGGTTCTGAGTGATTCAGGTATTTTTCGGAGTACCGGAGAGTTACGGGAATTCGCCGGGGAGTATATGGGCCTTATTGGGCTTTAGGGGAAAGGGAGAGAGGAGGCTGCGCCCCTCCCATGGCTTGGTCTGAATTGGACTAGGGAGAGGGGGTGCGCCCCCTCCTTCCTTCTCTTCTCTTTCCCTTTCCTTCTCTCCTACTCCTACTACTTGGAAGGGCTCCTAGTTCTACTAGGAAAGGGGGAATCCTACTCCCGGTGAGAGTAGGACTCCCCTAGGGTGCGCCATAGAGAGGGCCGGCCCTCCCTCTCCTCCACTCCTTTATATACGGGGGTAGAGGCACCCCATAGACACACAAGTTGATCAGTTGATCTCTCCCAACCGTGTGTGGTGCCCCCCTCCACAGTAACACACCTCGGTCATATCGTTGCAGCGCTTAGGCGAAGCCCTACGACGGTAACTTCATCATATCCGTCACCACACCGTCATGCTGACGAAACTCTCCCGTGAAGCTCAACTGGATCGAGAGCTCGCGGGACGTCATCAAGCTGAACATGTGGTGAACGCGGAGGTGTCGTACGTTCGGTACTTGATCGGTTGGATCGCGAAGAAGTTCGACTACATCAACCGCGTCACTAGACGCTTCCACTCCCGGTCTACGAGGGTACGTAGACACACTCTCCCCCTCGTTGCTATGAATCTAGTAGATAGATCTTGCGTGATCATAGGAAAATTTTCAAAATACTATGTTCCCCAACAACTAGATCTATAGTTCTTGCAATGGGAGAAGTGCTTGGCTTTGGGTTCAATCTTGCAGTGTCCTTTCCCAGTGACAGTAGGGGCAGCAAGGCACGTATTGTATTGTTGCCATCAAGGATAAAAAGATTGGGTTTATATCACTATGTTTGAGTTTATCCCTCTGCATCATGTCATCTTGCTTAAGGCGTTACTCAGTTCTTACGAACTTAATACTCTAGATGCATGCTGGATAGCGGTCGATGTCTGGAGTAATAGTAGTAGATGCAGAATCATTTCGGTCTACTTGTCTCGGACGTGATGCCTATATATAATGATCTTGCCTAGATAGTCTCATAATTATTCACTTTTCTATCAATTGATCGACGGTAATTTGTTTACCCGCCGTAGAATATCGCTATCATGAGAGAAGCCACTAGAGAACACTATGGCCCCCGGGTCTATTCTCAACATATCAATCTACAATCTACTTTAGTTTTCCGCTTTTACTTTCTGTTCTTATATCAAAAAATACCAAAAATATGAAACTATCATCCCTATCAGATCTCATTTTCGTAAGTGACCGTAAAGGGATTGACAACCCCTTATCGCGTTGGCTGCGAAGTTCTTATTTATTTGTGTAGGTGCGAGGGACTCGCGCGTGGTCTCCTATTGGATTGATACCTTGGTTCTCAAAAACTGAGAGAAATACTTACGCTACTATGCTGCATCACCCTTTCCTCTTCGAGGGAATACAACGCAAGCTCGAGAAGTAGCAGCCGCTAACAGGGAAGCCGACTCAAGTAAATGGCACAGTATATCATACTAGCTGATAATATGTGGATCCTCTGTCCGATTCCTTTCAGAATCAAATAGAGCATCAGGGGCTAGCGTCCGTACACAGGTTTATTATCCTATACTAGTAAAACATAAAGTTTTCTTAGATTATTACATCGCATACCCCAAAGTCTATCACTAGGCTGTTGAAAGCTGCATTCAGTCCGCTCTTGGCAGACTAAATCTTCCCCATAACCTCACCCATTAGGTTGCGGTGTTCTGCCATGATGGAAGCACCATGCAGTGCTTCCTCCAGCGTGTTCGGCGCCTCCGAATTAATGGAGGTCGTCGGTGGAACTGATGCTACTCCCCCTATCGTAGGGGACTGCCTTTCCGATTTGAGAGCTGTACTGGTCTCCGGAAGGGTGTTTGGCGGGAGCCCGGATTGCTTGGGCTCCCCGCCGTCGGTCGCCATAGGGATTGTTTACTCTTGGCTGACGGTGGCCGAGGTGTTGACCTCGGGCACCTTCTCGTCCGCCCCGCTCCCACCTCCTCGCGCAGGGGACGCCCCGCGGGGAGGACACCTCGGTGTCCCCTAGGATGATGGGCGATTGAGCCCAGGATGGCGTGTCGCTCTCCGCCATGTCGGGTGGAAGAGAGCTCCCTGACGATAGTGGCACGCTGGGGAATATACGGGGAGGACTGCAAAACAACAAATAGAATTACTTATACAATGATAATTGACTGACCGAAGACAACAGTGAATTCCGAATAGTTACGATTCGGCCAGGGGCTTGACCCTGAACTGTTTTCGGAAATAAAATTCGGACGCTGAGTCCGAGCTGTCCTGGAGGTTCAGCTTCCTCCTGGGCGCCCCTTTCCCGTGTCTTCAGGGGCCGCCCTCTTCTTCCTCTTCCCCTTGATAGGAAAGTCGCTTTCCACCACCTCCTCCTCTTCCTCTTCGTCATGGGAGGGGTGGGCGTCGGTCTCTCCGGACGTAGTATCCGAATGACCCTTAGGGCGGGGCCGCTCTTGCCCCCTGCCCTTCTTCTTGGCTTTCTTCTCTAGCGCTTGGTACGGCGCCGGTACCAGCATCGCCGTTAGGTGGGGCGTGGCTGGGTCCTCAGGCAGCAGGGCCAGACAATTGATTCGCTCCACTTTTGCCGTCTAGGCCTGTATGGAATGCAAATATTCTAACTCCTGTTATAATTGAAATATGGACATGATAAGTCTTCGGCAAAATCGTGCTTACCTCCGTAGCCGGAGTCACGCCGTCGAAACCAATGTCTTCGGTCTCCGTTGGCCACTTCTTCTGGGCCTTGAAAAGCTGCTTCCATATATCTTCGTGCGTAGTGCCGAAGAAGCGCTTCAAGGTCCCTGGTCCCTCCGGATTGAACTCCCACAAGCGGGAGGCCCAGTGCTGGCAGGGAAGGGTGCGGCGAAAGAGCATCACCTGAATCACATTTGTGAGGTGGGTGTCCTTCGCTATCATGATGGAGATGCAATTCTAGAGTGTCTTCACCTCCGATTGAGACCCCCACTCAAGGCCCTTGGTGGTCCATGAAGTGAGCCTTTCCGGGGGTTCAGATCTGAATTCGGGCGTGGCCGCCCATTTAGCCTCACGGGGTTTGGTGATATAGAACCACCCCTACTTCCATACCTTGTTGGTTTCCACAAAAGCCCCTTTGGTCCAGGTTGCGTTTGTGAGCTTGCTTACCATAGCTCCCCTGCAGTCTGCCTGCTGCCCATCGACCACCTTCGGCTTTAGATTGAAGGTCTTGAGCCATAGGCCGAAGTGTGGGGGGACACGGAGGAAAGTTTCACACACGACTATGAAAGCCGATATGTGAAGGATAGAGTTCAAGGCCAGAT
The DNA here is from genome assembly GCA_902687465.1 of Secale cereale. NCBI lineage: Eukaryota > Viridiplantae > Streptophyta > Magnoliopsida > Poales > Poaceae > Secale > Secale cereale. Next base: position 676,369,179 of record LR738715.1, on the reverse strand, counting down.
CGTGGAAATCTAGCCCGTAGAAGAACAAGAGACCCCGGACAAAGGGGTGGAGGGGAAATCCAAGCCCCCGAATAAAGTGAGGGATGAACACAACCCTCTCGCCATGTCCTGGGATGGGGGTCACCTGATCCTCGTCAGGAATCATGTGCGCTATGTTGGCGGCGAGTTAGCCTGCGCTCCGGAGACTCTTCATGTCTTTCTCCGTAATGGTGGAGGCCTCCCACTTTCCCTTAGAGCCAGATCCAACCATCGCTGGAGAAAAGGCGGTGGTGGAAGGGATGGGAGGTGCGGGCGTTGGAGCTAGAAGATTGGGAAGCAAAGGCTAGAGGAAAGCGTGAGGTAAAAGGGAGGGATCTATGTCCTTTTAGAGGCAGTAAATACCAAACGCCCCCACTCAAGCCATAAAACTCGCCTGTTCCCAACGAGATAATGCGAAAGGTACGGTTGGATTACCCAAATCATATTGATGAGGATCCCATGATAAGCGGACACGATCTCTGCTTCGACAAGATGTGCCAATGGAGGCTATGCCTCGAAACGCGAAACCAGAGCCAAGAAAACGGTTTGAAATATTGAAGGGTCAAACATGACATTTCGCTGAAAAGTTGTCAGTAAAGACATAGTGTTTCTTTCGACACATTGCCTTCATGGCTAAGGGTTGTACTAATCATGCAAAGCCGGATATAGTTCCTTTACGCAGGAAATAAACTTCATATGTTCGGAAGGAGGAACCCACCTTGCAATGCGGAAGACAGTATGCGTGCCGGACTCATCGTGAATGAAGACTGGTTCATGGGCTACTGAGGGAACCCTGGACTAGGGGGTCCTCGGGTAGCCAGATTACTCGTTATGGGCCGGACTGGTGGGCCGTGCAGATCAACACAGAAGATTAACCCTCGTGTCCGGATAGGACTCCTATATGTGCAGAATGGCAAGTTTAAGTCCAGGTGTAATGTTTCCTTTCACTGCAAGATGATTATGTACAACCCTAGGTCCCTCCGGTGCATATATAAATCGGAGGGTTTAGTCCGTAAGGACAATCACAGCTACCATAGGCTAGACATCTAGGGTTTAGCCATTACGATCTCGAGGTAGATCAACTCTTGTAATCCCCATATTCATCAAGATCAATCTAGCAGGACGTAGGGTATTACCTCCATTAAGAGGGCCTAAACCTGGGTAAACATCGTGTCCTTGTTTCCCCTTGTTACCATCGATCATGTTTGGGCAATCACAACTACCATAGCCCAGGGTGTTTGGTTTGTTGTCATGGGAGCCTCCCAAAGGGTGCTCTGGCTAAGGACCTGGCTGGGCAAGCGGTACTACCAGTGTTGCTTATGCTGATCCTCAACGGCGATGGCGACAAGGACGACAATGATGATGATGACGTATATTTTGTGTAGTTAGGGCTTGAAAACAATCTTATGGTATGTATATTTTTGTGATGGGGTATATACTAACCCCTCACGGTGATCCTAGTGGTGATCACTTCTACTTTTGGGATTTCTCCAAAGAGGAGAGGATGATTGATGGCCCACAAGTGTAAGGGGTCAATCATAGTCCTTTTGATAAGTAAGAGTGTCGAACCCAACGAGTAGCAGAAGGAAATGACAAGCGGTTTCCAGGAAGGTAATTTCTGCAGGCACTGAAATTGTGGTAACAAGTTGTTTGATAGCAAGATCCTTTGTAACAAGTGACAAGTAGCAATAGTAACAATAAGTGCAGCAAGGTATCCCAATCCTTTTGTGGCAAAGGACAGGTTGGAACGGTTTCTTAAAATAATCAAAGCGTTCTTGAGGAGTCACGGGAATTTCTTCTACTCACTTTCATCATGTTGGTTTGATTCACATTCGCTACTTTGATAATTCGATATGTGGGTGGATCGATGCTTGGGTGATGTTCTTACTTGAGCAAGCCTCCCACTTATGATTACCCCCCTTTGCAAGTATCCACAACTACGAAAGAAGAATTAAGATAATATCTAACCATATCATTAAATATATGAATCCCAATCAGCCCCTTATGGAATAGCGCATAAACTAGGGTTTAAGTTTCTGTCACTCTCGCAACCCATCATCTAGTAACTACTCCACAATGCATTCCCTTAGGCCCAAAGATGGTGAAGTGTCATGTAGTCAATGTTCACATAACACCACTAAGGGAATCACAACATACACATCATCAAAATATCAAACGAATATCAAATTCACATGATTACTTGCAACATGACTTCTCCCGTGGCCTCAAGAACGAAAGTAACTACTCACAAAGCATATGAATGTTCAATATCAGAGGGGTAATAAATATCATAATGGATCTGTACATATTATCTTCCACCAAATAAAACAACTAGCATCAACTACAAGATGTAATCAACACTACTAGCAACCCAAAGGTACCAATTCTGAGGTTTTGATACAAAGATTGAATACAAGAGATGAACTAGGGTTTGACATGAGATGGTGCTAGTGAAGATATTGATGGAGATTGACGCTGAAGGAAATATGGCCTAGAGGCAATAATAATGTTGTTATTTATATTTCCTTATATATCATGATAAATGTCTTTTATTCATGCTAGAATTGTATTAACCGGAAACTTAATACATGTGTGTATACATAGATGAAATACAGTGTCCCTAGTAAAGCATCTACTAGACTAGCTCATTGATCAAAGATGGTTGAGTTTCCTAACCATAGACATGTGTTATCACTTTATTAACGAGATCACATCATTAGGAGAATGATGTGATGGACAAGACCCATCCGTTAGCTTAGCATAATGATCGTTCAGTTTTAGTACTATTGCTTTCTTCATGTCAAATACATATTCCTCCGACTATGAGATTATGCAACTCCCGGATACCGGAGGAATGCCTTGTGTGCTATCAAACGTCACAACGTAACTGGGTGATTATAAAGATGCTCTACAGGTATCTCCGAAGGTGTTTGTTGAGTTGGCATAGATCGAGAATAGGATTTGTCACTCCGAGTATCGGAGAGGTATCTCTGGGCCCTCTCGGTAATAGACATCATAATAAGCGTTGTAAAACAATTGACTAATGAGTTAGTCACATGGATGATGTATTACAGAATGAGTAAAGAGACTTGCCGGTAACAAGATTGAACTAGGTATGAAGATACCGACGATCGAATCTCCGGCAAGTAACATACCGATGACAAAGGGAATAACGTATGTTGTCATTATGGTTTGACCAATAAAGATCTTCGTAGAATATGTGGGAGCCAATATGAGCATCCAGGTTGCGCTATTGGTTATTGACCGGAGAAGTGTCTCGGTCATGTCTACATAGTTCTCAAACCCGTAGGGTCCGCACGCTTAATGTTCGATGACGATTTGTATTATGCGTTATGAGTTTTTGGTGACAGAAGATTGTTTGGAGTCCCAGATGAAATCATTGACAAGACGAGGAGTCTCGAAATGGTAGAGACATAAAGAATGATATATTGGACGATGTTATTCGGACACCGGATGAGTTCCATGAGGTACCGGGTAAATATCGGAGAGCCGGAGGATTATCGGAACCCCTCGGGGGAACTAATGGGCCTACATGGGCCTTAGTGGAGAGAGAGGAGGGCCACAAGGTGTGGCCGCACCCCCCCCCCATGGCAGTCCAAATTGGAGTAGGGGGCGGCGCCCCCCTTTCCCTCTCCCTCTCCCTCTCCTTCCTTCTTCCCCCCTTCCTTGAGGAGGAATCCTACTAGGACTAGGAGTCCTAGTAGGACTCCTCTCCTTGGCACGCCCTAGGGGTCGGCCGACTTCCTCTCCCTCCCTCCTTTATATACGTGGGAAGGGGGGCACCCTAGAACACAAAAGTTATTCTTTTAGCCGTGTGCGGTGCCCCCTCCATAGTTTACAGCTCAGGTCATATTGTCGTAGTGCTTAGGCGAAGCCCTGCGTTATCTACTTCACCATCACCGTCAACACGCCGTCATGCTGCCGGAACTCTCCCTCGACCCTCTACTGGATCCAGAGCTCGAGGGACGTCATCAAGCTGAACGTGTGCTGAACTCAGAGGTGTCGTACGTTCGGTGCTTGATCGGTTGAATCGCGAAGACGTTCGACTACATCAATGTAACATCCCAAATTTTCAATTAGGAATGTTATACACTAGATCATCAATGCATATCATATTTTCTTGCTTTTGGTTTGATCCTAGAAATTCTACGCAACTCAAGGACCCTCGGAGAGAGTTGGGAATTTCGTTATTTTCATATTTGAGTTTTCTCAAATTTTGAAAAGAGGATCATTGATTTTATTTATTTTATCTTCAAGTATTTCTAAAAAGAAAATATGAGAGAGGGAGTAAACTGACTCTCTTAAAATAAAGAAATATTGAGGATTTAATAAAAAATCAAATAAGTTTTATTCTGGAGTTTTTGCTATTTTATTTGAATTTAGGAAAAATTGCACGTTTTCAAAACTGCATTTTAGGGCCAAGAAAATGTTCGTCTTGTTCTAAATATTTTATTTAGACGGTGAAAATTTGTTTTGGCATTTTTACAATTTTATTTTATTTTTTAGAATTTTTCATCATTTCAGCGGTTTTGTTTTTTTAAAGAGTTCCCGTGCCCGACTGGGCCGAAGGCCTAGCCGAGCCAGGCCGGCCCCCGTCGCCGCCGCCTTCCCCGCGCCGCGTCACCACCGAGTCCGAGACGGACTCCGCCACCCCGCCGCCGCCTTGCCCCCTCCCCTAAGCCACACACCCCCCTCAATAAATACCGCCGCCACCCCGCCTCGACTCGCCTCCCGCAGCAGCAGCAGCAGCCGCCGCTGCCGCCGCCGCCTCCCGCCGCGCCGCAGCCCCGCCACAAACCGCCACCCGCCGCCGCACCGGAGCCCCGCCGGAGCCGAGCCGAGGTAGCCGTCCCGGTTTTCTAAAGAAACCGATCCGTTTTTTTAGAAAACCCTAGTTTCGTTTTTTAGATTGGATATGTTTTTTTTCGGTTTAGCTGTTTAAACGAGCGTTCACCCGTTCATTCGTTTTAACTAACGAATTTGTCGTTTAGTTTCAGTTAACGAACGTTCGTTCGTTAATCTGTTAATCTGTTCATCAGTTTTTCTTTTTCTCGGATTTTTTCCGCGGTTATTTTCTGATCGCGATTTGTGTTTCGAGTTTCGTTCTAGTATAACTTTTCGCCCGTTTATCGAAATCAGGCGATTCAAGCGCCTGGAGTTTCGTCTCGAAACCCTCTTTCCGTTTAACCTAGTGAACCAAGTTTTTGCTTCTGTAAAATATGGACTTAGGTCCAGATTAGCAAAAGAAGTTTGGTTCTTTCGTCTTTTGATTTGTTTCTTTTGCCAACCGGAGTTCTTAAGTTGAACTTTATGGTTAGATCTCGTATTTGAGTTTTACACGTGCATTATATAGGTACTTATTGTATGCTTGTTTGTTTGCGATAGAGTACCCAGAGTGCTCCGCTTGCTACTTTGAATCTCTAGGTTTCGCGGATCATCAGCAAGGCAAGTAACACTTTGATCATACTTTCCAATACCCAGTTTTCACTGCATTAGAACAATCCTCAAACAGTTGCATGACTAGGATCTGCTTAATATGTGGGTTCTCGGAAGTAGTTGAGGTAGTACCTATTACCTGTTTTATTATCAAACCCTTGGGTGTTACTTCTACGTTTGCTTATCATGATATGCTATGCTAGTAGACGTGGATTGGGTGAGTGTATCCATGACAGATGTGAGATTGTTAAATTAATGGTTTACTTAAGTTGGCAACTTGAACACACATCTGGGTGGATTGAGGCACCTGGGTATTCCAGCGATTGCCTGTTTTCTTTATGGACCACCACCCAGGCTCAAAGGGATCATGAGGTATTTCATACTAGAAACTTCCGTGTGCAGCCACAAGCTACTATGGGCTCTAGCATAGTTTACTAAGTCGTGCGAACTCTTATAGTGGTGGACTAGCAGATGTAGGAAATGTAGGTTGGTACGGTCCACCCGATCATAAGGTGCTAGCGCTTCTGAAAGACTATGTCTCGGTCATCCGTTTCTCAAACATCATGTAGTGCGAGAATCCCAACGGAGGAGATCGAGTCTTGTGGGGAAAAGTGCACAAACCTTTGCAGAGTGTACAAACTAATCATAGTTAGCCGTGTCCCCAGTTATGGACGTTTTGAGTATCTAGTACTTGGATTATCATGTGCATCTCATCACTTTAAACTAATTTTGTTGGGTTAATGATTACCTTAATTGGGATTGAGTTGGAGGTACCTTCTCAATAATGTTTCAACTACCGAGATAGTTAAATGAAAATCCATTCCTTTGTAGTAGGGAAAAATTCGCTTTATGCAAAAACTGGAACCATAGAGCTTTCCACCAGCCATATATGCATGTAGTATAGCTTTACTCTTTCATTACTCTCTATGTGTTACTTTGCCAGCATATTCCATGTGCTGACGCGTTTTCGGGCTGCAACGTTCATGTTGCAGACTTTTCAGACGACGAGTAAGGTGCTTTTAGGTCGTGGTTCTATACTCAGTGATGTCGTTGGAGTTGATGGACTCACTTATCTTCCAAGCCTTCCGCCGTTATCGTTATTAGATGGCCTTAAGACATTTTTATTGTAATAAGTTCTCTTTTGAGACTTTCGATGTAATAAGTGTGTGATTGCTACTCTGTTGTAAATCCTTCAAGTACTGTGCGTGTCAGCATTACTGATCCAGGGATGACACTGACGCACACAGATCAGACTGTTTGAGGCCTGATCTCTACAAGATGGTATCAGAGCACACGCTGACTGTAGGACACGACCACTAAGCTAAAGCCCTAGATCACTACTCACTCTTCTCATTTCTGACTCCTCATCTTTTCTACTCTTTTAGGATGGCAGATGCAAGGAACAAGTTCACGCAACCGGATGAAGATACACCTTTTGGACGTCACCTGAAGGAAGTCACTAGATACCTGAACATCGGAGTACCAAGCTTCACCGGAACCTACAACGCCACTTTACCTGAAGAGGGGCGCTGGATGATTCAAGTTCAAGTTCCAGGAAGGACGTTCATGCCCGTCACTGAACCCATAGAGTTTTCCTTTGATGCACCCACCTGGAGCCTAGGCAGGAGTATGGCAGCCCACATCACTATGGGAAGGATTGGAGAAGTCTACAAGCAGGAGCTGAAGGATACTATCTACCATATTTGTGGACACCGAGATGAGCATTGGGACATGATCGGCACCCGGAAGGACAGGTCCATTGCAGCGTTCATCCAAGAGTTAAACCAGCACATTCGTCGACAGGAGCATCAGATGTGTGCAGGGATGATAGATTTGAAGAAGGCACTAACCCGGAACCTAGAGCTAGAAGAGGAACTCAAGTCTACATGTGACGGATACGAAGAGGAGATGTTGATACTTGTGGGGAAGAATGATGATTTTACAAGGAAGCTAGGAGTATTCATGGGAGATCCAGCACCAGGAGGAGAAGAAGAGGAAGAAGAACCCAAGGAGATTCATCCTCAAGACTAGATCATCATCGACGACCTGGATTCAGACCCCGACGATAGTGATGACGAAGACTATGAAGATGAAGCTGGAGCAGACATCATGGAATCTTCCGCCAATCTAAATTTCTAGATGACCACCCTATGACTAGTAGTTTTCTCCATAGAGTAGAATTTAGAGCACTTTTGTAACGTTAGATCTGTGTAAGCCCTTGTTTGAAATTGATTTTGGTGTGATATGATTGTGTTTGTCTCATGTGCATTTGGGTAGTGATTTTCCCTTAGACCTCATTTCTATTCTAATCTCTTCCCTCTACACCCATCAGATGCCTCCGAGACGTGAGCCCGGATTCCAGTTTCCCCCTGAGCTCACTCAGTTGATCCAGCAGCAGAACACTTTGATGCAACTTCTTGTCCAGAACACTCAGAACAACCAGAACAACAACAACAACCCACCACCACCACCACCTGTTGACCACTTAACCTGTTTTCTTAGGCTAAATCCACCGGTGTTCTCCAGTAGCACTGAGCCGATTGTTGCGGATGATTGGCTCCGCAAGACTGCAAGGGAATTGACCACGGCAGGATGCACATATGCGGAGAGGGTGCATTTTGCCGGACATCAGCTTGAAGGACCCGCATCATCATGGTGGGAAAATTTCACCGCCACTTATCCTATCGACACTGTCACATGGGATCAGTTTCAGCTGGCTTTCTGTACTGCCCATGTTTCAGCAGGAGCTATGGCCATTAAGAAGCGTGAGTTTCACAACTTGCGCCAAGGAGAACGGACAGTTGGCCAGTATGTGGATGACTTTAGTAAGCTAGCACGTTAGGCCCCAGATGACGTTGCTAGGATGCAGCTAAGCAGGAGAAGTTTCTGGAAGGACTGAATGATGAGCTGAGCATGCAGTTGATGGTAGCAAGCTTCAACAACTACCAGGAATTGGTAGATCGTGCTCTTATGATTGAAGGGAAGCAGCAGCAGATTGAAAACCGCAAGAGGAAGTATGGACAAGGGAAGTACAATTCTGGAGCTCAGCAGAAGCCACGTTTTACCCCTAAACCGGGAGAACAATTCCAATGTACCCATGGAGGGAGTAGCTCGCACAATCATAATGGCCCCAAGAATGGTAATGGGAATGGAGGAAGCAACGGCCAGAACCGTACCAACCCATCAACACCAGCCAAGCGAGACCTGAGCCAAGTCACTTGCTATAAGTGCCAGAAGATGGGACATTACGCCAATGAATGTCCTGAAGCCCAGAATGGAAATGGTAATGTAAGCTCTGGGAAGAAGCCGAACCCTTTCAATAGGGGACAGGTGAACCACGTTAGCGTGGAGGAGGTTGAAGCTCAGCCAGATACAGTAATTGGTAAGTTTTTGGTTAAGTCATTTACTGCACTCGTTCTTTTTGATACTGGTGCATCGCATTCATACATCTCAAGGGGATTTGTGGATAAGTATAAACTGCCAACCCAAGCCCTTAGGTCACCCATGTTAGTAACCTCTCCTGGAGCAGAGTATATGGCTAGTCTATGGTGTGATCAGTTACCATTAAGGATTGGTAACTATGTATTTCCCTCGGACCTAATAGTATTGGAATCTCAAGGATTGGATGTGATATTAGGCATGGATTGGTTATCGAAGTATGGAGGGAACATTGAATGCGCCAGTAAGTCAATTTTGCTTACGACGCCAGAAGGAAGAAGGATCAAGTATGTATCCCGGCATGTGCCGAAGACGAACCGAGTAAATTCCTTATCAGGAGTTGTGCAGGAGGAAGTACTAGTGGTGAAGGATTTCCCTGACGTATTTCTAGAGGAGTTGCCAGGCATGCCACCAGATAAAGATATTGAGTTTTTGATCGAGCTTTTGCCAGGCACAGGGCCAATATCTAAGAGACCATACAGGATGCCCGCAAAAGATTTGGAGGAGATTAAGAAGCAGATTAAAGAGTTACTGGATAAAGGTTATATTCGCCCAAGTTCTTCGCCTTGGGGATCGCCAGTACTTCTAGTGGAGAACAAGGATGGATTGTTAAGAAGGGTTGTTGATTATCGAGGATTGAATGAAGTAACAATCAAGAACAAGTCCCCACTGCCGATGATCAATGATCTATTTGATCGATTCCAAGGAGCTAAGGTATTTTCCAAGATCGACCTGCGATCATGATACCATCAGTTGAAGATTCGAGAGAAGGATATACCTAAGAAGGCTTTTACCACCAGGTATGGGCTGTACGAGTATACCCTTATGTCATTTGGTCTGACTAACGCACCAGCATATTTCGTGAACATGATGAACAAGGTGTTTATGGAGTTCTTGGATAAGTTCGTCGTGGTGTTCACTGATGATATTTTGGTCTACTCAAAGGATGAAGAGGAGCATAAGGAGCATTTGCGTTTGGTACTTGAGAAGCTTAGAGAACATTAGTTATATGCCAAGTTCAGCAAATGTGAGTTTTGGTTGAAGGAAGTTGGATTCCTCGGACACGTTATATCCGGAGAAGGTATAGCAGTAGATCCCACCAAGGTTGACACTGTGACAAATTGGGAAGCACCAACAACAGTTGGAGAGATCCAGAGTTTTCTTGGTCTTGCAGGATACTACCGGAGATTCATTGAGAATTTCTCGAAAATTGCAAAGCCTATGACGGAGTTGTTAAAGACGGATATCAAGTTCAAATGGACTGAGGAATGTGAGGCCAGTTTCTAGGAGTTAAAGAAACGTTTGGTTACATCATCAGTGTTGATTCTGCCAGATCAGCGCAAGGATTATGAGGTGTATTGCGACGCTTCACGTCGAGGACTTGGAGCGGTGCTTATGCAGGAGGGAAGAGTTGTTTCGTACGCTTCACGACAACTGAAACCTCATGAGTTGAATTATGCCACACATGATTTGGAGTTAGCAGCCGTAGTGCATGCATTGAAGACTTGGAGACATTTTTTCATTGGAAACCATTATGAAGTATACATGGATCATAAGAGTTTTAAGTATATATTCACGCAGAAGGAGCTAAATCTCAGGAAAAGGAGATGGTTGGAACTCATCAAGGATTATGATATGAGATTGCATTATCATCCCGGAAAGGCTAATGTAGTAGCCGATGCGTTCAGCCGTAAGAGCCATGTCAACACACTTATGATGGAAGATTTACCGAAGGAGTTAGCTGAGGACCTTCATGAGCTATGTTTGGAGATAGTTCCGAGAGGCTATGTAGCAGCAATGGAGATTCAGTCTACATTGATGGATAAGATCAGAGAAGCCCAGAAGACTGACAAGGAGGTTGCCTTTATAAAGGAGAAGATGAGGAAAGGAAAAGTTAAAGGATTTCATGAGGATGAGCGCGATACCCTATGGTTTGAAGACCGCGTTTATGTGCCTAACGACCCGGAGATCAGGAAGTTGATTCTGCAGGAGGCCCATGATTCACCATATTCAATTCACCCAGGAAATACCAAGATGTACTTGGATTTGAAGGATACTTTCTGGTGGACAGGAATGAAGAAGGATATTGCGGAGTATGTAGCAGTTTGTGATGTATGTAAGAGAGTAAAGGCAGAGCATCAAAAGCCGGCAGGATTGTTACAACCATTGCCAATACCCGAATGGAAGTGGGATAAGCTAGGCATGGATTTTATTACGGGATTGCCCAGGACTCGTTCAGGCTATGACTCGATTTGGGTTGTAGTCGATCGTTGGACGAAGGTAGCTCATTTCATCCCAATGAAGACTATTTACACCAGCGCTAAGTTGGCAAAGATATACATGACCAGGATCGTATGCCTGCATGGAGTTCTGAGGAGCATCGTATCAGATAGAGGAACCCAGTTTACCTCGAAGTTCTGGAATCAGTTGCATGAAACTTTGGGTACCAGGCTAGAGTTCAGTACAACTTTTCATCCACAGACAGATGGTCAGACCGAGAGAGTCAATCAGATTTTGGAGGATATGCTAAGAGCTTGTGCGCTAGATTATGGATCTAGGTTGGACGACAATTTGCCTTATGCAAAGTTCTCTTACAACAACAGTTATCAATCTAGTTTGAAGATGGCCCCTTTCGAAGCCTTGTACGGGAGGAGGTGCAGGACACCATTGTCTTGGGATGAAGTTGGGGACCGCCAATTGTTTGGACCAGATTTGATTAAGGAGTCTGAACAGAAGGTAAAATTGATTCGCGATAGGCTCAAGGTAGCCCAGTCCAAGCAGAAGAGCTACGCAGATTCTAAACGCAAGGAGACAGTTTACGAAGTTGGGGACCGAGTTTATCTTCGAGTATCTCCACTTCGAGGAGTTAAGCGTTTTGGAGTTAAGGGAAAGTTAGCACCACGTTTTGTAGGACCATACAAAGTTTTGGAGCGTATGGGAGAAGTAGCCTACAAGTTGGAATTGCCCAAAGGATTGTCAGGAGTTCACGATGTATTCCACGTTTCCCAATTGAAGAAGTGCCACGCTGAGATGGCTGATATACCGCTGAGGGATACAGTGCCGCTGGAAGCGATTCAGTTGGACAATGATTTGACCTATGAGGAAAAACCAGTCAAGATTCTTGAGTATGCCAGCCGAGTCACCCACAGCAAGGTTATCAAGTTTTGCAAAGTTCAGTTGAGCCACCACACAGAGGATGAAGCCACCTGGGAGCGAGAGGAAGATCTGCAGAAGGACCACCCTCACCTATTCTCTAGCAGACCCGAATCTCGAGGGCGAGATTCATCTTAAGGGGGGGGGGGCTAGGTTTGTAACATCCCAAATTTTCAATTTGAATGTTATACACTAGATCATCAATGCATATCATATTTTTTTGCTTTTGGTTTGATCCTAGAAATTCTACGCAACTCAAGGACCCTCACAGAGAGTTGGGAATTTCGTTATTTTCATATTTGAGTTTTCTCAAATTTTGAAAAGAGGATCATTGATTCTATTTATTTTATCTTCAAGTATTTGTAAAATGAAAATATGAGAGAGGGAGTAAAATGACTCTCCCAAAATAAAGAAATATTGAGGATTTAATAAAAAATCAAATAAGTTTTGTTCTGGAGTTTTTGCTATTTTATTCGAATTTAGGAAAAATTGCACGTTTTCAAAACTGCATTTTAGGGCCAAGAAAATGTTCATCTTGTTCTAAATATTTTATTTAGACGGTGAAAATTTGTATTGGCATTTTTAGAATTTTATTTTATTTTCTAGATTTTTTCTTAGTTTCGGCGGTTTTTTTAAAGAGTTCCCGCGCCCGACTGGGCCGAAGGCCTAGCCGAGCCAGGCCGGCCCGCGCCGCCGCCGCCTTCCCCGCGCCGCACCGTCGCCGAGTCC
>LR738715.1:676343571-676356308 GCA_902687465.1 Secale cereale | reverse complement strand
CACCCCGCCACGTCGCCCCGCCTCGCCTCCCGCAGCAGCAGCATCAGCCGCCCTGCGCCGCCGCAAGGAGCCACCGCCGCCGCCTCCCGCCGCGCCGCGCCGCAGCCCTGCCACACCCCGCCGCCGCACCGGAGCCCCGCCGGAGCCGAGCCGAGGTAGCCGCCCCGCCGCCCCGGTTTTCTAAAGAAACCGATCTGTTTTTTTTAGAAAATCCTACTTTCGTTTTTTTAGATTAGATCGATTTTTTTTGGTTTAGCTGTTTAAATGAGCGTTCGCCCATTCATTCGTTTTAACGAACGAATTCGTCGTTTAGTTTCAGTTAACGAACGTTCGTTCATTAATCTGTTTGTCTGTTTTTCTTTTTCTCGGATTTTTCCCGCGGTTATTTTCTGATCGTGATTTCTGTTCCAATTTTCGTTCTAGTATAACTTTTCGCTCGTTTATCAGAATCAGGCGATTCAAGCGCCTGGAGTTTCGTCTCGAAACCCTCTTTCCGTTTAACCTAGTCGACCAAGTTTTTGCTTCTGTAAAATCCGGACTTAGGTCCAGATTAGTAAACGAAGTTTGGTTCTTTCGTCTTTTGATTTGTTTCTTTTGCCAACTGGGTTCTTAAGTTGAACTTTCTAGTTAGATCTCTTATTTGAGTTTAACCCGTGCATTAGATGAGTACTTATTGTATGCTTGTTTGTTTGCGATAGAGTACCCGTAGTGCGCCGCTTGCTACTTTGAATCTCTAGGTTTCGCGGATCATCAGCAAGGCAAGTAACACTTTGATAATACTTTCCAATACCCAGTTTTCACTGCATTAGAACAATCCTCAAACACTTGCATGACTAGGAGCTGTTTAACATGTGGGTTCTGGGAAGTAGATGAGGTAGTACCTATTACCTATTTTATTATGAAACCCTTGGGTGTTACTTCTACTTTTGCTTATCATGCTATGCTATGCTAGTAGACGTGGATTGGGTGAGTGTATCCATGACAGATGTGAGATTGTTTAATTAATGGTTTACTTAAGGTGGCAACTTGAACACACATCTGGGTGGATTGAGGCACCTGGGTATTCCAGCGATTGCCTGTTTTCTTTATGGACCGCCACCCAGGCTCAAAGGGATCATGAGGTATTTCATACTAGAAACTTCCGTGTGCAGCCACAAACTACTATGGGCTCTAGCATAGTTGACTAAGTCGTGCGAACTCTTACAGTGGTGGACTAGCAGATGTAGGGGATGTACGTTGGTATGGTCCACCCGATCGTAAGGTGCTAGCGCTTCTGAAAGACTATGTCTCGGTCATCCGTTTCTCAAACATCATGTAGTGCGAGAATCCCAACGGAGGAGATCGAGTCTTGTGGGGAAAAGTGCACAAACCTCTGCAGAGTGTACAAACTAATCATGGTTAGCCGTGTCCCCGGTTATGGACGTTTTGAGTATCTAGTACTTGGATTATCATGTGCATCTCATCACTTTAAAACTAATTTTGTTGGGTTAATGATTACCTTAATTGGGATTGAGTTGGAGGTACCTTCCCAATGATGTTTCAACTACCGTGATAGTTAAATGAAAATCCATTCCTTTGCAGTAGGGAAAATTGGCTTTATGCAAAAACTGTAATCATAGAGCTTTCCACCAGCCATATATGCATGTATTATAGCTTTACTCTTTCATTTCTCTCTATGTGTTAATTTGCCAGCATATTCCATGTGCTGACCCGTTTTCGGGCTGCAACGTTCATGTTGCAAACTTTTCAGACGACGAGTAAGGTGCTCTTAGGTCGTGGTTCTATACTCAGTGATGCCGTTGGAGTTGATGGACTCACTTATCTTCCAAGCCTTCCGCTGTTATCGTTATTAGATGGCCTTAAGCCATTTTTATTGTAATAATTTCTCTTTTGAGACTTTCGATGTAATAAGTGTGTGATTGCTACTCTGTTATAAATCCTTCAAGTACTGTGCGTGTCAGCATTACTGATCCAGGGATGACACTGATGCACAGAGATCAGACTATTTGAGGTCTGGTCGCTACAATCAACCATGTTAATCTAATGCTTCCGCTTTTGGTCTATGAGGGTACGTAGACACACTCTTCCCGTCTTGTTTCTATGCATCTCCTAGATAGATCTTGCTTGATCGTAGGAATTTTTTTGAAATTGCATGCTACGTTCCCCAACAATGGTATCAGAGCCAGGTCTATTCGTAGATGATATGCACAAGTAGAACTTAAAGGAGTTGTGGGCGGTGATGTTCATACCGCTTACCACCAACGTCTTATTTTGATTCAGCGGTATTGTAAGATGAAGCAGCCCGGACCAACATTACATGACTGCGTTCATAAGACCGGTTCCACCGTTATGTGCAACTTGTTTGCCTAAAGGTGGCTGGCGAGTGTCTGTCTCTCTTGCTTTAGTTGAATCGAATTTGACTGCAGCCGGTCCTTGTTGAAGGTTAAAACATCAAACTTGATAAATCACCGTAGTGGTCTTTGTGCCGTAGGTAAGAACGGTTCTTGCTAGAAGCCCACAGCAGCCACGTAAAACTTGCAAAAACGAAGTAGAGGACGTCTAACTTGATTTTGCAGGGCATGTTGTGATGTGATATGGTCAAGACGTGATGAGTTATATGTTATTGTATGAGATGATCATGTTTTGTAAATTATCGACAACCGGCAGGAGCCTTATGGTTGTCTCTTTGTTGTATGAATTGCGAAAGCCATGTAATTGCTTTACTTTATCACTATGATTTAGCGATAGTAGTAGAAGCAATAGTTGGCGAGACGACCACGATGCTACGATGAAGATCATGGAGTCAAGCTGGTGACGATGGAGATCATGATGATGCTTTGGAGATGGAGATCAAAAGCACAAGATGATGATGGCCATATCATGTCACCTATTTAGACTGCATGTGATGTTTATCTTATTGTACATCTTCTTTTGCTTAGAATGGAGGTAGCATTATAAGATGATCCCATACTAAAATTTCAAGATACAAGTGTTCTCCCTGAGTATGTACCGTTGCGACAATTCGTCGTGCCGAGACACCACGTGATGACCGGGTGTGATAAGCTCTACGTTCACATACAATGGGTGTAAGACAGTTTTGCACGTGCAGAATACTTGGGTTAAACTTGACGAGCCTAGCATGTACAAACATGGCCTCGGAACACTAGAGACCGAATGGTTGAGCGTGAATCATATAGTAGATATGATCAACATAAGATGTTCACCATTGAAAACTGATCCATCTCACGTGATGACCGGACATGGTTTAGTTGATTTGGATCATGTGATCATTTAGATGACTCGAGGGATGTCTATCTAAGTGGGATTTCTTTAGTAATATGATTAATTGAACTTAATTTATCATGAACTTGGTCCTGATAGTTTTTGTATATCTATGTTGTAGATCAATGGCCCGTGCTACCGTTCCCTTGAATTTTAATGCGTTCCTAGAGAAAGCTAAGTTGAAAGATGATGGTAGCAACTACACGGATTGGGTCCGTAACTTGAGGATTATCCTCATTGCTGCACAGAAGAATTATGTCCTTGAAGCACCGCTAGGTGACAAGCTCCCTCCCGCTAATGTGGACGCTTTGAACGTCTGGCAGATGCGGTCTGATGACTACTCGATAGTTCAGTGTGCCATGCTTTATGGCTTAGAATCGGGACTTCAAAGACGTTTTGAATGTCATGGAGCATATGAGATGTTCCAAGAGTTGAAGTTATTATTTCAAGCAAATGCCCGAGTTGAGAGATATGAAGTCTCCAACAAGTTCTATAGCTGCAAGATGGAGGAGAATAGTTCTGTCAGTGAACACATACTCAGAATGTCTGGGTATCATAACCACATGACTCAGTTGGGAGTTAATATTCTAGATGATAGTGTTATTGACAGACTTCTTCAATCACTGCCACCAAGCTATAAAGGCTTTGTGATGAACTATAATATGCAAGGGATGGAGAAGACAATTCCCGAGCTCTTCGCAATGCTCAAAGCTGTGGAGGTAGAAATAAAGGAGCATCAAGTGTTGATGGTTAACAAGACCACTAGTTTCAAGAAAAATGGTAAGGGAAAGGAGGGGAACTTCAAGAAGAATCGCAAGCCAGTTGCTACTCCCAGGAAGAAACCCAAGTCTGAGCCAAGCCTGAAACTGAGTTCTTCTACTCCAAAGGGACTGGCCACTGGAAGCGGAACTGCCCCAAGTATTTGGAGGATAAGAAGGATGGCAAAGTGAACAAAGGTATATTTGATATACATGTTATTGATGTGTACCTTACTAAAGCTCGTAGTTGCGCTTGGGTATTTAATACTAGTTCGGTTGCTCATATTTGTAACTCGAAACAGGAGCTATGGATTAAACGAAGATTGGCTAAGGACAAGCTGACGATGCACGTGGGAAATGGTTCCAAAGTCAATGTGATCACCGTCGGCACGCTACATCTACATCTACCTTCGTGATTAGTTTTAGACCTAAATAATTTTTGTTTGGTGCCAACGTTGGGCATGAACATTATATATGGATCTTGTTTGTTGCGAGACGGTTATTCATCAGAGAGTAGTGGTTGTTCTATTTATATGAGTAATATCTTTTATGGTCATGCACCCTCGATGAGTGTCCTATTTTTGTTGAATCTCGATCGTACTGATACACATAATCATAATATTGATGCCAAAAGATGCAAAGTTAATAATGATAGTGCAACATATTCAAGGCACTGCCATTTAGGTCATATTGGTGTAAAGCGCATGAAGAAACTCCACGCACATGGACTTTTGGAATCACTTGATTATGGATCATTTGATACTTGCGAACCATGCCTCATGGGCAAGATTACTAAAACTCCGTTCTCCGGAACAATGGAGCGAACAACAGACTTATTGGAAATAATGCATACCGATGTATGCGGTCCGATGAGTGTTGAGGCTCACGGAGGGTATCGTTATTTTCTGATCTTCACAGATAATTTGAGCAGATATGGGTATATCTACTTAATTAAACATAAGTCTGAAACATTTGAATAGTTCAAAGAATTTCAGAGTGAAGTAGAGAATCATCGTAACAAGAAAATAAAGTTTCCACGATCTGATCGCGGTGGCGAATATTTGAGTTATGCATTTGGTCTTCATTTGAAACAATGTGGAATAGTTTCACAGCTCACGCCACGTGGAACACCATAGTGTAATGGTGTGTCCGAATGCTGTAACCGTACTTTATTAGATATGGTGCGATCTATGATGACTCTTACCGATTTACCACTATCGTTTTGGGGTTATGCATTAGAGACAGTTGCATTCAGATTAAATAGGGCACCATCTAAATTCGTTGAGACGACATAGTATAAACTGTGGTTTGGCAAAAAAACCTAAGCTCTCGTTTCTTAAAGTTTGGGGTTGCGATGCATATGTGAAAAAGCTTCAACCTGATAAGCTCGAACCCAAATCGGAAGAGTGCGTCTTCATAGGATACCCAAAAGAAATTGTTGGGTACACCTTCTATCACACATCCGAAGGCAAGATTTTTGTTGCTAAGAATGTACCCTTTCTAGATAAGGAGTTTCTCTCGAAAGAAGTGAGTAGGAGGAAAGTAGAACTTGGTGAGGTAATTGTACCTTATCTCGAATTGGAGAATGGCTCAACACAGAAAATCGTTCCCGTGATGCCTACACCAATTAGTGAGGAAGCTAATGATGATGATCATGAAACTTCAGATCAAGTTACTACCAAACCTTGTAGGTCAACTAGAGTACGTGCATGATGGCTTCTCGCCCCTCGTTGGTTACCCCAAGTGGAAGGTTTGAGATGCAGTGTAGCGGAAGTTTTCCCTTGGCAAAGATACCAAGGATCGATTTCCCTGAGACTCCCAGTTTCAACAAGAAGGTGTCAACTGCTAACGGCGCCAGATATTAGCAATCAACGTGGACCTGCACACAGATACAAATAACTTTGCTCCCAACGAGAACAAAGAGGTTGTCAATCTCTCCGGCCTTGTAGTTTACAAAGGATCAAACGCAAGTGATAATAGTGATAGGTATTGCTGCAATAGTAAATAAAAAGCGGAAAGTAAATAGCGGATGTGATCAATGATGGTAATATGGACCGGGGTCCCATGATGTTCACTAGTGATGTCTCTCTCCCAAAAGGCGATAAAACAGCTATGTGAGGTAAATGAATTACAGCTGGGCAATTGACAGAATTATGTGCGCAAACCAATGCTAACTATGTTACAAGAAAGGTAGAGGTTCAAAGCATGGGCGGTACGCCAAGGCAAGTAGACTGAAATCCATCTGCATCTACTACTAATCATCCACCTTGAGATATCTATCCAGAACATCTCGCTGGTATTAAGTTGCGAGTCCCACCCATAGTGTAAACTCAAAGCAACAGACAACTGCATTAAAAGAACTTTGCGTAAAGTAAACAATCCTTGCACCCGCGGGCACAACCACCGTTGTTTTCCCCCTTGTGGCAACAGCACATCCCCTAGACTCATGTTTCTGTCACTCAAGCTAGTCATCGAGGGGCATGAACCCACAATCAAGCATAACGTTCCCTCTTGGAGTCACTACCTACTACTTGGACAAAGCAATAAATAACAACGGAGAACATGCAAGAATTACTTACGAACATAAATATAAAAGAGGTAGATCAAATATATTACTCAAACACAATCTGAACATAATCTCACAATCCATCGGATCCCAGCAAACTCAACATAGCAACAGCATAAGGATTACATATGTGCCTCGATCATGTAGGGCAGCTCACGAGGACTAATTAGTGAAGCACAAGAACGGGAGGAGAACATCACATAGCTACTGCTCATGGACCCATGGTCCAAGGGAGACTACTCACAACTCATCCGGGAGGCGTCCATGGTGGTGGAGAAGCTCCCGGTGGTGATCCTCCCCTCCGGCAGGGTGCCGGGAAGAGTTCTCCTGGTGCTCCCGATCTTGGAAGCGCGGCGGCGGCGGAACAGAGATGAGATCGCAAAAAAAGGGTTCCCGTCTCGAGGGTTTCGGGACACGATATAAATATATGCCAAAGGGGGGCATCAGCGGAGCCTCGGGGGGCCCAGGCGCCCCCCCGGCGCGGCCAGGGGGGCCGCGCCACCAGGGTGCCTGGAGCCCTGGTGGCCCCCCTCCGGCTATACTTTGGCTGCTGGGAAGCTTCTGGAACGCTGTTTTTTTATATAATTTTTCCGGGATTTTTCTGGCAGTTCTCGTAATGGGAAAACCTGAAATACAAAAACAGCAGAAAAGAGAAACTGGCACTGGGGTGCACTAAGTTAATAGGATAGTCCAAATATGATCAAAAGTGTATGGAAGTGTATAAATATCATAGCAATATCACCCAAAAGAGGCATGGAGCAAGCAGAAATTATAGATACGTTTTGGACGTATCAACATCCCCAAGCTTAATTCCTGCTCGTCCTCGAGTAGGTAAATGATAACAAGAATAATTTCTGTGGTGACATGCTATTAACCATATAGGACTTTTCATAGTCATATGACAAAAGCTTACCGAGACAATGAATCTGTAGTAATTAAGTTGCCTCATGAGAAAATCACAAAGAACTGAAAGTTTTACAATATGATACTGAAACATCAAATTGATTTGTAATGAGCATGGTGTGCAAATATGATAAAGTGGTATCTCGCTTGCCCCCTTTAGTGAAGCAAAACATAAATGCATGGGCACCTCCAAGGTTTAAGTGATGACTAGATACAATGATTTCAAAATAAACGATATCATAATCATGCAAAAGACAATGCTACTTTGGGACAATGCACATTACACTCAGAATGACAATCATGCTCTCAGTAGTTGGTGCTTTAAAAGAAGGTGGAGACTCTCGAACCGTGGCTTTTGTTGGCAAGGTTGAAAACCCGTAGTCGGAAACAAAGACAGAGCATGTACCAGAGCTCTTGGTTTTAAAAACAGAAGTAATAATTTTTTTTTTCTTAGATCATGCATGTTTCGTCAACGAATGCTAGCAGATAACTCAATCACTTCTTGAGATGGACAAGTTTCGAGGAACGACTCCCGAATGAGGACGATCACATCCTCTTAATCTCCTTTGTTTATCACTGCCAAAGTTTTCTGATTTCTCATGAACAAAGCGTGAAGGAGGGTTTGTTTGTTATATTAATTTTGAGCCGGGCGCACTCAATGCCAGTTCCTTCTCGTGTTATGGGTTTGCACATTAGACATGGAATCCCGGGGTGAAGCTTGTCCAACTTAAAAAGATCATGAATTAACGACTACTTCCTCACGGACTTAAAACAGAGGCACAAAATAGGAATGCATTTTTTTTTGAATAATTTCGAGATGGTACATGTAAGTCTCCGTTAGGAATGGCATGTAAATACCATGTATGAAGGTATGGTGGACTCATATGGCATAACTGGTTTAAAAGAATTTGGATGCACAAGCAGTCAGTCCGCTTAGTACAGGCGAAGGTTAGCAAAAGACTGGGAGCGACCAACTAAGAGAGCAATGACGGTCATAATCATGCAGAGCGACAAAGCAACATTGAATCAAGCATGGAAGTTATATCGCTACTCAGAAATAAAAGATCATCAAGGCTTGACAGACTTTCTTTACAGTCTTAAATATGCGTGAGCATACGCCAAGTCAATCAAAATAAATTCTTGAAGGAAGATATTACTAAACCATACCACATCATAGGCAAACAAATCATGTTGGTACTCCAATAACACATTGGGAACCCCCCCAGCTATTTGAGACTAACCATAAGAAAACATGAACTACTAAGCACCATTATGCACGTAGCATTTTTATCATAGACATATCAACCATGCAACAGAAGCAAACTCTCTTAATAAGATAATCATGATAAATAAAGAGAGTTCAAGCAACCAACTAAACAAAAGCTTTTTAAAAAGATAAGCATGAAAACTAAAAGCTAAGCATGATAGTAGCTATTGAAAGACAAAGAACACACACAGCAAAGATAGACATGAAAATTCTATGTTATGTTCTAGGTAGAAGTGGAGCGTGTTTCTCTCCCACATAAGAAAGCTGAGTTCTGACTCGTTATGAAAAGATAAAGAAAACTAAAAAGGAAAACTAAAAGCAAGACGCTCCAAGCATAGCACATAACACATGAAGTGATAAAAATATAGTGGAACGAAAGACGAACTGATAATGTTGATGGAGAAGGGGATGCACGGGGGCATCCCCAAGCTTAGACGCTTGAGTCTCCTTGAATATTTCTTGGGGGTGCATGGGGGCATCCCCAAGCTTGAGCGTTTGACACTCCCGAATCTTTTTATCATCTTCCCTCGCACACTTGAAAACTCCCTTCATACATAACTCATCATAATCTGATTAGCGAGGTTAGTACCCATAATAAAATAATTGTTCCTTGCTGGAAATAAGGATATTCTTGAAGGTCTACTGTTTCTCAAGATTGCCAAAAGGTTTCTGCAAAGAAAAAGCAAGCTCAAGGTTTGCAAAATGAAGGAAAGGCAAAACAGGACAGAATCTGTGAAAAACAGAACAGCATGTAGTAAATGATTTTTTCGGGGCACTTATGCAACTCTAATCAAAAAACTGAGAACAGACGCACGAAAGACAATTGTATAGAGCACGCTGTCGAAAAAA
The DNA here is from genome assembly GCA_902687465.1 of Secale cereale. Taxonomy (NCBI): domain Eukaryota; kingdom Viridiplantae; phylum Streptophyta; class Magnoliopsida; order Poales; family Poaceae; genus Secale; species Secale cereale. The sequence continues at coordinate 676,346,683 of LR738715.1, read as the reverse complement.
TTCAGACCAAAAAGATGATCTGCTGATTTTATACAAATTTTTCTATCCAAGGACAGAATCTGTTTCCTGGACAGCACGTCACAACTTTTGAACTTTCTTGCAATCAGAGGCTACACTTGGCACAAAGTTGAAAAGCAAAGATACAATGATGATGCTACTGTAGTAACAACATCAAGACACAACAAAAGCAAAATAAAATTTTTATTCATGTGGGCTGCCTCCCAAAAGCGCTTTCTTTTATGCCTTTAAGCTAGGCATAATGCAAAGAGGAATCAATAACCATCATAATGATCGGAGTTATAAATTGCTTCAAATGGTTCCTCAACAAGTTCACTCTTTTTCCTTCTAGGAAAGGGGTACACACCTTTTGCCTTCCCGCGTAAGCGGATTTGTCCCTTACCTATATCGATGAAGCCTTTAACTGCTCGGAGGAAGTCCCTTCCAAGCACTATATTTTCTTGGTTTGGCTCTATGATGAAGAAATCAACCATTGTAATCCCTTTAAGGAATTTAACTGGCACGTCTTTTATTCTTCCCTGGATTTCAGAAATATCTCCATTAGTGTGTTCATGATAAGATGGTAATCTATCCATGTTAAATTTTAAAGAATCATGAACAATTTTTGGCATAGTAGAAACCATAGATCCAATATCACAATAAGCAAGGAAGTCTTGATTAGAGATGCTAATCCTAACAAAAGGCTCCCAATCATTGTCTATTTCCAAAATGTCTTTCTTATTGGGTTTGGGTTTCTCTACCCTCATCAAGTCTAGAGCATCCATTCTCTTCTCAATAGTAGCAAGTCTATCTATGACAGTATCAAAGTTATGATAATAAACAAAGTAACTAGATTGACCATGTATAATTTCAAGAGCTCTAGCTTCATCACACTCTAGGAAATCTCCCTCAGCTATAATATCAAGAGAGTGTTTACACCATTTAAAAAGACCATGGTAAAAATTTCTAAGCACAATTTTTATAGGTATCCAAGGCATAATTCTCCTATGTGCATCAGAAATTCTGTCCCATGCCTTCTTCATATTTTCTCCATCCTTTTGATGGAAATCTAGGACTTCAGATTCCCTCAAAGCACCAAATCCTAACATGCTTGACTAAACAGAAAGGACTACTAGCAGAAAAGCAAATAAATTTTTTTTGTAATTTTTGATAGAAGACACTAAAGCAAAACTGAAAGGTAAACTAACAAGACTAAAAAGCAAAGGTAAAAGATAGCGTGCAACTCCCCTATCCTGAAGAGTGGAGTCCCCGGCAACGGCGCCAGAAAACTTTGCTTGATGGCTTCTCGCCCCTCGTTGGTTACCCCAAGTGGAAGGTTTGAGATGCAGTGTAGCGGAAGTTTTCCCTTGGCAAAGATACCAAGGATCAATTTCCTTGAGACTCCCAGTTTCAACAAGAAGGTGTCAACTGCTAACGGCGCCAGATATTAGCAATCAACGTGGACCTGCACACAGATACAAATAACTTTGCTCCCAACGAGTACAGAGAGGTTGTCAATCTCTCCGGCCTTGTAGTTTACAAAGGATCAAACGCAAGTGATAATAGTGATAGGTATTGCTGCAATAGTAAATAAAAAGCGGAAAGTAAATAGCGGATGTGATCAATGATGGTAATATGGACCGGGGTCCCATGATGTTCACTAGTGATGTCTCTCCCAAAAGGCGATAAAACAGCTATGTGAGGTAAACGAATTACAGCTGGGCAATTGACAGAATTATGTGCGCAAACCAATGCTAACTATGTTACAAGAAAGGTAGAGGTTCAAAGCATGGGCGGTACGTCAAGGCAAGTAGACAGAAATCCATCTGCATCTACTACTAATCATCCACCTTGAGATATCTATCCAGAACATCTCGCTGGTATTAAGTTGCGAGTCCCACCCATAGTGTAAACTCAAAGCAACAGACAACTGCATTAAAAGAACTTTGCGTAAAGTAAACAATCCTTGCACCCGCGGGCACAAGCACCGTTGTTTTCCCCCTTGTGGCAACAGCACATCCCCTAGACTCATGTTTCTGTCACTCAAGCTAGTCATCGAGGAGCATGAATCCACACTCAAGCATAACGTTCCCTCTTGGAGTCACTACCTACTACTTGGCCAAAGCAATAAATAACAACGGAGAACATGCAAGAATTACTTACGAATATACACTACAGGAAACAGGAGATTTGCCGTCAGTACCGCTCTTCGCCGTCAGCATTTGGTCGGGGCAGACGGCAAAGAACAATTTTGCCGACAGCTGTAGTCGGCAAAGAACGGCTGACGGCAAAATGAGTTCTTTGCCGTCTTTAAAAAAATAGCTGACGGCAAGAATTGTTTGCCGTCTGCTATTTTTTTAAAGACGGCAAAGATCTCACTTTGCCGTCTGTAAAGCAAAACGCAGACAGCAAAGAATTTGTTGTCTGCAATTTTGTTTACACACGACAAAGTGAGTGTGTTGACTTTTTAATTTTTTTGAAAATCTAAACAAAGTCCAAAGAATATGAAATTTTTTGTGCTACTGCTTTATAAGTCCTAGAAGGCATGGAAAAAGTTTGAGAAAATTTACCATATTTTAACATGTTTATTTAGTGAACGTTAATAGGCTAAACAAACACAAAACTTTTGATGTGTTTCTATTGGCTCGAACAACCCACCGCTGGATCGATGACGTGGCTGGGCAGCTGCCCCACGACCAGCACAGGAGCCCCACCCCATGTGCCCCACCCCACGTGCCCCACCCCACGACCAATACTACTCACGATGTGATAAAAAACTAAGTCCACGGTTTGGTTTTCTCATTATCGCAGGAGCAGCACGCGTACGAGCACCAGCGTCGGCAGGCACCACGCGCCGGTCAGGCGACCAGCGGGCTCCTTCGACCGCCGCAGGCAGAGAAGAGCGCCTTGTCGTCCGCGTGTGGCCGCCCCTCGCCGGATGTCGTTCGCGGCTGCCCCTCGCCGGATCTCGTTCGCGTGCGTCCGCCCCTCGCCGGATCTCGTCCGCCTGGGGCCGCCCCTCGCCGGAATCCGCGCCGGCCGCCCCTCTACCTCTCCCTGGAATCGGCGCCGGCCGCCCCTCGCCGGAATCCACTCCTTGCCGGAATCTGCGTCG
>LR738715.1:676280584-676343197 GCA_902687465.1 Secale cereale | reverse complement strand
TCCCCACCCCTCGCCGGACCCCACCACGGCGACCCCCCGCCGGACCTCGTCATGGCCGCCCCTCGCCGGAATCCGCTCCTCGCCGGAATCCGCCCCAGCCACCCCTCGCCGGACCCCACCACGGCGACCCCCCGCCGGACCTCGTCATGGCCTGAGCCTCGTCCTCTCTACCCTGAGCGCCAGGGCTCATCCGGCAGTGGCAGCCGTTGCCGTAGTTGGCAACTCCGGTGAGCATCGAAGCAACAGACGCCCACGAAAGCTTTGACTGGCGTCATTTAAAAAAAATCTTTGCCGTCTGTAGATTAATACGGATGACGGCAAATCAAATGTTTTTGATTGACGGCAAAGACCGTATTCTTCGCCGTCTGTTATTTTTGTAGCAGACGGCAAAACTGTAGTTGGCTGACGGCAAAATATTTGCCGTCTGCCCGATGAAATGCTGACGGCAAAATATTCTTTGCCGATTTAGTCTTTGCCGACACACTTTGCCGTCAACAGTTGACGGCAAAATCTTTGCCGTGTGTAATAGTGTCTTTGCCGTCTGTAAAAGCATGACGGCAAACTAGTTGTTTCCTGTAGTGATAAATATAAAAGAGGTAGATCAAATATATTACTCAAACACAATCTGAACATAATCTCACAATCCATCGGATCCCAGCAAACTCAACATAGCAACAGCATAAGGATTACATATGTGCCTCGATCATGTAGGGAAGCTCACGAGGACTAATTAGTGAAGCACAAGAACGGGGGGAGAACATCACATAGCTACTGCTCATGGACCCATGGTCCAAGGGAGACTACTCACAACTCATCCGGGAGGCGTCCATGGTGGTGGAGAAGCTCCCGGTGGTGATCCTCCCCTCCGGCAGGGTGCCGGGAAGAGTTCTCCTGGTGCTCCCGATCTTGGAAGCGCGGCGGCGGCGGAACAGAGATGAGATCGCGAAAAAGGGTTCCCATCTCGAGGGTTTCGGGACACGATATAAATATATGCCAAAGGGGGGCATCAGCGGAGGCTCGGGGGGCCGAGGCGCCCCCCCGGCGCGGCCAGGGGGGCCGCGCCACCAGGGCGCCTGGAGCCCTGGTGGCCCCCCTCCGGCTGTACTTTGGCTGCTGGGAAGCTTCTGGAACGCTGATTTTTTATATAATTTTTCCGGGATTTTTCTGGCAGTTCTCGTAATGGGAAAACCTGAAATACAAAAACAGCAGAAAACAGAAACTGGCACTGGGGTGCACTAAGTTAATAGGTTAGTCCAAATATGATCCAAAGTGTATGGAAGTGTATAAATATCATAGCAATATCACCCAAAAGAGGCATGGAGCAAGCAGAAATTATAGATACGTTTTGGACGTATCAGTGCCGCACCAGAGTGGTACGATAATCTTGTTCTGGAAGTCATGTTACTAGACCATGACGAACCTACAAACTATGAGGAAGCGATGATGAGCCCAGATTCCTTAAAATGGCTTGAGACCATGTAATCTGAGATGGGATCCATGTATGAGAACAAAGTATGGATTTTGGTTGACTTTGCCGATGATGGGAAAGCCATAGAAAATAAATGGATGTTTAAGAAGAAGACTCACGCTGATGGTAATGTTACTGTCTACAAAGCTCGACTTGTTGCAAAAGGTTTTCGACAAGTTCAAGGAGTTGACTACAATGAGACCTTCTCACCCGTAGCGATTATGATTATGAAATCTGGCAAATGTATGTCAAAAATGCATTCCTTAATGGATTTCTCAAAGAAGAGTTGTATATGATACAACCAGAAGGTTTTGTCGATCCTAAAGGTGCTAAGAAAGTGTGCAAGCTCCAGTTATCCATTTATGGACTGGTGCAAGTATCTCGGAGTTGGAATATACACTTTGATGAGGTGATCAAAGCATATGGTTTTATACAAACTTTTGGAGAAGCCTTTATTTACAAGAAAGTGAGTGGGAGCTCTGTAGCATTTATGATATTATATGTGGATGACATATTGTTGATTGGAAATTATGTAGAATTTCTAGATAGCATAAAATGATACTTGAATAATAATTTTTCAATGAAAGATCTCAGTGAAGCTTCTTATATATTGGGCATCAATATCTATAGAGATCGATCAAGACGCTTAATTGGACTTTTACAAAGCACATACCTTGATAATTTTTTGAAGAATTTCAAAATGGATCAGTCAAAGAAAGAGTTTTTGCCTGTGTTACAAGGTGTGAAGTTGAGTCAGACTCAATGGCCGACCACTGCAGAAGATAAAGAGAAAATGAAAGTCCTTCCCTATGCTTCAGCCATAGGTTCTATCATGTATGCAATGCTGCATACCAGACCTGATATGTGCCTTGCTATAAGTCTAGCAGGGAGGTACCAAAGTAATCTAGGACTGGATCACGGGACTGCGGTCAAGAACATCCTGAAGTACCTGAAAAGGACCAAGGATACATTTCTCGTTTATGGAGGTGGCAAAGAGCTCGTAGTAAACAGTTACGTCGATGCTAGCTTTGACACTGATCCAGATGACTCTAAGTTACAAATCGGATATATATTTTTGTTGAACAGTGGAGCTGTCAGTTGGTGCAGTTCCAAGCAGAGCGTCGTGGCGGGATCTCATGTGAAGCGGAGTACATAGGTGCTTCAGAAGCAGCAAATGAAGGAGTCTGGATGAAAGCATTCATATCCGATCTAGTTGTAATACCTAGTGCATCGGGTCCAATGAAAATCTTTTGTGGCAGCACTGGAGCAATTGCCTTGGCGAAGGAATCCAGGTTTCACAAGAGAACCAAGCACATCAAGAGATGCTTCAACTCTATCCGCGATCAAGTCAAAGAGGGAGACATAGAGATTTGCAAAATACATACGGATCTGAATGTAGCAGACCCATTGACTAAGCCTCTTCCACGAGCAAAACATGATCAGCACCAAGACTCCATGGGTGTTAGAATCATTACTATGTAATCTAGATTATTGACTCTAGTGCAAGCGGGAGACTGAAGGAAATATGCCCTAGAGGCAATAATAACGTTGTTATTTATATTTCCTTATATATCATGATAAATGTCTTTTATTCATGCTAGAATTGTATTAACCGGAAACTTGATACATGTGTGAATACATAGACGAAATACAGTGTCCCTAGTAAAGCCTCTACTAGACTAGCTCATTGATCAAAGATGGTTGAGTTTCCTAACCATAGACATGTGTTGTCATTTGATTAACGAGATCACATCATTAGGAGAATGCTAATGATGTGATGGACAAGACCCATCTGTTAGCTTAGCATAATGATCTTTTAGTTTTATTGCTATTGCTTTCTTCATGTCAAATACATATTCCTTCCACTATGAGATTATGCAACTCCCGGATACCGGAGGAATGCCTTGTGTGCTATCAAACATCACAACGTAACTGAGTGATTATAAAGATGCTCTACAGGTATCTCCGAAGGTGTTTATTGAGTTGGCATAGATCGAGAATAGGATTTGTCACTCCGAGTATCGAAGAGGTAACTCTGGGCCCTCTCGGTAATACACATCATAATAAGCCTTGCAATCAAATGACTAATGAGTTAGTCACATGGATGATGTATTATGGAATGAGTAAAGAGACTTGCCGGTAACGAGATTGAACTAGGTATGAAGATACCGACGATCGAATCTCGGGCAAGTAACATACCGATGAAAAAGGGAATAACATATATTGTCATTACGGTTTGACCGATAAAGATGTTTGTAGAATATGTGGGAGCCAATATGAGCATCCAGGTTCCACTATTGGTTATTGATCAGAGAAGTGTCTCGGTCATGTCTTCTCGAACCCGTAGGGTCCGCACGCTTAATGTTCGATGATGATTTGTATTATGAGTTAGGAGTTTTTGGTGACCGAAGATTGTTCGAAGTCTCGGATGAGATCACGGACATGACGAGGAGTCTTGAAATGGTCGAGACATAAAGAATGATGTATTGGACGATGTTATTCGAACACCGGTTGAGTTCTATGAGGTACCGGGTAAATATCGGAGAACCGGAGGGTTCTTGGAACCCATGGGGGAACTAATGGACCTACATGGCCTAGTGGAGAGAGAGGAGGGCCACAAGGGGTGGCCACGCTCCCCATGGCAGTCCGAATTGGACTAGGGGATGGGGGCGGCGCCCCCATTTTCCTCTCCCTCTCCCTCTCCTTTCTTCTCCCCCCTTCCTTGAGGAGGAATCCTACTAGGACTAGGAGTCCTAGTAGGAGTCCTCTCCTTGGCGCGCCCTAGGGGCCGGCCGGCCTCCTCTCCCTCCCTCCTTTATATACGTGGGGAGGGGGCACCCTAGAACACACAAGTTATTCTCTTAGCTGTGTGCTGTGCACCCCTCCACAGTTTACAACCTCATGTCATATTTGCCGTAGTGCTTAGGCGAAGCCCTGCGCGATCTACTTCACCATCACCGTCAACATGCCATCGTGCTGCCGGAACTCTCCCTCGACCCTCTACTGGATCAAGAGCTCGAAGGACGTCATCACACTGAATGTGTGCTGAACTCGGAGGTGCCGTACGTTCAGTGCTTGATCGATTGAATCACTAAGACGTTCGACTACATCAACCGTGTTAATCCAATGCTTCCGCTTTCGGTCTACGAGGGTACCTAGACACACTCTTCCCGTCTCGTTGCTATGCATCTCCTAGATAGATCTTGCGTGATCGTAGATTTTTTTTAAATTGCATGCTACGTTCCCCAACAAACCCTCCCATGACGAGAGGATTGTTGGTGATGACTATGGCTTCGATTTTCCCCCTCCATCACTACTGGAATCTAGCAATTTGCCATATGTGCACTCTTTGATGTCTGCCAGCGGATGGCAACGAGAGTCTTAGTCGTCTGCTTTGGCAAAGCAGACGGCAAAGAACCAGCTGACGGCGAAGAGAGTCTTTGCCATAAACTGGCTTTTTGTCGTCCGCCAGCTGACGACAAAGAGGCAAATGACAGATGGCAAAGAGGCTGGTGGGCCCCACGGGGCACGACGTTGCTAGGTCACCTCTTTGCTGTTTGCCTGCCTCTTTGCCGTCTACTAGCAGACGGCAAATAAAGACTAGGCAGGCGACAAAGAGGGTAGGCTAAACAAACACAAAATGTTTGATGTGTTCATATTGGCTGGAACCACCAACCCCTGGATCAATCACGTGGCGAGGTGGCCGCCCCCACCACCCATCGAACACACTAGCTAGCCCCACCCACGTGCACGTATACATCCACTCCTCGATCTCTTTCTCATAAAAAAATTACCCACCCATCGATTTATTTTTCTCCTTCACAGAAGCGCAGGAGCAGCGTATGACTGCACGTACCGGTGGCGGGCACCAGCGCCGGCCAGACAACCAGGCCGGTTCCTTCGACTGTCGCCGCCAGAGAAGGGTGCCTCATCATCCGTGTGCGGCCGCCCCTCGTCGGAGTCCGCCCTGGCCGCCCCTCATTGGAGTCTGCCCTGGGCGCCCCTCGTCGGAATCCACACCGGCCGACCCTCGCCGGACCCCAGCGTGGCCGCCCCTCGCCAGACTCGTCGTGCCTGAGCCTCCCCAGCCTCCTCCTCTCCGCCCCCTGCAGGACTCCACCGCGGGCGCCCCTCGCCGGGCTACACCTTTCTGCCCCGAGCGCGAGAGATCCTCCTCCGTCCTCTATGGGAGTTGGCAACTCCGGCGACCACCGAAGCAGCAGGCATCTGTGTGCTGCCCGCCGGAGCCTGGCCATGTCTGCCATCGCCTGCTGCTGCTCCGGCCGTGGCCGCCGTCATCCACTTCTGCTCCGGCCATGCTGCTCAAAGGTCGCCGGACACGCTGCTTGCCGGACGCCGAACACGTAGCTCGCTAAATGATTTTTTTTATTTTCCAAAATTCTTTGCCGTTTGTGAATACACAAGGATGACAACAAAGCCTCCCGTTAGGCACCTAATGTGGCGAACACATGTTATTTGCTATTCATGTTCTTTGCCGACTGCCACCGACATCAAAGGGTCTTTGTCGTTGCTTTGGGAAAGCAGACGTCAAAGAACCTGTTTACCATAGCTTTCTTGGCCGCGCACATTTGCCGTCAGTGGCAGATGGCAAAGAGGTTTGCCGTCCGCTTTCTGCTTGTTTGCCGTCTGCCATGACAGACGAGAACGAAGCTGATTCTTGTAGTGCCTGGGGAAGTTTCCCCGGTGGAATCGCTCTGCCGGAGAGCAAAAGTGCTCCTGAACAAGTTCCACCTCGAGACGGCGGCTGTCCCGAAATTTCTCCTCTTATTTTTTTCTAGGGAAAATGTGATTTTATACCAGAAGATGGTCGCCGGAAGCGGGCCAGGGCCCCTGACGTGGCTTGAGACTGTGTCGGTATTTCCCCAAAAAGGAAAGTATGATGCAGCACAACGACGGTAAGTGTTGGGGATATGACTATTGGATATGACCCGCCCAGGAGGGGTCGTGTTATCCCAATGGCGGTTCATGGGCCAAGCCCATGAAGGTTGAAGATGGTGATTCATATAGTAGGCTTGTTAAAAGGGCAAAAAACCCAAAGCGGCTTAAAGCCCGTAAGTGTAAACCACCATGTATGTTTGACTTGTACTGTAAGGCATGTAAGATAAATCACCAGGCCGGACACATTTGTATGAGCCGGCCGGGACTCTGTAAGCCGCGGGACATCAACCCATGTATATAAGGGGACGACCTGGTAGCGGCTTAGGGCAAGAAACAACACATCGAAAGCTAGGCTAGCGTATTCGCTCCCTGACAATCGAAACCCTAGCAATACCACCTCAAACTGGATTAAGATTTTACCTTCACCTCAAAGGGCCGAACCAGTATAAACTCCTCGTGTCCTTTGCCCCGTTTTAACCCCTTTAAGCTAACTACGCCGCAATGGCTCCACAACTAAGTCCTTCCCCTAGGACATCTGTCGTGACAACTCCACGACAGTAGGCACCCACCATGGGGCCAGCGCACGGTGGTTTCGAGTTCTTGAAGGGCAGCTTAGAAGGGATCAAGGGATACGCTGTGGGCCGGATGACCAAGAGTCCTCGCGGCAAGCTCTACATCGACGATGCAGGCTGGGGCCCCGAGGCCGGCTCAATTGAGTACGGGTACCGGGTCCCCTTCGGCGGAATCCACGTCTTCATCGGCAAGATCGACGAACCGGGCCTTGAGCCGGACATCCGGACCGACATCATCGAGATGGCTCAGCGTGCGCGACCCGCCCGGGTTCAACCACCGTGAATCGTGCCTTTGTTGGGTTCACCCATGGGGCTGAATTGGAAGGCTTTGTATCTCGCAGTGAGACGGCCATCTACTCTGATGGTGAATCGTCCACGGGCGAGACCAGCTCAATGTATCAACTACAAAACGGATGGCTTGGGGGTTGTTCCAATGGTAACAGTATTCCAGACCCCCGTGAGCCGCCGAATAGGGTGGTGATCTTCATGACTAGCACCCAGCGCAGCGACGATGACGGCAGCATGTGCAGGCTGATCAGCACGCCCACCGGCTCAAGTTTTAACAGATTTATTGGAAACCCTGGCGACTCTGATGGAGTTGGAGGTAACCCCGGACAACCAGGAACGGCACAAAGTGGATGTGGCTAAACTGCGTGAGGAGATAGCACAATCTAAGGAAGAGCCGGCGGCGGAGAACGCTAGGATGACCGCGGAGCGGGCTGTTTTGAACGCTCAAGCACAGCGGATTCAAGCAGATTCATACCGGCTCACGGTGGATCAGAATGCTTCAAATGAAGTCTTGAGGAGAAAGCACCGGAGTCCTCTGCCCTTTGTTTATGAGCCGAGGAATCTTTTCAATACAACTGGAGCAGGGACCAGTTACCTGCTGGTGATAAACCAAATGGCTAAAGCACCAGTCGGTGGAGCACCGGTTCCACCACGCGTGACAGGTTCTCCACATGTGAATAACGCCCCACCTCATCACCCGGTGACGCTGCCGGGTCATTATTCCAACCCTTTGGACAATATGATCGCTGCAGTTACGCGATTGGCGGCTCTGCCAGTCGAGGGTGAGACTCCGGTGGCGGTTGAAACCCGAAGGGACAGGGAACTTCTTGAAACAGCGCTGGCACAGCAGCAGGCTTATTCTTATAGTCGTGACCGGATTCATTCGATCCCTCGTCCAAGCCGGCGCTACAGCAGGCACGTTGACTCGCTAGCAGTTTCGAGTACTGAGCAGCACCGTAACCAACCTCGTGGGCATGACCCGACGTGCAATGGTGCCAACACACATGATTTGGTGGATCACTGTAGAACGCGCTGGGAGGCTGAGCTAGTGGCTCAGCCGGCGGCTCATCAGCATGCGCTGTTTTACCCAACAACTTCAGTGGAGGCAGGTGTGGCTTCTAGAACTTGGGGTGTGCTGTGTTTAACAGCGGCTCTACGAAACGAGATTTTTCCCAAGGACTTCAAGGGCCCTCGTAAGGTGCCTAATTACATAGCAGATCAACCCCTTGAGGCTTGGGTGGAGAATTATGAGATGGCTATGGAGATGATGGATGTTAGTGAAGCTGCATATGCTAAGTATTTTACCATGATGCTGGAAGGGACGGCTCGATATTGGTTGAAAGGGATGCCTGCCAACTCCATTGGGTCGTGGGCAGAGCTAAAGGACAAGTTTATCCGAAATTTCAAAGATACGTGCAAGCAACCTATGTCAATTGTGGAATTGGCTTCTTGTGTTCAAGCCGAGGGTGAATCGACGACCAGCTGAGTGCGTCGGGTCTCGACTATCATACATTCTTTAGATAATATCAATGCCGGCTCAACAGTTTTAATGTTGGAGAAGAATTGCCGTTTCCTTCCACTCAAGCATATGCTTGGGCGGCTTACACGTCATTGCGATGATATTGGGGAGCTCATGACGGCTCTTATCAAATATGCCGACTCTGATAGTACCAAGGACCCTGACTCTGAGGATCAAAGATCGAGAAAGGCAAAGAAGAGTGGCGGTATGAGGGGACAACAGTATAACCCGGCCAATCACGGCAGTGGCGGTAAGCGCAAGGCTGATGATTTTGTAGCTAACACCGCTACACGGGATTATAACCAGCGTCGTAAGGGGAGGCCGGCTCAAGGGACAAAATTTGACCTTGAAGCAATAATGAATCAGCCATGTCTGAATCATGGAACAGAGGAGAGACCGTCTACCCATATGTGGAAGGATTGCAGCATTATGAGACATTTCATGGAGTCTATCCAGCACAACCATGGTCCGAACGGCGGTTCAGGGTCCGGCTCTCATGGTCCGGGTCATGGAGGCGGCGGCTCAAATTCCGGGTTTCAAGGCCAAGGCAACCACGGTGGTTACAATCAACAGAATAATCAGGGGAATCAGCAGCAGCAGTCTGGTTATCAGAGCAACCCGAAGCAATTGAATAGTGGGCAGTACCACGTTTTTACCACAAGTTTATGAGTGTGATGCCAGAATAGAAACTTTAACATTTGAAGTTAGCCTTTGGGGATGAGTGTGATGCCAGAATAGAAACTTTAACATTTGAAGTTGTTAAGATCCACAGCCCGTATCATGCTCTGTTTGGACGGTCGGCTTATGCTAATTAAGTTCATGGCAAGGTCGTGTTATGTTTATCTGCAGCTTAAGATGTCGGGTCACAAAGGCACCATAACGGTGCATGGGAGTCGCAAGATAGCCTTGGAGTGTGAAGAAGGCGACGCTGCTTACGCGGAATCTGTTTGTGCCACAGAGGGTTGAAGTTTTACAAGGATAACGTTGACCCGGTAGATATGACATCCTTGAAGAAGCCAACCACAGAGCATGACCCTTTGTTGAAGTTTAAATCGGCGGACGACACCAAGCTAGTTGACTTGTTCCTGGTGACTCATCTAAGTAGTTTGGTATCAGTGATAATCTAGATCCGAAATAGGAAAGCGCGCTCATCGAGTTCATCTATGAGAATCGGGACATCTTTGCATGGAAGCCTTCAAACGTGCCAGGTGTACCGAGGGAACTCCCTGAGAACACTCTTAATATTGATCCGAAGTTTAAGCCGGTCACACAATTCCTTCATCGTTTTAGCGAGGAGAGGCGGAAGGCCATCGGTGAAGAAGTGGCCCGACTCTTGGCGGCCGGGTTTATCGTTGAAGTTTTTCATCCTGAGTGGTGGGCTAACCCGGTGTTGGTGCATAAGAAGAACGGCACTTGGAAGATGTGTGTAGACTATACGGACTTAAACAAGTTTTGTCCGGCTGACCCGTTTACTCTCCCTCCTATTGATCAAATCATTGATGCTAAGGCGGGTTGTGAGCGTTTGAGTTTTTTGGATGATTATTCTGGTTATCATCAGATCAAGATGGTAGTTAAGGACCAGGAGAAGACAACTTTCATTACTCCATTTGGAGCCTTCTGCTATGTATCTATGCCTTTCGGGATCAAGAGTGCCCAGGCGACTTACCAGTGGTGTGTGTAGAATTGCCTTCACGATCAGATCGGGCGTAATGTTCATGCTTACGTAGATGACATTGTGGTGAAATCCAGGAAGAAGGAAACCCTGATCGATGATTTAAAGGAGACATTTGACAACCCCCGGGTTTATAAAATGATGCCTAACCCGGCCAAGTGCGTCTTCGGTGTACCAGCGGGCAAGCTTTTGGGTTTTTTGGTTTCAGAACGAGGCATCGAAGCTAACCCGGAGAAAATCAAGGCTATTAATTCCCTGGCTAGGCCAAGGTGTGTTAATGACGTCCAGCGCTTGGCAGGTCGGATAGCGGCTTTGAGCCGGTTCATAAGCCGCCTAGGAGAAAAGGCTATCCTTCTATATCAGACGATGAAGAAAACAGATGATTTTGTATGGAGTGATGCTGCTAATGAGGCATTTGAGGCGCTTAAGGAGCAACTGGCTGAGCCGCCGGTTCTTGCTGCTCCCATTGATAAATAGCCTTTGTTGTTATATGTGGATGCCAATAGCCGGCTGTCAGTGTGGCCATCATGGTGGAAAGGAAAGAGGCAGGCAAGGAGTATCCGGTTCAATGGCCGGTTTATTACATCAGCGAGGTACTTATTGAGTCCAAGCAGAGGTATCTGCATTGGCAGAAGCTGGTGTATGGGGTCTTCATGGCAAGACAAAATCTCAAGCAATATTTTCTGGGTCATCCCATTACTGTGGTGAGTTCTGCTCCCTTAGGGGATATCATCCAAAATAGAGAAGCCACAGGTCGGGTAGCCAAGTGGGCCATTGAGCTTGGACCCAATGGTTTAAAGTATGTGCCTCATACGACCATCAAGTCAAAGCACTCGTGGAAAAGCCGGATAACACATATTGGACTATTCACTTTGATGGATCCAGGCAGTTGGAAGGCTCGGGGGCTGGAGTTGTCTTGACTGCCCCACGAGGTGATAAATTTTCTTATGTTCTCCAGTTAATGTTCCCTTGTACTAATAATGCAGCTGAGTATGAGGCCTTGCTCCACGGTCTTCGGATGGCTAAGGAGATGAACTTAAGCCGGATGAGGTGCTTCGGCGACTCAGATCTGGTAGCTCAGCAAGTTTCTGGCACTTGGGATTCCAAGGATCCACTCATGGCAGCTTACCAACGGGAGGTTGATGCTATTGCGGGTCATTTCAAGGGTTACCAAGTGGAGCATATTGATCGCAGGAAGAATGAGGCGGCTGACACTTTAAGCCGGTTAGGGTCTCAGCGTAAGCCGATGCCACCTAACACGTTCTTAGATGTTCTGCTTAACCCTTCTCTCAAATTACCTACAAAGGAGGATCTTGCGGTTCCTGACCCGGAAGTACAATTGGTGGCGGCTCTTCATGCTATTCCTGATTGGATAGTTCTGTATTTGGCTTACATGACCCGGGGCGAGTTACTTGAGGATGGGATTTTGGCCAGACTGATAACGCGGCGGTCTAAGTCAATGAAAATTGTCAATGGGGAGTTGCACCATCGCAGTGTCACAGGGGCGTTTCAACGTTGTGTCTCTCCTGAAGAAGGCTGTGAGATCCTGTGAGAGATCCATGAAGGAGATTGTGGTCATCATGCCGGCTCTAAATCTCTCGTAGCCAAGGCTTTTCATCATGGGTTCTATTGGTTGACGGCTCATGCTGATGCTGAGGATTTGGTCAGCAGATGTGACGGTTATCAGAAGTTTTCACGACGAGCTCATGTTCCGGCTCAATAGTTGAGGATGATTCCAATTACTTGGCCGTTTGCGACCTGGGGGCTTGATATGGCTAGGCCTTTCAAGAGGTCCAAGGATAAGAAAACCCACCTTTTGGTGTCGGTTGATAAGTTTACCAAGTGGGTTGAAGCACAGCCAGTTAGCAAGTGTGATGCAGCAACAATGGTTCAATTCATCAAGAAGGTTATATTTCATTTTGGCTTTCCGCACAGCATTATAACAGATAATGGCACTAATCTGTCTAAGGGTGCTATGAAAGAGTTTTGTCAATGAGAGCATATTCGACTTGATGTTTCCTCTGTGGCTCACGCCCAGTCTAATGGTCAAGCAGAACGAGCTAATCAAGAGATTCTGCGAGGCATCAAGCCCCAGCTTATGGTTCCTTTGAAAAGAACAATGGGTTGTTGGGTGGAGGAGTTACCCTCAGTGTTATGGAGTACCAATACAACCCCCAACAGATCTATGGGTTACACACCTTTCTTCATGGTCTATGGAGCAGAGGCGGTTCTTCCTAGTGACATTCGTCATGATTCGCCCCATGTGGCGGCTTATGTTGAAGCTGATAAGGAAAGGGCATGACAGGATGCATTGGACCTGTTGGATGAGGAGCGTGATCTCGTAGTGGCTCGTTCATCGATTTATCAGCAAGATCTACGTCGTTATCATAGCCGCTGGGTCAAAACCAGAACCTTTCAGGAAGGCGACTTGGTGCTCTGGCTTATCCAGGATCAAACTGATATGCATAAACTATCACCGCCTTGGGAAGGACATTTTGTGGTCAGCAAGAATCTGCATAATGGGTCACACTATCTTATCGATGTTCGAGAACACAAGGACTCACGCACATCGGAGGAGGACACCTGTCGGCCATGGAATATTGCTCATCTTCGACCCTACTATACTTGAGCTACCGGCTCTCATGATGTACATAGTTTGATGATGTATATATTAGCAACAGTATAATAAAACCGGCATCCCTGATAATTTAGGGCCTCTGTCGTTTCACTTCCTCGAAGCTGAGTCTTTATCATTGTCTTACATGTTCACTTAATAGGCTTGACGCCCAAATTACACGGACCAAAGAGAGTTGGATGCACAGCACAACTTAAACATAGGTCCCTAACGAGCATAATTAGTAAGTATGTCACTTGGGGGCTTCCTGTTCAAACATATGTGTATTCACCAAAGAGAACATAGCGTTACTAACCTCTTGACCAGGTTATCTTGTTCAAACATAGGTGTATTCACCAAATAGGACATAACCTTTCTGGATCATTGTAACACCCTAGATGTAACACCTTCCATTTATGGCAATATATGAACGTTGACTTCATCAATTCCATTCTGGGCTCTTCTTTAGTTTCGGGTTTCTTCGTTTTGTCGCGTGCGTGTGAGCATTTCATCATGTCATGTTATCATGTGCATTGCATTGCATTCGTGTTGTCACTTGCACCCGGTCCCACTCGCCTCTTCCCGTTGTCCGTTTCGAGTTCCGACACTCACACACGTGCCCGTGGCACCCCCGAGTCCTTCTTTCGTGTGTGGCCGTGTAACATTCCCGGAATGAGGTGAGACTCGTCGTGCGTTGTTGTTTTGGTATGTGTAGGCGGCCTGTCAAGTTTCATCACGTTTGGAGTTCGTTTGATACTCCAACGGTTAACCTAGTGGGCTAAAAGCACCCCTTCCTTTTGGCCAAAGACCCCCTCCACAACAGCCCACTAACCCAGAACAACCACTCCCATCCTCTCGGTCATCGGATCCTGATCGTGTGGGCGAAAACCGCACCCCATTTGGACCTTCCAAGCTCCCAGAATCTATAAATAGGCCCTCTCCCCCCGAAATCCGGATCCAAACCCTAAATCTCGTCCCTCCGCGCCGCCGGACACGTCCGGACAGTGCCGGACACGTCCGCCCGGACGCGCCCGGCCAATCAGAAAGTGCCAGGTGTCCCGCCCCGTGCCGCCAGTTCCTCCCCACGCCGTCGGGCCCGCCGGCCCGGATAGGGCCCTCCCGGCCCGCGACGCGCGCCTCCGCCCCCGCGCCGCCGCCCGGCGTCGGCTCCGCCGCCACCCGACGCCGGCCGCGTCCCCGCCGTCGTTTGCTCACGTGCCGCCGCCTTTGCCCGTGGCTCCGCCGCCACCGGTCGTCTCTCGCCTCCTCCGCCTTCGGCCGCGGTAGCTACCGGCCCCCGCGCCCTCGCCGCCGGCGAGCCGCCGTCTTCCCCGCCGCCGGCGCACTCCGCCCCGGCCGGCCCGACGCCGCGCAGCCGGCCGGCTCCACCATCGCCGCCGTCTCCTCGTGCTCCCTGTGCCGGCCGCCGCCGCCGGTGCTCCCTCCGGTCACCTTCCCCGCCAACTCTGGCGAGCCGCCGGCCCGTCTCCGACGAGAGCTCCGGCGGAGCTCCGGCCAGATCCAGATCCACCGGGGGTGGATCAGATCCACCACCCACGCAAACCAAACGGCATGTCCCGCGAGCCGTATCTCCCCGTCCCGGAATCCCTCCGTCCCGCATTGACTTTCGCGGAGGTAAAATTCCACTAAGTCCCTAAATTGTTATAATTTTGTTGCCTCCTTTGCATGGTTGTAACTTCATGCTCGTAGATCCGTTTTGGGCGTGTAATATATCAAAATGTTCGTTGAGATGTGCTCTTCATGTTGTTCCACTGTGGCATGCTTGTTTGAGATCACCTTGATGACCTAATCATCGTTGCAAGAGTGCTATATGTTTAAAACTGATGTTACTTGTTAATTTGTTGCCATGTTTGAGATGTGATAACTTGGTGCATGTTTATCCAAATGGAGCATATAATATGTCAAAATGTTCATTGTGAAGTGGTCTACATGATGGTTGTTGTAGCATTCGTGCTAGGTGTCATATTGCCATGTTAATCTCTGTTGCAAAAGTGCATGTGGCTGTTAAGTGCTGAAACTTGTTATGAGATGCTGATTTCACTTGTTCATTGCTATTGATGTGTTTGTCTTCATGCCACATGTTAATATGTTTTAGAAGCACCATCATATGGTCTTTGCTGTGGTGCAAACCACTTTCCATGATATGCCTTGAGGTGACTTAAACAAGCTTGTAAACATGCCTTGCCAATGTTACTATTTTATACTTAGTGAAAAAACTGCTAAGTCTGGAAATCTGTTAACCTAATGCTATGTTTGCTTGATGCCTCACTCAATTCCATACTTGTAATGGAGTGGCCAGTGGTCATGTATTGTTGTCCATGCTATGCTCTATCCATCCATGCCCTTGTTTGCACATATGGCCTGCTGTAGCTTATTTATTTCTTGCTCTCAAGTTGCTTTAAATTATACCTGTCAGGTTTTTATCAGCATGATCAATTTGGTGAAGCTTGTTGTTATTGATCCATGCCTCCTATGGAGTTGCTCCAATGGAGTTGTTTGATGTATGCTATGTCTACTACATGTCCATGATCTTTATATGCTTAGTGGAGTTTATATGCTATGTCTACTACATGTCCATTTTATTGCAACTTGCCATGCTTGGTTAATTATGTTCCAGTAGGTTTTTGGGTGTGTTCTAAGTTCATGCTTGTTAAGTATCATGTCTACTTCATGTCCATGCCCTTTGTCTCCATGTTTGAGTGATGTAGCTTATTTATTTCTTGCTCCAAAGATGCCATGTGGCTGTAAACTGCAGCCTTGTGTGAATATTGTTTTGCTTGCCTTTTGCAAACCGTGTGTCCGTTTCCGACGATCTTTATATCTATTTCAACCGAAATCTTCCCCTCTATCCAGTGGCTTGCTTGGTTTTCCAAGATGAGGCCTTCTTCATCATCTTCTCTTTAGGTTCAAGTGCTTCCACATGCATACACATCATCATACTTGCATCATGTTGATTGTGCATTGCACCGTGTTTGATATTGTGCCATGTTGTGTTCTTGTGTTGAGTAGAGCCGGGAGCCGAGACCGAGTACGAGGTTCTTACCAAGGTTGAGTGTGAGGAGCAAGGTTACGATCCCATCGACGACTCAACAGGCAAGATGACCTGACCCAGATATCATTACTATCTTTGCATATTGCTAGATGTCTCGCTCTTTAGCTTATTGCCTCGATGCCCATGTTTGTTTGTCAGCCTCCTATTGTAGCCATGAACCTCTCTAACCACCCAACCTAGCAAACCTTTGATTGGCTACGTAAGCTTCGCTCAGCCCCTCTTATAGCGTTGTTAGTTGCAGGAGAAGACTTGAAGATTCTTGCTTCATGTTGAAGTTATTGTGGGGATACCACGCTATATAATCTGTTAAACTAAATCATCTATATATTGGCAATGGATGGAAGGCTAAGCCTCTTGCTTGGTATTTTGTTCCAGTCATGCCGCCCTAGGAACTGTTTAAACCGGTGTTATGTTCCTTGATTATGCGTCCCTAACACGGTTGGGGTTTATGGGCCCCCTCGATAACCTGCTTAGCGCTAAAGCTTTTCCAGCAAGGCCCGACTTTAGTTTTACATTTGCCATAACTAAATAACTTGCATAGGGACCTTCCAGACCCCGAGGAATTAATTTTACAACCCGGGCCAGTGCTCCTCATGAGTGTTGGTCCAAACTAGGGGTTATGCGGGGCCGCCTTGGGAAACCCGAAGTATCTGGTATTACCTGTATGATCACCCATCCGGTCGTGGCCTCAGACTAGATACACGCGGCTACTGTCAGGGTGTCGGCACACCGGGAGGTCTTGCTGGATTAGTTTTACCTATGTCGGAATATATTGAGCACGGGATTCCGAGAATACTCGGGTCTTCCCACCTTGGAGTTGCGACTTCGCAGATCGTGAGCTTCTGATGGGCTAAGTTGGGACACCCCTGCAGGGTTTGATCTTTCGAAAGCCGTGCCCGCGGTTATGTCGAAGATGGGAATTCGTTAATATCCGGTTGTAGAAAACTTGACACCATGTTCAGAATACACTACCAGCGTGAGTAACCGTGACGGTCATTTTCCGAAGGGGTTCGGGAAGTGAACAGGGTGGGGTTATGAATGATGTGCTTTGATAGGATCACTTCGTGATCACTTTGTCGATCGTTGGCACTTCTCTTCTCGCTCTAAACACGTAAGCTAGTGCTAGTGCAGCTGCAACCTTGTTCTTCAGCCTTGTTCCGCACCTAAGGCTTTGTTAGTATTGTTACCCGGGTTCGGGATTGCTGAGTCCTCCGTGGCTCACAGATTCTACACAACACCAGATGCAGGTACCGAAGAGAACTACACTGGAGATGGTTCAGAGTTGTATTGGGTGTTCGATGAAGAACGTGGACGTTACTATGTGTATTATCCCGACGATCAGTAGTGGCTTCTACTAGAGGGCGATTCGGACCTTGTGTGGCTATATTTATGGTATCTTTCATTTGGATCTTCGTCCGTAGTCGGACTGTGATGTTATTTGGATGATGAATGTTTATGTAATGCATTGTGTGACCTGGCGCGTGTAAGCCAACTACTCTTTTACAATTTCATCCCTCTTTTACATGAGTTGTGCAGAGATACCATTCTTGAGATCATTCCAGTATGACATTATGCCTTTAAGTCGTGCCTCGACACGTGGGAGGTATAATCTCATACTGGGCATTACAAGTTGGTAATCAGAGCCTTCTCCGACCTAGGAGCCCCCACTGATTGATCGAATCGTTGACGGTTGATCCTAGGCACACACATGAAAATGTTTTGAGTCCTATATATATATATATATATATATATATATATATATATATATATATATCAGAGAGTAGGATTTCTTTTACTCCTCATCCCTTTTCACTCTGGTGAGGACTCCTGACGATTGCTTATCTCTTCTACTCTCAAAAATTCACAAAAAAAAAAATTAGGATCACGCGAGTACTGTTTGAATTGTTCAGATGTCTTTTTGACGAGAACATTGTTCTCGATGCCTCCTGACATTTAGGGGTTGTGGCAGTGTCCCGGGGAGTTGAGCTCCGAGGTGTTGTCGTCACAAATCTATGGCAGCAGTTCTGGAATACTGAAGACGGCCGACATCGAAAACTCTTCTATGCGATTAGTGGCAAGATAACCCCGACATCACCCAGTACTGGGGAGGTAGTTCGGGAGTATTGCTATAGCTTGTATAGCAGATGCGTTTCGAAGGTCCGAGGTAAATGGTTTCCGGAAATAACTGGTTATGTGTTGAAGGATGGATACAGCTGGATGTAGGATTAGAGTTGAGTGCGCGGTGCTTCCCCTGTATCCCCAACACCTGATTGCATAACTGGAAACTTTCGGAAATTAATAGGTGGGTTCATCTAGTAGCTCGTAGGCATTCTTCCAACGAATGCATGATATGGAGTTCGGGGTTCTACATTGAGTGAAGTGGTTTTATGGGCGTTTGTTCCGATCGGGAGTTGCATGTTAAAGGGTCCTTGGCTATGCTAATCCAGGGATTGCAAAACCCTTTCGTAACACGTTCCATGAGCTTTTAGCACGAACATGTGGGACGAAGCTTCTATCTTGTATTTGTTCTATCTGCTCCTTGTTGCTTTTATTTACCTTTTGTTCTACCAAGTGGCTTCTTGAGAAGATCATTGTACCATTAAACTGTGGATTACATTTGTTCATTTTGTTCGAATGTTCTTGTGAAGACTTATGTTGCAATTCTAGCCGTTGATTCGGCTTATATATATTTCAATCAATGGCTAATAGTTGTGATCTCATTCAGGATGGCTCCTAAGAAGGTTCCCAATGCTAACCCAGAGGATGAAGAAGTTCTTGATTGTCCTCCTTCCCCTCCTCCCCCGTCTGAGGCCTGGAGAGCAATTATGCAAGCGACAAACCAGAACACCCAGATGCTTATGCAAATGATGCAGAACTTTCAAGCCAACCAAGCAAATCAAGGTGGTCATGGGAACCAAGGCCAAGGCAATCTGTTCAATCAACCTCACTTTGCTACACTCAACCAGTTCCTGGCAAACCAACCAAAGGCGTTCAATTACTGTGTGGATCCGCTAGATGCTGAAGACTGGATAACAGACATCAAAAAGCATTTCGAGTGCAGCAACGTGAGACCTGAGGTTTATGTCAAGTTTGCCGCCTTCCAACTCAAGGACCAAGCCGCTGATTGGTGGAAGCAGTACAAAGATTCCAGAGAGGGACGTGAAATCTCATGGACTGACTTCTGCAAGGATTTCCGCTCTCACCACATTCCAACTAGTGTCATTTAAGGCATGCGTGAGCAATTCTGCAACCTGAAGCAATGCACCATGTCCGTTTATCAATACAATGTCAAGTTCCAGAATCTCGCTCGCTATGCCAAGCAAGACATCCCAGATGCCAAGAGCAAGATTTATCAGTTCCGTGGTGGTTTGAAGGATGAACTCCAACTAGCTCTCACCTTGTTTGAGCCGGATGAATTTGATCAATAATATAACATGGCTCTTAAGCAAGAGGCAGCCCAGCTCAAGGTTGAAGCTTCCAAAAAGAGGATCAGAGATGCAGTTCACTCCTCCTCTTCTTCCCAAGTGGTTGCAAAGCAGCAGAAGTTTTGGCTTCCACCTCCTCCAGTGCTCCGCCCTCCCAACAACAACAACAACAACAAGCACTCTGGTGGCCGTGGTTTCTCCCACCCACCCAAACCAAGCAATCAGTCCAAGAATCACTTTCAAGCTTCGAAGTCAAGTGGTCCTTATCACTGTCCTCTCTCAGAAGTGACTTGCAACAAGTGTGGGCAGAAAGGTCACTATGTTAACAAGTGTACTCAAAGGCGCCTTCCGCCTCCTCCACCTGTCAGTACTGCTATTGTCAAACACAATCCCAAGTCAGCAAGAGTGAATCTGATGAATGCAGCTCAAGCAGAGAATTCTTCTGTAGCAACCAGACCTCAAATAGTCTGATCTCTGCGCATTAGTGTCATCCCTGGATCAGTAATGCTGACACGCACAGTACTTGAAGGATTTATAACAAAGTAGCAATCACACACTTATTACATCGATAGTTCCAACGATGAACTTATTATAATAAAAATGGCTGAAGGCCATCTAACACGATAACAGCGGAAGGTTTGGAAGATAAGTGAGTCCATCAACTCCAATGGCATCACTGAGTATAGAACCACGACCTAAAAGGCACCTTACTCGTCGTCTGAAAAGTCTGCAACATGAACGTTGCAGCCCAAAAATGGGTCAGCACATGGAATATGCTGGCAAAGTAACACAAAGAGAGCAATGAAGTAAAGCTATACTATATGCAATATGGCTGGTGGAAAGCTCTATGGTTACAGTTTTTGCGTAAAGCCAATTTTTCCCTACTGCAAAGGAATAGATTTTAATTAACTATCATGGTAGTTGAAACAACGCTGAGAAGATAGACATCCTCTCAACCCCAATTATTAATCATCACTAAACCCAACAATATTAATTAGAGTAACATGATGAGATTCACATGAAAATCCAAGTACTAGATACTCAAGACGTTCGTAACCGGGGACACGGCTAATCATGATCAGTTTGTACACTCTGCAGAGGTTTGTGCACTTTTCCCCACAAGACTCGATCGCCTCCGTTTGTTTTCTCACACTACATGGTGTTTGAGAAACGGATGACCGAGACACAGTCTTTCCGAAGAGGTCCCCTTAACCAGATAGATAGGCCGGTACACCTACAATCCCACTACATCTGCTAGCCCATCATGGAAAGCTTTCCCACAACTTACTCAACTATGCCAGAGCCCATATTGGCATGTGGCTGCACACGGAAGTTTCTAGTATGAATAATCTCATGATCCCTTTGAGCCTGGGTGGCGGTCCAAAAGAAAAATAGGCAATCACTGGAATACCCAGATGCCTCAATCCACCCAGATGTGTGTTAAAGTTGCCACCTTAAGTTGAACTATTAATTAACAAACTCACATATGTCATGGATACACTCACCCAATCCACGTCTACGAGCATAGCATGTCCTAACAGCAAACGTAGAAGTAACTCCCAAAGGTTTGAATGTAATGCAGGTAATAGGTACTACCTCAATCTACTTCCCAATCCCACAAATTAATTGATCATATTCATGCAATGTGTGAGGGTTTGACTAATGCAATGAAAACTGGGTAATTGGAAAGTATGATCAAAGTGTTACTTGCCTTGCTGATGATCCGCAAAACCTAGAGATTCAAAGTAGCAAGCGGCGCACTCTGGGTACTCTATCGCAATCAAACAAGCACACAATAAGTACTTAACTAATGCACGGGTAAAACTCGAATAAGAGATCTAACCAGAAATTTCAACTTAAGAACTCCGGTTTGCAAAAGAAACGGCAAAAGAAAAAGTGACGAAGACAAACGGCGAAAGAGAAACAACTACCAAACCAATCTGGACCTAAGTACAAATTTAGCAGAAGCAAACGCTTGAGTGACTAGGTTAAACGGAAAGAGAATTTCGAGATCAAACTCCAGGCGCTTGAATCACCTGATTCCGATAACCGAGCGAAAAGTTAAACTAAAACAAAGATCGGATCAGAGATCGCGATCAGAAAATAACTGCGAAAAAGAAATCTAAAACAGCTTAATGAACGGACGTTCGTCAGCTGAGATTAAACGACGAATTCGTTCGTTAGAACGAACGAACGGGTGAATGTTTACTACTTAACTAAACCAGAGAATAAAAACAAAAAACCGATCTAAATAAAAAAATGAACTAGGGTTCTTAGAAAAACTAACGGTCTTCTAAAGAAAACCGGGTGGCGGTTACCTCATCGAAAACAGCCGGCGGCGGCGGCTTTCGGCGATGGCGGGCGGCGGGCTGCTGTGGTGGTGGCGGCGAGGGGCGGCAGCGGCGGCGGCGGTCGGCGCGGTGGCTGGCGGCGAGGACGGCGGCCTGCGGCGGGGTGCGGTGTGCGGCGGCGGGGCTAGCGCGGTGGCTGGCGGCGTCGCGGTGGCGGTGGCTTGCGGCGTCGCGGTGGGGTGCGGTGGTTGAGAGGGGGGGTGCGGCTATATATATAGGGGGGCAGAAGCTTGGGGGAGGGGGCAAGCTATGACGGCGTCGGAGTCCGACGCGGCCACGGGCGGCGGCGCGGAGAAGGCGGCGCGTCAGGCGACGGGCCTGGCTCGGCTGGGCTTCGGCCCAGTCGAGTCGGGTCCCCCTATTTTTTTTTATACCAGTGCTAAAAAAAACTCTAGAAAAATAAATAAAAATCTAAAATTGCCAAAACAAATTTTCACCGTCTAAATAGAATATTTAGAACAAGATGAACATTTTCTTGGCACTAAAATGCATTTTTGATAGCATGCAATTTTTCCTAATTCAAATAAAATCCAAATAAAACTCCAAATAAAAACTTGTTTGATTTTTCTTATTAAATCCTCCGTATCTCTTATTTTTGGGAGAGTCATTTTACTCCCTCTCTCATATATTTATGATAGAAATACTTGAAGATAAAATAAATAAAATCAAATGATCCTATTTTCAAAATTTGAGAAACCTCAAAAATGAAAATTTAGAAATCCCCAACTCTCTCCGAGGGTCCTTGAGTTGCTTAGGATTTTCTTGGATCACCAAAAGCAAGAAAATATGATATGCATAATGATCTAATGTATAACATTCCAAATTGAAAATTTGGGATGTTACAAACCTACCCCCCTTAAGATGAATCTCGCCCTCGAGATTCGGGTTGGCTAGAAAATAGGTGAGAGTGGTCCTTGCGTAGATCATCTTCTCGTTCCCAGGTGGCTTCTTCCTCGGTGTGGTGACTCCACTGAACTTTGCAAAACTTGATAACCTTGCTGCGGGTGACTCTGCTCGAAAACTCGAGGATCTTAACAAGCTTCTCCTTGTAGGTCAGATCACTGTCCAACTGAATTGCTTCCAGGGGTACTGTGTCTTTAAGTGGTTTATCGGCCATCTTCCTCGGTAACGTGAAACATGTCGTGCACTCCTGACAATCCTTCGGGCAGTTCCAATTTGTAGGCTACTTCTCCCATGCGTTCCATAACCTTATAGGGTCCTACAAAACGGGGCGCTAGTTTTCCCTTAACTCCAAAGCGCTTAACTCCTCGAAGCGGAGATACTCGAAAATAAACTCTTTCTCCAACATCGTAAACGATCTCCTTGCGTTTTGAATCTGCGTAGCTCTTCTGCCTGGACTGGGCTATCTTGAGCCTATCGCGAATCAACTTCACCTTCTGTTCCGATTCCTTGATCAAATCTGGCCTGAACAGCTTGCGGTCTCCAACTTCGTCCCACGACAACGGAGTCCTACATCTCCTTCTGTATAACACTTCGAAAGGGGCCATCTTCAAACTGGATTGATAACTGTTGTTGTAAGAAAATTCGGCATACGGCAAATTGTCGTCCCAACTAGATCCATAATCTAGTGCACATGCTCTCAGCATATCCTCCAATATCTGATTGACTCTTTCAGTCTGTCCATCTGTCTGCGGGTGAAAAGCTGTGCTAAACTCTAGTCTGGTACCCAAAGTTTCATGTAACTGATTCCAGAACTTTGAAGTAAACTGGGTTCCTCTATCTGATACGATTCTCCTCGGAACTCCATGCAGACATACAATTCTGGTCATGTATATCTTTGCCAACATTGCACTGGTATAAGTAGTCTTTACGGGGATGAAATGAGCTACCTTTGTTAAACGATCGACTACGACCCAAATTGAGTCATAGCCAGAACGAGTTCTGGGTAATCCCGTAATAAAATCCATACCTAGTTTATCCCACTTCCATTCGGGTATTGGCAATGGTTGTTACAATCCTGCCGGCTTCTGATGTTCTGCTTTCACTCTCTGACATACATCACAAACTGCTACATACTCCGCGATATCTTTCTTCATACTGGTCCACCAGAAAATATCCTTCAAATCCAAATACTTCTTAGTATTTCCTGGGTGAATCGAGTATGGTGAATCATGGGCCTCCAGTGGAATCAACTTCCTGATCCACGGGTCATTAGGCACATAAATGCGGTCCTCAAACCATAAAGTGTCGTGTTCATCCTCATGAAATCCTTTAGCTTTTCCTTCGCTCATCCTCTCCTTTATAGAGGCAACCTCCTCGTCAGTTTTCTGAGCTTCTCTGATTTTATCCATCAGGGTAGACTGGATTTCTAGTGTTGCTACATAGCCTCTCGGAACTATCTCCAAACGTAGTTCTCGTAAGTCCTCGGTTAACTCCTTTGGAAAATCCTCCGTCATTAGGGTATTGACATGGCTCTTACGGCTTAGCGCATTGGCTACTACGTTTGCCTTTCCGGAATGATAATGCAATCTCATGTCGTAATCCTTAATGAGTTCCAGCCATCTCCTTTGCCTGAGATTCAGCTCCTTCTGGGTGAATATATACTTCAAACTCTTGTGATCCGTATATACTTCACAACGGTTTCCAATGAGAAAATGTCTCCACGTCTTCAATGCATGCACTACGGCTGCTAACTCCAAATCATGAGTGGCATAGTTCAACTCATGAGGTTTCAGTTGTCGTGAAGCATACGAAACAACTCTTCCTTCCTGCTTAAGAACGGCTCCAAGTCCTCGACGTGAAGCGTCGCAGTACACCTCATAATCATTATGTTGATCTGGCAGAATCAACACAGGGGATGAGACCAAACGTTTCTTTAATTCCTGGAAACTGGCCTCACATTCTTTGGTCCAACTGAACTTGGTGTCCTTCTTTAACAACTCCGTCATTGGCTTTGCAATCTTCGAGAAATTCTCAATAAATCTCCGGTAGTATCCTGCAAGTCCAAGGAAACTCCGGATCTCTCCAACTGTTGTTGGTGCCTCCCAATGGATCACAGTGTCCACCTTGGCGGGATCTACTGCTATTCCTTCTCCGGATATAACGTGTCCGATAAATCCGACTTCCATCAACCAAAACTCACACTTGCTAAACTTGGCATATAACTAATGTTCTCTGAGCTTCTCCAATACCAAACGCAAATGCTCTGCATGCTCCTCTTCATCCTTTGAGAAGATCAATATATCATCTATGAACACCACGACGAACTTATACAAATACTCCATAAACACTTTGTTCATCAGGTTCATAAAGTATGCCGGTGCGTTAGTCAGACCTAAAGACATAACGGTATACTCGTACAACCCATACCTAGTGGTAAAGGCCGTCTTAGGTATATCCTGCTCTCGAATCTTCAATTGATGGTACCCTGATCGCAGATCGATCTTGGAAAACACTTTAGCTCCTTCCAATCTATCAAACAGATCATTGATCATCGGTAGTGGGTACTTATTCTTGATCGTTACTTCATTCAGTCCTCGGTAATCAACAACCATTCTTAACGATCCATCCTTCTTCTCCACTAGAAGTACCGGTGAACCCCAAGGCGAAGAACTTGGGCCTATGAATCCTTTATCCAGTAACTCCTTAATATGTTTCTTTATCTCCTCCAAATCCTTTGCGGGCATCCTATATGGTCTCTTAGAAATTGGCCCGGTGCCTGGCAAAAGTTCAATCAAAAACTCGATATCCCTATCCGGTGGCATGCCAGGTAACTCCTCTGGAAACACATCCGGATAATCTTTCACCACTGGTACTTCCTCCTGTACAACTCCCGTGAGAGAATGTACTTGAGTCCTTGTAGGCGAATGCCTAGACACATACTTAATCTTTCTTCCCTCTGGGGTGGTGAGAAAAATTGACTTACTAGCACAGT
Source organism: Secale cereale (assembly GCA_902687465.1). Classification (NCBI taxonomy): domain Eukaryota; kingdom Viridiplantae; phylum Streptophyta; class Magnoliopsida; order Poales; family Poaceae; genus Secale; species Secale cereale. The sequence continues at coordinate 676,317,421 of LR738715.1, read as the reverse complement.
CAATGTTACCTCCATACTTCGATAGCCAATCCATACCTAATATCACATCCAATCCTTGTGACTCCAAAACTATTAGGTCGGAGGGGAAAGTATGGCGGCCTATGATCAATGGCGTCTGAAAACATCCTTGATGTGCCATATACTCTGCTCCTGGTGAACTTACTAACATGGGGGTCTTAAGAACTCGGGTGGACATCCTATGTCTATTTACGAATCCCCTTGAAATATATGAATGTGTTGCACCAGTATCGAAAAGAACTATTGCGGTAAATGTCTTAACCAAAAACTTACCGACAACAACATCTGGTTGCTCTTCTACCTCCTCCACAGTCACGTGGTTCACCTGTCCCTTGTTGAACGGGTTGGGCTTCTTCGCGGCGCTTCCATTGCCGTTCCCATTCTTAGCTTCTGGGCATTCATTGGCATAATGTCCATTCTTCCCGCACTTGTAACAGGTGACATGGCTGAAATCCTTCTTGGTGGGTGTAGACGGGGTAGGGCGGCTCTGGTTACCATTTGCTCCATTTCCATTTCCATTCTTGGGGCCATTATAATTGTGCGAGCTACCTCCTCCATGGGTATGTTGAAACTGTCCTACCGTTTTAGGGGTAAAACGAGGCTTCTGCTGTGCTCCAGAATTATACTTTCCTTGCCCATACTTCCTCTTGTGACTTTCAATCTGTTGATGCTTCCTTTCAATCATTAGGGCGCGATCTACCAGCTCCTGGTAGTTATTGAAAGTTTCCACCATCGACTGTACACTCATCTCATCATTCAGCCCTTCCATGAATCTCTCCTGCTTAGCGGCATCTGTGGCCACATCATCCGGGGCATAACGAGATAGGGTACTAAACTCATCCACGTACTGAGCCACAGTACGATTGCCTTGGCGCAAATTGCGAAACTCCTGCTTCTTCATACTCATAGCTCCAGTTGAGACATGGGCGGTACGAAAAGCTTGCTAAAACTGATCCCAAGTCACATTGGCTATGGGATAAGTGGCTGTGTAATTCTCCCACCATGCTACGGCTGGTCCAGACAACTGGTGTGCGGCAAATCGCACCTTCTCAGCGTCAGAGCAATTGGCGGTGGTCAAATCCCTTCCAATCTTGCGTAGCCAGCCATCAGCCACTATTGGTTCGATGCTGCTAGCAAACACTGGTGGTTGCAACCTTAAGAAACGTGTCAGGTTGTCCACGGGTGGTTGTGGTGGAGGGTCGTTGTTGTTGTTCTGGTTGTTCTGGACAAGAAGTTGCATCAGGGTGTTCTGCTACTGGATCAACTGGGTGAGCTCAGGGGGAAACTCAAATCCGGGCTCACGTCTTGGAGGCATCTGATGGGTGTAGAGGGAAGAGATTAGAATAGAAATAAGGTCTAAGGGAAAATCACTACCCATATGCACATGAGGCAAACACACAATTCATCACACCAAAATCAATTTCAAACAAGGGCTTACACGGATCTAATTGTTACAAAAGTGTTTCTAAGTCTACAAAATGGAAAAACTACTGGTCATGGGGAGTCTTCTAGAAATTTTGATCGACAGAGGATTCCATGATATCTGCTCCAGCTTCATCTTCATGGTCTTCGTCCTTGCTATCATCGGGTTCCGAATCCGTGTCGTCAATGATGATGTAGTCTTCCGATGGAATCTCCTTGGGTTCTTCTTCCTCTTCTTCTCCTCCCATGAGTATCCCTAACTTCTGTGTCAAGTCATCATTCTTCTCCACAAGTATTAGCATCTCCTCCTCATATCCGTCGCGTGTAGACTTGAGTTCCTCTTCTAACTCTAAGTTTATGTTTAGTGCTTTCTTCAATTCTATCATCCCTGCACACATCTGGTGCTCCTGGTGACGAATGTGATGGTTCAACTCCTGGATGAAGGCTGCAATGGATCTATCCTTCCGGGTGCTGATCATATCCCAATTCTCATCTCGGCGTCCACAAATCTGGTAGATGGTGTCCTTTAGCTCCTGCTTGTAGACTTCTCCAATCCTTCCCATAGCGATGTGGGCTGCCATGCTCCTGCCTAGGCTCCATGTAGGCGCATTAAAGGAAAATGCTATGAGTGCGGTGACGGGCTTGAACGTCCTTCCTGGAACTTGAGCTTGAATCAACCAACGCTCCTCTTCAGGTAGAGTGGCATTGTAGGTTCCGGTGAAACTTGGTAGTCCAATGTTTAGATATCTGGTGACTTCCTTCAGGTGTCGTCCAAATGGTGTATCGTCATCCGGTTGAGTGAACTTGTTCTTTGCATCCATCATCCTAAAAGAGTAGAAAAGATGAGGAGTCAGAAAAGAGAAGAGTGAATAGTGTTCTAGGGCTTTAACTTAGTGGTCGTGTCCTACAGTCAGCGTGTGCTCTGATACCATCTTGTAGCGACCAGACCTCAAATAGTCTGATCTCTGTGCATCAGTGTCATCCCTGGATCAGTAATGCTGACACGCACAGTACTTGAATGATTTATAACAGAGTAGCAATCACACACTTATTACATCGATAGTTCCAACGATGAACTTATTACAATAAAAATGGCTGAAGGCCATCTAACACGATAACAACGGAAGGCTTGGAAGATAAGTGAGTCCATCAACTCCAACGGCATCACTGAGTATAGAACCACGACCTAAAAGGCACCTTACTCGTCGTCTGAAAAGTCTGCAACATGAACGTTGCAGCCCGAAAACGGGTCAGCACATGGAATATGCTGGCAAAGTAACACAAAGAGAGCAATAAAGTAAAGCTATACTATATGCAATATGGCTGGTGGAAAGCTCTATAGTTACAGTTTTTGCGTAAAACCAATTTTTTCCTACTGCAAAGGAATATATTTTACTTAACTATCATGGTAGTTGAAACATCGCTGAGAAGATAGACATCCTCTCAACCCCAATTATTAATCATCATTAAACCCAACAATATTAATTAGAGTAACATGATGAGATTCACATGAAAATCCAAGTACTAGATACTCAAGACGTCCGTAACCGGGGACACGGCCAATCATGATCAGTTTGTACACTCTGCAGAGGTTTGTGCACTTTTCCCCACAAGACTCGATCGCCTCCGTTTGTTTTATCGCACTACATGGTGTTTGAGAAACGGATGACCGAGACACAGTCTTTCCGAAGAGGTCCCCTTAACCAGATAGATAGGCCGGTACACCTACAATCCCACTACATCTGCTAGCCCATCATGGAAAGGTTTCCCACAACTTACTCAACTATGCCAGACCCCATATTGGCATGTGGCTGCACACGGAAGTTTCTAGTATGAATAATCTCATGATCCCTTTGAGCCTGGGTGGCGGTACAAAAGAAAAACAGGCAATCACTGGAATACCCAGATGCCTCAATCCACCCAGATGTGTGTTAAAGTTGCCACCTTAAGTTGAACCATTAATTCACAAACTCACATCTGTCATGGATACACTCACCCAATCCACGTCTACGAGCATAGCATGTCCTAACAGAAAACGTAGAAGTAACTCCCAAAGGTTTGAATGTAATGCAGGTAATAGGTACTACCTCAATCTACTTCCCAATCCCACAAATTAATTGATCCTACTCATGCAATGTGTGAGGGTTTGACTAATGCAATGAAAACTGGGTAATTGGAAAGTATGATCAAAGTGTTACTTGCCTTGCTGATGATCCGCAAAACCTAGAGATTCAAAGTAGCAAGCGGCGCACTCCGGGTACTCTATCGCAATCAAACAAGCACACAATAAGTACTTAACTAATGCACGGGTAAAACTCGAATAAGAGATCTAACCAGAAAGTTCAACTTAAGAACTCCGGTTTGCAAAAGAAACGGCAAAAGAAAAAGCAACGAAGACAAACGGCGAAAGAGAAACAACTACCGAACCAATCTGGACCTAAGTCCAAATTTAGCAGAAGCAAACGCTTGAGTGACTAGGTTAAACGGAAAGAGAATTTCGAGATGAAACTCCAGGCGCTTGAATCACCTGATTCCGATAACCGAGCGAAAAGTTAAACTAAAACGAAGATCGGATCAGAGATCGCGATCAGAAAATAACTGAGAAAAAGAAATCTAAAACAGCTTAATGAATGGACGTTCGTGAGCTGAGATTAAACGATGAATTCGTTCGTTAGAACGAACGAACGGGTGAACGTTTACTACTTAACTAAACCAGAGAATAAAAACAGAAAACTGATCTAAATAAAAAAACGAACTAGGGTTCTTAAAAAAACAACGGTCTTCTAAAGAAAACCGGGCGGCGGCTACCCCGTCGAAAACAGCACGCGGCGATGGCGGGCGGCGGGGCTGCTGCGGTGGTGGCGGCGAGGGGCGGCAGCGGCGGCAGCGGTCGGCGCGGTGGCTGGCGGCGAGGGCGGCGGCCTGCGGCGGTGTGCGGTGTGCGGCGGCGGGGCTGGCGGCGTCGCGGCGGCGGTGGCTTGCGGCGTCGCAGCGGGGTGCGATGGTTGAGAGGGGGTGTGCGGCTATATATATAGGGGGGCAGAAGCTTGGGGGAGGGGGCAAGCTATGCCGGCGTCGGAGTCCGACGCGGCTACGGGCGGCGGCGCGGGGAAGGCGGCGCGTCAGGCGACGGGCCTGGCTCGGCTGGGCTTCGGCCCACTCGGATCGGGTCCCCCTATTTTTTTTATACCAGCGCTAAAAAAAACTCTAGAAAAAGAAATAAAAATCTAAAATTGCCAAAACAAATTTTCACCGTCTAAATAGAATATTTAGAACAAGATGAACATTTTCTTGGCACTAAAATGCATTTTTGAAAGCATGCAATTTTTCCTAATTCAAATAAAATCCAAATAAAACTCCAAATAAAAACTTGTTTGATTTTTCTTATTAAATCCTCTGTATCTCTTATTTTTGGGAGAGTCATTTTACTCCCTCTCTCATATATTTATGATAGAAATACTTGAAGATAAAATAAATAAAATCAAATGATCCTATTGTCAAATTTGAGAAACCTCAAATATGAAAATTTAGAAATCCCCAACTCTCTCCGAGGGTTCTTGAGTTGCTTAGGATTTTCTTGGATCACCAAAAGCAAGAAAATATGATATGCATAATGATCTAATGTATAACATTCCAAATTGAAAATTTGGGATGTTACATCTTCAGATTTGATACTTGGTAATTTTCCAGTCAACCTTAAACCTGCTAAAGTATTGTTTGATTCGGGTGCTTCATGCTCTTTCATGTCTCAACCTTTTGCTTCGAAGCACAATGTTGACATCAAAAGTTTACCAAGGGAATTATCAATTGTTTCTCCGGGAAAACTAATGCATTCTACCGTGTTTGCTCCAGATATATCTATTCATATGGGTGATTACAGTTTCCTGGTTTCTCCGGTTATTCTCGACAACTCCGACATTGATCTTATTCTTGGGATGGATTGGCTATCCAAGCATGATGCAAGCATTGATTGTGCAAATAAGGAAGTCAAGCTTACTCATCCTGACGAAGACGTGATTATCTTCGCCTCTCGAGATAACACAATCAGGCTATTCTCTCTCAATGACAAGGGCGAGATTAATGCCATCTCCCAGATTCCGGTTGTCAATGAGTATGAAGATGTTTTTCCTGAAGAGCTTCCTGGCATGCCTCTGCATCGTCAAGTTGAATTTGTCATTGAACTCGAGCTCGGTACCGAGCCAGCATGTCGGCGTCCGTACAAGCTTTCGCCTGATGAGTTGAAGGAGCTAAAGAAACAACTCGATGAGCAAGAGCGTATGGGCCTAATCAGGCCTAGCACTTCTCCTTGGGGTTGTGGTGTTCTATTTGTCAAGAAGAAGGATGGCACGGAGAGCCTTTGTGTTGATTACCGGCCATTGAACAAGAAGACAATAAAGAACAAGTATCTGCTCCCCAATATCAATGAATTGTTCGAGCAGCTCAAAGGAGCAAAGGTGTTCTCAAAGCTCGATCTCCGGATGGGTTACCATCAGATTCGTATTCGTGAAGAGGATATTCACAAGACCGCATTCAGAACGAGCTATGGTTCCTATGAATACACGGTCATGTCTTTTGGCCTCGCAAATGCTCCACCCACCTTCTCGAGGATGATGCACTTCATATTCAACCCCTACACCAATGAATTTGTTCTCGTCTATCTGGATGACATCTTGGTATTCTCCAAGAATGAAGAAGATCATGCCAAGCACCTCCGTTTGGTCCTTGACAGGCTCCGTGAACGCAAGTTCTATGCGAAGTTCTCCAAGTGTGAATTTTGGTTGGATAAAGATAGCATCATTCCCCTTCTAGGCCATATCATCTCTGCTGAGGGCATTTTTGTCAACCCCGAGAAAGTTGAAGCTATTGTCAACTAGGAACCCCCGCAGAACGTCAAGCAACTCTGAAGCTTCCTTGGTATCGCTAGCTATTGCAGAAGGTTCGTTGAGAACTTCTCCAAGATTGCCAAGCCTCTTTCCAACCTGTTGCAGAAGAATGTAAAGTACTCATGGACTCCTGATTGTGATGTGGCATTCAAAACACTCAAAGAGAAGCTCATTTCTGCCCCGGTTCTTACTCCTCTGGATGAGTCCAAGCCCTATGAAGTCTTCTGTGATGCTTCCTTACAAGGACTTGGTGGTGTTCTCATGCAAGACAAGAAGATTGTGGCATACACTTCTCGTCAATTGAAACCAAATGAGAAGAATTACCCCACACATGATCTCGAGCTAGCAGCAGTGGTACATGCCTTGATCACGTGGAGACACCTTCTGTTGGGCAGAAAAGTGGACATCTTCACCGATCACAAGAGCTTGAAGTACATCTTCACACAGCCTAACTTGAACCTTCGTCAGACTCGTTGGGTTGAGATGATCCAAGAGTATGATCCAAGCATCGAATACACACCTGGCAAGGCCAATGTCATTGTAGATGCCTTGAGTAGAAAGGCATATTGCAACAGTCTCCTTCTCAAGCCGTTCCAGCCTGAGCTTTGTGAATCATTCAGGAAGCTCAACCTCCAAGTTGTTCCACAAGGCTTTCTTGCAAACCTTCAAGTTGCTCCTACCTTGGAAGATCAGATCCATGAGGCCCAACTCAGTGATGCTATGGAGCAGAAAGTGAAACATGGTATTGCTAAGGGTACTCCCAAGTACAAGTGCTATCACGTTGATGAGAAAGACACCTTGTTCTTTGAGGACAGAATTGTGGTTCCCAAGGGTGATCTCAGGAAGCTCATAATGAACGAAGCACATGACTCCCTCCTCTCTATTCATCCCGGAAGTTCCAAGATGTACCAAGACCTCAAGAAATCTTACTGGTGGACTCGCATGAAAAGGTAGATTGCCCAATTCGTGAATGAATGTGATGTCTGCAGAAGAGTGAACGCAGAGCATCAACGTCTAGCCGGTCTCCTCCAACCTCTACCTATTCCCGAGTGGAAATTCGACCACATTGAAATGCATTTCGTCACTGGGTTTCCTACGTCCAAGAAGGGGAATGATGCTATCTTTGTAGTCATTGACAAGCTAACCAAAGTAGCTCACTTCCTTCCCGTCAAAGAATCCATCAACGCAGCTCAGTTGGCAGAGTTGTACACTTCCAGAATTGTTTCGTTGCATGGCATTCCTCAAGTTATCTCCTCAGACCGTGGAAGTTTGTTCACATCCAAGTTTCGGGACTCCTTCCAGTCAGCCATGGGCACTAAGATCCGTTTCAGCACTGTGTTTCACCCTCAGACTAGTGGTCAAGTCGAAAGAGTGAACCACATCCTCGAAGACATGCTCAGAGCTTGTGTCATCTCTTTCGATATGAAGTGGGAAGATTGTCTCCCATTTGCCGAGTTCTCTTACAACAACAGCTGTCAAGCAAGTGCCGGCAAAGCTCCTTTTGAAATTCTCTATGGCAGAAAGTGTCGTACCCCGCTCAACTGGTCCGAGACTGGTGAACGTCAACTTCTTGGCAATGACTTGATCTCAGAAGCCGAAGAAATGTGCAAAGTCATACGTGAGAATTTCAAAGCCGCTCAATAGCGTCAAAAGAGTTACTATGACAGAAAGCATCATGATTTGGCTTTCGACATTGGGGATCATGTCTATCTCCGTGTTTGTCCTATGAAAGGAACCCAAAGATTCGGTATCAAAGGAAAGCTTGCTCCTAGATATGTGGGCCCTTTCAAGATTCTTGGCAAAAGAGGCGATCTAGCCTATCAACTTGAGCTTCCCTCCAACTTTGCTAATGTTCATGATGTGTTTCACGTGTCTCGACACCGCAAGTGCTTCAAGACACCTGAACGCACCATTCCATTCGAGGAGATTGATCTTCAACAAGACTTGTCTTATCGTGAGCACCCTGTTGCTATTCTTGAAGAAACTGAGCGAAAGACTAGCAACAAGTCCATCAAGTTCTTGAAAGTAAAGTGGTCACACCATACCGACCGAGAAGCTACGTGGCAATAAGAAGATCACCTTCGTTCCGAGTATCCTTCCTTCTTCCAGTCCTAGATCTCGGGACGATATCTTATTGTAGTAGAGGAGAGTTTGTAACACCCCAGATGTAACACCTTCCATTTATGGCAATATATGAACGTTGACTTCATCAATTCCATTCTGGGCTGTTCTTTCATTTCGGGTTTCTTCGTTTTGTCGCGTGCGTGTGTGCATTTCATCCATGTCATGTTATCATGTGCATTGCATTGCATTCGTGTTGTCACTTGCACCCGGTCCCACTCGCCTCTTCCCGTTGTCCATTTCGAGTTTCGACACTCACACACGTCCCCGTGGCACCCCCGAGTCCTTCTTTCGTGTGTGGCCGTGTAACATTCCCGGAATGAGGTGAGACTCGTCGTGCGTTGTTGTTTTGGTACGTGTAGGCCGCCTGTCAAGTTTCATCGCGTTTGGAGTTCGTTTGATACTCCAACGGTTAACCTAGTGGGCTAAATGCAGCCCTTTCTTTTGGCCCAAGACCCCTTCCACAATAGCCCACTAACCCAGCAGAACCACTCACATCCTCTCGGTCTTCGTATCGTGATCGCATGGGCGAAAATCGCACCCCATTTGGACCTTCCTAGCTCCCAGAATCTATAAATTGGCCCTCTCCTCCCAAAATCCGGATCCAAACCCTTAATCTCGTCGCTCCGCGCCGCCGGACACATCCGCCCGGACGCGCCCGGCCAATCATACAGTGCCACGTGTCCCGCCCCGCACCACCGGTTCCTCCCCGCGCCGCCGGGCCCGGCGGCCCGGATCGGGCCCTCCCGGCCCGCGACGCGCGCCTCGGCCCCGCCGGCTCCGCCACCGCCCGGCGCCGGCCGCGTCCCTGCCGCTGTTTGCTCCCCACGCCGCCGCCTTCGCCCGCGGCTCCACCGCCGCTGGTCGTCTCTCGCCTCCTCCGCCTCCGGCCGCGGTAGCCGTCGTCTTCCGCGCCGCCGTCTCCTCGTGCTCCCGGTGCCGGCCGCTGCCGCCCTGCTCCCTCCGTTCACCTTCCCCGCCAACTTCGGCGAGCCGCCGGCCCGTCTCCGGCGAGAGCTCCGGCGGAGCTTCGGTCAGATCCAGATCCACCGGTGGTGGATCAGGTCCACCACCCCCGCGAACCAAACGGCTCGTCCCGCGAGCCGTATCTCTCCGTCCCGGAATCCCTCCGTCCCACGTTGACTTTCGCGGAGGTAAAATTTCACTAAGTCCCTAAACTGTTATATTTTGTTGCCTCCTTTGCATGGTTGTAACTTCGTGCTCGTAGATCCGTTTTGGGCGTGTAATATATCAAAATGTTCATTGAGATGTGCTCTTCATTTTGTTCCACTGTGGCATGCTTGTTTGAGATCACCTTGATGACCTAATCATCATTGCAAGAGTGCTATATGTTTAAAACTGTTGTTACTTGTTAATTTGTTGCCATGTTAGAGACGTGATAAATTGGTGCATGTTTATCCAAATGGAGCATATGATATGTCAAAATATTCATTGTGAAGTGCTCTACATGATGGTTGATGTAGCATTCATGCTAGGTGTCATATTGCCATGTTAATCTCTGTTGCAAAAGTGCATGTGGTTGTTAAGTGTTGAAACTTGTTATGAGATGCTGATTTCACTTGTTCATTGCTATTGATGTGTTTGTCTTCATGACACATGTCAATATGTTTTAGGTGATATGCCTTGAGGTGACTTAAACAAGCTTGTAAACATGCCTTGCCAATGTTACTGTTTTATACTTAGTGAAAAAACTACTAAGTCTGGAAATCTGTTAACCTGATGCTATGTTTGCTTGATGCCTCACTCAATTCCATGCTTGTTACGGAGTGGCCAGTGGTCATGTCTTGTTGTCCATGTTATGCTCTATCCATCCATGCCCTTGTTTGCACATATGGCCTGCTGTAGCTTATTTATTTCTTGCTCTCAAGTTGCTATAAATTATACCTGTCAGGTTTTTATCAGCATGATCAATTTGGTGAAGCTTGTTGTTATAGATCCATGCCTCCTATGGAGTTGCTCCAATGGAGTTATTTGATGTATGCTATGTCTACTACATGTCCATGATCTTTATATGCTTAGTGGAGTTGATATGCATGTTGTTTTGTGCCTCCGAAGGCAGCATCGTGATGATGTTTTTGCCTTCCTAGATTTTGACTAAGTCTGGATAATTTTATTGCAACTTGCCATGCTTGGTTAATTATGTTCCGGTAGGTTTTTGGGTGTGTTCTAATTTCATGCTTGTTAAGTATCATGTCTACTTCATGTCCATGCCCTTTGTCTCCATGTTTGAGTGTTGTAGCTTATTTATTTCTTGCTTCAAAGATGCCATGTGGCTGTAAACTGCAGCCTTGTGTGAATATTGTTTTGCTTGCCTTTTGCAAACCGTGTGTCCGTTTCCGGCGATCTTTATATCTATTTCAACCAAAATCTTCCCCTCTATCCAGTGGCTTGCTTGGTTTTCCAAGATGAGGCCTTCTTCATCATCTTCTCCTTAGGTTCAAGTGCTTCGACATGCATCCACATCATCATACTTGCATCATGTTGATTGTGCATTGCACCGTGTTTGATATTGTGTCATGTTGTGTTCTTGTGTTGAGTAGAGCCGGGAGCCGAGACCGAGTACGAGGTTCCTACCGAAGTTGAGTGTGAGGAGCAAGGTTACGATCCCATCACGACTTAACAGGCAAGATGACCTGACCCCGATATCATTACTATCTTTGCCTATTGCTAGATGTCTTGCTCTTTAGCTTATTGCCTCGATGCCCATGTTTGTTTGTCAGCCTCCTATTGTAGCCATGAACCTCTCTAACCACCCAACCTAGCAAACCTTTGATTGGCTACGTAAGCTACGCTCAGCCCCTCTTATAGCGTTGTTAGTTCCACTCATAATCTACGTAAGCTACCACACTATATAATCTGTTAAACTAAATCATCTATATGTTGGCAATGGATGGAAGGCTAAGCCTCTTGCTTGGTGTTTAGTTCCACTCATGCCGCCCTAGGAACCGTTTAAACAGGTGTTATGTTCCTTGATTAAGCGTCCCTAACATGGTTGGGGTTTATGGGCCCCCTCGATAACCCGCTTAGCGCTAAAGCTTTTCCTGCAAGGCCCGACTTTGGTTTTACATTTGCCATAACTAAAGAACTTGCATAGGGACTTTCCGTACGCCGAGGACTTAATTTTACAACCCGGGCCAGTGCTCCTCATGAGTGTTGGTCCAAACTGAGGGTTATGCGGGGCCGCCTTGGGGAAACCTGAGGTGTCTGGTATTACATGTATGATCACCCATCCGGTCGTGGCCTGAGACTAGAATCGCGCGGCTACTGTCAGGGTGTCGGCACGCCGGGAGGTCTTGCTGGATTAGGTTTACCTATGTCGGAATATCTTGAGCACGGGATTCCGAGAATACTCGCGTCTTCCCACCTTGGAGTTGCGACCCCGCAGATCATGAGCTTGTGATGGGCTAAGTTGGGACACCCCTGCAGGGTTTGATCTTTCGAAAGTCGTGCCCGCGGTTATGTGGCAGATGGGAATTTGTTAATATCCGGTTGTAGAAAACTTGACACCATGTTCAGAATACACTACCAGCATGAGTAACCGTGACGGTCATTTTTTGGAGGGGTTCAGGAAGTGAACACGGTGGGGTTATGAATGACGTGCTTAGATAGGATCACTTCGTGATCTGTAATGCCCCAGATGTAACACTTTCCAAATATGGCAATATATGAAACTTTGACTTCGTCAATAACTTTCCGGGCTCTTCTTTCATTTCGGGTTTCTTCGTTTTGTCGTGTGCGTGTGTGCATTTCATCCATGTCATGTTGTCATGTGCATTGCATTGCATTTGTGTTGTCACTTGCACCCGGTCCCACTCGTCTCTTCACGTTGTCCGTTTCGAGTTCCGACGCTCACACTCGTGTCTGTGGCATCCCCGAGTCCTTCTTTCGTGTGTGGCCGTGTAACATTTCCGGACATGTCGTGCGATGTTGTTTTGGTACGTGTAGGCCGCCTATCAAGTTTCGTCGCGTTTGGAGTTCATTTGGTACTCCAACAGTTAACCTAGTGGGCTAAAAGAACCCCTTCTTTGAGGCCCAAGACCCCCATCCACAACAGCCCACTAGCCCAGCACAACCATTCCCATCATCTCGGTCGTCGAATCGTGATCGCGTGGCCGAAAACCGCTCCCCATTTGGAGTCTCCTAACTCCTTGGGCCTATAAATTAGTCCCCCACGTCCATTTTTACGTCCAAACCCTAGCTTCTCCCTCCTCCCGCGGCCGGACACGTCCAGAACGGACCGGACATGTTCGCCCGGAAGCGCCCGGCCAATCTCTGACCGCCACGTGGCAGCCCGTCCCCGCCGCAGCCGCTTCCACCGTGCCGGCCCGCAGGCCCGCGCACGGCCCCCGCGGCCCATTCGATCCGCCACCGCACCGCGCCTCTTCCCTGCCGCCTCCACGCAACCACCGCCGTCGGGCCGCCTCCAGCCGCCGCGACCTCCGCGCCGCGCCGCCACGATCTTCTCCGCCGCCGCGTGCTCCGCCCCGCCACCAGCTCGCCGCCGCTCCGGCAAGAGGTCGCCGGAGCCGGACCCCGCTGCCGCCGTCCCGTCCCGGGGCCAGATCCGCCGCCCGGCCGAGCTCGCCGTTCGAGCGCCGCCGGCCGCCTCGATCCCGTCGGGCGCCGGATCCGATCCAGCCGACGCAACCCTAACGGGTTCGGTCGGGTCAAACCCAACCCGATCCGCTTGTCCGACCCGATCCGCCAGGAGGTTGTTGTTGTTTTGTCTCTAAGTCCTATGGTTTTGCATATTTTATTGACATCTTTGCATGGCTATATCTTTTAGTGTGCTTGTCCAAATTGTGCATATAATATATCAAAATGGTCGTGGTGATGTGCTCTACGTTTTGTTCCGTTGTGGCATGCTTGTTTGAGATCATCTAGATGTCCTAATCTTCGTGACAAGAGTGCTACTTGTTATAAACTGTTGTAACTTGTTATTTTTATGCCATGTTTGAGATGTGATAACTTGGTGCATGTTTATCCAAATGAAGCAAATGATATGTCAAAATGTTCATTGTGAAATGCTCTACATGATGGTTGATGTAGCATTCATGTTAGGGTTCATATTGCGATGTTAATCTTGGTTGCAAAAGTGCATGTGGCTGTTAAGTTTTGAAACATGTTATGAGATGCTGATTTGAAGTGCTCGTTGCTATTGATGTGTTTGTCCCCATGTCACATGTCAATATGTTTTAGAATCTCCATCATATGGTCTTTCTGTGGTGCAAACCACTTTCCATGATATGCCTTGAGGTGACTTAAACATGCTTGCAAACATGCCATGCCAACATAACTGTTTTATACTTAGTGAAATTTCTGCTAAGTCTGGAATCTATCATAACCTGATGCTATGTTTGCTTGATGCCCTAGTCAAATCCATGCATGTTTTGGAGTGGCCAATGATCATTCCTTGTTGTGCATGTTATTGTCTATCCATCAATGCCCTCACTTGCTCACAAGGCTTGCTGTAGCTTATTTATTTCTTGCTCTCAAGTTGCTATAAATTATAACTGTCAAGTTTTTAACATCATGATCAATTTGGCGTAGCTTGTTGCTATTGATCCATGCCTCCTATGGAGTTGCTCCAATGGAGTTGTTTGCTTTAGGATATGTCTAATTCATGTCCATGCTTATTGTCATCATGTTTGGGTGCTGTAGAGTATATATTTCTTGCTCCAAAGTTGCTATGTGGCTGTTAATTTCAGCTTTGCATTGAATCTTGTTTCGTGTGTATGTGTTGAACCGTTGCTCCATTTTGAGCGTGTCCTATATGAAACTTGTGTGATTTTGCATGTAGAGTCATAATATCAGGTTGTTAACATGTTTGGAGTGTGTTTGCTTGATGTTTGAGTGCATCATGCACCGTTGCCATGCTTGTCTTGTTTTGCTCATATCTTCTAGACCGTAGCTCCGAATTAAACAAACTTTAAATGAAACTTGACTAGAATTTCGTGTAGATCATCATGGTGCATGTTAACTTGCTTTTTAACAACTGTAACTTAAGGTTTGTTCAGATCTGGACCAATTTCTTTATATGCATATGAGGACTTACCGGATTAGCTATATGTGGATTCCGGCCTCATTTAAACTTGTTGTCTTGTGTTGTTCTTGTGTGATTCATCCCTTGACATGTATTGCATCATATATGCATCATACTTGCATCATGTTGATTGTGCATTGCACCTTGTTTGATTTTGTGCCTTGTGTGTTCTTGTGTTGAGTAGAGCCGGAAGCCGAGACCAAGAACGAGGTTACTACCGAGGTTGAGTACGAGGAGCCGTCTTACGATCCCAACGACGAATCGACAGGCAAGATGACCTGACCCAGATATCATTACTATCTTTACCTATTGCTAGATGTCTCGCTCTTTAGCTCATTGCCTCGATGCCCATGTTTGTTTGTCAGCCTCCTATTGTAACCATGAATCTGCCTAACCACCCCACCTAGCAAACCTTTGTTTGGCTAAGTAGGCTTCGCTCAGCCCCTCTTATAGCATTGCTAGTTGCAGGAGAAGATTTGACGATTCTAGTTTCATGTTGAAGTTATTGTTGGGATATCACACTATATAAACTCTTAAACTAAATCATCTATATATTGGTAATGGGTGGAAGGCTAAGCCTCTTGCTTGGTGTTTTGTTCCACTAATGCTGCCCTAGGAACCGTATAAACTGGTGTTATGTTCCTTGATTATGCGTCCCTAACACGGTTGGGGTTTATGGGCCCCCCTTGATAACCCGCTTAGAGCTAAAGCTTTTCCAGCAAGTCCCAACATTGGTTCTACATTTGCCTAAACAACTAAAACTTGCATAGGGAGTTATAAACCCTCTTCTTAATCAACAACCCGGGCTAGTGCTCCACATGAGTGTTGGTCCAAACTAGGGGTTCTGCGGGGCCACCTCGAGGGAACTCAAGGGCTGGTAAAAACTTGTAGAATCGCCCATCCGGTCGTGGCCTATGACGAGATACGTGCGGCTACTATCAGGGTGTCGGCACGCCAGGAGGATTTGCTGGATTAGTTTTACCTTAGTCGGAGTATCTTGAGCACGGGATTCCGAGAATACTCGGGTCTTCCCACCTTGGAGTTGCGACTCTGCAGATCGTGAGCTTGTAATGGGCTAAGTTGGGACACCCCTGCAAGGCTTTGAACTTTCGAAAGCCGTGCCCGCGGTTATGTGGCAGATGGGAATTTGTTAATATCCGGTTGTAGAAAACTTGACACCATGTTCAGAACACACTACCAGCGTGAGTAACCGTGACGGTCATTTTCCGAAAGGGGTTCGGAAAGTGAACACGGTGGGGTTATGTTTGACGTGCTTAGATAGGATCACTTCGTGATCACTTAGACGCTCGTGGCACTTCTCTTCTTGCTCTAAACACGTAAGCTAGTGCTAGTGCAGCTGCAACCTTTATTTTCCTCAGCCTTGTTCCACACCCAAGGCTTAGATAGTTTTGCTACCCGGGAACGGGATTGCTGAGTCCTCCGTGGCTCACAGATTCTACACAACACCAGATGCAGGTACTATGGTGGACTACACAGGTGACGGCACCGAGCTGTACTGGGAGTTCGATGAAGAACGTAGTCGATACTATGAGCACTATCCCGATGATCAGTAGTGGCTTCTACTAGGGGTGATTCAGACCTTGTGGCTTATTTATTTGGTATCTTTCATTTGGATCTTCGTCCGTAGTCGGACTGTGATGTTATTTGGATGATGATTTGCTTATGTAATGTATTCTGTGACGTGGCGAGTTTAAGCCAACTATCCTTTTGCAATTTCATCCCTATTTTTACATGGGTCGTGCAAAGATACCATACTTGAGATCATTCTAGTATGGGCTTATACCTTTAAGTCGTGCCTCGACACGTAGGAGGTATAACCCCATACTGGGCATTACAAGTTGGTATTCAGAGCCTTCTCCGACCTAGAAGCCCCCACTGATTGATCGAATCATTGACGGTAGAGTCTAGGCACACACTTGAAAATGTTTTGAGTCCTATATATATATCGGAGAGTAGGATTTCTTTTGCCCCTCATCCCTTTTCACTCTGGTGAGGACTCCTGACGATTACTCTTGTCTCTTCTACTCTCAAAAATTCGCCAAATTTTTTTTTAGGATCACGCGAGTATTGTTTGGATTGTTCCGATGTCTTTGTGATGAGAACATTGTTCTCGATGCCTCCTGTCATTTAGGGGTTGTGGCAGTGTCCCGGGGAGTTGAGCTCCGAGGTGTTGTCGTCACAAATATATCGTAGCAGTTCTGGAATACTTAAGACGGCCGACATCGAAAACTCTCCTATGCGGTTAGTGGCAAGATAACCCCGACATCACCCAGTACCGGGGAGGTAGTTCGGGAGTATTGCCATAGCTTGTATAGTAGATGCATTTCGAAGGTCCGAGGTAGACGGTTTCTGGAAATAACCGGTTATGTGTTGAAGGATGGATACAGCTGGATGTAGGATTAGAGTTGAGTGCGCGATGCTTCCCCTGTATCCCCAACACCTGATCGCATAACTGGAAACTTTCGGAAATTAATAGGTGGGTTCATCTAGTAGTTCGTAGGCATTCTTCCAACGAATGCATGATATGGAGTTCGGGGTTCTACATTGAGTGAAGTAGTTTTATGGGCGTTTGTTTCGATCGGGAGTTGCATCTTAAAGGGTCTTGGCTATGCTGATCCGGGGATTGCAAAACCCTTTTGTAACACGTTCCATAAGCTTTTAGCACGAATATGTCGAACGAAACTTCTATCTTGTATTTGTTCTATCTGCTCCTTATTTTTTTATTTATCTTTTGTTCTCCCAAGTGGCTTCTCGTGAAGATTGTTGTATCATTAAACTGTGGATTACATTCGTTCATCTTGTTCGAATGTTCTTGTGAAGACTTATGTTGCAATTTCTAGCCGTTGATTCAGCTTATATATTTTCTCTCAATCAATGGCTAATAGTTGTCATCTCATTCAGGATGGCTCCTAAAAGGGTTCCCAACGCTAACCCAGAGGGTGAAGAAGTTCCTGATCGTCCTCCTTCCCCTCCTCCTCCGTCTGAGGCCTGGAGAGCAATTATGCAAGCGAAGAACCAGAACACCCAGATGCTTATGCAAATGATGCAGAACATTCAAGCAAATCAAGGTGGTCATGGGAACCAAGGCCAAGGCAATTTGTTCAACCAACCTCACTTTGCTACACTCAACCAGTTCCTGGCAAACCAACCGAAGGCATTCAGTTACTATGTGGACCCTCTAGATGCTGAAGACTGGATAACAGATATCAAGAAGCATTTCGAGAGCAGTAACGTGAGACCCGAGGACTATGTGAAGTTTGCCGCCTTCCAACTCAAGGACTAAGGCGCTGATCGGTGGCAGCAATACAAAGACTCTAGAGAAGGGCGTGAAATCTCGTGGGCTAACTTCTGCAAGGATTTTCGCTCTCACCACATTCCAACAAGTTTCATCGAAGGTATGCGTGAGAAATTCTGCAACCTGAAGCAAGGCACCATGTCTGTTTATCAATATAATGTCAAGTTCCAGAACCTTGCCCGCTATGCCAATTAAGACATCCCAGATGCCAAGAGCAAGATTTATCAGTTCCGTGGTGGTCTCAAGGATGAACTCCAACTAGCTCTCACCTTGTTCGAGCCTGATGAATTTGATCAATTCTATAACATGGCACTTAAGCAAGAGGCAGCCCAGCTCAAGATGGAAGCTTCCAAAAAGAGGATCAGAGATGTTGTTCACTCCTCCTCTTCTTCCCAAGTGGTTGCAAAGCAGCAGAAGTTTTGGCTTCCACCTCCTCCAGTGATCCACCCACCCAACCCAAGCAATCAGTCAAAGAGTCACTTTCAAGCTTCGAAGTCAAGTGCTCCTTATCACCGTCCTCTCTCAGAAGTGGTTTGCAACAAGTGCACTCAGAAGGGTCATTATGCTAACAAGTGCCCCAACCCAAGGCGCCTTCCGCCTCCTCCACCTGTCAGCACTGCTATTGTCAAGCATAATCCAAAGGCAGCAAGAGTGAATCTGATGAATGCAGCTCAAGCAGAGAATTATTCAGATGTGATACTTCGTAACCTTTCAGTCAATCTCAAGCCTGCTAAAGTTTTGTTTGATTCTGGTGCATCACATTCTTTCATGTCATGTCCATTTGCATCCAAGCATAATGTGATCACAGCAGCTTTACCAAGGCAATTAGCAATTTCTTCTCCGGCAAAACAGATGCATTCTAGCTTGTATGCTCCGGATGTATCCATTCGCATGGGTGATTACCGCTTTCTGGCTTCTCCGGTTGTTCTCGGCAACTCCGACATTGATCTTATTCTTGGGATGGATTGGCTTTCCCAGCATGATGCTCACATTGATTCTGCAAAGAAGGAAGTCAAGCTTACTCATTCCGACGAAGACGTGATTATCTTCGCCTCTCGAGATAAGACAATCAGGATATTCTTTCTCAATGACAAGGGCAAGATTAATGCCATCTCTCAAATTCCGGTGGTCAATGTATAAGAAGATGTTTTCCCTGAAGAGCTTCCAGGCATGCCTCCGCATCGTCAAGTTGAATTCGTCACTGAACTCAAGCCCGGTACCGAGCCAGCATGCCGGCGTCCGTACAAGATTTCCCCTAAAGAGTTGAAGGAGCTGAAGAGACAACTCGATGAGCAAGAGCGTATGGGTCTAATCAGGCCTAGCACTTCTCCATGGGGTTGTGGTGTTCTATTTGTCAAGAAGAAGGATGGCACGGAGAGCCTTTGCATTGATTACCGGCCATTGAACAAGAAGACAATAAAGAACAAGTATCCGCTCCCCAATATCAATGAATTGTTCGAGCAGCTCAAAGGAGCAAAAGTGTTCTCAAAGCTCGATCTTCGGATGGGTTATCACCAGATCCGTATCCGTGAAGAAGATATTCACAAGACTGCATTCAGAACAAGCTACGGCTCCTATGAATACACAGTCATGTCTTTTGGCCTCGCAAATGCTCCACCCACCTTCTCGAGAATGATGCACTACATATTCAACCCCTACACCAACGAATTTGTGCTCGTCTATCTGGATGACATCTTGGTATTCTCCAAGAATGAAGAGGATCATGCCAAGCACCTCCGTTTGGTTCTCGACAGACTCCGTGAACATAAGTTCTATGCCAAGTTCTCCAAATGCGAATTCTGGCTCGATAAGGTCTTGTATCTGGGCCATATCATCTCTGATGAGGGTATTGTTGTCAACCCCGAGAAAGTTGAAGCGATTGTCAACTGGGAACCCCCGCAGAACGGCAAGCAACTTTGAAGCTTCCTTGGTCTTGCTAGCTATTGCAGAAGATTCGTTGAGAACTTCTCCAAGATTGCCAAGCCTCTCTCCAACTTGCTGCAGAAGAATGTCAATGTCACATCCCTAGTCAGTGCTTGCATTAGGACTAGCTAGAGTGTGCATCATGTTTACTTTCCAAAGACTCTTGAAATGGGAATGACAGAAACCCCAGCACCCCTCTTCTAACAACTAGGGTTTGTTAAAATCTTTTCCAATGTACCCAAAATGCCCTTCAAAAATGTTCATCATTTATGCCTTGGTCTTAAACCTCTGCCAAAAATGGTGCACAATTTTCTAGGACATCCAAGGTCTCTGGATTAATTCATATGGTATTTGCATTTGGGCATTTAAATACTATAAAATATTTTATGTGCCCAAATAATCATAAACTAAAATGTTCCATACTGTTCATATTATATACAGTGGGCATGACTAGTTTTATGAGTTATAAAAATGTCCTGGCATTTTATTTAATTCAACAAAGTTGCAAAAGAAATGAAACCGAAAGTAAATACAAAAAAGGAAGAAGCAGACTTACCTGAGCCCACTTACCTGTCTGGCCCAGACGGCCCAGCCCACCAGGGGCATCCCCGTCTTCTTCGTCGTGCGAGCGCACGAAGCAGCTCGGTGGCGAGCGCCGCCGACGCGCCGGCCACCTCCTGCCTGCCTGGCTGCCCCCTCGACGCCCTGGACGCACCTACTCGACGCCACGCACCCCCCTGGCGCCTCTCTCACTCTCCCCCGTGTCTTTCCCCTCCTCTCTCCCCTCCGCCGAGCTCCACTGAGCGAGCTCGTCGCCGCCGATCGCTGCCACCGCGCCCTACGCCACTCCCTCGCCTCCCCGACGCACCATTAGCTCCGCCGCATCGCCCTGAAGCTCCCCACCAACGCACACGACGCCAGAAGCCCTACAACGCCCTCCCCGCCGTCGTCTTCAACCTTTGGCACCGGAGATCGCCGCCGCCCGTACGCCGCCGTCCGACCTCCCCCGAGCTCGCTTCGACGCCCTCTACGACCGCTGTGAGCTCACGCTTCGAACCCCTCTCTCCACGGGCTCGATTACGCCTTGTAGCCACCGTCCCCTTGCTGACCGTAGCTCGCCGCCGCCGGCCAACTCGCCGTCGTGGCCACAGGCACCGTGCCTCGCAGCTGAGCACGCCATTAGGTTCAGTAGATCACCAACAAGCTAATGCCAGCTCTAACTCCTCCTACCGTGCACCACAACACCGTCCCGGCCAACTCCGTGCGAGCGCCGCTGCGGACGAGCTCGTCGCCGTCGACTCCGACGACCAATCGACCGACCAGTGGCACCGTTGGATGCGGTACATCACCAGGAGTACATAGAGCCCATCCGCGCGACAAATGGTCGCCGGAACAAGGATTCCGACGAGTCACCGCCGTGCGAAATGGTCGCCGCCGGCCAAACTCCGGCGGGCTGACGTGGCCTGTTATTTAGGAGCTAACAGTAATTAGATTAACCACCACAGTCATTGACAGTGGGCCCCATTGCTTAGTCAAACCCAGTCAACTCTAGTTTTGACCGAAATTAGCTCCAGAGAGACTGACATGAGGGACCCACCAGTCAGGTTTGACCTGGATCAAGTCTGTTGACTTGCTGACATCAGCATGATGTCATGCTGACGCAGTAAAGGATTTTCTGGGATTATTTTATTTAAAAACAATTCAGGAAATTCCAGAAAATGCTTTAAATTTCAAAAAATCATATAAATTCAACAGTAGCTCAGATGGAAAAGATTTATATATGAAAATTGATCAGAAAATCCAATCTTTCCAATGGCACTCGTTTCATGCATGTTTGAGCAAGTTAACCTTGTTGTATACTCTAAAACATGATAATGCACTTAAATAAATAATAGTTTGAGTTCCAATTTGAATCTTTGATTCAAATGGGCTCAAACCCTTCTGGTTATAGTTGCATTAGCCCAAAACACATGCATCTTGCCATATCATGAGCATGCATCATATTGTTGCATTTTTTTGCTTATTGATTGTATCGCCGATATTCTCCGTGTTAGGTCCTGCTCCCGAGGATACTTCTGCGTATCCAACTTGTCGGTGTACCAAGGTAGGGGTACCTTAGTACCCCAACTTGTGCACGGGCAGTGGCAGCTTCCCGCGGCAGGGTCTACCACGTGTTTTCCGGAAACCTCTCTGGTCCTTATTAAGCCATTCAAAAACAAAGTATACAAGTCAGAAAATCAAGACCCCGGCAAGTGGAGCTTGCCGGGAAGGCCGTCCCAGGCTCAAGACTATAACATTAACACAAGACCCTGGCAAGAGGACCTTGCCAGGAAGACTAGAAGACTGCATCTCAGAAGACATGCCTCGGCGCAGCATGCGCCCCGGCAGGGCCCGGGGAGCGACAAGCTTCAGGGCCCGGCAAGGTCAAGGCCCCGGCAAGGTGCTTGCCGGGGAGAGTTACGCTGTGTGCCCACGCTCCAGCTCATCGACCCACGCATCGCCCTGGGGCCGTTCCAGGGATGCGTGGCGGATGGCTGTGCAGCCTGGGGGACACGGTGGCACTCCACGGTGACGAAGCTACCATCGTGGCGAACGGAGACGCACGGGCGGGCGCTTTTGGGGTCGACGGCGATGGGCATTTAATGCTCTTGTCCCCCACTGTCAAAGTAGGTGATGACCACTGTTTATCCACTGTTCATCCACTGTTCCCGCACTATTACAACTACCACCACAATTACGTTTTTGCCCTTCTTCTACGTTGACACCTGTCGGTGACCCCTTGAGCTATAAAAGGAGGCCCATACACAACGTAGAAAAGGTTCGGAACCTAGACAGCTATCTCGCTCGGTATAGCTAGTTCTTCAAGCTCCCGAGCTCCAACACTTAATACAATCTAAGCAGGAGTAGGGTTTTACGCGTCCGTCGCGGACCGAACATGGGTAAACTGCCCGCGTGCTCTCCTCGATCTGCTCTTTGTGCTCCCTCCGCTCCCTTGCCGCAACGTACAAGGGGCTCCGGTCCCATAGGTGTTCGTGGTGGACAGTTTCCCCCGACACAACTGAAGAGCAGTACCCGACAACCACTCTGTCAGGAAAGCAATCATTGATCATTCCGATACAAACCCATCGTCTCGCTCCTGCTCTCTTTTACTGTATTAAGGCAATAGCGTGTGAACTGCTACTTGCTGCGGTAGTTGAACCCTATTCCCTTGCATGACATGTCATTGCCACAGTAAATAGTTGAAACCCACTAGCATGTGTAGGAGTTGTTTGAGCCATGTGATGTGTGATCCACCATGCTATTTGTTTATGTTGCCTGCTATGCTTAGAGTTGTGTCAGGTCTGGTTCATCTGGGTGATGGATCAGAGTGAAATGATCATATCGGTAAAGAGAGGGAAGTGTGGAACACGTTTGGTAAAGGTATCGATGAAAGGCCATGTAGGAGTACGTGGTGGGTTGTTTCATTGGAACCGTCTACAGGACCTGAGATCTGTATGTGTGATTCAAGTTACAGTTACTACCACGCATTGGGCTCCGGGCGCTCCAAGCCCTCCCGTCTTATTAACTGCCCTTGTTCTCTGTCCAGGAGTTGCAACTAGTTTCTGGTGTTTGTAGTTTACTGGTGGTCGTGCACAGGCTGACCCTCGGGGTGGGCTGTGATGCGACAGGTACGTGGCCGGGTGTACCGAGCGCCCGTTTGGTGACTCGGGAACCCTGTACACATCGTTTGGGGCCGTGAGCGACACCCCGGCCGGATCTCCCCACGGAAGGAACCCAAATAGGTGAATAACCTGGACGAGAGACTTGTGTAGTTAGTCAGGTCGTGGCTGACACCCTCGCTGGGCTTCCGCTTTAAGGTTGTCGAGTACATGTCGAGTAAACGGCGATAAGTGGTGGAAGAGTGTGTGAAGAAGTACACCCCTACAGGGTTATCAATCTATTCAAATAGCCGTTGTTCGCGGTACGGACTACTTGATTACTCTTACAGTTCATAGACAAGTTGATGGATACTACTAAAAGCCTCAAGACAAGTGTGAGTGTCGTGGATGGCCCTTCCGTAGGATGACGGAAGAGGATCCTCGGTGGTGTATTGTTGTGGTGAGTAGAGGACTCGTGTACGTAGTAATATCTTGCAATATGTTGAGAGTTGTAGTATAGGTTAGCCAAGAGTCAAAGCTGGCTTTCTGCTATGAACTCCACTACCCTTGTTGATAATGTTGCATGTATGATAGGTTCTGTTGTAAGACTTGCTGAGTACCTTTGTACTCATGTTTGCTTAATAACTGTTGCAGAGGAGAACCCTACCCCTTCTGATGGGTTCTACATAGACGTTGACGTCGACGAGTAGCTTGCTACCCAGACGGAGATCTGGAGCTTGTGAAGGGCCTTGTAGATAGTCAGGCTACACCAAGCCTATTTTATTTTCCAAGTTGTCTGTACTCAGACATGTTAGCTTCCGCTTGTGCTTGTATGACTGTATGACTTGAGTGTTGGGTCATGTGACCCCTACCTGTATGGATATGTTATGTATGGCTGTTGGAGCCTCTTAAATAAAGTACTTTGAGTCATAGAGTTCTGTTGTGATGCAATGTTGTATTTGCACATATTGAGCATATTGTGTGTATGATTGAAATGCTTGGTATGTGTGGGATCCGACACCTAGTTGTTTTCCTTTGGTAGCCTATCTTACAGGGAAATGCCTCCTAGTGCTTCCAATGAGCCTTGGTAGCTTGCTACTTCTCGGAACACGTAGGCTGGCTGGCATGTGTCCTTCTTCGTTCATGTGTCTGTCCCTTAGGGGAAATGTCACTCATTGTTCCTTTAAGTCCATGTAGCTTGCTACGACTTGGGTTCATACGTTGATGACCGACACGTTCGTTGTTGGGTCATGGATGCCTGTCTCTGTAATTTAGTGCCACTTTTGGTTTATAACTAGCCATGTCGGCCCGGGTTCTCTGTCATATGGATGCTAGCGACACTGTCATATACGTGTGCCAAAATGCGCAAACGGTCCCGGGCCAGGTAAGGTGGCACCCGTGGGGATACCGTGCGTGAGGCCGCAAAGTGATATGACGTGTTACAGCTAGATCGGTGTGACTTAGGATCGGGGTCCTGACAGCGTTGGCATCAGAGCCGGACTTCCTGTAGGTTTCTCAAGCCAAATTGGTCGATGTTGAGTCTAGAAAAATTCTTAGTTATATGTAGGGGAATTGATTGTGGAAGGGAACGTAAGGCTCTTTTTACTCCTTTACCTTATGCCCTTCTGATCTGAGTCAGTCTATTCTTTCCACGGGGATTTAGGACTAGGCCTCTTATCCTTACTAGGTTCACGTGTTACTAATCCGTAAACTCTTAGGATTGTTGGTTTCAAGCCTCAGTTCAGTTTCTACCCTTTTAGTATGATGATTTGTTGGACCCGGAACCTTGATATGATACTGTTGAGTGGCTATGCTATCATTTGTATGATGTCTCAAAATCTTTTTTGAGCATTTACAGTTGTTATGCTGCCCGATTTCTTCCAGAAACACTAATGCCTTTGCATTACTTCGTGTTTCAAATGTCTGGCCGCACACCTCACCAAGTGGTTCGTTTGACTCGGTGCATTAATGTGCCCGGTCACACGGCCATGGTAGTCCGTGTGTTGACTGAGACCGGTTACCGCTGGTATCCTGAGTACACCGTGGAGGAACAGTACCGGGATTTTAATCAGAGTCAGTATTTCTGCACAGTCCGGATATACCCCTCATATCCCGGAGCTAACGACCCCATCCATTGGTCTTATGGACTCGGGGTTACTATCGAGATGGCAGTGCAGGATGCCGCTTATTCGATGATGACCATCCTCCGGGCTAGGCATGCCCTGTTGCTGAACACTGAGTTCTGTTACATGCCAGCCTCACTTCCCGGAGAGGAAGGCTACTACACTGGTCTGTATACTGATGCTGCTCATGAGGAGCCACTGCTTCAGACTACTGTTCAGATGCTGGAGGATAGGGACCGTGAGGTCCGTGCCCTCCGAATGGAGCTGTATAACACTCGAGCCGCCCACTGGACTACTTTGACACGGCTTTCACCTGTTGTGCACGCCGGATATCTGGATATGCGGGATTTGTACCCCGTGCGGACTCGTCTGCCTGATTGTATGGAGTGGCATGACGTTGCGGGTATTACAGCTCCACGTGGGCGTCGGTTACCACCAGCATCAGGCCCGAGGCCACATCCATGTCCCTATGGTCCACAGCCTTCGAGTGCTCGAGAGTTTCAAGATCCATCTGTTCCACTTCCAGGCTACGGTGGTAATCTTTACGAAGATTGCTACGGGAATGTCTGAGCTAGACCGTGGTAGTAGTAGTATCGTAGTAGTTGTATTTCCACAGTCCTGCGCGTCTTCTGGAATATGACTTAGTGTGTACTGAGTTCCGGAGGTGTAGTTAAATAATGTATAGGAGCTTGGAATGCCTCTGATGGGATGTATCGTCTTTCACCGCAGTTGTACTTTAGCCTTGGCTTGTACTAAACTATGTATGGTGTGTATGACCACTGGTGTATATATGGTAGTTTCTATATTACCACGTCGTACGGATGAACATCTCTGCATTTCGTGTCATCCATTACATTCTGCACTCCTATGTCAAGTTTTTGCCATCCTTGTCTAAACCGTTGTTTTGTTTTCCTAGGATGGTCAACACTTGCAGCACTCCTGCTGCTCAGGAGCAGGGTGAGGCTAGTGGGGCTAGAGATGAGAATCTACCGCAGCCACCCTCCTTGGCTGAAGTTATGCTCGAGGCAGAACAAAACAAGAGAGAGACCAACCGTCTGCTGGAACGCATAGAGCAGAACACTGGGTTTCGTCAGAGGAATGACGTGGTGTCAATCAACGACTTTATCAAGATGTGCCCACCTAAGTTCCATCACTCCACCGAACCTCTGGATGCGGATGATTGGCTTCGTAGAATCACCCACAAGCTACACTCTGCCCGTGTGGCCGAAGCTGACAAGGTTATCTACGCCGCCTACCATCTTGAGGGCCCTGCCAGTCTCTGGTGGGAGAACTTTGAGGCTATGCGTCCTGCTGGCCAAATCACTACTTGGGCTGAGTTCAGTGAGGCATTCCGTGAACATCACATTCCGGAAGGTCTCATGGATCGCAAGCGGGAGGAATTCTGCAATTTCACCCAGGGCCGGTTAACCATGGATGGCTATAGTCGCGAGTTTGGCAACTTGGCACGCTATGCACCTGAGGAAGTATCCACCGATGCCAAGAAGCAGGCGAGGTTCCGCAAGGGACTCAGCCCTGAACTCCGCCGAGATCTACGTCTGCACGAGTGCACTTCCTTCCAGAAGTTGGTGAACAAAGCCATCAGTGCTGAGACGGGCCAGACTGATTTCGAAGCCACACGCAAGCATCCTCGTGACTTTGGTTCCTCATCTGGCTCTGGCTCTCACAAGCGTCATGTGTGGGTTCCTAACACTGCTCTGCCACCCAAGTACACACCGAGGCCATCCTATGAGGCGCCTCGCCCAACTCAACAGTATGCACCTGCCAAGACTTATGGAGGACCACCTACCAACTTTGCTCCACGCACTGGCACTGTGACATGATTCAAGTGTGGAGAACCGGGGCACTACATGCGTGAGTGTCCTCAGAACCAGCCAGGAAAACCCGTTGGCCGTGGTAAGCCAACCGGCAAGGTGAATTATGTCAAGCCAATCCCCACTACACGTGGTCATGTCAACTATGTCTCTGCTGAGGAAGCTTATGAGGATCCTAACGTCGTCCTTGCTACACTTCTTGTTAACTGCCATCCGGCATCTGTTCTTTTCGATACTGGAGCATCTCATTCGTTCATATCTGAGAGCTATGCTCGAATGCACAACATGACTTTTTGTGACATGTCCACCACCATGGAAATTCAAACTCCCGGCGCTAGATGGCAAACTTCTAGAGTAAGCCATGGGAATGAAATTCTTGTTGATAGACTTGTTTTCCTTGCATCACTAATCGCTCTCAAGTCCTCGGACATAAACATCATCTTGGGTATGGACTGGATGACAACTCATTACGCCAAGATTGATTGCTACACTAGGACCGTTCAACTTACACACCCATCCGGCAAGACAGTCAATGTCTTGACCCGAATGGCTGAGCGTCAGCTCTACTCTCTTAATGCCAGCCCTCTACCAGAAATTGAAGATATTCCGGTAGTCCGTGACTTTCCGGATGTTTTTCCAGAAGAATTGCCAGGTGTTCCACCTGACAAAGATGTCGAGTTCGTGATAGATCTTATTCCAGGAACTGTCCCGATCTCTAGGAGACCTTATAAGATGGCACCCTTAGAATTAGCTGAGCTTAAGAAACAACTCGATGAGTCCTTGAAAAAGGGTTTCATCCGTTCTAGTTCTTCCCCTTGGGCTTGTGCCATCCTCTTCGTCAAGAAGAAGGATGGAATGGAACGGATGGTTGTAGATTACCGACCTGTCAATCTGGTCACCATAAAGAACAAGTATCCGCTCCCCAGGATCAACGACCTGTATGATCAGCTCGCTGGATCCTTAGTCTTTTCCAAAATTGATTTGAGGTTGGGCTACCATCAAATCAACATCAAGAACGGGGACATTCCTAAAACGGCTTTTGTTACTCGTTATGGCCAATACGAGTACACCATCATGTCCTTCGGATTAACCAATGCCCCAGCCACCTTCTCCCGGCTAATGAATTCTATATTCATGGAGTATTTGGATAAATTCGTCGTGGTATACCTCGATGATATACTCATTTACTCCAAGAACAAGAAAGATCATGCCGAGCATCTAAGGCTGGTATTGACGAAACTTCGAGAGCACCGCCTTTATGCCAAATTCTCTAAATGTGAATTCTGGTTGCCGGAAGTGACCTATCTAGGTCATGTGATCTCTGGCAAGGGTATTGCTGTCAATCCCGAGCGAGTTCAAGCCGTCCTTGATTGGACTCCCCCTAAATCGGTCAAGCAAGTTAGGAGTTTCCTTGGCTTAGCGAGCTATTGCCGACGCTTCGTCGAGAATTTCTCCAAGGTTGCTAAACCTCTAACTGAACTCCTCAATAAAGATAAAAAGTTTGAGTGGACCCCACAGTGCGAGTCCAGCTTTCAGGAACTGAAAAGACACCTGACGTCTGCACCCGTACTGGTACCACCAGACTTTTCCAAGGATTTTATTATCTACTGCGACGCCTCGCGACAAGGACTAGGTTGCATACTCATGCAAGATCGTCAATTGATCGCATACGCATCTCGATAGTTGCGTCCACATGAGGATAACTATCCTACAGATGATCTAGAGCTTGCAGCTGTAGTCCACGCACTCAAAACATGGCGACATTACCTTCTTGGTAATCGCTGTGAAATCTTCACTGATTACCAAAGTCTAAAATACATCTTCACCCAACCGGATCTAAATCTCAGGCAAAGACGTTGGGTTGAGTTGCTCATAGATTACGACTTAGGAATCACCTAAACCCCTGGGAAGGCCAATGTCATGGCCGACGCACTAAGTCGTAAGTCTTATTGTAACAACCTGATGTTACAACAAGGGCAACCACTTCTTCACGAGGAATTTCGTAAGCTTAACCTTCACATTGTTCCTCGAGGATTCCTTTCCACCTTGGTGGCGAAACCTACCCTTATGGATCAAATCATAGATGCCCAGAAGCAAGATACAGGGATTTTCCGAATTAAGAGAAACATTCACAAAGGAGTTGCAGGTTGTTTCTCCATTGATAACAGAGGTGTTGTTTCCTTCGAGAACCGTTTAGTGGTTCCCAAGAACCAACTGACGAGGTTACAGACCTAGGGTAGGGTCATAGGCCTGACCTAAAGGACCCTCCCAAGGTCACTACCCTAGGAGATCAAAAGACAAGACTCACGACGGTGGAGACAGCCGACTGAGACGGTCGTAGGGGACACTTCACTCAACTGGCTCAAGCACTCAGGACGACTCAACTCCACTCGACTGGATCAGGCACTCGACCTCCGAAGACTAAACGCCTCTCGAACGGCAACGGTCATGTATTTACTCACTGTAGTAAAACCCCATAACTACCCTTTACTGCAGGCGTTATCAGTAACGCCTGCCTTAATGTACCTTTAAGCCCTTGGTAACGTGGAGCATGGCTGGGGTCTCGGCATACTATATAAGCCACCCCCCTCTTCCAGAACAAGGGTTCGCACCTCTGTAACACATACATACACACTTCAGTCGACCAAGCCTCCGGGTAACGAGACGTAGGGCTTTTACTTCCTCCGAGAAGGGCCTGAACTCGCAAAACACTCTCTGTACAACTGCGCCATAGCTAGGACCTTGCCTCTCCATCAATACCCCCTACCTTCACTGTCGGATCTAGAACCACGACAATTGGCTCCCACCGTGGGGCAAGGCGTCTTAGCGACATTTTGTGAAGTTGCAATCCCTTCCCCGACCGCTTTCATCATGGTGTCAGGCGACGTTTTAGCGTCGGGCCACGAGATCCAGCTCGGCGCGCTGGTCTTCGTCGCCGACGACTCCGCGTGGCTTCAGGAAGCCCCGCTTGACGTTGAGGCTCTGCCTGCCCGTGGAGCCACTCATTTTCGTGCTGGAGCCGGCGGCGTCCTCCTTCTGCAGCCGTCGACCCGATATTCACCGGCCATCATCCCCGCTGGACACCGCCGTAAGCGATCCGGTCGCTCGCGGCTCCAGCGATGGGTAAAACATGCAATGGCTCGTCAGACGGCCACCCCGCAAGTCGCGGCGATCGAGCCCGACGGTTACCTTTACGGGCCGGCCGATCAGTCGACCGGGCTCGAAGATTCCGCTTCCGAGTGCGGGAGCAGCGATCCCGCGGCGAAAATACTCATGGTCGATCCGCGCCGTAGCCCGCCAAGTTTTCCTCGCGGAGAGAACGGCGGCAGCGGCGGCGATCGAGCGCACGACAACGACGGCTACGTCCCTCAGCCCCTCACCTCCGAGCAGAGGGCTGAGCTATGTCGTCGCAACGGAGATGCGCTCTTCACCCCCATCGTGAGAGATTCCCCAGAAGCTTTGGCCCTCGAAGCCACGCGCGTGGCCACCTTGGCCCAGCGCGCGCGCCTGGAAAACATCCAGCGTTCACTCGACGAACAGGCCCGCCGACTGGCCCCCGAGTCTAGTCGACGGCCGCAAAAATCACGTCAGCGTGAGACTCAGGTGTTCCGCACACCAGTCCAAAACCTCGAAGCCGCGGCTCGTATCGCGGAATCGATCCAGCCCTCCCAGTCGGAGGCTGGAAGAGGCCTTCAGCAGATCCGAGCTTTGCTCCGAACGGCTGAAGAGCAAAACGCGGTTGTCTCTCAGTCGCGCAACAGGATTCACAGCAGATCAGTGGCCGCAGACACCGTATGGTCGGCCCACAGTCCGAGGTCGCCCCTGAGGCATGAAGAACGTGGTCCGCGGCATGACTGGCACTCGAGTCGGAACGATGACCCACTCGACCGTCGACACGGACGCAACGACCGCCGTCGAGTGCCTACCCCTCCTCCGGAGAGTGGGTCACACTCACCTCCGTGGCACGTGGGCAGGCGCCTGCGCGACGACGAGCGTAGGATTCACCCGGATCCCCGGCGGCCAGGCTTCGACGCGAGGTCCATCCTTGTGCAGGGCCAGGTCGACCGTAATCGGGCATCCAGGGACGAGCGAGTCGGAGACCAACCCTTTGGCATCCGAGCGCCGGCCTCCGGGCCCGAGTGTTTCTGCAGCGCAATCAGGGCCGCAGAGATCCCTCCGAACTTCAGGCTGGCGGCTGGAGTAAGCAAATTCACTGGCGAGTCGAAGCCGGACACATGGCTGGAAGACTACCGAGTGGCCGTGCAGATTGGAGGAGGCAACGACGACGTGGCCATGAAGCACCTCCCCTTGATGCTGGGAGGCTCCGCTCGGGCGTGGCTCAACCAGTTAGCCCCCAGGAGCATATACAGTTGGGAAGAGCTCGCTCGGGTGTTCGTTCGGACCTTCGAAGGCACCTGCAAACGACCTGCCGGGCTCGCTGAGTTTCAGCATTGCACCCAGAAGCCGAGTGAAACTTTGAGGGACTACATTCAGCGGTGGACCACATTGCATCACACAGTGGAAAACGTCTCCGAGCACCAGGCGGTGTGCGCTTTCAAGGAAGGCGTGCGCAATCGGAGTAGAATCTGAAGTTTGGACGAACAGGCGACATGTCCCTGTCGTGAATGATGGAAATTGCTAGTCAGTACGCCAACGGCGAAGAGGCCGACCGGCTCCGTAGCGGCAAGAAACCAGTCGGGCAGGACGACCAGAATCACAATCGGAAGAACAAGCGTAAGGCCGACCCAGCTGCTCAGGGGGAGGCCGCGGTGGTCAACCAAGGGAAGGGCAAAGGGAAGCCTAAAGGCTCCTGGGCCCCCAAGAAAGGAAAGGGTCAGGCTGGGGATGATATGCTCGACCAGCCGTGTCCCATACACACTAAGAGAGATGATGAGGGAAACTTGGTATACCCCAAGCATACCACTCGATAGTGTCGACTCTTGATCCAGAGTTTCCAGAAGGACCAATCCACTGAGAAAGAGAAGGAATCAGAAGAGTCCGAAGACAAGGAAGGGGACGGAGGATACCCCCGCATCAACTCCACCTTGGTGATTTTCGCGGACGTCGAGAGCAAGAGTCGACTGAAGATCATCAACAGAGAAGTAAACATGGTTGCCCCAGCCACCCCCACGTTCCTGAAATGGTCGAAGACCCCCATCACATTTGACCAGTCCGATCATCCAGCGCACATCGCCACCCCTGGGAGGCAGGCGTTGGTGGTCGACCCAGTGGTCGAAGGCACTCGACTGACCAAAGTCCTTATGGATGGAAGCAGTGGCTTGAATATCCTGTATGCAGCAACCCTCTGGGATATGGGCATTCCGATGTCCAAGCTAAGGGAAAGTAACATGAGGTTCCATGGGGTAATCCCCGGGAAGAAGGCCGACTCACTTGGTCAGATCTCACTCGACGTCGTCTTTGGTGAATCCAAGAACTTCCGAAAGGAGAAGCTGACGTTCGAAGTGGTGGACTTCAACAGCGCCTACCACGCCATCCTGGGTAGGCCAGCCTACGCCAGGTTCATGGCTCGACCGTGTTACGTCTACCTCAAGCTGAAGATGCCGGGACCCAATGGTATCATAACCATCACTGGGAACCGGCAGAAAGCGGAAGAATGCTTCCAGAAAGGCTCGAAGATCGCCGATGAGCAGATGGCAGCAGTAGAGATGGAGGAGTACCAGAAACAAGTGGATCCAGGCGACCTGCTAAGGGCAAAGAAGCCGGCTTCCGAGTCAGCCTTTCAGTCGGCCGGGGACACAAAACCCGTGCACATCCACCCCACCGACCCCAACGCAGCGCCGACCCACATCTCCACCACCCTCGACAGCAAATAGGAAGAAGCGCTCATCCAGTTCCTCCGTGAGAACTGGGACATCTTTGCATGGAAACCATCAGACATCCCGGGTGTGCCCAGGGGGCTGGCTGAGCACCATTTGCGAGTCGACCCGAAGGTGAAACCAGTGAAGGAACATCTCCGTCGATCCACTGAGGAGAAGCGAAAGGCGATTGGCGAAGAGGTGGCTCGACTCCTAGCAGCAGAGTTCATCCGCGAGATATACCACTCCGAGTGGCTCGCCAACGTCGTCATGGTCCCCAAGAAGGACAAGTCTCTCCGCATGTGCATAGATTTAAAGCACATCAATCGGGCCTGCCCGAAAGATCATTTTCCTCTTCCCCGCATCGATCAAATAGTCGACTCGACTGCGGGATGTGAGCGTTTGTCCTTTCTGGACGCATATTCCGGATACCATCAGATCCGTCTGTATGGGCCCGATGAAATAAAAACAGCCTTCATCACCGCTTTCGGGTGTTTTTGCTATGTCGCCATGCCTTTCGGCCTCAAAAATGTCGGCGCTACCTTCATGCGCATGATCCAGAAATGCTTGATAAATCAAGTCAGTCGGAACGTCGAGGCATACATGGATGACATCGTGGTCAAGTCACGGAAAGGTTCCGACCTGCTGACTGACCTCGCTGATACATTCGCGAACCTCAGAAGCTACGATATCAAGCTCAACCCGTCGAAGTGTACATTTGGAGTTCCTAGCGGCAAGTTGCTCGGTTTTCTCGTTTCCGAACGGGGAATCGACGCCAACCCAGAGAAAGTCGGTGCCATCCTCCGAATGAAACGCCCCGAGCATATACACGATGTCCAGAAGCTTACTGGTTGCTTGGTCGCATTGAGTCGATTCATTTCTCGGCTCGGGGAGAAGGCACTGCCTCTCTACCGACTCATGAAGAAATCCGACAAGTTCGAGTGGAATCCCGAAGCCGAAGGAGCGTTTGAGGAGCTCAAAGCCCTGCTTTCCACCCAGCCGGTGCTCGCTGCCCCAGTCAGCGGAGAGCCTCTTCTACTGTACATTGCTGCCACCGGACAAGTCGTCGGTACTGTACTCGCGGTCGAGCGGGAAGAAGAGGGCAAGGCATACAAGGTCCAACACCCGGTCTATTACATATCCGAAGTTTTGACTCCCTCCAAGCAAAGGTATCCACATTACCAAAAGCTTGTGTACGGGATCTACTTGACTGCGAAAAAGGTTGCCCATTATTTCTCGGATCATTCAGTGTCAGTCGTCAGCGACGCCCTATTATCAGAGATATTAAACAACCGAGATGCAACCGGTCGAGTGGCAAAATGGGCGATTGAACTTCTTCCGTTAGATATCAAGTTCGAAGCGAAGAAAACCATCAAGTCTCAGGCCATTGCGGATTTCGTGGCGGAATGGATAGAACAAGAGCTTTCGACTCAAGTTCAGTCGGACCATTGGACTATGTTCTTCGATGGGTCCAAAATGCTGAACGGATCCGGTGCAGGCATGGTCCTGATCTCTCCTAGGGGCGACAAGCTCAGCTACATCCTTTAGATCCATTTTGATTCATCAAACAACGAGGCCGAATACGAAGCACTTTTGTATGGGTTGCGTATGGCCATCTCACTCGGCGTCCGTTGCCTGATGGTCTACGGCGATTCCGACCTAGTGGTGAACCAAGTAATGAAAGAATGGGACGTCAGGAGCCCGGCA
The DNA here is from genome assembly GCA_902687465.1 of Secale cereale. Classification (NCBI taxonomy): domain Eukaryota; kingdom Viridiplantae; phylum Streptophyta; class Magnoliopsida; order Poales; family Poaceae; genus Secale; species Secale cereale. The sequence continues at coordinate 676,282,558 of LR738715.1, read as the reverse complement.
ATGACCAGTTATTGCAGTGCAGTGCGAAAGCTTGAAAAGAAGTTCGAAGGCTTAGAGCTCCATCATGTGCCCAGAGCAAAGAATCAGCTAGCCGACGATCTTGCAAAAATTGGGTCGAATTGGAGGTCCATACCCAAAAATGTGTTCCTAGAACATCTGCACACTCCCTCTGTCAAGGAAGACCCCTTCACGGAAGAGCCCCCGCAGCCAGTAAGTGCAACCGATCCGACTGAGGTCGAAGTGCCTGCCGTGGTCGACTTGATCATGGAGGTCCTAGTAATCACACCCGACTGGACTGTGCCATATATAGCATATCTGCTCAGGCAAGAACTCCCAGAAGATGAAGAAGAAGCGCGCCAGATCATCCGCCGATCCAAAGCATTCACAGTCGTTCAAGGTCAGCTCTACAGAGAAAGCATCACTGGAGTCGCCCAGCGCTGCATCGATCCAGAAGAAGGTCGACTGATCTTGGATGAGATTCACTCGGGGACTTGCGGCCACCACGCTTCCTCTCGGACTATCGTGGCCAAAGCATACCGAGCAGGATTCTACTGGCCCCGCGCCAATGAGATGGCCAAGGATATTGTGGACAAGTGCGCAGGATGCCAGTTCTACTCCAACATGTCGCACAAGCCAGCATCCGCTCTCAAAACCATCCCACTAGTCTGGCCCTTCGTTGTTTGGGGCTTGGATATGGTCGGTCCCTTCAGGAGAGGTAGGAGTGGATTCACTCATCTTCTGGTGGCAGTCGACAAGTTCACCAAGTGGATTGAGGCCAAACCCATCAAGAACCTCGAGTCGAGCACTGCCATCAGCTTCATTAAGGAACTGATATTCAGATATGGGGTCCCTCACAGCATCATCACAGACAACGGCTCCAACTTTGACTCGGACAAATTCAGAGCTTTTTGCGCTTCCCAAGGGACGCGAGTCGACTACGCCTCCGTAGCACACCCTCAGTCGAATGGACAAGCGGAAAGAGCTAATGGGCTGATTCTCCAAGGCTTAAAGCCACGGCTTATGCGTGACCTCAAGCACGCCGCCGGGGCTTGGGTAACCCAACTGCCCTCCGTCCTGTGGGGTCTGAGGACAACTCCGAATCGGTCGACTGGCCGTACCCCTTTCTTCCTGGTCTATGGGGCCGAAGCTGTATTGCCGAGTGACTTGTTACACAATGCCCCCATAGTAGAACTCTTCTCCGAAGCTGAAGCAGAGCAAGCTCGTCAGGATGCAGTCGACCTTTTAGAAGAGGAAAGAGAGATGGCCCTGATCCGATCGACCATCTATCAATAGGACCTGCGTCGATTCCACGCCCGCAACATGAGAAGTCGAGCGTTCCAGGAAGGAGACCTGGTCCTCCGAGTGCATCAGAAACATCCGCACAAGCTTGCCCCAGCATGGGAGGGCCCGTTCATCGTCACGAAGGCGCTGCGCAATGGAGCTTACCACCTCTACAATGTAGCCCAGAGGAAAGACGAACCTCATTCGTGGAATGCGGACCTACTCCGCCGTTTTTTCACTTGAAGCACTCGACAGTCGAGTTGTAATAAAGATTCCTCAATTTGTTTCAAAAGCAAGATAGCAATGATTCCCTCACAATTGGTGTCCCCTAAAACCCCCAGTGGGTGCTTAGCTGCGATCCTCCGAGCTACGTCACAAATACAAGGCGGTTCGGTCCTCCGAACTCCGCCACAAGTACAACGTAGCTTGGAATCGCCTAAGTTATAAACATTCTACTCCGAGTGAAGAGCGACCCTCTCACTCGGGGGCTTAGCTGCGACCCCGTGACTCGCCTAAGTTACAACTATCTACTCCGAGTGAAGAGCAACCCTCTCACTCGGGGGCTTAGCTGCGATCCTCCGAGCTACGCCACAAATACAAGGCGGTTCGGTCCTCCGAACTCCGCCACAAGTACAACGTAGCTTGGAATCGCCTAAGTTATAAACATTCTACTCCGAGTGAAGAGCGACCCTC
>LR738715.1:676186533-676271176 GCA_902687465.1 Secale cereale | reverse complement strand
TGGAATCGCCTAAGTTATAAACATTCTACTCTGAGTGAAGAGCAACCCTCTCACCCGGGGGCTTAGCTGCGATCCTTCGAGCTACGCCACAAATACAAGGCGGTTCGATCCTCCGAATTCCGCCACAAGTACAACGTAGCTTGGAATCGCCTAAGTTATAAACATTCTACTCCGAGTGAAGAGCAACCCTCTCACTCGGGGGCTTAGCTGCGATCCTCCGAGCTACAACACAAATACAAGGCGGTTCGGTCCTCCGAACTCCGCCACAAGTACAATGTAGCTTGGAATCGCCTAAGTTATAAATATTCTACTCCGAGTGAAGAGCGACCCTCTCACTCGGAGGCTTAGCCGCGACCCCGTGGCTCGCCTAAGTTACAACTACGTGCTCCTAGTGAAGGGCGACCTTCTCACTCGGAGACCTGGCTACAGACGTCGACTCAAAGATTCCAAGCAATCAAAAGAGGAGAGTCAAACCGAAGGATCAAAATCAAATAAAAAGCCCCGCAAGGTTCGGGTGAGAGTACTTGGGCCACAGACCCACCAGAGTTTAACGAATACAGATCCACGTGGCATTCCGCGGCAAATAAAGTCAATGTATCAAAGTTATGGCTCGGGAGGAGGCGGGCTTGTAGGCGCGACAAATTCGTCCAAATCAATCCCGTCGGCGATGCGAGTGGCAGCCTCCAAGAAAGTCTCCATGAATGTCTGGAATTGAAGCTCATTTGTGTTTGCGACCTTCAGCGCAGCGAGCTTCCTCTCCTTCACCTCCTTGCAGTGCACTCGGACCAAAGCCAGCACCACATCTGCTCCGCCCCGGGCAGCCGACTTCTTCCATTCCTGCACTCGGTCGGGGACCTCATTGAGTCGAGTCATCAAAGACTCGAGGTCGTTCTCCTGCACGACTCCCCTCCAGAGCGCAGCGTCGATTCGGGCCATCACCGCCTTCAGTCGTCCCAGATAGTCAGTGGCCGCAGTGAGGCGAGACTCCAGCCTCAGTATGTTCATAGAAACCTTGTCCTTCACAATGGAGTTGGCGGGATCCAAGCCAGGCTCGACCCGGCTAGTCTCCTCCCCGAAGTTACGGCAGAACTCTGCACCAAGAACAGCAGTCGAGTCAGTAAGTGCAACACAGGTCGACCAGCCCAATATCAACCAACCCAAAGTGGGCATACCTTCGAGCACGAGGTACCATTTTTTGGTGAGGTCGCCTAAATACGCCTCAAGATCAAGCCTCTTCCAAAATAGAGCCTCATACTTGTCGTTCAAGTCGGCCCTGGACTTCTTCAGCTGAGCCACCTCCTTGTTGGCCGTGTTGAGTGAACCTTTCAGTCGGGTGATCTCCGCCTCGAGTGCGCCCACAGAAGCCAGCTTCTTCTCCGCCAGCTCCGACTTCTCCTGGGCCGCCTGCTGCGCCGCCGCCAAGTCAAGGTCCTTTTGCTCCAAAGCCGCTCGCAGTTGACCTACCAAGGCCGCCACTGGACAGATGAACATGAAGGAACACTCTAAGCGAAAAGTCAGTCGACGGGAGACAGAAATAAGTTACCAGCCGCATCGTCTTGCGTCTTCTTCAGATGGTCCCAGGCCAACTGCAAGTCAAGATTGAGCTGGATCTGCTTCTACTCTAGATCCGCAAACTTGGCCCCGAACTCGCAAGATTTCTGCATCAACAAGACAAAGCAAAGATTATAAGACTGTAGTCGAGTCAGATCACTCAACCGCAGCCTCGGGGACTACACCCAGTGGGTGCACTGAGCGTGCCCCCACTGGTCTCACTCGGCCAAGATCAGTCTGGCGCGAGCCAAAAAAACACAACACATGGAAGTCCTATAGTAGGACCATGGCCGACTGCAATCAGTCGACCACAGTCTCGGGGGCTACACCCAGTGGGTGCACTGAGCGTGCCCCCACTGGCTTCACTCGGCCGAGATCAGTCCGGCGCGAGCTCAAGAAAGACAGGAAAAGAAGAACACCCAGTGGGTGGTGTGATACCTCACAAAGCAAAACAACAGAAAGTACTCCGACAACATACCTGGACGTTGGCCCGAAGAGCAGAGCTGGCATCGTAAGCCGCCATGCTGGCCTCATACGCCGCCTTCGTCCGCCCCATCATCTCCTCCGCCTGGCGAACGGCCTCTTGTGCCGCCCCCACAGGGTCCTCCGGGAGGCGATAGGTGGAGAAAAGGATAGACGAAGCAGCGGGCGTCGAACCGGCCGCAGGCGCAGGCGCTGGATCGACGGCGCGAATCGGCGCTGAGTCGACAACTGGAGTGGGTGCTGGGTTGACAACCAAGGCGGGCGCTGGGTCCACGCTCGGAGCAAGCGGTGGGTGGACGACGGGAATGGTTGGCATAGGGACAGCGAACGAGACCGCGGTTCGGGCCGCGTCCTCGGGTCGCTGGACCCCCGAGCCAGAAGGCGCTTTCCGCTCCTTCCTCCTTGCGCGCCGGTAGTCCTCGCAAAGCCGCCCCTTGTCCTCGTCGTCGTCCGGCAGCTCTATGACAAGGCGCGACGCTTCAGATCAAACAGGGAACCAAGTCAATCGACTATTGCCCGCGAAAGAAAAGAAGAACAAAATCGAGTCTCATGGAGCTCATACCAGCTTGAGATGTCGCGGCGTCCGCGATCTCCTCGTCATCTCGACCCCGGTCGATGTCCATCGAGGTCGTGGAAGCGGCAGCTCTGGAAAATTTGATCAAGAAATGAGTCGACTAAAACTGTAGTCGACCCCCAAGAAACAAGGAAAGATAAGCCCGAGCGACACTTACGTGGAGGCGATGGGTACATCCACCTTGATCCTTGGCAGAGCCTTCCGGGGCTTGGCGGGGGCGACTTTGGGCTGCTTGGGCGTCCTCTCAGCTGGCTCGGGGGTGATCGTACGGGTGCGCTTGGGTGTCCAAGACCCCGAGGGGCCCACACGAGGTCGAGCGGCCCCTGGGTCGTTCTTCTCCTTGGAGCGGCGCTCGACACGGGGAGGTGACTCGACCTCCTCCCCGCTGCTGTACTCCTCGCTCTCCTCGGTATCCTCCTCCGATTTCCACTCGGCGGCGTCGCCCATACCCTCCTCGACTCCTTGGCCCGAGTCTCCATTGGGCAGCGAATACATCTCCATATATATCTGCAACGAAAGGAAGTTCACCAAATACCAGTTGGAATCATCAATGAAGATCGCAAATCAATCGACAGATACATCACTCGGAGGCAGAAGGCTAACCTTGTCTGGCAGGTGGTCAGCGTCGAATGGGATGATCCTCCCCGACCCCCTGGGGTTGTCCTTGTTGCCAGTGACGCTCTTCAAGCATTGCACCATGTACTTCGGGTCGGCCGCCTCCGGGTGGACTCGCGACGTGTCGTCGGTGTCGGAGTACAGCCACATTGGGTGGTCCCGGGCTTGGAGCGGTTGGATCCTCCGAGAGATATACACCTCGAGCAAATCCATCCCCGTGACCCCCTCGCGGACTAGCTGGACGACCCTCTCCATCAACATGTCAACCTCGGCCCTCTCGGCCTTGCTCACTACCATCGAAGGAGGCGGGCTGGCTCGACCTAGGGTAAATGGAGGAAGACCAGTCGACTGACCCGGAGTCGGACTGTCCCTGTAGTAAAACCAGGTCGACTGCCAGCCCCGGATCAAATCTGGGAGGTTCATGGGGGGGAAGCGCTCCTGTTCCTAAGCTGAACCCCGAGCCCGCCGCACGCCTGAAGGACGTGCGTCTTGCCGTCACTCGGGTTCACTCTCTTAACGGTCTGAGAGCGGCAGGTGAAGATATGCTTGAACAATCCCCAGTGCGGTCGGCAACCGAGGAAGTTCTCGCACATGGAGACGAAAGCGGAGAGAAAGGCGATGGAGTTCGGGGTGAAATAATGCAGCTGGGCGCCGAAAAAGATCAAAAATGCGCGGAAGAAAGGGTGCGGTGGCATTGAAAAACCTCGGTCGACGTGGGTGGCGTGGAGCACACACTCGCCCTCCTGAGGCTGCGGCTCGAGCTCTCCCCCCGGCGCCCTCCAGGAGCCGCCGGTGATCAGCCCTTCTTCCTCTAGCTCCTCCAGATCCTCCACCACGACGGTGGACCGGATCCAATCCCCCTGGATCCATCCAGCGGGGAGCCCGAACCGCGACGACGATCCGACCCGGCCGGCTCGCCGCCCCTTCCCCGACGCCGCCTTCTTGGAACGCTCCGTGGCTGCGGTCTTGTCCTAAACCATGGCTCGCGAGGCGGCGGTGGCGGCAGAGAGAAGCAGGAAGGGTTGAAGGCGCGGCAGAGAAGCAAAGACGCTGCGGAGAAGACAAGGCGGACGAGGGGAAAGCTGGGCGACAGTACCCCCCGCAGCAGACTCAGCGCGCTTTTATAACGACCTGGTCGAGTGGCTGACCGGTGGCCCCGGACGATCTTATCCGATCCCGTAACAGGCGCTGGAGCGATACGTGGCGAAAAAGGGGGGCGCGGGAATCGGGGCGTTCGAACCGAACCCCTCCGATCGGTGCGGCACGCCCCGCCCCGCGCGCTTCCCCAAATTTCGGAAACCCCGCTGAATCCGGCAGACAGAAGGCAACTGATTCCGTCGAAAACGGCACACACTCGTGGCGCCCGACGCCCGGCGCAAAACCCAGTCGACGCAAGACATCCAGTCGACGCAAAGACAATCAATTCATCAACGGCTTCGGAATGGATCGAGGCGACCAAGACACAACTGAGGAGGCCTACCCGAGCCACAAACTTCAAAACAACGCGCCCCGAGGACGTCGAGCCAAGGCCAGAGCTCCCCTCAGTATCCCCTTGCTCAAGCCCCGATCCATTCGGGGGCTACTGACGAGGTTACAGACCTAGGGTAGGGTCATAGGCCTGACCTAAAGGCCCCTCCCAAGGTCACTACCCTAGGAGATCAAAAGACAAGACTCACAACGGTGGAGACAGTCGACTGAGACGGTCCTAGGGGACACTTCACTCGACTGACTCAAGCACTCAGGACGACTCAACTCCACTCGACTGGATCAGGCACTCGACCTCCGAAGACTAAACGCCTGTTGAACGGCAACGGTCATGTATTTACTCACTGTAGTAAAACCCCATAACTACCCTTTACTGCAGGCGTTATCAGTAACGCCTGCCTTAATGTACCTTTAAGCCCTTGGTAACGTGGAGCATGGCTGGGGTCTCGACATACTATATAAGCCACCCCCTCCTCCAGAACAAGGGTTCGCACCTCTGTAACACATACATACACACTTCAGTCGACCAAGCCTCCGGGCAACGAGACGTAGGGCTTTTACTTCCTCCGAGAAGGGCCTGAACTCGCAAAACACTCTGTGTACAACTGAGCCATAGCTAGGACCTTGCCTCTCCATCAATACCCCCTACCTTCACTGTCAGATCTAGAACCACGACACCAACATCTACGGCAGTTAATCCTTAAGGAGGCTCATGAATCTCCTCTCACGATTCATCCCGGTAGTACCAAAATGTATCAGGACCTACGTCAGAGGTTGTGGTGGACAAGGATGAAGAGAGAAATTGCTCAATTCATTGCTAACTGTGACGTTTGTCGTCGAGTCAAAGCAGAGCATCAATGGCCTGCTGGCACCCTTCAACCTTTAGCTATTCCTGAATGGAAATGGGACAAGATCGGTATGGACTTCATTACCGGGTTTCCCAAGACCGGGAAAGGGAATAATGCTATCTTCGTCGTTATCGACCGCCTCTCTAAAGTAGCCCATTTCCTACCTGTTCGAGAGAGTGTAACCGCTAGCCAGCTAGCAGACTTGTATATCTCTCGGATAGTATCACTTCATGGTGTGCCGTTGGAGATTAACTCAGACCGTGGACGTCTTTTCACTTCACGATTCTGGGAAAGTTTCCAGAATGCTATGGGGACTCATCTCTCTTTCAGCACCGCCTTCCATCCTCAGTCAAGTGGTCAAGTGGAACGAGTCAATCAAATTCTGGAAGATATGCTTTGAGCCTCTGTCATCTCTTTCGGTATGGACTGGGAGAAGTGTCTTCCATTTGCCAAATTCGCTTATAACAATAGTTATCAAGCCAGCTTGGGCAAGGCTCCCTTCGAAGTTCTATTTGGACGAAGGTGTCGAACACCTCTTAACTGGTCAGAAACCGGGAAAAGACAATTCTTTGGTCCGGATATGATCCAGGAAGCAAAAGAGCAAGTTCGCATCGTTCGTGAGAAATTGAAAACAGCCCAGTCTCGCCAGAAGAGCCAATATGATAGTCATCATAAGGCTGTGACTTTTGAAGTCGGCAATAAGGCTTACCTTCGGGTTACTCCTCTTAAGGGAACCCATCGCTTCGGTATCAAAGGAAAATTGGCCCCTCGTTACATCGGTCCTTTTCGCATTCTTGCCAAACGAGGAGAAGTTGCCTACCAATTGGAACTACCTCCGCACCTTTCCAGAGTTCATGATGTCTTCCACGTTTCTCAACTCATGCGTTGCTTCTCGGATCCTATCCGCGGAGTGGACCACGAAACGCTTGATCTCCAGGACAATCTCACATATCGAGAACACCCCGTTCGTATTCTTGATCAAACCGAGCGTACCACTCGACGTCACAATATCAAGTTTCTCAAGGTTCAATGGTCACATCATTCCGAGAGTGAAGCTACTTGGGAAAGGGAGGATCGTCTTCGACTTGAGTACCCCACCCTCTTTCCGGAGGAACCCAAATCTCGGGACGCGGTTCTTTTGAGTGGGGGTGAGTTGTCACATCCCTAGTCAGTGCTTGCATTAGGACTAGCTAGAGTGTGCATCATGTTTACTTTCCAAAGAAACTTGAAATGGGAATGACAGAAACCCCAGCACCCCTCTTCTAACAACTAGGGTTTGTTAAAATCTTTTCCAATGTACCCAAAATGCCCTTCAAAAATGTTCATCATTTATGCCTTGGTCTTAAACCTCTGCCAAAAATGGTGCACAATTTTCTAGGACATCCAAGGTCTCTGGATTAATTCATATGGTATTTGCATTTGGGCATTTAAATGCTATAAAATATTTTATGTGCCCAAATAATCATAAACTAAAATGTTCCATACTGTTCATATTATATACAGTGGGCATGACTAGTTTTATGAGTTATAAAAATGTTCTGGCATTTTATTTAATTCAACAAAGTTGCAAAAGAAATGAAACTGAAAGTAAATAGAAAAAAAGGAAGAAGCAGACTTACCTGGGCCCACTTACCTGCCTGGCCCAGACGGCCCAGCCCACCAGGGGCATCCCCGTTTTCTTCGCCGTGCGAGCGCACGAAGCAGCTCGGTGGCGAGCGCCGCCGACGCGCCGGCCACCTCCTGCCTTCCTGGCTGCCCCCTCGACGCCCTGGACGCACCTAGTCGACACCACGCACCCCCCTGGCGCCTCTCTCACTCTCCCCCGTGTCTTTCCCCTCCTCTCTCCCCTCCGCCGAGCTCCACCGAGCGAGCTCGTCGCCGCCGATCGCTGCCACCGCGCCCTACGCCACTCCCTCGCCTCCCCGACGCACCATTAGCTCCGCCGCATTGCCCTGAGGCTCCCCACCAACGCACACGACGCCAGAATCCCTGCAACGCCCTCCCCGCCGTCGTCTTCAACCTTCGGCACCGGAGATCGCCGCCGCCCGTACGCCGCCACCCAACCTCCCCCGAGCTCGCTTCGACGCCCTCTGCGACCGCTGTGAGCTGACGCTTCGAACCCCTCTCTCCACAGGCTCGATTACGCCTTGTAGCCGTCACCCCCTTGCTGACTGTAGCTCACCGCCGCCGGCCAACTCGCCGCCGTGGCCACAGGCACCGTGCCTCGCAGCTGAGCACGCCATTAGGATCACTAGATCACCAGCAAGCTAATGCCAGCTCTAACTCCTCCTACCGTGCACCACAACGCCGTCCCGGCCAACTCCGTGCGAGCGCCGCCACGGACGAGCTCGTCGCCGTCGACTCCGGCGACCAATCGACCAACCAGTGGCACCGTTGGATGCGGTGCATCACCAGGAGTACATAGAGCCCATCCGCGCGACAAATGGTCGCCGGAACAAGGATTCCGACGAGTCACCGCCGTGCGAAATGGTCGCCGCCGGCCAAACTCCGGCGGGCTGACGTGGCCTATTATTTAGGAGCTAACAGTAATTAGATTAACCACCACAGTCATTGACAGTGGGCCCCATCGCTTAGTCAAACCTAGTCAACTCTAGTTTTGACCGAAATTAGCTCCAGACACACTGACATGAGGGACCCACCAGTCAGGTTTGACCTGGATCAGGTCTGTTGACTTGCTGACGTCGGCATGATGTCATGCTGACGCAGTAAAGGATTTTCTGGGATTATTTGATTTAAAAACAATTCAGGAAATTCCAGAAAATGCTTTAAACTTCAAAAAATCATATAAATTCAACAGTAGCTCAGATGGAAAAGATTTATATATGAAAATTGATTAGAAAAATCCAATCTTTCCAATGGCACTGGTTTCATGCATGTTTGAGCAAGTTAACCTTGTTGTATACTCTAAAACATGATAATGCACTTAAATAAATAATAGTTTGAGTTTCAATTTGAATCTTTGATTCAAATGGGCTCAAACCCTTCTGGTTATAGTTGCATTAGCCCAAAACACATGCATCTTGCCATATCATGAGCATGCATCATATTGTTGCATTTGTTTGCTTATTGATTGTATCGCCGATATTCTCCGTGTTAGGTCCTGCTCCCGAGGATACTTCTGCGTATCCAACTGAAGAGCAGTACCCGACAACCACTCTGTCAGGCAAGCAATCATTGATCATTCCGATACAAACCCATCTTCTCGCTCCTTCTCTCTTTTACTACATTAAGGCAACAGCGTGTGAACTACTACTTGCTGCGGTAGTTGAACCCTATTCCCTTGCATGACCTGTCATTGCCACAGTAAATAGTTGAAATCCACTAGCATGTGTAGGAGTTGTTTGAGCCATCTGATGTGTGATCCACCATGCTATTTGTTTATGTTGCCTGCTATGCTTAGAGTTGTGTCAGGTCTGGTTCATCTGGGTGATGGATCAGAGTGAAATGATCATATCGGTAAAGAGAGGGAAGTGTGGAACACGTTTGGTAAAGGTATCGATGAAAGGCCATGTAGGAGTACGTGATACGTCCAAAACGTATCTATAATTTATGCTTGCTCCATGCTTCTTTTGTGTGATATTGCTATGATATTGATGCACTTCCATACACTTTTGATCATATTTGGACTAACCTATTAACTTAGTGCACCACAGTGCCAGTTCTTGTTTTCTGCTGTTTTTCTATTTCAGGTTTCCCCCATATTAAATGTGCTCCAAAAATTCCAGGAAAAATATAGGAAAAATCAGCATACAGGAAGCTTCGCGATGAACCGAAGATGGGCCAGAGGGGAGCCAGGGGAGGCCCAGGCGGCCACCTGGCGCGGCCCCACCCCTGGCCGCGCCAGGGGGGCGCCTGGGGCCCCTGCTCCGCCTCTGGCTGCCCCCCTTTGCATATATATCCCTCTCGCCCCGAAACCCTCGAGGACAGAACCCTTTTTCGCGATCTCGCCTCTGTTCCGCCGCCGCAGCGCTTCCAAGATCGGGAGCATCAGGAGAACTCTTCCCGGCACCCTACCGGAGGGGAGAACCACCACCGGGAGCTTCTCCACCACCATGGACGCTTCCCGGATGAGTCGTGAGTAGTCCACCTTGGACCATGGGTCCATGATCAGTAACTATGTGATGTTCTCCTCCCCTCTTTGCTCTTCATGGTTTAGACCTCGTGAGCTGCCCTACATGATCGAGGCACATATGTAATCTTTCTGCTGTTGTTTTGCTGAGTTTGCTGGGATCTGATGGATTATGAGACTATGTTCAGATTGTGTTTGAGTAATATATTTGATTCACCTCTTTTATATCTTTGTTCTTGAGTAATTCTTGCATGTTCTCCGTTGTTGTTTATTGCTTTGGCCAAGTAGTAGGTAGTAACTCCAAGAGGGAGCGTTATGCTTGATTGTGGGTTCATGCCCCCTGATGACTAGCTTGAGTGATAGAAACATGAGTCTAGGGGATGTGTTGTTGCCACAAGGGAGAAAACAACGGTGCTTGTACTTGCGGGTGCAAGGATTGTTTACTTTACGCAAAGTTCTTTTAATGCAGTTGTCTGTTGCTTTGAGTTTACACTTTGGGTGGGATTCGCAACTTAATACCAGCGAGATGTTCTGGATAGATATCTCAAGGTGGATGATTAGTAGTAGATGCAGATGGATTTCGGTCTACTTGCCTTGGCGTACCGCCCATGCTTTTGAGCCTCTACCTTTCTTTGCAGCATAGTTAGCATTGGTTTGCGCACATAATCCTGTCAATTGCCCAGCTGTAATTTGTTTACCTCGCTTTGCTGTTTTATCGTCTTTTGGGAGAGAGACATCACTAGTGAACATCATGGGACCCCGGTCCATATTACCACCGCTGATCACACCTTCTATTTACTTCTTGTTTTTATTTCCTAGTTGCAGTCATAGCTATCATTATTATCTCTTGTGTTTGATCCTTTGTAAACAACAAGGCCGGAGGGATTGACAACCTCTTTGTACTCATTGGGAGCAAAGTTATCTGTATCTGTGTGCAGGTCCCTTCAACCGCTAAGTTTCTGGCGCCGTTGACACCTACTTGTCGACCCTCGGAGTCTCACGGGATTCGATCCTTGGTATCTTTGCCAAGGGAAATTTGCCGCTACGCTACATCTCAACCTTCCACTTGGGGTAACCAACGAGGGGCAAGAAGCCATCAGTAAGTGGTGGGTTGTTTCATTGGAACCGTCTACAGGACCTGAGATCTGTATGTGTGATTCAAGTTACAGTTACTACCACGCATTGGGCTCCGGGTGCTCCAAGCCCTCTCGTCTTATTAACTGCCCTTGTTCTCTGTCCAGGAGTTGCAACTAGTTTCTGGTGTTTGTAGTTTACTGGTGGTCGTGCACAGCGCTGACCCTCGGGGTGGGCTGTGATGCGACAGGTACGTGGCCGGGTGTACCGAGCGCCCATTTGGTGACTCGGGAACCCTGTACACATCATTTGGGGCCGTGAGCGACACCCCGGCCGGATCTCCCCACGGATGGAACCCAAATAGGCGATAAACTTGGACGAGAGACTTGTGTAGTTAGTCAGGTCGTGGCCGACACCCTCGCTGGGCTTCCGCTTGAAGGTTGCCGAGTACATGTCGAGTAAACGACGATAAGTGGTGGAAGCGTGTGTGAAGAAGTACACCCCTGCAGGGTTATCAATCTATTCAAATAGTCGTTGTTCGCGGTACGGACTACTTGATTACTCTTACAGTTCATAGACAAGTTGATGGATACTACTAAAAGCCTCAAGACAAGTGTGAGTGCCGTGGATGGCCCTTCCGTAGGATGACGGAAGAGGATCCTCGGTGGTGTATTGTTGTGGTGAGTAGATGACTCGTGTACGTAGTAATATCTTGCAATATGTTGAGAGTTGTAGTATAGGTTAGCCAAGAGTCAAAGCTGGCTTTCTGCTATGAACTCAACTACCCCTGTTGATAATGTTGCATGTATGATAGGTTCTGTTGTAAGACTTGCTGAGTACCTTTGTACTCATGTTTGCTTAATAACTGTTGCAGAGGAGAACCCTGCCCCTTCTGATGGGTTCTACATAGACGTTGACGTCGACGAGTAGCTTGCTACCCAGAGGGAGATCTGGAGCTTGTGAAGGGCCTTGTAGATAGTCAGGCTACACCAAGCCTATTTTATTTTCCAAGTTGTCTGTACTCAGACATGTTAGCTTCCGCTTGTGCTTATATGACTATATGACTTGAGTGTTGGGTCATGTGACCCCTACCTGTATGGATATGTTATGTATGGCTCTTGGAGCCTATTAAATAAAGTACTTTGGGTCATACTGTTCTGTTGTGATGCAATGTTGTATTTGCACATATTGAGCATATTGTGTGTATGATTGAAATGCTTGGTATGTGTGGGATCCGACACCTAGTTGTTTTCCTTTGGTAGCCTATCTTACAGGGAAATGCCTCCTAGTGCTTCCAATGAGCCTTGGTAGCTTGCTACTACTCGGAACACGTAGGCTGGCCGGCATGTGTCCTTCTTCGTTCCTGTGTATGTCCCTTAAGGGAAATGTCACGCGTTGTTCCTTTAAGTCCATGTAGCTTGCTACGACTTGGGTTCATACGTTGATGACCGACACGTTCGTTGCTGGGTCATGGATGCATGTCTCTGTAATTTAGTGCCACTTTTGGTTTATAACTAGCCATGTCGGCCCGGGTTCTCTGTCATATGGATGCTAGCGACACTGTCATATACGTGTGCCAAAATGCGCAAACGGTCCCGGGCCAGGTAAGGTGGCACCCGTGGGGATACCGTGCGTGAGGCCGCAAAGTGATATGACGTGTTACAGCTAGATCGGTGTGACTTAGGATCGGGGTCCTGACAGTCAAGTACAACTGGTCTCCGGATTGTGATGTGGCATTCAAAACACTCAAAGAAAAGCTCATCTCTGCTCCGGTTCTTACTCCTCCGGATGAATCCAAGCCCTACGAAGTATTCTGTGATGCTTCTCTTCAAGGACTTGGTGGTGTGCTAATGCAAGACAAGAAGATTGGGGCATACACTTCTCGTCAATTGAAGCCAAATGAGAAGAACTACCCCACACATGATCTCGAGCTAGCAGCAGTGGTACATGCCTTGATCACGTGGAGACACCTTCTATTGGGCAGAAAAGTGGACATCTTCACCGATCACAAGAGCTTGAAGTACATCTTCACACAGCCGAACCTGAACCTTCGCCAGACTCGTTGGGTTGAAATGATCCAAGAGTATGATCCAAGCATCGAATACACACCTGGCAAGGCCAATGTCATTGCAGATGCCTTGAGTAGAAAGGCATATTGCAACAGTCTCCTTATCAAGCCGTTTCATCCTGAGCTTTGTGAAGCATTCAGGAAGCTCAACCTCCAAGTTGTTCTGCAAGGCTTTCTTGCAAATCTACAAGTTGATCCTACCTTGGAAGAATAGATCCGTGAGGCCCAGCTCAGTGATGCCATGGTGCAGAAAGTGAAACATGGTATTGCAAAGGGTACTGCCTAATACAAGTGCTATCGCGTTGATGAGAAAGACACCTTGTTCTTTGAGGACAGACTTGTTGTTCCCAAGGGTTATCTAAGGAAGCTCATAATGAACGAAGCACACGACTCCCTCCTCTCCATTCATCCCAGAAGTTCCAAGATGTACCAAGACCTCAAGCAATCTTACTGGTGGACTCGCATGAAAAGGGAGATTGCCCAATTCGTGAATAAATGTGATGTCTGCAGAAGAGTGAAGGCAGAGCATCAACGTCCAGTCGGTCTCCTCCAACCTCTTCCTATTCCCGAGTGGAAATTCGACCACATTGAAATGGATTTCGTCACTGGGTTTCCCAAGTCCAAGAAGGGGAACGATGCTATCTTTGTTGTGATTGACAAGCTAACCAAAGTAGCTCACTTCCTTCCAGTCAAAGAATCCATCAATGCAGCTCAGCTGGCAGAGTTGTACACTTCCAGAATTGTGTCGTTACATGGCATTCCTCAAGTTATCTCCTCAGACCGTGGAAGTTTGTTCACATCCAAGTTCTGGGACTCCTTTCAGTCAGCCATGGGCACTAAGATCCGTTTCAGCATTGCGTTTCACCCTCAGACTAGTGGTCAAGTCGAAAGAGTGAACCAGATCCTCGAAGACATGCTCAGAGCTTGTGTCATCTCTTTTGGCATGAAGTGGGAAGATTGCCTTCCGTTTGCCGAGTTCTCTTACAACAACAGTTTCCAAGCAAGTGCCAGCAAAGCTCCGTTTGAAATCCTCTATGGCAGAAAGTGTCGTACTCCTCTCAACTGGTCCGAGACTGGTGAACGTCAACTTCTTGGCAATGACTTGATCTCAGAAGCCGAAGAAATGTGCAAAGTCATACGTGAGAATCTCAAGGCCGCTCAGTCGCGTCAAAAGAGTTACTATGACGGCAAGCATCGTGATTTGGCCTTCAACATTGGAGACCATGTCTATCTCCGTGTTTCTCCTATGAAAGGCACCCAAAGATTCGGTATCAAAGGAAAGCTTGCTCCTAGATATGTGGGCCCTTTCAAGATCCTTGGCAAAAGAGGCGATCTAGCCTATCAACTTGAGCTCCCCTCCAACTTTGCAAATGTTCATGATGTGTTTCACGTGTCTCAACTCCGCAAGTGCTTCAAGACAACTGAACGCACCATTCCATTTGAGGAGATTGATCTTCAACAAGACTTGTCTTACCGTGAGCACCCTGTTGCTATTCTTGAAGAAACCGAGCTCAAGACCCGCAACAAGTCAATCAAGTTCTTGAAAGTTAAGTGGTCACACCATACCGACCGAGAAGCTACATGGAACGAGAAGATCACCTTCGTTCCGAGTACCCTTCCTTCTTTCAGTCCTAGATCTCGGGACGAGATCTTTTCGTAGTAGAGGATAGTTTGTAATGCCCCAGATGTAACACTTTCCAAATATGGCAATATATGAAACTTTGACTTCGTCAATTCCATTCTGGGCTCTTCTTTCATTTCGGGTTTCTTCATTTTGTCGTGTGCGTGTGTGCATTTCATCCATGTCATGTTCTCATGTGCATTGCATTGCATTTGTGTTGTCACTTGCACCCGGTCCCACTCGTCTCTTCCCGTTGTCCGTTTCGAGTCCCGACGCTCACACTCGTGTCCGTGGCATCCCCGAGTCCTTCTTTCGTGTGTGGTTGTGTAACATTTCCGGAATGACGTGAGACTTGTCGTGCGATGTTGTTTTGGTACGTGTAGGTCGCCTGTCAAGTTTCGTCGCGTTTGGAGTTCGTTTGGTACTCCAACGGTTAACCTAGTGGGCTAAAAGAACCTATTCTTTGAGGCCCAAGACCCCCTCCACAACAGCCCACTAACCCAGCACAATCCTTCCCATCATCTCGATCGTCGAATCGTGATCGCGTGGCCGAAAACCGCTCGCCATTTGGAGTCTCCTAGCTCCTTGTGCCTATAAATTAGTCCCCCACGTCCATTTTTGCGTCCAAGCCCTAGCTTCTCCCTCCTCCCGCCGCCGGACACGTCCGGAACGGACCAGACACGTCCGCCCAGACGCGCCCGGCCAATCTCCGACCGCCAAGTGGCAGCCCGTCCCCACCGCCGCCGCTTCCACCATGCCGGCCCGCAGGCCCGCGCACGGCCCCCGCGGCCCGTCCTATGGTTTTCCATATTTTATTGACATCTTTGCATGGCTGTATCTTTTAGTGTGCTTGTCCAAATTGTGCATATAATATATCAAAATGATCGTGTTGATGTGCTCTACGTTTTGTTCCATTGTGGCATGCTTGTTTGAGATCATCTAGATGTCCTAATCTTCGTGACAAGAGTGCTACTTGCTATAAACTGTTGTAACTTGTTATTTTTATGCCATGTTTGAGATGTGATAACTTGGTACATGTTTATCCAAATGAAGCAAATGATATGTCAAAATGTTCATTGTGAAATGCTCTACATGATGGTTGCTGTAGCATTCATGTTAGGGTTCATATTGCCATGTTAATCTTGGTTGCAAAAGTGCATGTGGCTGTTAATTTATGAAACATGTTATGAGATGCTGATTTGAAGTGCTCGTTGCTATTGATTTGTTTGTCCCCATGTCACATGTAAATATGTTTTAAAATATCCATCATATGGTCTTTGCTGTGGTGCAAACAACTTTCCATGATATGCCTTGAGGTGACTTAAACATGCTTGCAAACATGCCATGCCAACATAACTGTTTTATACTTAGTGAAATTTCTGATAAGTCTGGAATCTGTCATAACCTGATGCTATGTTTGCTTGATGCCCTAGTCAAATCCATGCATGTTTTGAAGTGGCCAATGATCATTCCTTGTTGCGCATGTTATTTTCTATCCATCCATGCCCTCACTTTCTCACAAGGCTTGTTGTAGCTTATTTATTTCTTGCTCTCAAGTTGCTATAAATTATAACTGTCAGGTTTTTAACAACATGATCAATTTGGCGTAGCTTGTTACTATTGATCCATGCCTCCTATGGAGTTGCTTCAATGGAGTTGTTTGCTGTAGGATATGTCTACTACATGTCCATGCTTATTGTCATCATGTTTGGGTGCTGTAGAGTATATATTTCTTGCTCCAAAAAGTTGCTATGTGGCTGTTAATTTCAGCTTTGCATTGAATCTTGTTTCGTGTGTATGTGTTGAACTGTTGCTCCGTTTTGAGCGTGTCCTATATGAAACTTGTGTGATTTTGCATGTAGAATCATAATATCATGTTGTTAACATGTTTGGAGTGTGTTTGCTTGATGTTTGAGTGCATCGTGCATCGTTGCCATGCTTGTCTTGTTTTGCTCATATCTTCTAGACCGTAGCTCCGAATTAAACAAACTTTATATGAAACTTGACTAGAATTTCGTGTAGATCATCATGGTGCATGTTAATTTGCTGTTTAACAACTTTAACTTAAGGATTTTTCAGATCTGGACCAATTTCTTTATATGCATATGAGGACTTACCGGATTAGCTATATGTGGATTCCGGCCTCATTTAAACTTATTGTCTTGTGTTGTTCTTGTGTGCTTCATCCCTTGACATGTATTGCATCATATATGCATAATACTTGCATCATGTTGATTGTGCATTGCACCTTGTTTGATTTTGTGCCTTGTGTGTTCTTGTGTTGAGTAGAGCCGGAAGCCGAGACCGAGAACGAGGTTACTACCGAGGTTGAGTACGAGGAGCCGTCTTACAATCCCATCAACGACTCGACAGGCAATATGACCTGACCCAGATATCATTACTAGCTTTGCCTATTGCTAGATGTCTCGCTCTTTAGCTCATTGCCTCGATGCCCATGTTTGTTTGTCAGCCTCCTATTGTAACCATGAATCTGCCTAACCACCCCACCTAGCAAACCTTTGTTTTGCTAAGTAAGCTTCGCTCAGCCCCTCTTATAGCATTGCTAGTTGCAGGAGAAGATTTGAAGATTCTAGTTTCATGTTGAAGTTATTGTTGGGATATCACACTATATAAACTCTTAAACTAAATCATCTATATATTGGTAATGGGTGGAAGGCTAAGCCTCTTGCTTGGTGTTTTGTTCCACTCATGCCGCCCTAGGAACCATATAAACTGGTGTTATGTTCCTTGATTATGCGTCCCTAACACGGTTGGGGTTTATGGGCCCCCCTTGATAACCCGCTTAGCGCTAAAGCTTTTCCAGCAAGTCCCAACATTTGTTCTACATTTGCCTAAACAACTAAAACTTGCATAGGGAGTTATAAACCCTCTTCTTAATCAACAACCCGGGCCAGTGCTCCACATGAGTGTTGGTCCAAACTGGGGGTTCTGCGGGGCCACCTCGAGGGAACTCAAGGGCTGGTAAAAACCTGTAGAATCGCCCATCCGGTCGTTGCCTGAGATGAGATACGCGCGGCTACTATCAGGGTGTCGGCACGCCGGGAGGATTTGTTGGATTAGTTTTACCTTAGTCGGAGTATCTTGAGCATGGGAGAATACTCGGGTCTCCCACCTTGGAGTTGCGACTCCGCAGATCGTGAGCTTGTAATGGGCTAAGTTGGGACACCCCTGCAGGGTTTTGAACTTTCGAAAGCCATGCCTGCAGTTATGTGGCAGATGGGAATTTGTTAATATCCGGTTGAAGAAAACTTGGCACCATGTTCAGAACACACTACCAGCGTGAGTAACCGTGACGGTCATTTTCCGAAAGGGGTTCGGGAAGTGAACACGGTGGGGTTATGTTTGACGTGCTTAGATAGGATCACTTCGTGATCACTTAGACGCTCGTGGCACTTCTCTTCTCGCTCTAAACACGTAAGCTAGTGCTAGTGCAGCTGCAACCTTTATTTTCTTCAGCCTTGTTCCACACCCAAGGCTTAGATAGTTTTGCTACCCGGGAACGGGTTTGCTGAGTCCTCCGTGGCTCATAGATTCTACACAACACCAGATGCAGGTACTATGGTGGACTACACAGGTGACGGCACCGAGCTGTACTGGGAGTTCGATGAAGAACATAGTCGATACTATGTGCACTATCCCGATGATCAGTAGTGGCTTCTACTAGGGGCGATTCACACCTTGTGGCTTATTTATTTGGTATCTTTCATTTGGATCTTCGTCCGTAGTCGGACTATGATGTTATTTGGATGATGATTTGCTTATGTAATGTATTGTGTGACGTGGTGAGTGTAAGCCAACTATCCTTTTGCAATTTCATCCCTATTTTTACATGAGTCGTGCAAAGATACCATACTTGAGATCATTCTAGTATGGGCTTATACCTTTAAGTCGTGCCTCGACACGTAGGAGGTATAACCCCATACTGGGCATTACATGATCACTTTGTCGATCGTTGGCACTTCTCTTCTCGCTCTAAACACGTAAGCTAGTGCTAGTGCGGCTGCAACCTTGTTCTTCAGGCTTGTTCCACACCTAAGGCTTTGTTAGTATTGTTACCCGGGTTCGGGATTGCTGAGTCCTCCGTGTCTCACAGATTCTACACAACACCAGATGCAGGTACCGAAGAGAACTACACTGGAGATGGGTCAGAGCTGTATTGGGAGTTCGACGAAGAACATGGACGTTACTGGGTGTATTATCCCGACGATCAGTAGTGACTTCTACTAGGGGGCGATTTGGACCTTGTGTGGCTATATTTATGGTATATTTCATTTGGATCTTTGTTCGTAGTCGGACTGTGATGTTATTTGGATGATGAATGTTTATGTAATGCATTGTGTGACATGGCGAGTGTAAGCCAACTACTCTTTTACAATTTCATCCCTCTTTTACATGAGTTGTGCAAAGATACCATTCTTGAGATCATTCGAGTATGATATTCTTGGGTATAATCTCATACTGGGCATTACAATCATCCTACCTGTATACCAGTGTTGTCTACACACGCTTCTATTCTTGTAGACAGTGTTGGGCCTCCAAGAGCAGAGGTTTGTAGGACAGCAGCAAATTTCCCTTAAGTGAATAACCCAAGGTTTATCGAACTCAGGGAAGTGGAGGTTGAACGTACCCCTTTCAAGCAACCCTGCAATCAAGATACAAGAAGTCTCTTGTGTCCCCAACACACCTAATACACTTGTCAGATGTATAGGTGCACTAGTTCGGCGAAGAGATGTTAAATGGCAAGTGATATGGATGGCAAAACAAAGTAATATAAATCTGTAATAAAAAGTGCAGCAAGCAAACAAGCGGTAAACGTGAGCACAAATGGTATTGCAATGGTGGAAACAAGGCCTAGGGATCATACTTTCACTAGTGGCAACTCCCAACAACATTAACATAATCGAATCACATGATATTTCCCATAAAACATGCAATGGAGACGCACCCGGAGGTCATTCCTTTGTGGTCAAGAGAGGACGAGAATTATGTAGGGCTACAAAAGCACACCTCAAAGTTCGTAGTTCTCAATCTAAGGATTTCCCAATGTCACCGCGGCCATCCAAAGAGAGTCCCACAATCACCACAACATATCTAAAGGATAGTCAAAGACAAGCACCAAGAGACTCTCAATCTTCAATCAACACACAAGAGAGGAAATCACTCATGAAAATATTTTTCTAATCCATGTCCAATAGACCGCTGTCACCTTGGTCTCGGGGATTATACTAGATAAAGACAAGTGAGTACATCAATCCAATAGATAGAGGAAGGGGAAACATCATGGGATCACCCTAGATTAACATAGCCTATGATCACAACGAAGAGCACATCATGGGAGAGAGAGATAACCACATAGCTACACGTATGAGCCCTCGGCCCCGGAGAAGACTACTCACGCATGGACATGGTGAGGAGGAGGTTGATGATGGTGTTGATGGAGAGCTGCAGCCCCGCGAGGAGGAGATGGCCGGCGGCAGCCACGGAGGCGGCGGCGGCGGCCCTTGGGGGCGCGGCGGCGGCGACGGCCCAAGGGGGCGGCGGCGGCCCTAGGGGGCAGCGGCTCCTTGGCCCCCTTCTTCCTTGTGGATGGTGCTGCAATGGTGCTGGTCCTCCCCTCCAAGACGGTGGCTCGGGAGGAGGAAAATTCGTGGCCCTTGGTGACCTAGGTTTCATCTCTTTATATAGACTCTCGGATTCCCGTCATCAGATTTTGGGCCTCAGTAAAACGGGCTTTACTCGGCCGTCCGGGCTCCGATTTGGACGAATTTTATATCCAGAAGAATCGCCTCGAAATTCTCCACGACTTTTGCAACTAGACTTTTTCCGTTTGACGTCGTCTTCGGGCCGGAACGTGACCATCTTTAAAAAATGTTCTCAGACATATTTCAGGAAAGTCAGAGTCCTACTCCAATACGACTCCTTTTGCGTTTTTGTCAATTTCCAAGTAATTCCTACACAATAAAGTGTAAAACAAGAACATTGTGCACTTTTGCAACCATTAGTAGGTTAGTCCAAATATGATCAAAAGTGTATGGAAGTGCATAAATATCATAGCAATATCACACAAAAAAGGCATGGAGCAAGCAGAAATTATAGATACGTTTTGGACGTATCAACCAGCTGCTCAACTCCATCCGGTAATCCTGATTGACCCGCCGAACTCTTAGCAATCAATCTTTTACAGTGTATTTGCCAAAGATTCTGAGCTTGTTAAGGTTAAAATGTCAGTTTGTCATGTGAGAGCACGGCTTACAGATAGTCAGGATAGATCCAGGATCATAAGCCACCTTCCTTGAATCTTGGATAAATCGTCCTGTGATGCATGATGCAACTCTGACCCCGCGTACTCTAGATAAGTCTATCTTTAAATAAGACATAAACTTATCTAGGTTCAAATGTCGATTGGGTGCTGTGAGAGCCGGCTCACAGAAAGCGCGTACCTTCTAGTGGCCAACAGGCTAGTTTCATTGAAGAAGAAAGTTTGGCTTGGCGGCCTGCAAAAGCCTCGGATTTTTTGACTTGCTATTTTGGCTTTATTTCATCATTTTTTTCTTGCTACATGGTTTTTTATAAGTCGGGCCAAGCTGCCCAATTTATGTCTCATATTTGAAGCATCTTTGGGTCTTTGCAACCCGTCAGGATGGCAGACTCTAAGTCGCCAGAGGTTAATAATCTTATATTTAGAGTTATAGCTCTAAAAGACTCTAACCGCATGGAGCTAATAAGCCGGCAGTCTAAGCACGCACCACAGGTATGGTTCTTTATTTCACAATTATGTTAACATTGTGGTTAGACCGGCCCTGGTTATGGACTATCCGTCCCCAATGGTGTCAATTGGGTATCATGACCCGCCCGGCGGTAAACCGCCAGGGCGCTTGTTGTATGTTTGTGTGCAGGGTAATGATCAATCTGATCTGCATAAGCCAACACAATTATAAGCATAGAGTGATAGTTTCTTCAACTGGCGGATCAGCAGTATTGCGCAAAAACATAACTATGCATGATGGCACGACAGATTAAAGTTTCACTACCCTATTACATGACTCAGTGAGCCAAACAAGATCAAGTGTTTTCAAAGGATCAAATATATAAGGGTCTTTTACATCTGTCTCCCTAACTCGAACCCACTACTCACATTTGCCCCTAATTCGAAAGCCTGCTCAAAAATGCCCCTCCGTCGTCATGTCCCCTTATAGAATTGCCCTTCCGTGCCGTTTCCGTCCAGTCAAGGCTGTTTGACCGGTAAGCGGACGTTTCTTTGACATTTTTGCCCCTCCGTCCTTACACATGGGCCCAGGTCACCGGTTCACTCTCTCTCCCTCTCATTCTCTCGCCCGAGCCGCTCGCTCTCTCTTTCTCCCCCAAATCGCCTCCCGTCGTAACCCTAACCCTAGCTCGCTCGATCCCAACTCGCAAGGCTCGATCTACTGATGGCATTATCGGTGGAGCTTCGGATCTGACTCTGTGTCGCACTCTGCTAGGGCGTGAAGGAGACAACAGCGACGGGATGGATGGGGACAACAGTTGTGGTGGCAGCGGCGAACGAGGGAGCACACCGCAGCCACAGAAGTATGCTTCGGCGAGGTAAGTTTCTCTTCTAATCTAGTGTTGTCTCATGCCGTTTGTAGTTGTAGTTCGATTTGTTGTTGTAGTTGAATTTGTTGACCTAGTTCATAGTGCTCATGGCGTTGGGATCTCTCTCTGTTTTCCATGGTCATCGTAGGATGGACCCCGATAGAGCAGTTGGGATGGAATGTAGAATGGAAACCACACTTCTAGCTAGTGCTGGCACAAAATCATCCAATACAGGATTCTCCTTTCCTTTTGTTGCTGACAATCAATGGACTTTTAATCAGTTTAGATCTGTGTTATGTGCTCAATATCCATGGGGTCTATACGATGCAGTGGAATTCAGGTACTGGGACATTGCAAAATCAGCTTGGATCCCTGTCCAGTGTGATGATGAGCTTGGTATCATGTTTGCAATACATGATACTTTCCCTGCTAAACTAGAAATCAGTGTCATACAAAGGAAGAGAGGTGAGACAAAGAGCTGAGGAGCAAGATCTCAGTCTAGGTCTAGAGGTAAAGGTAGTACCAGCCAATCAAGGGGCGGAAAGAAAACAACAACTCATGTGTCTAACAGCAGTTCCATGCAGGCACCAGGAACACCTACTGTAGAAGTATCTAGGCATGCAGGCCCCTCTCATAGTAGAGATTCAGGTGACCCCTATACTTAAGAGGGACTACCAGATGATTGGCCAAGTGATGATGAGGATGAAAAGTTGTTTCTACAGTTTGTAACAAGGAAGAAAGGCATGGAGAAAGATGATGATGATGAAGATTATGTTCCACCCCCTGAAGGCGTGTTTGCTGAGGCAGGTGAAGATGAGAAGGAGGAGGATAGGGACATGGGATACTCTGAGACATCTGATGAGGAAAGACCAGATGTGCAATACAATAGAGATGATCCTTCTTTGAAACAGGGAATAATTTTTTCCAGTGCTATAGACTATAGAAATGCTCTTGCAACCTTCTCAATAAAGACTCAAAGTGAATTTGTGATAGACAAGAGTGACAGTACTAGGTTGACAGTATATTGTGCTTATAAGAGGTGCCAATGGAGGATGCATGCCTCCTTAATGAGACATAGCACACTGTTTCAGGTATTAACTATAGCAACTAACATTGCATTTGTAGTTAGCAGCATTGATATTGTATTTTGTTTGTTTGTTGCAGCACATAGGTTCTGAAATGTGCTGCTGATGTGTCTGAATTTTCATGCATGCAGGTTAAGGTGAACAAAACTACTCATACATGTCCCAGTGTGAACAGGAGAAAAAGATTGAGGTCAGCTAAGAGTAGATGGGTTGGTGATGCTGTGAAGACCTGGGTTCTAGAGGATTCAGACGTGGGACCAACAGAATTGCAGAAAATTTGAAGAAAAAGTATGGCCTGGCAGTTCCATATATGAGAGTATTCTATGGGAAGTTAATGGCACTTGACAATATCTATGGTAAGTGGGTTGACTCTTTTCAGTTATTGTATACTTTCAAGGCAGAAGTGGAGAAAGCATCTCCTGGCAGTGTAGTTAGTATTGATAAACACACTGTAGAGTACAAACTAAATGGGAAAAGTAGACAAAAAGAGTGCTTTAGAAGAGTATTTGTTTCTTTCAAAGCATGCTGGCAAGGTTTTTTGAATGGATGTAGGCCTTATCTTGCAGTAGATGCCACTGCATTAAATGGTAGATTTAGAGGGCAACTAGTTAGTGCATGTGCTGTGGATGCCTGCAACTGGATCTTCCCAGTTGCATATGGAGTTCTTGAGGGTGAAAATATAGAAAGTTGGACTTGGTTTTTCCAGAATTTAAGAGAGCTCATAGGACACCCACCAGGTCTTGTTATCCACACTGATGCATGCAAAGTCCTGGAGACTACAGTGGAAGCTGTGTTCACAGGTGTGGAGCACAAAGAATGCATGAGGCATTTGGCTGCAAATTTCACAAAAAAGTTCAGGGGGAAATTCTTTGATGAAAATTTATGGCCATGCTCACTGACATATAGCTTAAAGAAACACAACTACCATCTTAGGCAGTTGTACAGTAAGGCTGGTGTGAAAGAGTACTTAGAGGAGCATCATAGCAAGCTATGGGCAAGGTCACTGTTCAATGAGTTGTGTAAAGTAGATTATGTTAATAACAATCTAGCTGAGTCCTTTAATTCAAAGATTAAAAATGGAAGGGTATACACATTGTGGACTTGCTAGACAAAATAAGACAGTTTATAATGGAAAAGTTTGATCTCAGACAGCAGATTGCAGCTGGAACATTCATTGGCCACATCATAATCCCGAAAGTCATGAAAATGCTTCATGCAAAATCTAAGGATCTTGATATGGAGATAGTGAAGAGAAGCACATATGAGGCAGAGATCACAGCAGTTGACAAGGAAAAAAGAGAGTGGAGATATCCAGTAAATTTGGAAACTAGGACTTGCAATTGTAGAAAGTGGCAGTTAACTGGACAGCCTTCCATACATGCTTTGTATTTTATTACTTCAATGAGAGGCCCAGTAAGTGAGATTGATCAATAAGTACATGAGTACTTTTCTGTTGCTAAGTACAATGCCACTTTTGCTGAAAATTTGCCATCAATGGAGGGCAAACAACAGTGGGATGTGGTGGATCCTGGGTTTAAATTGTCTGCTCCATTGCAAAACAGGGCCCCTGGTAGACCAAGGAAGACCAGAATTAGGGCAAAATCTGAGGGAAAAGGACTTGGAGGAAGGAGAAAGAAATGTGGCAGGTGTGGAAGGCTTGGCCATCGTGCCACTAACTGCAAGGAATCCATTGACCCAGCTTTTGGAGAAGAAGAGCACTAGGGGGCTGAAAATGCAATGGATGACCATTTAGATGCTGAAACTGATGCTGACAATGAGAAGGAGGAGGATACTGAGGCTAAAATGCTACAGAGCTTGAAACTGATGCTGAAAATGCTACAGAGCTTGAAACTGATGCTGCAATTGCTACAGATGCACCAACAGTGTCATCTGCTGTAAGGTGCAATAGCTACAGATGTTCTCATATCAATTTTTGCTTCATTTAATGTTCTCATTTAATTTTTTGCTTCATTTAATGTTCTCGTTTCAATTGTAGGCCAAGAAAGAACTACAAAAGGGCAGCTGATAGAGGGATGTCACCAGCCAAGAAGAGGCTAAAGTGTACACCAGATCCTACAGTAGGATCTGTAACTGGAAGCAACCAGCTTAGCAAAGAAGTGGGCAAAATTGTGACCACAAGGAGGAGTTCAAGGCTCTTAACTACTCCTGCTAGCAACACCAGGAGCACGAAGATCCTACAGTAGAATCTGTGGCTGGAATCATTTAGTGTTGTTTTTGTTCTTTAACAACTATTTGTGAACTTGTTAGCTGCTACCTTAAGTGTGTGATGCTGAAGTTTATGAACTTATGTAATGGTGAACTTGTGAGCTGCTATCTTGCATGTGCAATGCTGAATTCATGTTATTTTGTGAGCTGTTATCTTGTGACCTTCTAGTTTCAAATATTATGTGAGCTGCTATTTTGTCACAAGAGATCATTTGGGCAAATAATTTCATTCTATGCTATTTCAGTGATTGTTCAAAGCAATATGTCAAGCAAGATTATTGAGTCATTTCCAATTAGCAACATCACAACATTCCCAAATCAGAACATTGTTCTGGTGATAATACATTCCCAAACTAAGCTTCATCACAGCATACACTACAAAGAGAAATCCATTTAGTATGGATTATTAGACAACCCACAAACAAATGTGGCCAAAATGCTAATACCAAGAACTATGATAAATCCCCAAGCTTGCATAAGCTCGTTCCTCTTCTTCAACTTCATCTTCAGTTTCTTGTTCTTCTCGGTTAGATACATCACCCTCCTCTCTAAATCATGAGCTTTTAGCCAGCTCTTCTCCAATCCTGCATGAAGCTCCTCAAATGCACGAGCAACGCGTTCGATCGGTGGCGGGTCAATCCAGACAACCCAGTCACATTCATCAGGAAGCTACAAAATCAATGATCGAATGACAAAGAGAACAAAGACCAAAATTGAATCAATCTTAACAGCCAAACACTTACATCAAGAGGGCAGCCGAGAAACCTTCTACCGGAGCTTCCTCCTCCCCAGGCGACGCGACGAGCAGGAATAAGCCCATGGCCAGGGCACCGCCGCGTCGACCGAACCTCAAGGCCACAGAATGTCAGATCGGGGATGTAAAACTTCGATTCAAACTGAACTATCCCTTCACCATCGACCTAACAGCAGAAAAATCACAAAAAAAGATGAACCCTAATTCTGCAACATGCCTAAATCTCCCCCAAATCAACACTAAAACTTACATTGGCGGCCACTGACGAGCTCGCAGAAGACATGCCGGACGAACACATCGCTCACCACGCCCTGCCTGACTTGCCCCTCTCTCCTCGACCGCGGAATCGCCCGACCCAGTGTGTGCTCAAAACTGCCCTTGTCGTCGCGAGGAAGAAGAAAGAGGGGGAGAGAGAGTGAACTGGTTAGTTGGGCCCATGTGTAAGGACGGAGGGGCAAAAATGTGAAAGAAACGGCACGTTAGCGGTCAAACAGCCTTGACTGGACGGAAACGGCTCGGAGGGGCATTTCTATAAGGGCACATGACGGCGGAGGGGCATTTTTGAGCAGGCTTTCGAATTAGGGGTATATCTGATTAGGTGGTTCGAGTTAGGGATAGAAATGCAAGTGGCCCAATATATAAACCGCCCAGCGGTTCACTCTTCTTGGCCTTCCCGACTAAGGGCTTTTGGATCATCCTTCTCTGGTTCTTCGTCCTCCTCCGTCTGAAAGTTTGTTTATGACCAATCGATGCCAGATAGAGCTTGAAATTCAGCTTCATCATCTATAAGTTCAGACGGGTCAACTTCAGGGGGTGAAAGTATGCTTACGGATTGGAGGAATTAAATCCATCACTTTATAAGACGGAGTGGGCATCTTCTGATTCTCCATGCTGTAAGACGGGTGATATCTTGATAGATCTGTTTCATTTGTAATCGGACTGGCCAGAGGACGGATTTCTTTTACACAAGCAGTGAAGTACTTTTGATCAAATGCACTGCCATCTTATTTTAAGCTTGGATATCCAACGGCTACATCAGACGAGTCTCGCTCTGGTAACCATGCCTTCGCCCGGCTCAAAGTTGTCACGGCACCGGCTCTTGCAGACGACCACTTCATCTCATCTATCCTAGCAGGCACCACATAAATTTTTTTCAAGACATCTACCAAGAGAGTAGGTGCCTGATTGGCCAGAGAAATTGTGGCCAGTGCATGCTGAGCTCTAGTGTATAGCTGTTCAACAAGGGTATAAACAGCCTTGAACTTCACAAGCATCTCTTGGTTAATATTGCTGCTCCTCCGACCTGCATACGTCACAGATTGTTTAGAGGCGGTTTATACTGTCAAAGAAAAGATTCACTTTTGATGATTAGCAAGGCAACTCACCAAAGATAGCAGAAACCATCTGGGATACATGGTGTTTTAAACCGGTGAGCTCATTGGTCTCCTCTTCAAGATCCGCCTCCGTCTTTTCAGCTCGCTGCGTCAAAGCAGTCCTTTCTTCAGCCCAATCAATTTTCTCCATCTCAAAACTGGCCTTCAGCTTTTCCATTTCAGCCATGCCAAAACGGAATTTTGACTCAGCTTTCTGGGTTTCAGATTCTTGATTCTTCAGCCGGGTCTTTGCATCAGCCAATTGTGATTGAAGTTCAGCAGTGGTATTCTGCACTAACACAAAGTTACAAATACATTCATATCTATAAGTCCCAAGCCTTTTGCAAGCAACAACACTTGACACTTGGGGGCTAATGACTGCCGAAATATTTTTCATACACCGGTTCATATCAATAAATCCCAAGCACTTTGCAAGCAAGAATACTTGGCACTTGGGGGCTAATGCATGTCGTTTGCATCTTCTTATTTATTTATGATAACCCGGTGGTGCTGTAAACAGTCACAACCGGCTT
The DNA here is from genome assembly GCA_902687465.1 of Secale cereale. Lineage (NCBI taxonomy): Eukaryota > Viridiplantae > Streptophyta > Magnoliopsida > Poales > Poaceae > Secale > Secale cereale. The sequence goes on along the minus strand of LR738715.1, from coordinate 676,243,200 downwards.
ATGGGGACTATACAGGTAAGCTCTGTATGTGCACAATGGTGAATAGGACCGACTCATTCATGTTGATTAAGCCCGACCTTGGGGACTACGGATGCAATGTTAATCAAAATCCGGTTTTGCTATAAAGGTGAAAGCTGGCTTTGGAAGGATACTACTAAAGATGCTCATGCTTATTCTAAGTCTACAACATATTCAATTTTATCATATCCGATAGACTTGGGGGCTAGCAGGATGTATATAACTTAGTCAAATGTTGCCTCAAATTTTTGATCCATCTGCTTCACCATGTCAACTTCAAGATCATGGCTAGTGTGTACTTGATTGAGGTAGCCAGAAAGTACTTCACTGCTACTCAGTTGCGCATAGTGAGTGACATCAAACCTCACTTTCCGATTTTCAATGACTTCTTGTTTGGCGGAGTGCTTGGCCAAGACAGTCGGATTTCTCGGTTCTCTAAAGCCGGTGCCAATGATCATCACATCTTCATTATGTTGTTCTGACGGTTTAGATGGGCTTGCTGATTCAGTGTTCAAAGAGGTGACATTTGTGCGGTCAAAGGAGAGATCAGGAATTTCAGGCGGGACGTCATGGGCAGTTTCCTCTGGTTGTTTTTCAGAAGCATCTGGTGATGGGACTTGCTGTTCCGGCTCAACGACTTTAGGATCTTCAGCCGGCTTAGTCACCTTTGCCTTCTTACTAGGCTTGGCTTGGCCATTGCAAAGGTTATGACAAATCAGTACAATTATAAAGGCATAAGGAGGAACAGAATAAAAGTAATTGTTGTTACCCAAGGGCAGTTTTGAAAGCCGCCAGCTGGGTCTGTGATGAGTTGCCGGAGGAAGAGCGAGAAACCTCCTGGTAGTTTGAATCAGAAGAATTAAGTGGCTGGCGAATGAGACCTGCCAGTGGGTAAAAAGAGTTTAAGTGCGGATGGACCTCGTTTTGACGTTTCCGTCGAACTGGAGTATTCGGTAAGCCGGAGGATAATTCTTCACCTCCGCTGTTCCGAGTCTGTTGCCGATTCTCGTGTTGTTGTTGCTTCAAAAGAAAGTGAGGATCCAAATGAGCTAAGGGGTGTGAAAATCTTACTTTCTGGGTTACTCGTCGAATTTTCTGTCTTGGCAAAGGTTCTGAGCCGGAGGAAATAATAATTACCTCTTCTTCAACTGCTCGGCTGGCCCTCGTATCATCCTAACAATAATCAGTGTCAATAAGATAATTGAAAAAGGAGCCAAGAGAGTCAAGGGCTACCTCTGACTCAGAGTTGTCATTTAGTTCAAACATATTGGAAGCGCTTGGTTTCTTCTTTGTCTTTCTGGCTATTTTCTTGGCGGCTTTCTTGGCAGCCCTCGCCATTTTGGCAGCTTCATGATCATATTTTTTTTTCTTCAAGAAATCGGATTTAGTCTGTGAAAGTCGACAAGTTGAGTTAACAGAATATTCGAATGATAAGGCAAGGTAAAGTGAAGTTAAGACTCGCATCCGGTGCCGGATTAAGTTTGCAGAAAGGGTTCAGACCCACTTTGATGCAGTCTCCTAGGCCTTCATTCAGAAGGGTCTTGGTCATTTCAGTGATTGTATCATCAGTCAAGCACAAGGGGCTATGGCGTGATGGATCCTTTGTGCCACCCGTGTAAGTACACATTAAGCCGGGTCGGCAACTTAAGGGTATGATCCGCCAAGAAACCCAGCACCGAACCAAGTCAATACCGGTTAACCCATTTCCCACCAGAGCGTTGACCTTCGCAATAGTAGGGGAAGGCTTTTTACGTTCAACAGCGGTAAGCTTTTCAGGAAGAGGATGCTTTGGGTCAAGATGTTGGACATGATAACCCGACAATGGATTTTCATCATCCGGAGAGGTATCTTTGCAGTAAAACCATGTCTGATTCCAATCCTTGGGGTGACTCGGAAAGCGAGCGTAGGGGAAGATGGCATCTCTTCTTCGTTGAATTGAAATTCCACCAACTTCCTGAAGGAAATATGCCCTAGAGGCAATAATAAAGTTATTATTTATTTCCTTATATCATGATAAATGTTTATTAATCATGCTAGAATTGTATTAACCGGAAACTTAGTACATGTGTGAATACATAGACAAAACAGTGTGTCCTTAGTATGCCTCTACTAGACTAGCTCATTGATCAAAGATGGTTATGTTTCCTAGCCATAGACATGAGTTGTCATTTAATCAATGGGATCACATCATTAGGAGAATGATGTGATGGACAAGACCCATCCGTTAGCTTAGCACTATGATCGTTTAGTTTTAGTGCTATTGCTTTCTTCATGACTTATACATGTTCCTATGACTATGAGATTATGCACCTCCTAAATACCGGAGGAACACCTTGTGTGCTATCAAACGTTACAACGTAACTGGGTGATTATAAATATGATCTACAGGTGTCTCCGAAGGTGTTTGTGGTCTTGGCATAGATCGAGAATAGGATTTGTCACTCCGAGTGTCGGAGAGGTATCTCTGGGCCCTCTCGGTAATGCACATCACTATAAGACTTGCAAGCAAATGACTGATGAGTTAGTCACGAGATGATCCATTACGGAACGAGTAAAGAGACTTGCCGGTAACGAGATTTAACTAGGTATTGAGATACCGACGATCAAGTCTCGGACAAGTAACATACCGATGACAAAGGTAACAATGTATATTGTTATGCGGTTTTGACCGATAAGATCTTCGTAGAATATGTAGGAACCAATATGTGACGCCCGAAGACCGACGTCCCAGAAGATTCCATAAGATTCCAGAAGATTCCAGATGTTCCGGGTTTCCCATGTGTTTCTTTGTGCTTGGGTTATTTATTTTGCATTGCATCATGTCATCATGCCATCATGTCATATTTATTTTGCATCTCAACCTAAATAAATTGTGTGGACCTTCGGTCCATTTAAATCGAGGGAAGAATGTCTTCTCTTTAAAACATATAAAAGCCTCTCAATATTATTAGGGAGCTATATTAAATATTCCAATTTTTTGGAATTAACCCAAACACACTTGCATATATTCCCCATGCCTTTTCGACTTCTGGTTTCACCTTCAAACCCTCCCTATATTTCTTATCCATTTTTATCGAGGTTCCTCCAAAAATCCTCAACATTTTTGGACACTTCACGAATCAAGTCTTAGTTCAAACCCATTTGAATTAGACTCAAATGTGTTTGAATTATATTTTTCGATCATGCCTTTTATATTTTCTCGGACCGTGCTCATTTTTATGAGCCCGAGAAAATAACCTCATGAGCAAATTCTTGCCTAGCTTCCCTTTCTTTACTTCTCTCCTTTTCTTTCATTCTCTGTTTTTTTTTCCTTTTCACTCTTATATTAGGAGAGGCCCAGCCGCCAGGCCTCTAGGCCATTCCAGCCCAGCCGGCCATCTGGGCCTGTGCCTCCCCCCGTGCGGCCCAGCATCCCTCCTGGCCCATAGGCCAATCCCTACCGAACCCTAGCAGCGGCTCTTTCCCGTCCCCTCGATCCTCCTTCTCCTTCTCGTGCGCCGCCAACTCCCCAGCGCTCGATCTCCCTTCTCTCCCGCGACCCCCCTCGTTCCTCCTCCATCCCGCTCGCAAACCGCATCGCTCCATCCTACCTCTCCCCGAATCCCAGAAGCAGCCAGCTCCCTCGTCCGCCACCTCGGCCCCCGCCCGTCCTCGCCGCCACCGTCGCGCCTCCTCCCATCCTCGCGCAGCCGAGCCGCCCGTCCATCGCAGTACCTCCAGGCCGCGCGCCCGCGCCCCAGGCGACTGCGCCGTGGCCTCCATCTCATCGCCCGTCCTGCTGCCTCCATCTTCATCGATCACTGCGCCACTTCCTCGAGACGAAGCCAGCAGCGGCCGGCCAGTAGCCGCCGTCCTTCTCCCCGCTCGCGAACCCAGCGAGCTTCCCCCTTCGTCCTGCGGATCTAGCTCCCGCGGCCTCTTCCTCCGCGGCCCCGAGCACCCCGGCCCTCTGGCCCTCCTCCTCCCTCCGCGCCTGGCTTCTCCAGCGCCTCTGGACCGCCCGAGTCCATCCCCATCGCCGTCGTCTTTGTCAGCAACTGCAGGTCCAACAGAACTGGCCGGCATGGCCCTCCTCGTGCCCGTACTTCGTCTCCAGCAGCCTTGTGCCCGCCATGGCTGTCCTTGCTGCTGCTTCGTTTTGGACCATCGAGGCCGGCAAGTCCAGCCAGCACCAATGCCCCAAGGGCCCTGTGTACGACTATGGGGATTCAACAAGTACCACTACTCGCCAAGTACCACGACGCCCGTTGAACGCCAAGTACACAAGTGGTGAGGTTTCGCCAAGACCGACAAGACCGACCCCGACAAGTACCTCGACGCCCGATGCCAAGTTCGACTACCTTCGGTGAAGAAACGGGTACACCTACACGGCGATGCGTCAAGTACCACTATGCTCGGCGATGCGACAAGTACCTCGACGAACGTGAACGACTACGAACGGAACAACTACCCGCTATGGAACGAGTACCCCTACCGATGACCGTGAACGACTACTTCCTCTACTTCCACTACGTCCCTCGCCTCCTCGAACCCCTCCGAGAACGATCGCTCCGAAGGTATAACCCCGAGACGATGACCCGTGGATGAATGTTGTGTTGTATGAAATGCATCCCTTGTTTGCACCGTGTCCGTTGTGCCCTCTTTTGTCGTACTCCACGGTTGCCTCGTCGCCGACCCGTGGGAACCCGGCAATGGGATCGCCCCACCTTTCATGTCGTTTGACTCGCTCACGCCATCTTTCCTTTTGCACCGGACTCTCAACGAGTTACCGGAACCGAGATGTTGCCGTTGCATCATTTTCAAATCGTTGCCGTGGCACCCTTTCCTTCCACCGCGGTGACAAATACTCCTTATCATCTTCATGTCAACTTTTAATAAAAAATTGCATAAAACTTGATCATGTCATCCGCATCATGTTAACAACATTATATGTGTGAATTGTTGTTGCTTTAATAATTGCTAAACATGCTCATGGGGATTTTCCGGAATTTGTTGTTATTTCCTGCCTCATTTAAATTGTCTAAATAGTGTAGTTTTATTATGCTTCACCTCTTGCCATGTTAAAAACATTTAATCTTGTCTTGTAAATAACGGGAGTCAACCAAATAAATAAAATGTGGTGTTTCGTAAATATGCAACTCGTTGCATATTGAGCTCCACTTAACTTGTAGTTGTGTTTGTGCACCTTGCCATGCCCTGCATAATTAAACCGGACATGCATCATACTTGGATGTGCATCGTATGCCATGTTTATGCTTGTGTGTTTACCGTGTTGCTTGTTTTCTTTCCGGTTGCTTCTCTTGTTAGCTTCGGTTTCGTTCCGGAGTTGTGAGGATTGCTCGACGCTGTTGCTCCGTCTACTTCTTGGACTTGTTCTTCTTCCTTGCGGAATCCCAGGCAAGATGGTCATACCCTTGGATACCTTTACTACCATTGCCATGCTTAGTTGTCTCGATGCTATCGTTACATGTCGCGCTACCCATCTTTTATGCCAGCCTCTCCTTGTTGCCATGAAACCTCTAACCTTGAAACCTTCCTAGCAAAACCACTGTTTGGCTATGTTACCCGCTTGCTCAGCCCCTCTTATAGCGTTGTTAGTTGCAGGTGAAGATGAAGTTTGTTCCAGGAGGGAACTTGTTGTTGGAATATCACAATATCTATAATTATTATTAACACACCTATATACTGGGCATGGGTGGAAGGCTTGGCCTTTTGCTTGGTGTTTTGTTCCACTCATGCCACCTTAGGCGTCGATAAACCGGCATTTTGTTCCTTGATTTTGCGTTCCTTACACGATGGGTGGATGGGGACCCCTTGACAGTTCGACTTTGAATAAAACTCCTCCAGCAAGGCCCAACATTGGTTTTAATTTGCCTCATAATAACAACTTAATTAATAATTAAATTTGCATAGGGGGTCGCACCCTCGGGTTCTTAATTCTACATAGCAGGGGGGCCAGTGCTGATGGTGTTGGTCCCAAATAGAGTCGTGCGTGGTGCCACCCAGTTATCTGGGGTCTTTGGCTGTTGTACGCTGTGCTCATCCGGTCGTGGCCTGAGACGAGATACGCGCGGCTACTATCAGGGTGTCGGCACGCCGGGAGGTCTTGATGGACTAGTTTTACCATTGTCGAAATGTCTTGTGCTACCGGGATGCCGAGCCTGATCGGTTTTCCCTAAGATAAGGAGTGATGATATTATATTTATCACTTAAGCTAATCGTGAGAGCTTGTGATGGGCTAAGTTGGGACACCCCTGCAGGGTTATAATCTTTCGAAAGCCGTGCCCGCGGTTATGTGGCAGATTGGAATTTGTTAATGTCCGGTTGTAGAAAACTTGACAGAGGATCCGAAGTAAAACACACAACTGTGTGAGTAACCGTGACTGTCTCTTTTCACTTTGAGAAGAGAACACGGTGGGGTTATGTTTGATTCGTATGTAGTTCAGGATCTTTAGCGATCACTACTTTTGCGACCGTTTGCGTAGATGCTCATCTTATTCTGGTACTCGTAAGTTAGCCACCATATTATGCTTACCCGCTGCTGCAACCTTCACCACCTTACCTCTTCCTACCCATAAAGCTTTGCTAGTCTTGATACCCATGGTTATGGGATTGCTGAGTCCTCGTGGCTCACAGATACTACAACACCAGATGCAGGTTCAGCCGAGTTTGATGCAGGAGCTGGTTCAAGTTCTTCACTGGGAGCTCGATGAAGATTTTGGCCGTATGCTTGTGACGTTTCGACGATCAGTAGTGGTTTCTACTAGGATTCGATCTAGGCCTGTGGTTTTATGTTGTTTTGGTATCCTTCTTTTGGATCTTACCCTTAGATGGGCTGTGATGTTTTGAATGATGTCTTGCTTATGTAATGTATTGTGTGAAGTGGCGAGTGTAAGCCAACTATCTCCTTTTGCAATTTAATCCCTCTTTTACATGAGTCGTGCAAAGATACCAAACTTGCGATCATTCCAGAATGGGCTTATATCTTTAAGTCGTGCCTCTACACGTAGGAGATATAGTCCCATCCTGGGCATTACAAGTTGGTATTCAGAGCCTTCTCCGACCTAGAAGCCCCCACTGATTGATCGAATCGTTGACGGTTGAGTCTAGGCACACACTGAAAAATATTTTGAGTCCTATATATTATATCGGAGAGTAGGATTTCTTTGCTTCTCATCCCCTTTCTCTCTGGTGAGGACTCCTGACGACTACTCTTGTCTCTTCTATCTTCAAAAATTGCACCAAATTTTTTTTAGGAATCTCGCGAGTATTCTGGGATTGTTTCGATGTTCTTGTGACGAGAATATTGTTCTCGATGCCTCCTGACATTAGGGGTTGTGGCAGTGTCCCGGGGAGTTGAGCTTCGGGGTATTGTCGTCACAAGCATATCGCGGCAGTACTAAATACTTAAGACGGCCGACATCGAAAACTCTCCTATGCGGTTAGTGGCAAGATAACCCCGACATCACCCAGTACTGGGGAGGTAGTTCGGGAGTATTGCCATAGCTTGTATAGTAGATGCGTTTCGAAGGTCCGAGGTAAACGGTTTCCGAGAACAACTGGTTATGTGTTGAAGGATGGATACAGCTGGATGTAGGTTTAGAGTTGAGTGCGCGGTGCTTCCCCTGTATCCCCAACACCTGATTACATAACTGGAAACTTTCAGAAATTAATAGGTGGGTTCATCTAGTAGTTCTAGGCATTCTTCCAACGAATGCATGATAGGAAGTTCGGGGTTCTACATTGAGTGAAGTGGTTTTATGGCCGATGTTCCGATCGGGAGTTGCATCTTAAAGGGTCCTTGGCTATGCTGATCCGGGGATTGCAAAACCCTTTTGTAACACATTCCATAAGCTTTCAGCACGAATATGTCGGACGAAGCTCCTATCCTGTATTTGTTCTATCTGTTCCTTGTTCCTTTTTATTTTCATTTTGTTCTCCAAGTGGTTTCTCGACAAGTTGATGTACCTGCGGAATTCATTCGTTCAATTCTCTGTTCGGATGATATTGTGAAGATCATGTTGCATATCTATCCTTTGTTTTGTTTGATTCTGGTATTCGAGTTGCTTCGATGTCAAATGTTGATTCCATAACTTTTCTAATCGGTATTCTCATATTTCTATGGGAGTGCTAATTCTTCTTGATCATCAAGATGGTCATGTTAAATTCTTTTCAACCGGTGTCCATTTTGTTCATCCCAAGTTGTCTTTGTTTCCCCACCCTCCCACCCTTTTCTTTATGGAGCCAGAGATTCTTAGATGAAATACCCATTTTATTCATGTGATATTTCTTCATTCTTTTCTTTCAATGTTCTTATCCGGTGCTTTATCGTGAAGATGCTCAAGAGCTTCTAGTTCATCATTCTTTTGTTCTCAAATTCTGCCGGTGGATGTAATTCAAGATTTCGGTGTTGATCTTATCCTTTTCCTCATTTCACAATGCTTTCTTATTCCGGTGCACCAATTAATCATTCTCCTCTTGCTATTCATATCCGGAGTGCAAAAGATTCATAATTCCATTCTTATCCCATTCAAAGTATTTTGAGGATTGTCATCTTATTCAAGCCATTTAATTCAACCGGTGTTATATCTCTTAAGCAATCTTTTCCAACGGTGATTTCTTTGAGTGGGCCCTAACCCACAGGTCTTTTTCCAGGATCTAAACTGACTCTTCTATCTTTTCTGGAGCTATACTCAAATTCTTTTCAAATGTGACGTAAGTATGGATTCCATCAGTCATATGCCTTCTCCAAGATCGCTTTCAAATTCTTTTCATCATTGTTTCAACCTTTTTAATTCTTCATTCCGGAGTGCTCAACAATTCTTCATGGCATTTCTCGTCTTCATTCTCAACATTTGGAGACCGGAGAAGAGTTTCTCTTAAATTTTGACCTGTTCTCTTGATGAGTTGTGGTTCTAGCTTCATGCCATCCTCATAATTGTTTTCGATTGTGGGAATTGTTTTCATGCCCCTTCAGAGCATTTTATGAATTCTTTTCTTCGTGTTCCTCCGAAGGCCATCATTTCAGAATATTTCTTCGTTCTCAGTTTTCAACTTCGTCCTCCAAATATTCTTCATTGATGCCTCTTCGTTCGTCTCCATATTCTTACGGTGGTTCTTTCAACATTACCCTTCCGTTGTTATCGTTTTAATTCATTTGTTCTTTCACAATCCTACCGGTGGTTCGTTGAAGATTTACCCAAGTTTGTGCGAGATCTCTCTTTAATTCTTTCCAACGAGAATAAGTAGTATGCCAAATCCTTTGGTTGTCATCAATTTAAATTGGTGAAGGAGATGCATGACATAATTCTTATTCTTATTCCTTCAAGGTGATTTAATTCTTTTGTCTGGAGATTGTTAATCTTATCATATTCTCGGTTCCAAGTTGTTCATCTTGTTTTCCGGAGCTCCAAGTTATTTCAATTATATCATTTCAAAGCTCCATCTAATTCATCGCAGGCCTTCAATCTTATCCTTTTCAACTTCCACTTCTCATGCTTTCATTACCGGAGTTCTCATGGTGGCTCATCATCATTTAATTCATCCTAGAAGTCTTCATCAAGATTCTTGTTGGAGCTCAAGCATTCTTCATCATGCTTTCCAAGTGCAATTCTTGCTCCCTTATCTGTTGAGGTGGTGTTATGTCATTCTTGTCAATTCCTTCATGTTTCATGATTCACGAGTTATCAAGAATGAGATATTTAAAACCATCATTTTCCTTGTTCAGGAGATCTTGTCAACCCTTTATTTATTCGTTGGAGTTATCTTGGGTTGTATTTCACCTAAAAGCTTTTCCTAGGAATTGTTGCTATTATGGTGCTTATAATGACCCAAGTTCTTCATTTATCCTCCCGGTGAGATAAGTTTTTCGTCTCCTTGTTGATCTTAATCCAAGCAATTCGTTTCTGTTAGTGGCTGGTTGTCACCTCTTAATTTTGAGATGTTTTCCATAATCCCACATCAAGCTTATTCTTTTGTTGATTGATTTTCCAACAACTCTATTCAACCCTTCTTCGTAAGGATGCTCTTTCAAATTCAATTTTGGGAGAAGTTGTCATTTTCTTCTCCGTTTTTTTCTTTGCAACGACCTAGCATATATCTTTCATTCCGGAGGCATTGTGATGACGATCTCTCCAAACCATCATCTCGTTTTATCGAGATGATGTTCTTTTCTTTTCTAGTCCATTTAACTGGAGTGTTGTATTCTTCATTCAAGTTCCGTCATCTATCTAGTTTTGCCTCTCTTTTCAACCGAAGTGCTGTCTGAATCTTTCTTAACCTTGTGCTATTCTTTTAATTGTTTCGGAGGCAGTATGTTGTTGATTTCATCAAGTATCATTCCATCTCCTCAAGTTCTTGTTAATTCCTCCCTTTTTCAGACGGAGTGATGTCCAAAGTATGTCATTCTTATTCCTTGGCTATACCATTGCAGTTTTATATTCTTTTGGTTCGTAAGCTCTTGTTTCATGTCTTTCACCTGCAAGGTTCTCGTGATGTTCCTTGTTCCTCATTTTACCGGAGTGTTTTCATATTCGTTCATCTCCGTTGCATTCTTTCTTTCAAGATTGTTCAACCTCTCAAGGTTCGTGGTTTCACTCGTCTGTCAAAGAAGCAACTTTATTTTACCTCTTCCTCTTCCGTTTTTATCCGGTGCTATCTCTAGGATCTCGGGTCGAGATCCTCTGTTAGTGTGGGAGAGTTGTGACGCCCGAAGACCGACGTCCCAGAAGATTCCAGAAGATTCCAGAAGATTCCAGATGTTCCGGGTTTCCCGTGTGTTTCTTTGTGCTTGCGTTATTTATTTTGCATTGCATCATGTCATCATGCCATCATGTCATATTTATTTTGCATCTCAACCTAAATAAATTGTGTGGACCTTCGGTCCATTTAAATCGAGGGAAGAATGTCTTCTCTTTAAAACATATAAAAGCCTCTCAATATTATTAGGGAGCTATATTAAATATTCCAATTGTTTGGAATTAACCCAAACACACTTGCATATATTCCCCATGCCTTTTCGACTTCTGGTTTCACCTTCAAACCCTCCCTATATTTCTTATCCATTTTTATCGAGGTTCCTCCAAAAATCCTCAACATTTTTGGACACTTCACGAATCAAGTCTTAGTTCAAACCCATTTGAATTAGACTCAAATGTGTTTGAATTATATTTTTCGATCATACCTTTTATATTTTCTCGGACCGTGCTCATTTTTATGAGCCCGAGAAAATAACCTCATGAGCAAATTCTTGCCTAGCTTCCCTTTCTTTTCTTCTCTCCTTTTCTTTCATTCTATGTTTTTTTTCCTTTTCACTCTTATATTAGGAGAGGCCCAGCCGCCAGGCCTCTAGGCCATTCCAGCCCAGCCGGCCATCTGGGCCTGTGCCTCCCCCCTTGCGGCCCAGCATCCCTCCTGGCCCATAGGCCAATCCCTACCGAACCCTAGCAGCGGCTCTTTCCCGTCCCCTCGATCCTCCTTCTCCTTCCCGTGCGCCGCCAACTCCCCAGCGCTCGATCTCCCTTCTCTCCCGCGACCCCCCTCGTTCCTCCTCGACCCCGCATCCTCCATCCCGCTCGCGAACCGCATCGCTCCATCCTCCCTCTCCCCGATTCCCAGAAGCAGCCAGCTCCCTCGTCCGCCACCTCGGCCCCCGCCCGTCCTCGCCACCACCGTCGCGCCTCCTCCCATCCTCGCGCAGCCGAGCCGCCCGTCCCTCGCAGTACCTCCAGGCCGCGCGCCCGCGCCCCTCTCCTCTGGCGTCCAGCGAGGCCCGGCCGGGAGCGCGCCCCAGGCGACTGCGCCGTGGCCTCCATCTCCTCGCCCGTCCTGCTGCCTCCATCTTCATCGATCGCTGCGCCACTTCCTCGAGCCGAAGCCAGCAGCGGCCGGCCAGTAGCCGTCGTCCTTCTCCCCGCTCGCGAACCCAGCGAGCTTCCCCCTTCGTCCTGCGGATCCAGCGCCCGCGGCCTCTTCCTCCGCGGCCCCGAGCACCCCGGCCCTCTGGCCCTCCTCCTCCCTCCGCGCCAGGCTTCGCCAGCGCCTCTGGACCGCCCCGAGTCCATCCCCATCGCCGTCGTCTTTGTCAGCAACTGCAGGTCCAACAGAAATAGCCGACATGGCCCTCCTCGTGCCCCTACTTCATCTCCAGCAGCCTTGTGCCCGCCATGGTTGTCCTTGCTGCTGCTTCGTTTTGGACCATCGAGGCCGGCAAGTCCAGCCAGCACCAATGCCCCAAGGGCCCTGTGTACGACTATGGGGATTCAACAAGTACCACTACTCGCCAAGTACCACGACGCCCGTTGAACGCCAAGTACACAAGTGGTGAGGTTTCGCCAAGACCGACAAGACCGACCCCGACAAGTACCTCGACGCCCGATGCCAAGTTCGACTACCTTCGGTGAAGAAACGGGTACACCTACACGGCGACACGTCAAGTACCACTACGCTCGGCGATGCGACAAGTACCTCAACGAACGTGAACGACTACGAACGGAACAACTACCCGCTACGGAACGAGTACCCCTACCGATGACCGTGAACGACTACTTCCTCTACTTCCACTACGTCCCTCGCCTCCTCGAACCCCTCCGAGAACGATCGCTCCGAAGGTATAACCCCGAGACGATGACCCGTGGATGAATGTTGTGTTGTATGAAATGCATCCCTTGTTTGCACCATGTCCGTTGTGCCCTCTTTTGTCGTACTCCTCGGTTGCCTCGTCGCCGACCCGTGGGAACCCGGCAACGGGATCGCCCCACCTTTCATCTCTTTTGAATCGCTCACGCCATCTTTCCTTTTGCACCGGACTCTCAACGAGTTACCGGAACCGAGATGTTGCCGTTGCATCATTTTCGAATCGTTGCCGTGGCACCCTTTCCTTCCAACGCGGTGACAAATACTCCTTATCAACTTCATGTCAACTTTTAATAAAAAATTGCATAAAACTTGATCATGTCATCCGCATCATGTTAACAACATTATATGTGTGAATTGTTGTTGCTTTAATAATTGCTAAACATGCTCATGGGGATTTTCCGGAATTTGTTGTTATTTCCTGCCTCATTTAAATTGTCTAAATAGTGTAGTTTTATTATGCTTCACCTCTTGCCATGTTAAAAACATTTAATCTTGTCTTGTAAATAACGGGAGTCAACCAAATAAATAAAATGTGGTGTTTCGTTAATATGCAACTCGTTGCATATTGAGCTCCACTTAACTTGTAGTTGTGTTTGTGCACCTTGCCATGCCCTGCATAATTAAACCGGACATGCATCATACTTGGATGTGCATCGTATGCCATGTTTATGCTTGTGTGTTTACCGTGTTGCTTGTTTTCTTTCCGGTTGCTTCTCTTGTTAGCTTCGGTTTCGTTCCGGAGTTGTGAGGATTGTTGGACGCTGTTGCTCCGTCTACTTCTTGGACTTGTTCTTCTTCCTTGCGGAATCCCAGGCAAGATGAACATACCCTTGGATACCTTTACTACCATTGCCATGCTTAGTTGTCTCGATGCTATCGTTACATGTCGCGCTACCCATCTTTTATGTCAGTCTCTCCTTGTTGCCATGAAACCTCTAACCTTGAAACCTTCCTAGCAAAACCACTGTTTGGCTATGTTACCCGCTTGCTCAGCCCCTCTTATAGCGTTGTTAGTTGCAGGTGAAGATGAAGTTTGTTCCAGGAGGGAACTTGTTGTTGGAATATCACAATATCTATAATTATTATTAACACACCTATATACTGGGCATGGGTGGAAGGCTTGGCCTTTTGCTCGGTGTTTTGTTCCACTCATGCCACCTTAGGCGCCGATAAACCGGCATTATGTTCCTTGATTTTGCGTTCCTTACACGATGGGTGGATGGGGACCCCTTGACAGTTCGACTTTGAATAAAACTCCTCCAGCAAGGCCCAACATTGGTTTTAATTTGCCTCATAATAACAACTTAATTAATAATTAAATTTGCATAGGGGGTCGCACCCTCGGGTTCTTAATTCTACATAGCAGGGGGGGCCAGTGTTGATGGTGTTGGTCCCAAATAGAGTCGTGTGCGGTGCCACCCAGTTATCTGGGGTCTTTGGCTACTGTACGCTATGCTCATCCAGTCGTGGCCTGAGACGAGATACGCGCGGCTACTATCAGGGTGTCGGCATGCCGGGAGGTCTTGATGGACTAGTTTTACCATTGTCGAAATGTCTTGTGCTACCGGGATGCCGAGCCTGATCGGTTTTCCCTAAGATAAGGAGTGATGATATTATATTTATCACTTAAGCTAATCGTGAGAGCTTGTGATGGGCTAAGTTGGGACACCCCTGCAGGGTTATAATCTTTCGAAAGCCGTGCCCGCGGTTATGTGGCAGATTGGAATTTGTTAATGTCCGGTTGTAGAAAACTTTACAGAGGATCCGAAGTAAAACACACAACTGTGTGAGTAACCGTGACTGTCTCTTTTCACTTTGAGAAGAGAACACGGTGGGGTTATGTTTGATTCGTATGTAGTTCAGGATCTTTAGCGATCACTACTTTTGCGACCGTTTGCGTAGATGCTCATCTTATTCTGGTACTCGTAAGTTAGCCACCATATTATGCTTACCCGCTGCTGCAACCTTCACCACCTTACCTCTTCCTACCCATAAAGCTTTGCTAGTCTTGATACCCATGGTTATGGGATTGCTGAGTCCTCGTGGCTCACAGATACTACAACACCAGATGCAGGTTCAGCCGAGTTTGATGCAGGAGCTGGTTCAAGTTCTTCACTGGGAGCTCGATGAAGAGTTTGGCCGTATGCTTGTGACGTTTCGACGATCAGTAGTGGTTTCTACTAGGATTCGATCTAGGCCTGTGGTTTTATGTTGTTTTGGTATCTTTCTTTTGGATCTTACCCTTAGATGGGCTGTGATGTTTTGAATGATGTCTTGCTTATGTAATGTATTGTGTGAAGTGGCGAGTGTAAGCCAACTATCTCCTTTTGCAATTTAATCCCTCTTTTACATGAGTCGTGCAAAGATACCAAACTTGCGATCATTCCAGAATGAGCTTATATCTTTAAGTCATGCCTTGACACGTAGGAGATATAGTCCCATCTTGGGCATTACACAATATGAGCATCCAGGTTCCGTTGTTGGTTATTGACCAGAGATGATTCTCGGTTATGTCTACATAGTTCTCGAACCCGTAGGGTCCGCACGCTTAACATTCGGTGACGATAGGTATTATGAGTTTATAAGTTTTGATGCACCGAAGGTAGTTTGGAGTCCCGGATATGATCATGGACATGACGAGGAGTCTCGTAATGTCCGAGACATAAAGATCGATATATTCGAAGCCTATATTTGGACATCGGAATGGTTTCGGGTGAAATCGAGATTTTACCGGAGTACCGGGAGGTTACCGGAACCCCCCGGTAATTATATGGGCCTTATTGGGCCACAGTGGGGGAGAGAGAGGAGGCCAGGGCAGGACGCGTGCCCCCTCTCCCTCTAGTTTGAATTGGACTAGGAGGGGAGGTGCGGCGCCCCCCTTTCCTTCCTCTCTCCCTCTCCTTCCTTCTCTCCTAGTCCAACTAGGGAAGGGGGGAATCCTACTCCCGGTGGGAGTAGGACTCCTCCTAGGCGCGCCATAGGGGGCCGGCCTCTCCCCCTCCTCCACTCCTTTATATATGGGGCTGGGGGCACCCCATGAGTACACAAGTTGATCATTGATCTTTTAGCCATGTGCGGTGCCCCCTCCACGGAAACACAACTTGGTCATATCGTTGTGGTGCTTAGGCGTAGCCCTGCGTCGGTAACTTCAGCATCACCGTCATCACGCCGTCGTGCTGACGGAACTCTCCCTCGAAGCTCTACTGGATCGCGAATTCGTGGGACGTCACCGAGCTGAACGTGTGCAGATCGCGGAGGTGCCATACGTTCGGTACTAGGATCGGTCGATCGTGAAGACGTACGACTACATCAACCGCGTTGTCATAACGCTTTCGCTTACGGTCTACGTGGGTACGTGGACGACACTCTCTCCTCTCGTTGCTATACATCACCATGAGCTTGCATGTGCGTAGGGAAATTTTTTGAAATACTACGTTCCCCAACAGTGGCATCAGAGCCAGGTCTATGCGTAGATGATATGCACGAGTAGAACACAATGAGTTGTGGGCAATAATAGTCATACTTCTTACCAGCATGTCATACTTTGATTCGGCGGTATTGTGAGATGAAGCGGCCGGACCGACATTACGCGAGACTGGTTTCACCGTTGCGAACACTCGTTGCTTAAAGGTGACTCGCGTGTGTCTGTCTCTCTCACTTTAGCTGAATCGAGTGTGACTATGCCCGGTCCTTGTGAAGGTTAAAACATCACATACTTGATGAAAAATCGTTGTGGTTTTTGTATGCATCGGTAAGAACGGTTCTTGCTAAGCCTGTAGGAGCCACATAAAACTTGCAACAACAAAGTAGAGGACGTCTAACTTGTTTTTGCAGGGCAACGTTATGATGTGATATGGTCAAGACATGATGAGTTATACGTTATTGTATGAGATGATCATGTTTTGTAAAGTTATCGGCAACTGGCAGGAACCATATGGTTGTCGCTTTATTGTATGAAATACAATCG
Source organism: Secale cereale (assembly GCA_902687465.1). Taxonomy (NCBI): domain Eukaryota; kingdom Viridiplantae; phylum Streptophyta; class Magnoliopsida; order Poales; family Poaceae; genus Secale; species Secale cereale. The sequence continues at coordinate 676,226,579 of LR738715.1, read as the reverse complement.
CCATGTAATTGCTTTACTTTATCACTAATCGGTAGCGATAGTCGTGGAATCAATAGTTGGCGAGACGACAAGGATGTTACGATGGAGATCAAGGTGTCGCGCCGGTGACGATGGTGATCATGACGATGCCTTTGAGATGGAGATCAAAAGCACAAGATGATGATGGCCATATCATGTCACATACTACCACCGTTCCTAAATATTTGTCTTTCTAACATTTCAAACAGACTATAACATACGGATGCATGTAGACATATTTTAGAGTGTAGATTCACTCATTTTGCTCCGTATGTAGTCACTCGTTAAAATCTCTAGAAAGATAAATATTTATGAACGGAGGGAGTATTTTGATTGCATGTGATGTTTATCTTATTATGCTTCTTATTTTTCTTAGTACGGCGATAGCATTATAAGATGATCCCTTACAAAATTTGAAGGTACAAGTGTTCTCCCTAAGTATGCACCGTTGCGAAAGTTCGTCGTGCCGAGAAACCACATGATGATCGGGTGTTATAAGCTCTACGTTCACATACAATGGGCGCAAGCCAGTTTTGCACACGCAGAATACTCGAGTTAAACTTGACGAGCCTAGCATGTACATACATGGCCTCGGAACACTGGAGACCAAAAGGTCGAGCGTGAATCATATAGTAGATATGATCAACATAAGATGTTCACCATTGAAAACTACTCCATCTCCGTGATGATCAGACATGGTTTATTAGATTTGGATCACGTGATCATTTAGATGACTAGAGGGATGTCTATCTAAGTGGGAGTTCTTTAGTAATATGATTAATTGAACTTTAATTTATCATGAACTTAGTCCTGGTAGTATTAGCATATCTATGTTGTAGATCAATAGCTCACGATTTAGCTCCCCATTTATTTTTATATGTTCCTAGAGAAATATAAGTTGAAAGATGTTAGTAGCAATGATGCGGACTAGGTCCGTGATGAGAGGATTATCCTCATTGCTGCACAGAAGTATTATGTCCTTGATGCACCGATAAGTGATAGATCTATTGCAGGAGCAGATGCAAACGTTATGAACGTTTGGCAAAGCTCAATATGATGTCTACTTAATAGTTTAGTGCACCATGCTTTACGGCTTAGAACCGGGACTTCAAAAATGTTTTGAATGCCACGGAGCATATAAGATGTTCCAAGAGTTGAAATTAGTATTTCATACTCATGCCCGTGTCGAGAGGTATGAGACCTCTAATAGTATTTTGCCTACAAGATGGAGGAGAATAGCTCAACCAGTGAGCATGTGCTCAAATTGTCTGGGTACTACAATTGCTTGAATCAAATGGGAGTTAATCTTCCAGATAAGATAGTAATTTACAAAGTTCTCTAGTCACTATCACCAAGTTAGTAGAACTTCGTGATGAACTATAATATGCAAGGGATGACAGAAGTAATTCCCGAGCTCTTCGCGATGCTGAAATTGGCGAAGGTAGAAATAAAGAAAGAGCATCAAGTGTTGATGGTTAACAAGACCACTTGTTTCAAGTAAAGGGCAAAAGGATAGAAGGGGAACTTCAAGAAGAATGACAAGCAAGTTGTCACTCCCGTGAAGAAACCCAAAGCTAAACTCAAGCCTGAAACTAAGTGCTTCTACTGCAAAGGAAATGGTCACTGGAAGTGGAACTGCCCTACACACTTGGCGGATAAGAAGGATGGCAAAGTGAACAAAGGTATATTTGATATACAAATTATTGATGTGTACTTACTAGTGTGCTTAGCAACCCTTGGGTATTTGATACCGGTTCAGTTACTAAAATTAGTAACTCGAAACGAGAGTTGCAGAATGAACAGAGACTAGTTAAAGGTGAAGTGACGATGTGTGTTGGAAGTGGTTCCAAGATTGATAAGATCATCATCGCACACTCCCTATACTTTCAGGATTAGTGTAGAACCTAAATAAATGTTATTTGGCATTTGCGTTGAGCATGAATATGATTTGATCATGTTTGTTGCAATACGGTTATTCATTTAAAGTCATAGAATAATTGTTATTCTATTTACATGAATAAAACCTTCGATGGTCATACACCCAATGAAAATAGTTTGTTGGATCTCGATCGTAGTAATACACATATTCATAATATTGAAGCCAAAAGATGCAAAGTTGATAATGATAGTGCAACTTATTTGTGGCACTGTCGTTTAGGTCATATTGGTGTAAAGCGCATGATGAAACTCCATGCTGATGGGCTTTTGGAATCGCTTGATTATGAATCACTTGGTGCTTGCGAACCATGCCTCGTGGGCAAGATGACTAAAACTCCGTTCTCCGGAACAATGGAGCGAGCATCTGATTTGTTAGAAATCATACTACTGATGTATGAGGACCGATGAGTGTTGAGGCTCGCGGCGGGTATCATTATTTTCTAAAAACCTTCACTGATGATTTGAGCAGATATGGGTATATCTACTTGATGAAACACAAGTCTGAAACATTTGAAAAGTTCAAAGAGTTTAAGAGTGAAGTAGAGAATCATCGTAACAAGAAAATAAAGTTTCTACGATCTCATCGTGGAGGCAAATATTTGAGTTACGAGTTTGGTCTTCATTTGAAACAATGTGGAATAGTTTCACAACTCACGCCACCCGGAACACCATAGCATAATGGTGTGACCGAACATCGTAACCGTACTTTATTAGATATGGTGCGATCTATGATGTCTCTTACCAATTTACCACTATCGTTTTGGGTTATGCATTAGAGACAGCTGCATTCACGTTTAATAAGGGCACCATCTAAATCCGTTGAGACGACGCCTTATGAACTATGGTTTTGGCAAGAAACCAAAGTTGTTGTTTCTTAAAGTTTGGGGCTACGATGCTTATGTGAAAAAGCTTCAATCTGATAGGCTCGAACCCAAGTCGGAGAAATGTGTCTTCATAGGATACCCAAAGGAAACTGTTGGGTACACCTTCTATCATAGATCCGAAGGCAAGATATTCGTTGCCAAGAATGGATCCTTTCTAGAGAAGGAGTTTCTATCGAAAGAAGTGAGTGGGAGGAAACTGGAACTTGATGAGGTAATTGTACCTTCTCCTGAATTAGAAAGTAGTACATCACAGAAACTAGTTTCAGTGATTCCTACACCAACTAGCGAGGAAGTTAATGATGATGATCATGAAACTTCGGATCAAGTTACTACTGAACCTAGTAGGTCAACCAGAGTACGTTCTGCACCAGAGTGGTATGGCAACCCAGTTTTGGAATTCATGTTACTAGACCATGATGAACCTACGAACTATGAGGAAGCAATGATGAGCCCAGATTCCCTAAAATGGCTTGAGGCCATGAAATCTGAGATGGGATCCATGTATTAGAACAAAGTGTGGACTTTGGTTGACTTGCCCAATGATTGGCAAGCCATTGAGAATAAATGGATTTTCAAGAGGAAGACGGACGCTGATGGTAGTGTTCTATCTACAAAGCTTGACTCATTGCGAAAGGTTTTTGACAAGTTCAAGGAGTTGACTACGATGAGACTTTCTCACTCGTAGCGATGCTTAAGTCTGTCCTAATCATGTTAGCAATTGCCGCATTTTATGAAATCTGGCAAATGGATAACAAAACTGCGTTCTTTAAATTGATTTATTAAAGAAGAGTTGTATATGATGCAGCCGAAAGGTTTTTGTCAATCCTAAAGGTGCCGACAAAATGTGCAAGCTCCAGCAATCCATCTATGGACTGGTGTAAGCATCTCGGAGTTGAATATATGCTTTGATAAGTTGATCAAAGCATATAGTTTTATACAGACTTGCGGTGAAGCCTGTATTTACAAGAAAGTGAGTGGGAGCACTACAACCTTTCTGATAAGTATATGTGAATAACATATTGTCGATCGGAAATTATGTAGAAATTTTATGGAAAGCATAAAGGAGTGTTTGAAATGAGTTTTTCAAAGAAAGACCTCGGTGAAGCTGCTTACATATTGAGCATCAAGATCTATAGAGATAGATCAAGACGCTTGATAAGTTTTTTCAATGAATACATACCTTGACAAGTTTTTGAAGTAGTTCAAAATGGAGCGGTCAAAGAAATAGTTCTTTGCCTGTGTTACAAGGTGTGAAGTTGAGTAAGACTCAAAACCCGACCACATCAAAAGATAGAGAGAGAATGAAAGTCATTCCCCATGCCTCAGCCATATATAGGTTCTATAAAGTATGCCATGTTGTATACCAGACCTATTGTATGCCCTGCCCTAAGTTTGGCAAGGGAGTACAATTTTGATCTAGGAGTAGATTCACTGGACAACGGTCAAAATTATCCTTAGAGGACTAAGGAAATATTTCTCGGTTATGGAGGTGATAAAGAGTTCGTCGTAAAGAGTTACATCAAGGCAAGCTTTGACACTGATCTGGATGGCTCTGAGTCTCGATCTGGATACATATTGAAAGTGGGAGCATTTAGCTAGAGTAGCTCCATGCAGAGCATTGTAGACATAGAAATTTGCAAAATACATAGGGATCTGAATGTGGCAGACCCATTGACTAAACCTCTCTCACAAGCAAAACATGATCACACCTTAGTACTCTTTGGGTGTTAATCACATGGCGATGTGAGCTAGATTATTGACTCTAGTAAACCTTTTGGGTATTGGTCACATGGCGATGTGAACTATAAAGTGTTAAATCACATGAGGATGTGAACTATTGGTGTTAAATCACATGGTGATGTGAACTAGATTATTGACTCTAGTGCAAGTGGGAGACTGAAGGAAATATGCCCTAGAGACAATAATAAAGTTATTATTTATTTCCTTATATCATGATAAATGTTTATTATTCATACTAGAATTGTATTAACCGGAAACTTAGTACATGTGTGAATACATTGACAAAACAGAGTGTCCCTAGTATGCCTCTACTAGACTAGCTCATTGATCAAAGATGGTTATGTTTCCTAGCCATAGGCATGAGTTGTCATTTGATCCATGGGATCACATCATTAGGAGAATGATGTGATGGACAAGACCCATCTATTAGCTTAGCACTATGATCATTTAGTTTTACTGCTATTGCTTTCTTCATGACTTATACATGTTCCTATGACTATGAGATTATGCAACTCCCAAATACCGGAGGAACACCTTTTGTGCTATCAAACGTCACAACCTAACTGGGTGATTATAAAGATGCTCTACAGGTGTCTTCGAAGGTGTTTGTGGTGTTGGCATAGATCGAGAATAGGATTTGTCACTACGAGTGTCGGAGAGGTATCTCTGGGCCCTCTCGGTAATGCACATCACTATAAGCCTTGCAAGTAAATGACTAATGATTTAGTCACGAGATGATGCATGACGGAACGAGTAAAGAGACTTGCAGGTAATGAGATTGAACTAGGTATTGAGGTAACGACGATCTAATCTCGGGCAAGTAACATACCGATGACAAAGGGAACAACGTATATTGTTATGTTGTTTTGACCGATAAGATCTTCATAGAATATGTAGGAACCAATATGAGCATCCAGGTTCAGCTGTTGGTTATTGATCGGAGATGAGTCTCGGTCATGTCTACATAGTTGTCGAACCCGCAGGTTCCGAACGCTTAACGTTCAGTGACGATCGGTATTATGAGTTTATAAGTTTTGATGTACCGAAGGTAGTTCGGAGTCTCGGATATGATCATGGACATGACGAGGAGTCTCGGAATGTCCGAGACATAAAGATCGATATATTGGAAGCCTATATTTGGACATCGGAATGGTTTCGGGTGAAATCGGGATTTTACCGGAGTACCGGGAGGTTACCGGAACCCCCCGATAATTATATGGGCCTTATTGGGCCAAAGTGGGGGGGAGAGAGAGAGAGAGGAGGCCAGGGCAGGCCGCGTGCCCCTCTACCTCTAGTCTGAATTGTACTAGGAGGGGAGGGGCGGCGCCCCTCCCTTTCCTTCCTCTCTCCCTCTCCTTCCTTCTCTCCTAGTCCAACTAGGGAGGGTGGAGGGAATCCTACTCCCGGTGGGAGTAGGACTCCTCCTAGGCGCGCCATAGGAAGCCGGCCTCTCCCCCTCCTCCACTCCTTTATATACGAGGGTGGGGGCACCCCATGAACACACAAGTTGATCATTGATCTTTTAGCCGTGTGCGGTGCCCCCTCCACAGAAACACACCTCGGTCATATCGTTGCGGTGCTTAGGCGAAGCCCTACGTCGGTAACTTCATCATCACCGTCATCACGCCGTCGTGCTGACGGAACTCTCCCTCGAAGCTCTACTGGATCACGAGTTCGTGGGACATCACCGAGCTGAATGTGTGCAGATCGTGGAGGTGTCGTACGTTTGGTACTAGGATCGGTCGATCGTCAAGACGTACGACTACATCAACCGCGTTGTCATAGCACTTCCGCTTATGGTCTATGAGGGTACGTGCATGACACTCTCCCCTTTCGTTGCTATACATCACCATGATCTTGTGTGTGCGTAGGGAAATTTTTTGAAACACTACGTTCCCCAATAGTTCCAAGCTGGGTCCGTTCGTAAACTCGTTTTGGCGGTTTAAATAAAAATATTCTCTGAAGAGTTCGACATTGGGCTCCTCTTGAAGGTATACCTCACAAAAGACTTGAAGTTGTAGATGTTTGACACGGAGTTGGGTCCGATGTCTTGAGGATGGAGTTGTAAGAAGTGCAGAACGTCTCAAAAAAACTTAGAATCGGGCGGTGAGAAGCCCCGATTCATGTGATTAGTAAAAACAATGACTTCGTCATCCTTTGGCTGAAGTCTTTCCTCGCCTGGATTAGGGGTGCGATAATGCATGATAGTTTTTGCTGGCAAGTACCCGATTTCGACAAAGTCTTTGAGTGTATCCTCAGTGACAACGGAGGGAACCCAATTACACGAAGTGACTGTCTTTGGCGGCATTGTGAAGAAAGAAGCCTAAAGGAAATAAAAATTCGGCCGGTTTAAGTTGATTCAGTAAGCCGGAAGCAAAATATAACAGTACATGTTCAGACTGGCGGCTTAAATGGGGCCTAATGATATATGGATAATTATAAACCTGTGATGTAAGTCGCCATGACGAGCACTGGTGTTCATGATCTGACAAGAGCAAATTTTACTAAGTGTTGGGACAAATAGGTTTCATAGATTGGAGCTACAAGATTGGATCTACAGCAGTTCAGAGAAATAAAATAAAATCTAAACCTAAGGTGGCGGACGCAGAAAAGTGGGAATGCTCAGATGAGATCTGTTGCAGTGAGGATGTATTCTGATATTAAAAAACATGTGCTAAAATTGCTACCGCGCAAGATCTGTGTCGCTTTCAAATCAAAGCTATGCGATCTAGGAGAAAGAAGAAGGAGCGGTGATTAACGTCGATGAACAGGGAAAACCCTAGGGCAGATCTATCAAGAGGAAAGGGGAAAGCTTACCGATGTTGATGAATAGTGGAGGAGCGCCGCGGTTTTCTGGTTCGTTCAGGGTGATGCAGCGGCCAGAGTTGAGGCAGTGGACGAAGGTTGACGGCGTCGGCGCTTGGGTGCGCTAGAGCATTGCAAGGAAGAAGACGAAGATAAGAAGGCAAGGGGAAAGTAAAAGGGGACCTGTGGCCCTATTTATAAGGCTGGAAGGATAAGTGACAGGCGCGGGAATCGAGGAGACAAGAAAATGGATATGTGACGGCGCGTGCGCCTCGATTTTTGGAGGTTCATTAAAATGAGGAGATTGATTGAAAATTTGGGCCATATGTGATATTAATGACAGGTGACATCATGGCGGGTTATCGCAATTTCAGGGAATGACATCATGGCGGGTTACAATATCTCACAAGAAGGTGAAAAAGGATTTTTCTAAGTATTGAAGATTGACGTGAACAAGTTCAAATCAACCTGGGGCCTAATGTTGGGGATATGACTATTGGATATGACCCGCCCAGGAGGGTCCGGGTTATCCCAATGGCGGTTCATGGGCCAATCCCATGAAGGTTGAAGATGGCGGTTCATATAGTAGGCTTGTTAAAAGGGCCCAAAACCCAAAACGGCTTAAAGCCTGTAAGTGTAAACCGCCATGTATGTTTGACTTGTAATGTAAGGCATGTAAGATAAGTCATCGGGCCGGACACGTTTGTATGAGCCGGCCGGGACTCTGTAAGCCACGGGGCATCAACCCGTGTATATAAGGGGACGACCCGACATCGGCTTAGGGCAAGAAACAATAGATTGAAAGCTAGGCTAGCGTATTTGCTCCCTGGCAATCAAAACCCTAGCAATACCACCTCAAACTAGATTAAGCTTTTACCTTCACCGCAAGGGGCCGAACCAGTATAAACTCCTCGTGTCATTTGTCCTGTTTTAACCCCTTTAAGCTAACTACATCGCAATGGCTCCACAACTAAGTCCTTCCCCTAGGACATCTGCCGTGACAACTCCACGACAGTAAGTATTTCCCCTAGTTATGAAACCAAGGCCATCGAACCAGTAGGAGAACCACGCAACACTATCTAAACGGTACCTGCACACAAATAATAAATACTTGCAACCCGACGTGTAAGAGGGGTTGTCAATCCCTCTCGGGTAAAAGATTGGCAAATAGGTATATGGGTAAAAGCAAATGGAACAACGGCAAATGAATTTAGCGAGGTATTTTTAGGTTTTTGATAATATAGATCTTACAATAAAAGGTGCAAATGAAGAAAAAGGAAAATGGCAATGTAGATCTGAAAGTATATGATAGGAAAATAGACCTGGGGCCCGTTGATTTCACTAGTGGCTTCTCTCGAGAAATAGCACACGGTGGGTAAAAAAATTATTGTTGGGCAATTGATAGAAAAGCGAATAATCATAACGATATCCAAGACAATGATCATGTATATAGGCATCACATCCAAGATTAGTAGACCGACTCCTGCCTGCATCTACTACTATTACTCCACACATCGACCGCTATCCAGCAGGCATCTAGTGTATTAAGTTCATGGAGAAACGGAGTAATGCAATAAGAATGATGACATGATATAGACAAGATCTATTCATGTAGAAATAGACCCTATCTTTTTATCCTTAATAGCAATGATACATGTGTGCCTTGTTGCCCCTTCCGTCAGGGGCGGAGCTGGGCCTCGGGCACCCAGGGCCCGATGTGTGAGATATTGTCTAGACCTCCACTTACACATATTTAGTATTGGGCCTGGGGCGTAGCCCAACACAGCCTAGGGCACCTCCATTCCTTCCAATATAAAAAATCCCCTTCCAATCAAACCGAACTGCCGAGGTAGAGAGACACGCACGCACCGATGCTTGCGCCACCGTCCTGCCAGCTTGTCGTGCTCGACGCTATCGTTCGCTGACTTCGTCGCGATCTCGACGCTGCACGCCCCCTTCTGCAGTCTTGATGGTTGTTTACGCGTGATGCGCGAGCCGAACCTTGACACCTCGACCCTGTGTTGCTCTACCGCCGCAGGGTGCCGGGTCTTGCATATGCAACACGCACAGGACTTCGCCCGTGATCTCAGCCTCCCGGGCCTGAGCCCCGGGTTCTGGCCGCTATGTTGTTGCTGCTGCTGGCAAGCACTCCATTCTTCAATCTCCATTCTTCAATATTGGGTAAGTTTTATACTTCCTCCATTTTTATATACAAGGCCACAAACTCAAAATATAGGTACCAAGATAAAAATTAATGTGTGCTTTACAAGCCAATTTGTTTTCTCGTTTACCGAGTTAATTAATTGGGTGCATGCACATTAGAGGAAATTGAGTGGCCGTGAGAGAGAAAGTAGGTGAGTGTGTAGAAAGTATGTGAGTGTGTCATTACCATCCACTACATGCATGCTAGTAATTAATCCATGGGTGGAAACATCATTAATATTTGCCTCGATTATTGTTGGTGGCCTTGTATAGATGCAAAATGTGTTTTCCATAGTGACCTTGTATACAAAAATGGAGGGAGTACCGTGATTGAACATATAAATTGAATTGAAATTTACTGTATATGTATTGATTGAACTTAAATTGATGTATTTTTATATCAATTTCATTTTATGTTAGAGAAAAAATGGACAATGAAGAGACTATTTTTTTCCATCAATGTTCATAGTAAGTCATAATAGGAGTGTCTATGTTATTTCAGTTCAGGGGATCAGGGGCCAAGGGGACTAAATCAACTCCAGAAAACAAACCAACTAGTCAAATTGGAGGCAAACCGTTGATTTGCTACACTCTTGTATCCCGGTATTCTTATTTGTAGTATTTTTCATATTTTAATCTATTTTGTTGGATTGTTATGCATTGAGTTGAAATTCAAGATTTATTGCGCAATTGGGTAATATATTTATGTATTTTTATATGGGGTATTTTTTAAAGGTAGTGGGGTACTTTTATGGTTGTTATAGGTGGTCAGGTTTTTTCATGTTGTTGGTGAAAAATTGGGCCCGGGGTTTGCTCAAATCCTGGCTCCGCCACTGCCTTCTGTCACTAGGGAAGGACACCACAAGATCGAACCCATCACAAAGCACCTCTTCCCATTGCATGATAAATAGACCAAGTTAGCCAAACAAAACCCAAATATCGAAGAAGAAATACAAGGCTATAATAATCAAGTATGGATATTAAGGCAGAACAAATCTGATCATAAACTCACAATTCATCGGATCCCAACAAACACACCGCACAAAGTCATTACATCAATAAATCTCCAAGAAAACTTTGTATTGAAGAACAAACAGAGAAGAAGTCATCTAGCTACTGCCTACGGACGCGTAGGTCTGAGGTGAACTACTCATGCATCATCGGAGGAGCACCAATGAGGATGATGAACCCCTCTGTGATTGTGTCCCCCTTCGGCGGAGTGCCGGAAAAGGGCTCTAGATTGGATCTCGTGGCACTGGAACTTGCGGCGGCTTAAATAATTTTTTGTTGACTCCCTTAAGGTTTCTGAAATATTTGGGTATTTATAGAGCTTATAGTCAGTGCGGGAGACCTCTGTGGGCCCCACAACCCACCTGGGCGCGCCCAGGTGTCTTGTCGTCCCCACGGGACTCCCCCTGGTTGCATCCTTAGCCCATACGCTTTCTTCTGGTCTAGAAAAAATCATCAAAAAGTTTCGTTGCATTTAGACTCTGTTTGATAAGGATTTTCTGTGAAGGAAAAAAAACTAGTAAAAACAACAATTGGCACTGGGGTACTATGTCAATAGGTTAGTCCCAAAAAATGATATAAAGTTGCTATAAAATGATTGTAAAACATCCAAGATTGATCATATAATAGCATGGAACAAGCAAAAATTATAGATACGTTGGAGATGTATCAGCATCCCCAAGCTTAATTCATACTCGTCCTCGAGTAGGTAAATGATAAAAACACAAAAAAAATTGATGTGGAATGATGCCTATCATGTTCACCACATATATATTTTCTTTTGTAGCATGGACATTTGGACTTCTATATGATTCAAAGCAACAGTCTTGTATTGACATGAAGATTTCAATACTCAAGTATATCAACAAGCAACCATGTCTTTAAAAATAGCAACACTAAAGAAAGTTATCCCTAGCCCATCATGCTCAATCATTGATCCACTCACGAAAGACACTCGAATATTAGCTACATCCAATGCTCAACTACGATCATAGTGCCCCTTAGTTGGTGCTTTATAAGAGAAGATGGAGACTCAAGTAAAATAAAAATTGCATAAAGTAAATAGATAGGCCCTTCGTAGAGGGAAGTAGGGATTTGTAGAGGTGTCAGAGCTCAAAGCTTAAAGTAAGAGATAAGAAAAGTGAGAGGCATACTTTTTCCGTCAACGAAAACGACCGGGTAATTCCCAACACTTTCCATGCTAGATACATCATAGGTGGTTCCCAAACATAAAATAAAATTTATTCCTTTTATCACCATAGCGGCTAGCCGTATCCACGGGTACCATCCATACCAACAATTTCCAATTAATTTATTATTTGACAACATAAAGTAAATTTCTTTTTCATTTCGGGACTAGGCATCCCTATTACCGTCGTACTCTCGTGCAATGACAAGTGAATAAACACTCATCTTTACAATAACACATCTAGCATAGAAAATATTGGCCACCCTTTCTCACTTCGTGAGCGGTACGAGCACAAAAAAGGAAATTTATTTTGAAAATTAGAGATGGCACATACAAATTTACTTAGAACGACACATAAATACCGTGTATAGGTAGATTTGGTGGACTCATATGGCAAAACTGGTTTTAAGGATTTTGGATGCACAAGTAGTATTTCTACTTAGTACAAATGAAGGCTAGCAAATAGATTGAGAAGCATCCAATCAAGAAACAACAAATCTCATAAATGAGCATTAAACATTACTGACACCGAATAATGCATCACAAGTAGAATGTAATTTCATTGCATAACTATTGACTTTCGTGCTTGCATAGGGAATCATAAACCTTAACACCAATATTCTTACTAAAGAATAATTACTCATCAACATGATTTACATATCACTATCATCATATCTCAAAACTATTACAAAGAATCAACTTTATTTTGTCCAATGATCTTCATGAAAGTTTTTATTATATACATCTTGAATATCTATCACTTTGGGACTAGTTTCATATATTGCAATTGCTTTTGACAATCTTACACAAATTTAAGTGAAGAACATGAGTATAAAAGTTTTCATCTCTCAAAATAATATAAGTGAAGCATGCGAGAATTTCTTCAAAATTATAACTAACTCTCAAATAAATCTAAGTTAAGCATGAGAGCATATTTTTCTTCAAAATAACAGCACCACCATGCTCAAAAAGATATAAGTGAAGCACTAGAGCAATTCGTTGCTCTAAAAAAAATTAAGTGAAGCATAAAGAGTGATTCTAACAAATAATGGCATAGTGTTGGCTCTCTCAAATAGATGTATCCAACAAGGATCATTGTGACAAACTAAAAATCAAAACAAGCAAAGACTCATATAATACAAGACGCTCCAAGCAAAACTCATGATATGTGACGAATAAAAATATACTTCCAAGTAAAATTACTGATGGTCGTTAGAAGAAAGAGGGGACGCCTTCCGGGGCATCCCCAAGCTTAGTTGATTGTTTCTCCTTGGATATCACCTTGGTATGTCATGGACATCCTCAAGATTAGGCTCTTTTCACTCCTTATTCCTTCATCCATCGTGATCTCACCCAAAACTTGAAAACTTCAATCACACAAAACTCAACAAAAATTCGTGAGATCCGTTAGCATAACAAAAACCAGTCCTTACTCTACGTAATGTAGCAAACCCATTCATATTTTGTTATTGCATTATACCTACTGTATTCCAACTTTGCCATGGCTTATACCCCCGATACAAATCATACATTCATCCAAACAAGCACATAACACAACGAAAAAAGAATCTGTCAAAAACAGTAGAGTCTATAAAGATGCGAATAAATGTAATACCTACGGATCTCAAAGAATTCTGAAAAATTAGGACAACGTGGGCAATTTGTATATTGATAACGTGTAAAAAATAGAATTTTTTCACGTTCCAGTAGCCGTCAAGAATTATAGCACTGGATGCAAAAGTTTATGTTTTCCAACGCAATCAAGTCAACTATCAACCAAAGTATCCCAAAGGCTTTGTTTGGCACAAACACTAATTTAAACCATAAAACACATCTAATCAGAGGCATTTTTGTATATTTTTTGGAAAACGGGAAAAACAGAAAAAAGATGCATATTGGGTTGGCTCCCAACAAGCGCTATCGTTTTACGCCCCTAGCTAGGCATAACATATAGATTCAAGTGTTGTCATATTTGGTTTTGGCCACCTTAGTGAGGGCCTTTTCAAACCCGGGAGGCTCTTTGCTTCCCCAAATTCTCTGGAAAAGAGACCATCTTGAGATCTAAAATATCCAACCGCTTATTGCAAAGAGTAAGCAAGGTATTAATACGATTGAGATTTCCACTAATATGTTTGAGGGGTTGTTCACAGGGCTTTGCATGACAAGACACATATTTGTATTGTTGCAATTAAGGGTAAAACATAGGGGGTTTATTCATGTTGATTGGGTTTATTTTCTCTACATCATGTCATCTTGTTTAAGGCGTTACTATGTTTGTCATGAACTTAATACCATAGATGCAGGCTGGATAGCGGTCGATTGGTGGAGTAATAACAGTAGATGCAGGCATGATTCTACCTACTTGTCTCGGACGTGATGCATATATACATGATCATTTCCTTGGATATTGTCATAACTATGCGCTTTTCGATCAATTACCCAACAGTAATTTGTTCACCCATCGTATGTTATGTGTTTGAGAGAGAAGCCTCTAGTGAATACTATGGCCCTCGGGTCTACTTTACTCATATATCAATACACAAAAATATCTTGTTGCAATTTTATTACTTTTATTTTGTTTTGCAATTTATCCATCTACCTATACGAAATTTTATCCTTGCAAGTAACGAGTTCAAGGGGATTGACAACCCTCTTGCCCGCGTTGGGTGCAGGTATTTGCTTTTGTGTGTGCAGGTGCTGTTCACGGGGCTTTGCATGATTCTCCCATTGGTTCGATAAATCTTAGTTCTCACTGAGGGAAAAATTATCTCTATTGTACTGCATCTCCCCTCCTTTTCGGAGAAATCCCAATGTAGCTCACAAGTAGCAAGGGGAAAAGAAAAAAGAATAAAACCAAGCAACCAAAATAGCGATCAACAAACTATAACAATGACCATCCGCACCAGCCATCTCTTGATAATTAGACGAACAATGAAAAAGGTTCTACAACAGCAACACCTTCAAGAAGAAAACGACGCTCATGCGCCACCATCATTGGATCAACCATCTTTTATCAGAACCTGAGTTTTAACCCCGAAGATTAAGGGTTTTTTTGGTTTGTGACTAACTTTGCTAAAGGTTGCCACGCCTAAGGTTAAGAAAATTTGACCAACTTAGGTGAGTGTTCGGTTCAAGCCACACTTTAGGCAAGCCACAACTAGGGCCCCACTTGGCATACACACAAAAAGTGTGGCAAGATTCCCTTAGGCTTGCCAACTTGTAGCTCTCATTTTGATGAACTAACCTTAGGCAAGCTTGGCAAAAATATGTGGCAAAGTGTGGCAATGCAAGGCCTAGAACCAAACAGCTCCTAAGTTCGAGCGAATCTGAGAAATTTCTTCAACAAGGTCACAACACAAAAAAACATCATTTCCACGTATAACCAACTAGGACCAGACCTAGGTTTTTGTCTGAAGCTCGAGGCCGGGTACTCAAGAAGCACCACCAAATCAAAGTAATCATGTGTTGTCACCACCACTTTTTGCGATCCCATCGGCTACATGTGTAGCACATTCTTGATGTGAGATGCCAGGCAAATGAATAACATACCCGCACAAGGCGGTTAAGCCGCAAAAAGTGTCTATCACTACAAAGTCTCGTAATGACGAAGGTTGTCGCACATACAACAAAAGATAGACAAGGGAGGGAGGTAATTAACACCACCAAAGTCTCAAATCAGGACACTCACACAGTTCCACGCCATTCTCGCTTGTGGTAACATAATTGGTCGACAAAAGATACTCCTTGTATTCACAGGGCCGGACAGTTGCGACAATCACCTAGTAGGGCAACACCAAAATGGCATCCACTCTCTTGAGCGGAGGGCCGCCTTGTTGGGCCACAGAAGGCTGTCGTTACCTCAAGTAACAGCAAATGGGATCACGGTCATCGATGCCTCACCACTAGAGAATGTCGACTTGGTCGAGAACACCACCGCTACGGCGCACAACCATGCCTTGTGCCTCAGGTCATCACCCATATATCACATCTTACTAGCAAAGGCTACCGAAGCAAAGACCTACCTGTTGCCGCCTTCATCGACCAATGTCAGGGATTAGCTCAACCATTGGTCTGTAGCAGCAATGAGGGGGAGGGAGGATGAGGAGGTAGGAGGCGGCGGGTGTGGCGAAGGGGGGCGACTGTTAGGTTTTGACCAATAAAATTGTACGCAGTATAAAACAAGAGGTGTCAAACTTTAAGGTCACAAAGGATAAAACATTGCTCACATCTTGCATTGGACTTATGACGATTCAGTAAATTTAAGGCTGAGGCTACTTTTGAACCCGAATGGATTTCTACCGACTCGCCCCAATTTTTTCCCCTAGAATATGCACGAGTGTGCATACCATATAATATTATAGTAGAAAGGGGTGAAGAAACCCTCCACAAAGTTTACAGCCGATTTTACAAGGCTCTCACTAGCCACCACAAGATAGTTACATTAGTATGGGATTACTCGCCACTAGCCCGCTTACTCAGACCACCGGAAAAAAAAACTCAAGGTCACCCTTTAGTAGACCCGCTGATTTCCATGTCCATCCTTCGCGATCAATGTTTCTGTAATGCCCAGGATGGGACTATACCTCCTACGTGTCGAGGCACGACTTAAAGGTATAAGCCCATCCTAGAATGATCTCAAGTTTGGTATCTTTGCACGACTCATGTAAAAGAGGGATTAAATTGCAAAAGGGGATAGTTGGCTTACACTCGCCACTTCACACAATACATTACATAAAACAATCATCATTCAGAACATCACAACCCGACTACGGGTGAAGATCCAAAAGAAAGATACCAAACAACATAAAGCCACAGGCCAAGATCGAATCCTAGTATAAACCACTACTGAACGTCGAAACGTCACAAGCAAACGGCCACACTCTTCAACGAACTCCTGGTGAAGGACTGATCCAACTCCTGCATCAAACTCGGCTGAACCTGCATCTGGTGTTGAAGTAACTGTGAGCCACAGAGGACTCAGCAATCCCGTTCCCGGGTAACAAAACTATTTAAGCCTTGGGTGAGGATAAGGCTGAAGAAAGAATATGAGGTGAAGGAACAAACAAGAGTCTGCAGCAGCAACTAGCACTAACTTACGTAATAGAGAGCGAGAAGAGAAGAGCATCGGTCGAAAGATGATCACGAAGTGATCCTAGCTAAAGCCGGTCAAACATAACCCCACCGTGTTCAACTCCCGAATCCCTATTCGGAAATTGACAGTCACGGTACACACGCTGGTAGTGTATTGGATCATTGTGTCAAGTTTTCTACAACCGGAATTAACAAGCTCCCATCTGCCACATAACCGCGGGCACGGCTTTCGAAAGTTCAAACCCTGCAGGGGTGTTCCAACTTGACCCATTACAAGCCCACGATCCGCGGAGTCGCAACTCCATAGTTGGGAAGACCCGAGTATTCTCGGAATCCCGTGCTCAAGTTAAACCGAACTAAGGTAAGGCTAATCCAGCAAATCCTCCCGGCGTGTCGACACCCTGATAGTAGCCGCGCGTATCTAAGTCTCAGGACACGACCGGATGGGTGATGCTACAGGACCCAAACCTCGAGTTTCCCCGTGGTGGTTCCCGCAGGCTCCCCGTTTGGGACCAACACCATCGGCACTGGCCCCCCCTGCTATGTAGAATTAAGAATCCTCGGGTAGCGCTAACTCCCTATGCAATTTAATTAATTAATTAAGTTGTTATTATGAGGCAAATAGTACCAAATGTTGGGACTTGCTGGAAAAGACTTAGCACTTAGCGGTTTATCAAGGGGGTCCCATACACCCCAACCGTGTTAGGAACGCATAATCAAGGAACATAACACCGGTTTATACGGTTCCTAACGGCATGAGTGGAACAAAACACCAAGCAAAAGGCTTAGCCTTCCACCCTTGCCAGTATATAGATGATTTCATTTATAAGCATTTATATAGTGTGATATAACCCAACCAAACTTCAACATGAAGCAAGCATCTTCAATCTTCACCTGCAACTAACAATGCTATAAGAGGGGCTGAGCGAAGCGTACTTAGCCAAGCAACGGTTTGCGTAGGTAGGGTGGTTAAACATGGCATTGGTTACAAGTAGGAGGCTGACAGGAAAACATGGGCATCGAGGCAAAACTATAGATCGAGACTTCTAGCAATAGGCAAAAAATAGTAATGGTATCCGGGTTCGGTCATCTTGCCTGGGATTCCACAAGGGAGAAGAACGGATCCAAGAAGAAGACGGAGCAACAGTCGAGCGAAACCTCACAACTCCGGAACGAAACCGAAGCTAACAAGAGAAGCAACCGGAAAGAAGAAAACAACACGGTAAACACACAATCATAAACATGGCATACGATGCACAAGCAAGCATGATGCATGTCCGGTTTAAATATGCATGGCATGGCAAGAGCACAAACAAATACTACAAGTTAAGTGGAGATCAATATGCAACGAGTTGCATATTGACGAAACACCACAATTAATTATTTAGTTGACTCTCGATTATTAACAAGACAAGATTAAATGTTTTAACATGGCAAGAGGTGAAGCATAATAAAACTACACTGTTAAGACATTTTAAATGGGGCCGGAAAATAACAACAACAAGTCCGGAAAAATCCCCATGAGCATGTTTAATAATTATATAGCAACAACAATTAAGCATTTAGGGTTGTTAACATGATGCGGATGATATGATCAAGTTTATGCAATTTTATTAGAAGGTTGACATTAACAAGATATGAAGCATTGTCACCGTGGTGGAATGAAAGGGTGCCACGGCAACGATCCGAAATGAGGCAATGGCATCATATCGGTACCGGTAACTCGGTGAGGGACCGGTGCAAAATAAAAGGTGGAGTGAACGAGTTGAACAAGATGATGGGGTGATCCCGTTGCCGGGTTCCCACGAGTCGGTGGCGAGGCAACCGAGGAACATGACAAAAGGTGGAACGGGCACGAAGCACACACGAGAGACATTTCATACAACACAGCAAGCATGCACACGGGTCATCCACGGGGTTATACCTTCGGAACCATCGTTCTCGGAGGGGTTCGAGGTCGTAGTGGAAGTAGCCGTAGTAGTGGAAGTAGTGGTACACGGCCGAAGAGGAAGAAGTCGTTCACGTTCGGAGAGGAAGTAGCCGTTCCGCAACTCGTAGAGGAAGTAGTTGTTCACGGGTCTTCGGCAACGGTAGACGTTCACGTTACGTGTCGTGGTACTTGGCGAAATCCTCGTTTCCGGGCGACGGTAGTGGTACACGCGACGGTAGTCGTTCGGGTCGTCGTGGTACTTGTCGGTCATGTAGAGGTACTTGGCGTTCGACGGCGTCGTGGTACTTGGGTCTTCCGGCTAGGGTAGTTGTTCGGGCGTCGATCTCGTACACGGTTCATCTGTCCAAAAATTACAGCACGGCACACACAAAAAAACAACAAAACTACAGGAGCAGGACAAGGGGCTGCACGAGGCCACGGCAGCAGCACGCGAGGCGACGGCCGCGGGATCCGGTGGCCGGACGCGGGGCTCGCGGCAAGGCAGCAGGGGGCGGCGGCCCAGAAGAGGCAGCAGGGGCCCTCGTCGCGGGAAGGGCCAGCGTCCACGGCGAGGCCGGAGGGCAGCAGGCGAGGAGGCGCGCGGAAGACGTTGCTGGGCACTGGCCCGGGCCTGGCCGCGGCGGGATGCAGACGCGGGGAGCGCCGGGCTTCAAGGACGGAGGGAGCCAGGCGCGGGGCGCGCGGGGCTCGGCCAGAGGACTCGGTCCTGGCGCGGGAGGCCGGCCGCTGGTCCTTGGCGAGCTAGAGGACGAGGTCGTCCAGGCCTGGCCGGGCTTCTGGAAGGTGCGGCGCTGCGGCTCACGAAGGAGGAGCTCGCCTCCTGGCTCGCGGGTGACGGCGAACGGAGGCCGCAGGCGCCATGGTGAAGGAGGAGAACGGAGGCACTCGGGCCTGGCCGGTCGGACGAGGCAGAGGCCTCGTGATCTCGAGCGGGGCGAGGGGAGATGGAGGGAGAGGTGTTGCGGCTGCGAGGAAGAAAGAGGAGCGAGGGAGCGATCGGGGGCTCGGGCCAGAAAGAGATGAGGGGATCGAAGGGACTCTGGCGGCGCGAGGGAGGGAGACCGAGGGAGAGGTGCGACGATAGCTAGGGTTCGGGCGAAGGAGGCTAGATGGTTGGGCCAGGGAGGAGTTGATGGGCCGGCTTGGTTTCTTCGGGCCCAAGAGGCGGCGCCCTGGGCTGCGCTGGGATGAGGGGGAATCGGGCAAGGGATAGTTAAGCGAGGGAGATGAGCCAACGCTGATGGGCCGCGGGGAGAAGTTGGGCCGCGGGGAGACCTAGAGGCCTGGAGGCTGGAAACAAAATAGAAATAGAAGGGGGTCTGCTGTTTTCTAAAAAAACAGAAAAACGGCAAGGAGAAAGAAAAGGAAGGAGGAGTTAGGGCAAAAGTTACCACAAGAGGTTATTTTTCTCGGCCATCATAAAATGAGCACGGTCCGAGAAAAATATAAAAGGCATGAACGGAACAAAATAATTCAAACATATTTGAATTAATTCAAACGGGTTTGAACTAAGACTTGAATAAAGAAGTGTCCAAAAATGTTCGAATTTTTCGGAGGAACCTCGAAACAACGGAAAAGAATTATAGGGAAGGTTTGAAGGTGAAACTCGAGGTGAAAAAGGCATGAAGAAAATATGCAAGTATGTTGCGGGTAATTCCAAACAATGGAATATTTATTAATATAGCTCCATAATATTTGGAGGATATGTTATAAAGAGAAGTCACCTTCCCTCGATTTAAATGGACCGAAGGTCCATACGATTTATTTAAGTTGAGATGCAAAATTAAAATATGACATGATGCAATGCAAAAATTAAATAACACAAACACAAAAGAAACACACGGGCAACCCGGAACATCTGGAATCTTCTGGAATCTTCTGGGACGTCGGTCTTCGGGCGTCACAGTTCCGCAAGGCGAATTGAAGTGATGGGGATGCACCGTCGAACACTACAATGTTAGGTGTTTCCAAAGTTCCCATAAGCAAAGCGTGATGATCACCTTTAGGTCTCTAGGTGAGCATTGAGCCGCAACCCACGTGGTGCGCCACTCCACCAACTCCTCGTCCGCCACTGGAGTTTGGTTTGGCTCGCCGAGAGAGCTCCAAATCCATAGCCACAAGGTTCTCGCAAAGATGCAGGTGAGGAGGATGTGGTTGATTGTTGCTACATGTTGGTTGCAAAATGGGCATGTAGCTTGGTGTGGGAGTCCTCGGCGCGCCAGACGATCTGAAATCCAACAACGGTTTCGCATGGCCAGTCAAGAGAAGAACCGACATTGTAGTGGCACCTTATGTTTCCACACAAAGTTCATGCAGGGTGCCACTTCCCCCCTATGAATCTGGCCGCGTATGCAGATCGAATCAAGTAGTATCCATTGGGCTCCCAAGCCCACCTGATGGAGTTGGTTCTTTCCGCATCTAGCTCCATGGTTGATACTCTCTACTAGATCTACATATACTCATTGATGTTCTGCAGCCTAAGGTCATGCGGGTTGTTCGTTGCCCAAGTGTTATCGTGCAGTGCTTGTCGTACCATCTATCCTAGGGGGCACCATGTCATAGGTGTTAGGTGTCAAATCTTTTATATGATCGCCTTGAAGTCATCTATCTTCCTAGAAAAGAGTGATGTCACCATTGCACAGAGTTGCATGCGTTGCCGCTTGGTAGATTGCCATTGCCTCGATCGTAGCATTGAACTCAAACTCTGCCTAAGGTCTTTGTCGGTCAGTGCGTCGCAACCATATCCACCGTGCTTGTAGTGCTGGGTTTAGCCACCGTAGGTTGGGAACGCCCAGTCCACCAGCCCAACGTGGGGTGCAAACCTAGTCCCAAGCCACAGAACAGTTGCCACCATGTGCTTCT
This sequence comes from Secale cereale, assembly GCA_902687465.1. Taxonomy (NCBI): domain Eukaryota; kingdom Viridiplantae; phylum Streptophyta; class Magnoliopsida; order Poales; family Poaceae; genus Secale; species Secale cereale. The sequence continues at coordinate 676,204,891 of LR738715.1, read as the reverse complement.
CTCTTCGCACACCAAAGAAAACCACGACAAATTTTCTCCAAGGCCAAAATTGTTTTACAAATTATCCAGAGCCATCAATGAATTGGAATAACACATAGAACCAATTGGATCGGCAGCAGTCTTCCACTCTTTGGAGAGAGGTCCCTCTCCAAGTTGGCAATTTATTTGCCAGCTGATCCACAGGGTATTTTGGAACTGGGTGCCTCGCCCCATATTTTGTTTGAAATTTCAAACCAGAGTCCAAAAGGACAGAAAGAACAAGAAAGCTTGTAGGTAGAACAGAAGCGGTGAAAACCAGTCAACCCGGCCCAGCTCCTACCACTGTTTGGTAGCTGCGTGTCATGCCCAGTATGAGATTATACCTCCCACGTGTCGAGGCACGACTTAAAGGTATAATCTCATATTAGAATGATCTCAAGTATGGTGTATTTGCACGACTCATGTAAAAGAGGGATGAAATAGCAAAAGAGTAGTTGGCTTACACTCGCCATGTCACGCAATGTATTACATAAACATTCATCATTCCAATAACATCACAGTCCGACTACAGACAAAGATCCAAATGAAAGATACCATAAATAAACAACACAAGGCCCCGATCGCCCCTAGTAGGAACCACTACTGATCGTCGAAAACGTCACATACATACGGCTACGCTCTTCGTCGAACTCCCATTGAAGTTCTGATCCATCTCCTGCACTGTTCTCGGATGTACCTGCATCTGGTGTGTTGAATCTGTGAGCCACAAAGGACTCAGCAATCCCGTTCCCGGGTATCAAAACTAACAAAGCCTTATAGGTGAGGGAAGGCTTTAAAAGTGTTTGCAGCAAGCACTAAGCAACTAACTTACGAGTTCAGAGCGAGAAGAGGGTAAGAGCCAACGATCGTCAAAGTGATCACGAAGTGATCCTAACTACTCATGTCAGACATAACCCCACCGTGTTCTTCTTCTCGAAACCCCTTCGAGAAGAGACAATCACGGAACTCACACAGGTGTGTATTCTTAAGGATAGAGTGTCATGTTTTCTACAACCGAATATTAACAAATTCCCATCTGCCACATAACCGCGGGCACAGCTTTCAAAAGATCAAAACCCTACAAGGGTGTCCCAACTTAGCCCATCACAAGCCCACGATCTGCGGAGTCGCAACTCCAAAGTAGGAAGACCCGAGTATTCTCGGAATCCCGTGCTCAAGATATTCCGACAAAGGTAAAACTAATCCAGCAAGACCTCCCGGCGTGCTGATACCCTGATAGTAGCCGTGCGTATCTCGTCTCAGGCCACGACTGGATGGGCGATTCTATAGGTTTTTACCAGCCCTTGAGTTTCCCCGAGGTGGCCCCGCAGAACCCCCAGTTTGGACCAACACTCATGTGGAGCACTGGCCCGGGTTGTTGATTAAGAAGAGGGTTAATTACTCCCTATGCAAGTTTTAGTTGTTAGACAAATGTAGAACCAAAGTTGGGTCTTGCTGGAAAAGCTTTAGCGCTAAGCGGGTTATCGAGGGGGCCCATAAACCCCAACCGTGTTAGGAACGCAAAATCCGGGAACATAACACCGATTTATCGGGTCCTAAGGTGGCATGAGTGGAACAAAACACCGAGCAAAAGGCCAAGCCTTCCACCCATTGCCAAGTATATAGGTGTGTTAATATATTTAAGAGATATTGTGATATTCCAACAACAAGTTCCAACATGGAGCAATCTTCATCTTCACCTGCAACTAACAACGCTATAAGAGGGGCTGAGCAAGCGGGTAACATAGCCAAACAACGGTTTGCTGGGAAGGTGTCAAAGGTTAGAGGTCTCATGGCAACAATAGGAGGCTGGCAGACAGACATAGGCATCGAGGCAATAAGCTAAAGAGCGAGACAACTAGCATAGGCAAAGATAGTAATGATATCTGGGAATGGTCATCTTGCCTGGGATTCCGCAAGGAAGAAAAACAAGTCCAAGAAGCAGTCGAACAAATCCTCACAACTCCGGAACGGAACCGAAGCTAACAAGAGAAGCATACCGGAAAGAAGCAAACAACACGGTAAACACACAAGCATAAACATGGCATACGATTCACAATCAAGTATGATGCATGTCCGGTTTAAATATGCATGGCATGGCAAGGTGCACAAACAATACTACAGATTAAGTGGGGCTCAATATGCAACGAGTTGCATATTGACACAACACCACATTTAAATTATATAGTTCACTCTCGTTTATTTACAAGACAAGGTTAAATGTTTTTATTAAACATTGCAAGAGGTGAAGCATGAGCACACTACACTATCTAGTCAATTTAATTGAGGCCGGAAATAACAACAACAATTCCGGAAAAACCCCATGCAAGTTTTAGCAATTATTAAGCAACAACAATTTAACATTTAAATGTTGTTATCATGATGCGGATGACATTTCAAGTTTTATGCAAATTTTAGTTAAAGGTTGACAATTAACAAGATATGAAGCATTTGTCACCGTGGTCGAAAGGGGTGCCACGGCGACGATAACCGAAAATGGTGCCGCAACAGCATTTCGGTACCGGTAACTCGTTGAGAGTCCGGTGCAAAAGATGACGGAGAGCGTGTCATGCAAGAAGAAAGGTGGGGTGATCCCGTCACCGGGTTCCCACGGGTTGGCGACGAGGCAAACGAGGGGCATGACAAGCGACGAATCGGGCACGGTGCACACAAGTGGAGCATCTCATACAACACACATAGTTCGTTCACAGGCGTCGTCTCGGGGTTATACCTTTGGAGCGTGCGTTTTGGGGTGGTCCGACACGTCGAGGGAAGTAGTGGAAGTAGACGTTCAAGGGTCGCCGAGGGTAGTAGTCGTTCACGGGGTCGTCGAGTAGTAGCCGTTCACGTTCGGAGAGGTACACACGGTCTTCGGCGACGGTTGTGGTACTCGTTTTTCGTAGATGAACTTGAGGGTTCCGAGTGCTCCGGGCGTCGCGGTACTTGACAGTCGGTGGAAGTCGTGGTACTCGGGGTCTCGACGACGGTAGTTGTTCACGTTCGTAGATGTACACATTCCGTAGATGTTCGTGTCACAAGAAGAGGTACTTGGCGCATCCGGTAGTCGTTCGGGCGTCTACGGGACTTGCCGGTCTTGGTCTCGGCAACGTAGTTGTACATGGGTCTTTGGCGCGAGTAGTTGTACATGTCGGTTGGTGCCGTGTAGTCGAACTTGGCGGTTCTTCGCTCCTCGTTGTTGTCATCGTTTGTAGTCGATGTAGTGGTACTTGGCATCGGACTTGCGGCGTTGGAAAGAGACATGGCAGCAACAAAAGGTTGCGCACGGCAGAGTAGGCTGCGGCCTTGGTTCCCACGGCGGAGCTCCTGTTCGGCGACAGTTGAAGCAGCAAGGGGAGGCACTCGGGGACGACTCCGGACCAAGGAGCTCGGGCGCGGTGGTCGTGGATCGGCGCAGGAACGACGAGGCGCAGGCGTGCGGGGACGATGCGGAGGGGCGGCGACGCTGGTGACGAGGGCCTCGAGGAGGAGGTCTTGGCGGCGACGGCGGCGGGCTCCTGGCCGGCCGGGCTTCGGCCTTCGACGGCTCCTGTGGTCGGCGCGTCTGATGGAGGAGGCGAACGGCGGGTCTGCGCGAGGGAGCGGCGATCCTGGCGCACGGAAGGAGGAGGGCCGACGAGGTGGCCTCTGCCTCATGGCGCGACGGGGAAGGAGCAGGAGGAGGCCGCGGGTGGGCTGTTGAGGGGAGGAGGCGGCGCAAGAGGGAGGTGGCGACGGAGGGCGGCTCGACTAGGAGCGAGGGAAGGCACTCGGCTGCAGGGCTCGGGGTCGAGGGAAAGGCAGGGGATTGAGCGAGAGAGAGATGGCGGCGCGAGGGAGCGGACGAGCGAGGGAGAGATGGAGGGGAACGAGCAGGGTGCGGGCTAGGGTTAGGAGGAGGGAAGCGGGCTGCGGGGAAAGAGGTTGGGCCTTGGGCCAGATGGTGCGACCGGCCTGGCTGCGGGGAGATGGGCCTTAGAGGCCGCAAGAGGCCCAAGTGGCCGGCTGGTCTAACTCTCTCTCTTCTCTTTAAAAAAAAACAGAGATGAGACAGAAAAGAAAGAGAGGTTAGGAAAGGAATTAGGGCAAGGGGATTATCTTCCCGGACTCACAAAATTGTAAGGAAATTAAATAAAATCAACGGAAGACTTTTGGGAAAAGAAGATTCAAACAAGTTTGAACAAAAGTCAAAGTATTTGAATTCACGAAAACCCTTTTGATGGAATCCAAAGGGGTGGGATTTGAGGATGTGGCTTAACTCAGCCAATAAGATTCATGGGCAAAGGTTGAGGCCAGAATTGAGAAAGGGAAGGCATGGGGAAAAAAATATGCAAGTGTGTTATGGTGAATTCCAAACAAATAAAATAATTTAATATAGCTCCCTAATAATATTGAGAGGCTTTTATGTTATAAAGAAAAGTCACCATAGTGAGTATCCCTCAATTTAAATGGATCGAAGATTCATACGGTTTATTTAGTTGAGATGCAAAAAATTAATGACATGATGGCATGATGACATGATGCAATGCAAAAAATAAAAATAAAGCAAGCACAAATGAAACACACGGCGAATCTCCGGAACATCTGGAATCTTCTGGGACGTCGGTCTTCGGGCATCACACTGCGGGTCAGATTTTGCCACTCGTGCCACGCCCTGCCGTCATAGGAGGGTGACTAAGTAGAAGTTTTGCATGATGTAGTGAGCCTTCTGATTCTAAAGCAGATAGTTGACAAAGGGTGTGTCTCAGTCGACTTAGACTTAGTCAAGTGAAATTGTATATGGAAAGAAAAAGAAAAAACTGAAAGGAAAAAAATTATACGAATCTCTATGCAAGATTTAATGAAATATAACATCGACTAAGACATAACGAAGTATAAATCGACTGAGACTTAGCAAAACTGATTGACAAAATCCACATGGCAGGATCTGCAATCGGCCTACTGCTACTCGTGCTCGGCATGGACAAGGATGCGCCGATCGAGGTAGGTAGCAGCACGGCGAACTTTTTTCGACATTTCGTGCGGCACAAAACAAACCTAACGTCACTGCTCACTAGTGGAAATTGCTGCAGTCCAGTGATGTGCGCAACTGCTCCTGCATCGACGCCCGGTAGTTCTTAGTTTACCGCCAGTCGCGGTCCCATTGAAACCGTCTCGAGAGTCGAGAATGAGATAGAGCGCTACGGAGCTTCGTGGCTGATGGATGCAGACGGGTGCAGTGCAGGCGCGGTTGGTGGCTGCGTGATGCGATCGACGACGACGTACGGCGCCGGCCAAAGTCGCCTTCGATTTCCACCAGTAGAACCGCACACAAACGGGCGAGTTCTCTCCCCAGCTCCGTCTACTCTTACGCCGGATGTACAAGCCGCGCGACCTCGTCGTATCGTAGCAAGCTTAGTTTGTTGCAACAAATGGCTAGTGGGTCGAAGTTAACTGATAACGAGCGATAAGATAAACTCAAGAGAAAAGTTACGTAACTGATAACCAGGGATAAGATAGTAGAATCTTTGACGGGCGATGCCGCGTTCGTTTTGTAGTGCATATGCATATGGCAAGTGTCATGATTGGTGCAGCAGGCTGCTAGTTACCCAAGTAGGTGATGTTCATTCGTGGAATCTGTCGTCCTCCCATATACCAGATGAAGATGGTGATTTAATTTTCGCAAAAAGGAAAAAAGATGGTCGTTTAGAAAAAAGGTGAAGATGTTATTTTATGCGAAATACTAGATGAAGACAAGATAGTAGAGCAAACCAAAACGAACATCTTGGCTGCCTTTTGTCTCGGGAAAGACCCGGTTTGTTTCTTTGACTTCGTCCTCCAGACGCTGAAGAACTAGCTGAAAGGAAAGGCATCAAGGGTAACCACCTGAGATCATGCACAAGTCCAAATCACCTCAAACAAGCTTCAGTCAGCCCATCCAAATCCTCTTTGTAACGGCGGGACAAATGCTTCATCTATGGGCTATCGCCATTGGCCAGAGGCATGACTCCCTGTCTTTAAGACTGGGTACGCCGCCATTGCTCCGACACTGAAGATAATGATCTAAATTGGAGAAAGTTGCAATAGCTAGAAGGCACCTGCGCCACAAAACACATGAATTTCGGTCAATCGGGCAACATTAACACACCCTCTATACACCTCAACGCAAAAGACGACGAGGCCACGACGGGGAAGGAGCAGAGGAGACTTGGCAAACTCATGTCGCGCATAGAACCAAACTCTCATGCCACCTGTCGTCTGAGCGGCAGTCCTAGTTGAGGAAACAACAACAACACCAATGAAGAAGATAAGCCCATCACTCTTTCTTGTAACCATGAGCATAGGGAACCCCCTCAACCTGTCCTCGCTTGGTTGAGTCTACAGTACACCTTGAATATGCAGAAATTATAAGGTTTTTAACGATAAAAATACTTCATTGGCTCTGTTTGGATACTGAGTTAGAGGTTAGAGTTAGATTCTAACCCTCAACTAATCATGAACTAACTCTAACCAAAGAGTTGTTTGGATGGTACGGTTAGATTGAAAATAAATGCCCCTTTTCAACCATTTGACTACTCTATACCCTATTTCCTGCCGGATTTGGTGTGGCCGGCTCTTGTGTGGCATCCTCCAGCTCACAACTGACATAAATAAATTATCTTTACAAATTAAGGGTCCAAAACATGATAAATTTTATTTTGTCCATACAAATGAGATGTCCCACTCAAACATACAAGTCGTCATTGAAGCTTCACAAAAAAAAGCTACACTCCATGAAACAAAGCATGAGCTAATTCATCACGGAAGGCATTCATGTTGATATCTTCAACAAGAGGTTCATCTTCTGGCCATGCGGATGCAGAAGAACTAGGCACTGGGTTATAATTGTCATCCGCATCCCAGGCATCAAATTCCCTATCCACAATTCTGCTCTCTCGAATGAAATTATGAAGAGTCGTACAAGCAACAATAATTATAGTTTGCTTGCCCTCTGGAAATTTTGGCATGTTCAATAAAATCCTAAATTTCATCTTCAACACTCCAAAGGATCGCTCAACGACATTCCTAACTTTGGCATGTGCATGATTGAAGGTTTCTTTCATACCTTGTGGTGGCGGGCCGTTTTGCCATTGTTGCACATGGTACCTTGTACATATGTATGGTGAAAGGTAGCCCGGCTGGTTTGGGTATCCCGCATGAACCACATAATACTTCCCTGCATATCGTGAAAGGCACACAATGAGACTTAAATGAACAAGTGTAATTGGATTAAAAAATGTTGCAAGACAGTTCAAGTAGCAAACCTGGTGGTGGATGTGGAAATTTGTGATGATGAGTAGTTATGGCATCTTTGAAAACTCTCATGTCATGTGCTGAACCAGGCCATCCCGACATCACAAATGTAAATCTCATATCGAAATCACAAACAATAAGCACATTCTGACTGGTTTCATTGTGCCTGTTCAAGTATGGAACCCTATTGCTCTTATCGACCACAACATTCACATGTGTCCCATCTATATCTCCTATGCAGTCATTGAATTGTGGCCAAAATGTTGGATTTTCTAAGTTTGGGTGCACCTCTGAAAATGTTGGGTCCTTGGATACAATTATGTCATGTGCTAACCCGAGGAGGCATGTCAAAACTTTGTGAAATGTCCTACTTACTGTCTCCATAGACCTCCTAAAACGGGTCTCAGCCTGCCTAACCGACTGTGATGATCCAACAATCCATAAAAACATAGCTAGAGCCTCTACAGATGTCATTTTTGTAGTGGACTTCAAGCCATATGATTGCACCAAAGTATTATGTAGCCTGTTAAACAAAGGTCTCTCAACCCTAAACATATTATAGCATTGGGTATGTCGGGCTAATGTCTCATGCACCCAATCTAAACCAGAATATTCACTGACCCTCCTATGTAGTTTCAGAAAGTAGTTATCAGAGTACATACCCAAGATAGGAACCAACCTCAAGATTAAATTCTCGGACTACACCAAATTGTTGCGGCACATGGATATGATCTCATCCTCACTTGTGCTACCTCCATCATATTCTTCTTCCTCGGTCATGGGGACATGATCTTCTTCCTGCTTCAACACATGTACCAAATTGTCAACACATAGCATAAAACTTAAAGGAATACACCAACCCCCTTCTAGCAAGTAAGCCGTCCATAACAGCTTGGTACCCTTCAACAGTCATTGTTACACCATTATACGTTCCTGCTGCACGTTTCTCAATGCACAATTCTAACAAGCAAGCACTATTAGCATCATTCCATTGGGCTCGATTGCTTTGGCTCACCAAGGGACCTCCGGATCTCGCAAACTCCTCCACGCCATCCCCCAACTCTTCATCACCATTGTCGAAGGGAGCGCCGGAGCCGGATGCTTGCGCATGGATGGCACTCCTCGGTGCCCGGCGGCTGGGTGCCGCGACGGCCGAGTTGGCGTGCTGCCGAACGTCTCCGCCATTGAACGTCGTGCTGGTGCGCTGGTTACGGCGGCTGGGTGCCGCCGCGGCCTAGTTGGCGTGCTGCCGAACACCGCCGCCTGCCGCCGCCGACGACCCGCCAAGGAATAGGCCACTGTTTCCTCCTCCGCGACCGGCTGCCGCCGTCGAGGAGCCGCCAAAGTTTAGTCGCGGGGCGTAGGGCGGGCGATAGGGAGGGAGCCCGGAGCCCCTGGCGCGCCCAGGGAGGAGCTCGTCATCGTCGCTCTGGAGGAAGGTTCCGTAGAGCCCAAGCCCCGGGAATCCCTCCCACACCGGTGCTTGCGAGTTGAGGTCGAGACCGGCATGGGTAGCAGGGCCGCTTGCCGATGGCTGCGAACCCCACACGTCGAAGTTGTATCCATCCATCGCGGGTGCTCTATTCCAAGCTATACTACCTGCACCAGAAGAGAAGAATCAGTAGCACATCCAGGAAAGCGCAATGGAAACACACAGAAAGAAGGGAGTAAGGATACCAGAGTAATACTAGGGATCACACAAAAAGATGCATAAAATATATAGGTTAAGATAACCAACTTCTGCGACAAACAACTATACATAGGAGGTACTGATACATAGTATACTGAATAACAAGCATGCGGTTTCACTTTTACATAAGCATTTTATAACGACGATTGTGATACACAGGACAGGAGTACCTTCATTTTAGGCAAAGCAATGTAAGTGAATAGAAATAACAAATAACAACCTCAGCCCCCACCTTTTTTCACATGCCTGTATTGCAACCATTTAGCAATGATAATATAAAACGAAATGCAACAGAAGGAATTGAGGTACAAAGTATCCTATAAAATCCAAGCATCACAAGTCACTTAATTAGGACAATAATAAGCATGAAGGTTTGCTTTCCTTCACTACCTGAATCTAAACAATAGCACAAATCACACTCAACATTACATGTATAATAGTCTTCCTTCTTCAGGAAATTCATGAAATACATTGGCCATCTAGCAACCAGAGCACACGAACGAAATTACAGAAATTCATGGAATAGATTGGCCATCTAGCAACTAGAGCACATGCGCGAAATATGGCTGTGAGACAGAGAAAGAACCCTTGAACTCACCCCTCTCGTGAGCGGCCGGTGAGGAGGGAGCGGCGCGAGCGGCCGGTGTGGATGGAGCGACGCGAAAGGCGGCGGAAGGAGGGAGCGACGCGAGCGGCGGCCGGTGACGAGCGAGCGGCGGCCGGAGGAGGGCCGACGGCGAGGCGCTGCGAGCGGCGAGATGGGGGAGGATGCGTGCGAGGTGGGTGGGGAGGAGGGATCTGGTGCATGAGGGATAAGATTTTTTTTTACTTTTTTTAGTGGGCTCACGCAAACTAATCCAAATAAGCTCCTCTAGTGTGGCCTAGTTTTTTGAGGTGGGTTAGATCCAACTAACCCAAACTAACCCATCAAGTTTTGATCCTTTTGGGTTATTTGAGCCCCAAATAACTAAACTAACTCTAACTTAGGGATCCAAACAGAGCCTTTATAGGTTTTCTACAGATGTAACGGTATGCTTCGTTTGTGGTCGTCTCTACAACGTGTGAAGTATCGAGACCTGTTTACGGAGGTGTGTTCACACTTGGAGGCCACGTCGAGGGATACTTTTACCCGACATGGGTGGCTGCATGATCTTCGGATTAGCCCTCCTACGTCTTAGGCTTAGTATTTTTATATGTGTACGACATCATGTTTTGGTATATTACATAGCTGGGAGCATGAAAGTATGGTATAATACATAAAAAACTATGTATATTTTGGCAAGTTTCGATTCAATCTACCGATTAATGATTGACCGATTAATCCAGTTCATAGGCCGATTCACCGATTAATCACTACTCCTGGACCGGCCGAGCAGCTACCGGTTAACGATTTTTTGAATATTGGAATATAGTTACTATGAGGAGGGGGTCAGAGAGATTCATTCCCACACAATGAGGTATGCATCTCGGAAACACAATTGCTTTCAAATCAAACTCTAAACCTTTGGATCTAACTACATGTCATGTGTAGTACCAATCCTTCCTGCCACCTGACACTTGAGCGACGGTCCAAGGTGAGTGGACACACAAGAACATCGACGAAGAAGTACATGCAAGAACTGATTAAAGAAGGGCATAGCTGCGACAAAATCTAATATTCCCTCTATTTTTGTATACAAGGTTACAATGAAAAATACATTTTGTATCTATATAAGGCATCTCCCAATGCTCCATCTTGTACAGGTGCTAAGGCTGCCATGTAGGCAAAAAGACTGATGTGGCAAGGTATTTAAGATGTGAGAGATGAGTGTGGTGACACAGGAAGAAACAATGACAAGCGCAAGAACCTAGGCAAAACACTTAAAGAGAAGAATTCCACCGATGCATGAAGAACTTTAGTTGCAAAATCATTAAATGATTGATGCTTAGCACCAACAAGTTAAGCACCTATGCATTGGAGGCTTTAGTTGCTAAAGTTGTTGATGTGCTTAGCACCTAATGTAAGAACCAATGCATTGGAAGCAGCCTAAAGCCCCCAACAGTAATCGAGGCGAATATTAATAATGTTTCATCGTACTACTTCATCTCTCTCAGTTTACAAGGCGTGCACGTACACCTAAGTCATCAATTTGACTAACCTAATAGAAGTCTTTTATTAAAAAAAATACTATTGTAAACTTTAGATGTTTTATTTTCAAACAGTATAATTTTTTTGTTATATAGTTTATATTACGGTGATAAAATTGGCAACCTAGGTATACGCGCAGAACTTGTAAACTAAAATGAGGAAGTAGTAACACGTAGCTTAATTACTAACATGCATGTAGCGGATGATAATGACAAACTCACCTACTTCCTCTTTTCACGGCCACTCAATTTCCTCTAATGTGCATGCACCTTATTAATTAACCCGGTAAACGAGAAAATAAATTGGCTTGTAAAGCACACATTAATTTTTATCTTGATACCTGTAATTTGAGTTTGTGACCTTGTATATAAAAATGGAGGGAGTGTCATTTTTTGATTGAGAGAGGGGATGATGACGGAAGAAAATGCACAATAAGTTGTTAATGTGATGTGTGAGTGTGTTTGGTGGGGTGGGGTGGGGGGGGGGGGCAACAGTGAATACGTCACTGAGTAGTGTTTGAGAAAGTACCCAGGTGGTTTGATAGATTAACACTTTTGTATGTTTCCTTTTTTCTGGAAAGAAAATGTATACTGTTTTTTGTGGCATACCGCGCCCACATCTTTTTGATGCTACTCCCTGCATTCCAAAATGTTTGAACTTCTCGTTCTATTCTAAGACAAACTTCTGCAAGTTTGATCAAGTTTATAGAAAAATGTGTTAAGATTTGCAATATAATATACATAGTATGAAAATATACGTTATGTATAATCTAATAAAACTATTTTGTGTTCTAGATGTCAATTGTTTTTTCGTAAACCCAATTAAACTTAAAGAAACTTTGGACACCGTTTACCCCTTCGCTCGTGATCCAATGCATCCCAACAATAGGGTGCATCCCAACCATGGTCGGTGAGAGAGCTGCATTTTTAGGTGTTTTCTTTATTTTTGTAAGGGTTTAATTGTGTCTTGCTTAGAAAGATGAGTCAACAACAACTCTCTAAAGACGAAATAAGGTTCCACTCGTCTAGCCCCTGTCCTGACAATGCTTCTAGCTAGGCGTGTGGATGTTTGTCTTCGTTAGATGTCACGGGATTCAGTCGGCTTTTGTCTTCAGTGGAGCCGCTTGGTTCCGGTATTCATTTGTCAGTGAATGTGTGTTTAGAGGTTGGGCCTTCCAATCTAATCTACGCTTCTCTTCATTGGTGATGCTTGTCTGATGCGCTGGTCCTTTGAGGCCTTAGTAGGATGACCTTTTGACTGTCTACTACAACAAGGTTCCCCCGACTCCGATGAGGGGCGATGACGGTGGTGCGTCTTTGTCGCGCTTAAGTGCTTGTAGTGGACGCTAGGTTGCCTACGGACCTGCATGTAATTTTACTCATAGTGTTCTTTGTACTTTCCTTGACATTTAACGAACAGATCAAAAGTTTTTCCTAAAAAAGACCTTGAAAAATTGACTTAAGAAATATCTAAAACTTCAATTATTTTAAAACTAAGGTGTTTTTCATTTTTTCTGTAACAAGGAGGTATATTTTTCCAGTCCAATCAATTTACTTCTTTTCTTTCCCCAGAAAAAAAAACTCCTTCCTTTCTGTCAGGCTTTTAGGGCGTTGCTATGTACTCCTTCTGTCTCATAATCTAAAAGCTAGTGTCAAAAACGCTTTTATATTATGAGATGTAGTCAGTAGGAATTATTTTTTCTTTTCTTTTGAGAAACCTCTATAGGAGTTACCTGGGCCTCTCAGAAAAAAAGTTACCTGGGCCTTTACATTCGCGGAAGAAGCAAATTCCTTGATTCGTGACATAGTGAAGGCCCAGCATGCACGAAGAGCAAACTGAGCTCCGGAGAGCCTAACTCGGCCCACACCCGAAGCGATTAGGGTTTCACAAGATATATACCTGCTCAGGCGCCTATCCCTCCCCTCTCTTCACCTCCGCTTTCCTCGCTCTCGCGCCGCCGCCGCCGCCGCCGCCGCCACCTCCTCTGCAGGCAGCCCACCGCGAAGCGAGGTCGAATCAGCCATGGCAGACGCCAAGGCCACGACGGCGGTCACCCTCCGCACCCGCAAGTTCATGACCAACCGTCTGCTCGCCCGCAAGCAGTTCGTGCTCGAGGTCATCCACCCCGGCCGCGCCAACGTCTCCAAGGTTGGAGATCTCGTCCTCTTCCTCTCGTTCCTTAGTTCTGTTACATTTCCTCGGCTATTCTGAAGCGTTCGTGTGCTTGTGCTCAGGCGGAGCTCAAGGAGAGGCTGGCTAATGTGTACGAGGTGAAGGACCCCAACTGCATCTTCGTGTTCAAGTTCCGCACCCACTTCGGAGGCGGCAAGTCTTCCGGATTCGGTCTCATCTACGACAACCTCGAATCCGCCAAGAAGTTCGAGCCCAAGTACCGCCTCATCAGGGTATGGATCGTTTCGCCCTCGTCTGTTCTTCACACGGAGCTTCGTTTCGTTGTATCGTTTAGATTTGCTCTAGTATTTGTTTGCGCTGTGCTCACCCATGGGTCGAGATGTAGTAATTTGTATTGATCTAACCATGGTTGCATAGTGTTGGTTAATTTTGTGCTGCTCACTTAGGCTGTGTTCGATTTGAGTTAGATAACTAGGTTTGCTTTCATTTTATGTTTCAGAAGTAACATGGTTAGCATACGTTATTGCTAGCTAGGTTAAGCTAGTCAGCAGTAGAAAATTGGAATTTAGAACAACTAATTCTTGGGGTCCAGCTAACTCAACCTTTTTGGTTGGTCTTCTCAATCCTAGTTTGCAGGGTTAATGCTTTGGTCAGGTTTAGTTTACCCAGTCTTTGTTCCAAAAAAGGGTTTGCCCCCCAAACCCACCTCATACCTTGAATCAAATTGGCTATTGGTTTAGAATGGCACTATGATTGTGATATCATTGGTTGCCAATTTGTTAGCGTACTATTTATGAACCAAAGGTTTATAGGATAGATGCTTTAACATGCCTATCTATGTTGGTGAATTGAGAGATGAACTGAGACCATACATACTCTTTTAAACCAAAGGTTTGTCTGTGGACATTCCTCTTTGTGGTTATCATGATGGAGCTGTAGATGAGCTTATTCTGTAACACAACAAGTTAGTTGATTGCCTTGTTAGCATAGTCTTCTGAATTGTCAGTGCTAATCCCCCAATGTATTGATAGTTAACACTTGTGTTAGAGATAGTTCAAGCAACCTGTATTAATACCGGGTGTAACTCTTGTGTAACCCAATCAAATATGAATAGTGAATGTTTGTATAGGTCTTTCCTTTTAAGTGTGGTAGTGTGGTACTTTTTTGTTTTGCTAGTGTGTGCTAGGTGCTCCCATCTTCTGTGTCATTGTTGCACTAATTTATAGTCCAGTACAATGGAGTTTCAGTACAGCTTGTTATCATTCCTGTTTCTTTTTTTTGTTGTTGTTGTGCTTGTTGTCCAGCTTACTCTCTTAGTTTGCCGACTGCTTTCACAATGAGAGATTTTGCTTGGATAATTTTTCATGATATAGAGTGGTTATTTTCATGCATGTCTTGTGATCTGTTCGGTACACAAGCATGACATTGAACATGCATCTTTCCATAGTAGGTATAATGTGGCACTGAATTGCATAGATTGGCTATTTCCATATGAAATCGTATGGTTGCAATTCTTCTCATGTGTCTGGAGTTTCTAATATCTTTGTATTCTTGTCAGAATGGCCTTGCTACCAAGGTAGAAAAGTCACGCAAGCAGATCAAGGAAAGGAAGAACAGGACAAAGAAGATCCGTGGTGTGAAGAAGGTCAGTTAAACATGGCAAATTTCACATTTTTAGGTCAAGCTGTACCTGAATATGCTCTGTTTGTTGATCGTGTGACTGATTCAATTTTCTCTGCGTGGTTTTGCAGACCAAGGCCGGAGATGCCAAGAAGAAATAAGAACATTTCTGCCTTCATCTTTTCACTATCAGCCTTTGCTTGGTTTAGAACGGTATCCCTGTGGCAATGTTGCTGAGTGCTTAATTATGACTAGAAAAGACTATGCCATTTGTGTCATCTCCCAGTATGTTAAGAGGCATTTTGTAGTATCTTATGCTAAGATTTTGAGGAACTTGGTCAGACTATCTCATATACACCTGTTGTCGTTGTTATTGGTTTCGGCCATTGAGCAGTCAAAATGCATTGTGTGGTTTATTTACCCCCTTGAATGTTTCTATGTTGGAGTGGATCACAAAAGAAAATATGTGCTAGGACAGTAAACAACTACTCCCAGCGTTTTTGACACTATGATCACAAAAGAAAATATGTGCTAGGACAGTAAGCTAGAAAGTATTTGGACGGTTAAGTCAAAACTCGGCTTTCAAGATAGCACTTTACTAAAGAAGTGCTTATCCGGGCTGCAAAAATAATAATTAAAATCAAACAAGTTCTGTAAATTTGAATGAAATATAGGCGATTTCATTGATATTTTGGTGAATTAAAAAACATAGATAAAAACATGAACTACCCCTAGTTAAAGCTGAGGTGGTTGTAGAAGACGGTGTTCTCGCCGTCGCTCGGCGGCTCGTCCAGCCCTATTGCAAAGTTGCCATGCTTGGAGCTGCTCCGTTAAACACACTAATATTTCATTAAGCTTTTTGAACTACATTGGAAATATTTGACTTAATTAATATTTCATCAAACTTTTTGAACTACATCGAAAATGAAAATATTTGATTTAACATAATCTCAACTACTCCCTCCGTTCCTAAATATTTGTCTTTCTAGACATTCAAATGGACTACAACATACGGATGTATGTAGACATATTTTAGAGTGTAGATTCATTCATTTTGCTTTGTATGTAGTCACTTGTTGAAATCTCTAGAAAGACAAATATTTAGGAACGGAGGGAGTACTGTTTATCCTTGAAAATATTTGCTTTGAGAAAATTTCCACGTCTCGTATGTTGGCAATTGCAAAGCATACATCATGTATTCACGACCCCAGTGAGGATGCTGCTAATTAAGTGTGTTCTTAAGTGGTTCCTTACCTCCTCATAATATTCGTACTTCTCTGATCATTGGTTAATACTCTTATTGCTTAATACTCCCATGTACTGGATCATTTTGGATTGGGATATACTCCATCCGTTTTTAAATATTTATCTTTCTAGAGATTTCAACATTGTAAAATATGTCTACATACATCCGTATGTTGTAACCATTTCAAATGTCTAGAAAGACAAATATTTAGGAACGGAGGGAGTACATCCCATGTACTGGATCAACCGGAGACTCTAGGCTTCCATCAACTACTACATTTCGTTTACATTAAACCTAAATGATTACATAAAATAAAGCCTTCATTTTTTACTTTCATGTTTTCTTGGAGAACCCCTTGAACGCCTTCTCAAAGGGCTCTCAAAAATTCGAGTAGAGTAATCAAGCCTAAGGAATTATACTATCAGTTCTGATAAGCCAAGCCTTGCTAAATTACCTGTAAAATCTCCTTTGACAGATGGTCGTTCACTACCTAGACATCATGTATTGACTCATCTTATGACCACGGCTGCACCATTATCATCATTTCATTCATCAATGTATTTATTCAAGGTTTACAGCTAAAGCGTGCGGAGAATGTCAAGAAAAGGCGGGGTAGACCGTATTTGACATGCGAGGAGTCTGTTAAGAGAGGCCTGAAGGATTGGAGTATCACTAAAGAACTAGCTATGGACATGGATGCGTGGAAGCTTGCTATCCATGTGCTAGATATATGAGTTGGTCGCAAGATCTTATGAGTTTCACCTCTAGCCTACCCCAACTTGTTTGGGACTAAAGGCTTTGTTGTTGTTTTGTTTATCAATGGATTCAAGGTTTCTATTTAATATTGTGAAGTTTTTCACATTTCAGATTTATGTAACAATTTGTATGTACATATACGACTATAAACCCGATCACAATCCAGTGCACCATCACACCATGAACGTGATAAATTGCTCAATTGGTCACAAGCCTTTGCACAAGGACACACTTCCTCCGAGCTTTCTTTTCACACCCTTTGTTCTTAACATTTTGACAGTTTCTTACATTGTGGGCAAAACGAGCACTCCGCATTTCGATATACTAGGTCAGTTTCCCAACCATATACTCCCTCTGTCCTAATAGATTTGTCTAAATAGGGAAGTATCTAACACTAAAACGTGACTAGATACATCCGTATTTTAACAAATTGAAGACAAGAATTTTGGGACGGAGGGAGTACTTTTTTTTAGAGGTTCCTAACCATATACTGTAAAAACAGCAGTACAGGCTCAAAGAACAAATAAAATGAATGTCTGTGCGATTAGGAGTTGGTACAAATAATGTTACATCGTCAAGGTAAACCGACCCAAAACTGTGGCTCCATCATTACAAGCACTCTCACAAGTATAAAAGTCAGTGCTCTCGCAAAACAAAAATACTATAAAAGTCAGTTCAAAAAAGTCACTTGGGTATTTGGCTGTTGCGAGTACATAATTGGTTTTCATTCAAATGAAGAAATGTTATCAGTATGGGGTCCATCCCGACGGTGTTGCTCAGAGTCATTAATTCTTCAGACACTAGATCATTGGAGAATGAAGAGCACAAGAATCAACTTCAAGCCCAAGCCTGACTATCCTGCGGCAACTGATCAGAACGAATGCCTCATCGGATGCATTTTCCCCACGGAACTAACAGGACAGCTGTTCCTTTTCGTTGCATAGAAAACCATAGACCTGCCTCAAGTTTCCCCTAGATGGCCGCGCATTAACGGCGTATTTGCAAATGAACACTAGCCTCTTCCTCATCTCCAACTTGGTGATGTCTCTTCTCATAAAAGATTCGCCGCAGTCGAAGCACCCTTGAGATAAATACATACTGATTAGTTCGAGATGAATAGACATGACTTATTCGAAGTATATATAGTTCTACAGAGCACCTACCTAGTATTAAAAAAAATTGATTGCATTATGGTTATCCATGGTTAGAAATGAGCACAGAAAAATAAATTTGTATGTCATGCAGCTATGCAGACAAATAAGAACGGGATCCCTATCTACTCTTGAAATCAATAATTATATAATTTCATTCAGGATTATGCTTACCAGTGTCACTGAATAACCGTGTGATTATTGCCAAGGCTACACAAATGCTTATATCTTCTCCTGAAAGGGCAGGTAAAAAAAGAGTTAAGCTAGCAGGCGTAGACAAACATTTTGCTAAATAACATTATCCGAACAAATGTTGATAAAAAATCAAAATTCATAACCATAGCCCC
>LR738715.1:676161405-676186471 GCA_902687465.1 Secale cereale | reverse complement strand
CCCCCCCACGTCGCTGCGACACGGGGGGCGAAACCCTAGTCGCCGCCGCTGCCCCCCTCCCCCGTCTCGCCGCCGCCAGAGGCGCCGCCGGCGAAGCCAGACTGGCTCCAGTGACGGCGGTGGCGGGGCATTTCCCCTGCTCGCTCGTTCTGCGCGCGCGCCTGCCTTGGCCTGGGTGCTCGCCGTCGGAGGATGCCCGGGCCAGGGCTGCAGCGGTCCTTGGTGTGCGGCCGTGGCCCCTGTGCTACAGTGTAGTAGTGCGTCGAGGTGGTCGTGGGCGGATTGGGCCAGATCTAGGCTCGAGCGCGCCAGTCATGGTGGCGGCCTAGGACATGGCCGCGGTGGTCAAGGCGATCTAGTGCCCCGCGGTGGTGGCGCTAGATGTGGCATCGCGGAGGCAGCGTGGAGTTGCACTGGTGGACGCGCGGTCGCGGCTCGGGCCAGCCAGATCTGGCTCGCTCGGGGCCGCAAAGCTGACAGGCCAGATCTGGGCACTCTGTGTCCGGACGCTGGGTTCTCGGTTGGTGCAGCGGCATCGCCATTCATGCTCCGGCCAAGATGGAAGGAGCCGCAGGCTCCAGATCCGGTGGTGGGTGCGCCCGGGGCGAGGTCCCTAGTGTAGGTGCGCATTTGTCCGGACGAAAGTCTGGCTCTTAGCCGGTGATGGCAACACCTCTGGATGTTGCTTCCTTGTTGAAGGCATCACTGAGGAGTTTTCGCATTTACCCTGCTCTCGAGTTCGGTCTCCGGGTGAAAACCGAGATCCGCTTGTTGGATCGGCGATGGCGGCGCTCTTGGCGTCGTTTCTTCGATGGAAGCATCGTTTTGGAGATTTGACCTCTTGGCAGGAGCTCCTTGTCTGTGGTTGAGTGGTTGGCCGGGAGCTTCCAATGCTGCGATGTCCATGGTGGCGCTCTTGGCGTCGTTTCTTCGATGGAAGCATCGTTTTGGAGATTTGACCTCTTGGCAGGAGCTCCTTGTCTGTGGTTGAGTGGTTGGCCGGGAGCTTCCAATGCTGCGATGTCCATGGTGGTGCACCAGGTTGTGGCCAGCACTTGGCTGGCGGTGTTGCGCGATTGTAACACTATTGACATACAGGCAGCGCCAGACAAGTCAGGTAGGTTATCCTCGCGGGATCGGAGCGGCACATGCCCGCTCCTCTTCGGATATGTCTTCTCTCTCCGGTGTCGAGGAGGTCGTCCAACATGCTTGTGGTGGTCATGATCACTACAACGGAATGGTCCTCTTGGGTGAAGTCTCGGTGAAGTCGAAGTCGCTGGGCCGTGAGCGCGGATGGTGATATACGATGACACCGACCTCGTCGGTGATGTGCCTTTCTGTTTTGTGTTGTGTTGGCTCGGCCTTTTGGCGCTTTTGTATGTCTCGCGTGCTGTAGACCTAGTTTAGCTAGGTGTTGTGGTTTGGTGTGTCCTCTGTACAGGTTTTCGCCCGGTTTCCCTTGATAAACCGAGCAGTCTCAGCCCCTTCTTCTTCTGCAATGGAATCTTAGCAGCTCTCCTGCTAACTTAAAAAAAATATTGATCAAACAAAGCCCACCCTAATGACTTGTGGTTGTCACACGACACTTGGTGATGTGTCATTTACTTGCCACCATGGAAGTTCAAAGTTTAACTCATTTGGGCCACATCATGGATGGTATGTAGTGTGGCCAATGAACATTGGCGTGGCACCATTTAACAGCCGGCAAAGGGAGCCACTCTAGCGCACTTGCTCCACCGACAGAACCAAAAAGGATGATTTTTTTACAAAAAAAGGGGGTGGGGAGTGTATTTTGCATCCCTAAACTGCCTGACTACCCTAAACCCTAAACCCGGTTAAATATAAACCTCAGCTTTGAAAATAAGGTAGAGTACCAGTTTTGACTATTTCAAAGTGGTTTTAGATGACATGCTGCCCGCTCTATGCCACAGTACCTCCAGATCATGCCCAAAAAGCTTGCAAATATATAAGAGTCAGGTCTTTTATAAGTTTATTAAAAAGAACAGGCCCCAAAACTAAAAATAATTTTCTCCTGATTTTCCAAGTTCAAAAGAATAAAAAATAAAATTATAAATATGACCAGATGTTTTCAATCTAGAAAATTTTGGGACTAAAAATTGCACTCAACTCACGCATGATGTAGAGGTCATGTGGCAGGAAAATAGGTGGTAAGACATCTAAACACTCTTTGAAATAGTCAAAATTAGATTTGTCTGGTTTTAGAGTTTAGAGGTGTTGTGTGCACTCAAGCTTTAAAAGTTTGGACGCTGGTATCTGAAAAAGATAGTTCTAAAGGGGTTATTTATATAATAATAACGTGTTCACAAATGGTATAGTTTTCTACATGGTAAAAGGAAAGTGCATGCCATGTTTTCTTTTGGTAGGTGAACTTTGTCAACTCACCATTTTGACAACATAGCAGCATTTTTCTCCTTGCGATTAGATTTTTCTTTGCAAAGCTAACTGCTTTAGGAAGATTTTTCAACAAAGAGAATCGCTCATCCTTGGAACCCTGCAAAACGGAAATATTGAAGTTGATGTCTGAATAAAGAGGAAATGCAAAGGGTAAAAACAATATCACTAACCACAATAGGTAGCTCAAGGTAAGAATCTTCTGATGAACTAGGAGGCAATCTTGATGTGCTGTCACAGTTCAATATGCAATCCATATCAGCCAAGCCATCTGCAACTACATAAAGGGACATAAGAAACACTATCATTAAGGTTCTTTCCCATGTTAACTAATTTTTATTTCCTAAATGAACAGTACTATTAAAGATGGTGCACAGTTAATCAGTCTACCTTGCATGGTAGATGCTACTGCAAGGTTTGATGTCCCAATCCAGAAGACTACATGACCACCATTAGAGTATTGTGTATTTGCTGGATCAATAGTAGAAGGGTTTGAATTCATAGGTTGTGTGATAAATGTATGATCTCCCGTGTAGGGTTCGAGTCCATGGCTTGAGCACTTTACATGCTTAACTATAACTTGTGGAGAATGTTCACCCCTCTGTGCACGGTAAACCCTATCCTTTTCAACAATATCAGCAACTAACTGATTACAAAGATCTGGTCCACCATCAAGTAGATCGTACGAATGCTTCCAGAATAATGTAGGAGTTAGACCACGTGCCCAACTCTCTTCATCATCTCCTGCACCAGGAATATAGCGCCAGCTGAATTCTGACGCCGTCCTTTGCGTAGCCACTGTACCAGATGCAGATGCTGAAACTAATATGATGGGAGTGAAGTCCCATAACTGATGATCTGGTACTTCATTCAACCATATACGTGTATTTTGTGATATCCACAGTGGACGGAGTGGTTTTTGTAAACCTAATGCAAGGGAATGAATGTCTGCACCACAAGATTCAAATAGGTTCGTCCATTCTTCAATACGCCCCTCTATTGCATTTTTCTCAGTTTCCAGAACCCATACAGGAAGATGAACTGAGCTATCCCAGTTTGATGAACCAGAGTACTCTTCAGCATCCCCGTTTGATACAACAGCTGACTAACAGACAGAATTACGGAACATTGTGAGAACAAGTGAACACATAATTATATTCTTCTTGCGGAAAGAACAATCCACAATAGGGAAACAAAGGCTGAAATAACAGAAAAGGAAGATATACTGTAACTCAAACTACAATATACGGTTGTGAGTTGTGATTTCATCCCAAATAGCAATGTTGATAGTGAAGTGGATGCCATGTTAAATCATGATTTTGTTTTTGAGACAAATGTTAAATCATGAAATTAGCACTGCCGCTCTTATTTTGCCATGTTCATCCCAAATAGCAATGTTGAGTAGTTTTCTAGAGTAATAAACTACTAATAGCTTGCTCCTAGACATTAACTTAATATAAGGATAATGCTAAAACAGGCATACTGAAACATGTGGTCTACCTTACAAATTTCAAAATTCAAATATAGTAATGGCAAAGCAGGGTAAAGAAAATGTGCACAAGTGGACATTAGCAGGATATACATGCATATTCCAATAAACCGAAGCAATCCATATACCAACCATTTCAGAATTCGATCCGCTACCTTGGTTGATAGCCCGCAGTCGATGCCTCTGAATGGCTCGATTGAGAACGCAGCACCAGATGGGTATGGTCTTTGCCATGCTATCAGGAAATCGTTTCCCTTTCCTTGTTGAATCAACTATTATGCACCCTCCTCTTTCCCCTGCTCAATACCACTAAAACAAATTAAGCTCAATTACAGCTAAATCCCCAAAAGTTCAGGCATGTTGCACTCTCCACTCCATTGTCGCCAAAAACACATTCAGTGATAATAGCCATGTATAGGCAACAGTCAGCATAAGAGTTCAAATGATGAGCATATCTGCACTCATGTTCACACTTCTGGCAGTGGGTATTTGAATCAACCCCAAGCAGACGAAACTGAATCATGAGTGATTCAGAGAAGCAATTGTCCTGTGAAATCCTACTTCTAGTCTAGATATAAACCACCGTGCGGGATGGGAACGTCAAAGGGAATACGTACTACTAGCACTTCCTACAAGTTGTACAACGAACAGAGGGAGCGAGATGCATACATACCGGCGAGGAGGGCGAGGTGGAGATTGAGGCGGGCCGTGGAGAAGCCCCAGTTGCCGGCGTGGCCGTCGGTGGACTTGAAGTAGCAGGTGGCGGCGAGGGAGCGCGGCTGCGCGTACCAGAGGCCGCAGCGGAGGTTGGCGACCAGCGGCAGCGCCGGCCACAGCGCCGCGATCTCGGCCACGAAGGCCGCGTCGTCCGCCACGCTCCGCAGCGCGTTGTACAGGGTGCTCTCCCGCCGCTTGATGCGCCTCGCCGCCTTGTAGATGCTCAGCGTTCCTCCCTCCTCGGCCGCGTGCTCTGACCCCGCCGCCGCCGCCATGGGGAGAAGATGCGGGCTCTGGTTCCGGAGCATAGTGGCGGCTCCGAGTCGGAGGTAGTACCGGTTTGGTCTGTGTCAGGCACACGTCGCCGCCTCTTTGCCCTTTTTGTTACTGAGGATTTCGTCAGTACCACCGTCAGACCTACTCCGTGAGCTAATCAAACAGTGCAAGGTAAAGGCAACCCGACAGAGATATGTTTTCCAAAGTAAACAGAAATTCATGCGATGTTTTTTTTCTAAAACTTTCAATCTATTCATCTTCAGGATACAACAAACATCAGAAATAATAAAAATTACATTCAGATTTGTAGACCACTTAGCGATGACTAGGTCTACAAGCACCGAAGCGAGCTAAATGCGCGCCGCCGTCGTTGCCTCTCCCTCATCGGAGCCGAGCAAAATTTGTTGTAGTAGACAGTCGAGAAGTCGTTGTGCTGAGACCCCATAGGACCAGCGGAGCAGAACATCAACTGCCGCCAATGAGGAGTAGTGTAGATCAGAAAGATCCAACCAAAAAACATGAATTGCGACCAGATCCGAGCAAATCCACCAAAGACAGCCGAAGACACATCTTCACACACCCACCGACGATGCTAGACACACCATCGGAACGGGGCTAGGCAGTGAGAACTTTATTCCATCTTCAGAAAGCCACCGCCATCTCGTCTTCCTGAGCGGGACACAGACCCTAACAAAACACGAAGGAACAACTGAAAACAGAGCCCTCCCGCCGGCAACGGCAAGGTCCGAGATCCACTGCACCGCCATGACCCTAAGGCCATCAGAGACGACGAGGCGAACCGACGGCGGCGCCAGCAGAAGGCAGGGAACACTTTCGCGCGATGCTTTAGGATTAAGGAAAAGGACAATTCGGTAAGTTTTCCTGATTAATTGGACAATTGACAGGAATTATTACATAATCATGCAGCTAAAAAATGACGAGAAAATTTCCGTACAAAGAACACCAAAAATAATAAAAATTACAATCAGATCCGTAGACCACCTACCGACGACTACACGCACTGAAGCGAGTCGAAGGCACACCGCCGTCGTTGCACCTCCCTTGCCGGAGTCGGACAAAACTTATAATAATAGACAGTCGAGAAGTCGTCGTGCTAAGACCCCATAAAACGAGCGCAATAGAACATCAACCGTCGACAATGAACAACGCTCAATAACAAGCCATGTATGGCTCCTGTACTTGACGACAATGCAAATTTTGTAAGATTGTGGGCTTCAAAGTTCGCATTCCTCCATTCATGGGTGATTCTGCATTCCCCGTAGGCCTTAGAGCGAGTGTTTATCTTCCGAATAATTGCGCCATGGCGACCACCTACTCTATTTTTTTGCGAGAAACTTTCGATCTATTTATTCTCAATCATGACAGTACAAAGAACATCGAAATCAATAAAAAATACAACCAGGTCCGTGGACCACCTCGTCTTGCATAGGTATTTTAATGACCGACTGATGTTAAACAAAATGAGAAGGAACACAAATAATGACTTGAGCCTACTGAAAGATGAAGTCAAATTAAAGGTTGGAGGTCACCATTGGATAACCTAGGACAACTCAAATAAAGCTTGGACCCGAAAGTTATGACAAGTTCAAAGGGGGCTTGTGTTGACATCAAAATTTGGATTGCATGATTCCATTCTCAAGCCTCAAATGAATACGTGTTCTTCTCACACACAAAACATGAATAAGTGTTCGAAATGGAAGTTATTCATCTTATCAAGGCAAACGATATAGCCTTTTGTATCATTCAATCCGAGATCACATGCTAAAGCCAAAATAGGCTGGCCTAATGCTTTCTGTGGATAAAATTTAGTCCCTCGATCCAGACAACTAAGAGACAACCGGAGGCAATATGCAATCTATGACTCTAATATCATCAAATCGTCCACTAGGGCAAGGGCCTCCATGTAGGCAAGAGCTTCAAGCATCCAAGCATCACTGATTCCTTGAAAAACAACCTCTGACGAGCATAAATATCCACCATGGTAATTTCGGCACACTACTCCCTCGACCCCATGCACCCTGTTCCTTGAAAATGCAGCGTCTACATTTACCTTTGCCTTTTTCATAAGAGGAGGCAGCCTGTTGACACCAGATTTTGGCACGGCATAAAAAACAAATAAGATGAACTCAAATAGAAAAGAGGTCAAAGTGAAAAAGTTTCGTATTGTCGAGGTGAACATCTTTGAAGTTTGGGCCATCGTCATCCGATCTCATCTCGAGTGTCAAAACTATGCTCAAAGCACTGATATTTTATATCTAGAGCAGTATTCAGCGGATTAGACCACCAATACTGCCTTATATGGAAAAACTTTCTACATTAATTGTCTTCGTCTCGTCGAAACGGTCGATTTTGATATAAAAATCGTCCCAATCCGAGTTCGTATGCAAAAGTTACAGCCATCCGAACACAGCCCTGTCACAGAGCCAAAAGTGGCGCGCCCCACCAGCCACGTGTCTGATGGGTAGCGTGAATAACAGACTGTATTGCATGACCGTTTTGGCATAGAAGATGGCCTCAAATCAAAAAACGTTCAACATGAAAGTTGTTCGTCTCGTCGAAACGGTTAAGATTGCTTTTGGGCTCTTTTCCATCAGAGGTTGTTTATCACCTCAAAAATTACCCTCAAGGTACAGCCAGTTTAAACCGAACTGTTTTGGAAAGTTCGGACAAAACCAATCCAAATTTGGCTAGGGTTTTGAACGTGAATTCAAGCATTTTCCTTGCACGGGAAGTCCAGCCGCCTCTTATATACCTATGGGGTGACGGCCGATTGAACAACACACAATCGAACAATTCATCTACCACTTTTTATCTTTTATCTTTTCTCCTTAACCCTAGTTTTTCTTCTTTCTCGTTCTTCGTTCGTTCTTCTTGTTGCAGGGCGGCGAACCTCGAGGCCTTAGGGGCGATCAGGTCGACCTAGGGCAGCCCATAGCCACCGCGCGTCCATACGGGGTCCCTCCCGGACGCGTGGGGTTTCGGGTCTTCAAAAGCGCCCGCCGGATTGCTTGCGTACCGCGCTTCCGGACGGGTCTCCTTCGACGTGAGCTGCGGTGCATCACCCTCGGCGTTGGAGGTACACAGTGACGTGTTCGTGTGCGAACACACTTTTTGGCGACTCCGCTGGGGACAAAGCTTTGAACAGTCTCCAGCCTGTTCTTGCTACGAGGAGAGCGTCATCGAGCGGCTGCAATCTACAACGGTAACATGTATCATCAATCTCCTTACGTAGATGCATATAGCCATTATGTTGATGTTGCTAGATCTTTTAATGGATATGTCATGTCGGCTAGCCCTAACGAGCAAAGGCCGACTAGTTATTCCATTGGAGAAACTTGGAATTCACAGAACCGCGACATGCAACTTATGAATCTGAACTTTCGTGCATCGGCAACACCTTTCAATATGCCGATGAATAACATGATTTGTTCGAGTGATCAATATATGACACCTCATGTACATGAGGGCATCTCACAGTTTTGTCCATCGGCTGCCGACTCGCGATATGCGGGTTCATCCCCAAACATGCCGATGGACGGGGGAATCGGCCATGCATCATGTAGTTATTTGGCTAGTTATCCTCAAACATCATATACTATACCTCATAAGATTAATTGTTCAGGGGCATATGAAACTAAAAATATTCATGACTCGGCTCGCCTTCGCGGTTATAGCCGAGTAGATGGAGATTCTATAGGAGCAAATGTGCCTAATATTACAGGAGATGAGGTGGCTCTGGCTGCACTAAAAAGTTTAGCTCAAAATAAGAAGATTAGTGCTATTTGCCTTGAGCAGCACGAAAATGGATTGATTCCTGAGTATGAGGCAATATGAGCTAGGGTCTTGAAAGAAGATGAAATTTTGCCGATTGATCAAATTGGCGTGAGCAAATATTCAACAATAGTGCACATGGCTTCACCTATCATTGCATCATGTTATACACCCCCTATACAATCGCAAAATTTCGGCAACATCAATTCATTGCCGAAAGATCATAAAAGTATCGGGGGGCAAGTCGATCAAAGCAGGGCTGAGTTTAAGGAAAAATATGTGACCCAAGTGAACAAGATCAAGCCAAAGCTCACAGGGAATAGCATCAACGAATTTACTACACCAACTCTTGAGGAATTACCAGAAGAATATCGACAGGCTTATGAAACACTCAACAAGAGGCGTGGAGAGGAATATTTGCAAGAATTTGTCAAGTCCCTTCGTTCATTCAGCAATCATGATGGATCCTCTGTGATGTTGAGACAAGCCAAAAAAGAAGCTTTGCAAGCAAATCAGCAAGAAAGGATTCACTCGGCTAATATGGTTGATTCGGTTGAAACCGAGTCAAATATGACTAAGTTGTCTACAGCTGAGTTGAACGGTTCCTTTAGTGACAAGACAATGGTGGATTCAATTGAAACCAAATTGACCACATAGACGTTTAAGGCCGAGTGCGTTGCATCGAGCCAGCCGGGTGCATCGTGCCAACCGAGTACATCTTGTCAGCCGAGTGCATCATTCCAGACGAGTGCATCACCGGCTAAAGCTGAGTGCATCAAGCCAGTTATTGATGCGTGTACCAAAATAGAAGATGCAAGCTTCACCGAGCAAAAGAACGGTAAACGCAACAAATTGGCCGTGCTTGATTTTTCTGGATGTGAGGAAGCTTACATGCTACCCTATGAGTTTTGTGCTAAAGATATTGATATGCATCAAGGACAAAGTAATATGGCCGAACAAAGTTCGGTTAACAATGAACATCAAGAACAAGAAAATACAGTCGAGCAAAGTTCAACTCACGAAGAGCATCCAAGTGAAATCTACTCAGGCAATCTGAGTGATGAGGCACGAGATCTAGAAAAAGAGGAAGATGCATTCGAGAATTATTCAGAAGTGGAGCAAGGTATTGCTCCAGTGGTGCAACCATCTTCTCGTTCCAACGGCTTCACAAAGGTACACCTAGCCGAGAGTTTACTCAGTTTTCGATTCGGTCTAAATCATATTGTTGCTGCACTCGTTAGTAAGATTCTAATTAATTTTGAAAGACCGGTCGAGATGAGTAATCTGTTTGTTTCGAAATATCTTATTACTAATCATGCTGATCAACACATGGCACCATTCATAGAGGCTAATAGTGACAACTTATCGCAACCAAAGTTTTTCCCGTCATGCCGACTGAACTTTATATTCATATGGACAACTTTGTTTGTTTCATGCCTGGCTAACATTTGGTCTCAGATGAGACGTATATTCTGTAATTATTTTGGTTGCAGGAATATAAAGCCAGGTTCAAAGTTCTCCAGGATAGCCGATTCAAGAGCGTCGGGAAAGGAGGACGAAAATCAATGCATAGCCGAGTCGGATGATGTTAAACTCACACCGCTCGGTTGTTTTGTATCAAAGCCGGTATCACAATATCGGTTAATGGATCAGGAGTGTACGTCCAGTGCAGGCATAGTTGATCACATCATCGGTACATCGCTGACTAATCCTATTATTATAATTGATCACGATGTCGAGCCGTCAAGACAAGAGCCAACGCAATGTTCGTTCAAGCAAAATGTCAAAGATTGCAACATGATCCATCAAGTCAAGCAATCGGACAAGATAGGACGATTGAAGTTTGTTGAGGCACAATCATTTGGACAGTCGGATCATTTTGACGGCCATCAAATTTTGACTCGGCTATCTTCAGCCGATTTATCTAAAAGTGGATATGTACACGTAAATGATGATGGGATCAAGTCTTCGAGCAAGGATATTGTTAAAAAGTGCATCAAGAACAATCTTGAAGACGGAAATTCCATCAAAGCTAAAATGGTAACATCTAACATTGGGGGGCAGCAAGAGAATTCAAAGACCATTGCATGCACAACCAAAGAAAACAAAGGCCATGGCAAGCACAAAAGCAAAAAGCCGAAAGTCACTTTCGCGTAGTTGTTAGAAAAGTACCAAAAGATAAGTGAGGGAAAGAGTGCTTATCGGCCGAGTGAAGCAAAATCATCGAGGTCACCCCCAAGGCATAAATCTGAAGACTGGAATTGGCAAAGGAAGACGTTGAGCAAGCAGACCTCATATCCTCCTTTTGGGCCGCCAATGCCAATGTCGTGGATGCCTCCCTACGCTCATGTAAATCCATATTCATCATGGGGCAGGTATGATACAAGGGCACATTATCCATCTTATTTTAGATCATCTCACCAACATTATGCAGCTCCAAAAAGATCAACATTTGATGAACAATCACACGTCAAAGACCGTTTCAATCATAAGGAATCGGTCCGGAGCTCAAGGAACAAGAAAGAGGTTGTCAAGAAAGTGTACCAGGTCAAGAAAGATGGTCGTAAGTGTGCTACTTCGGATTTGTTCTCAAATAAAAAAGTGCCAGTTAAAGTATTGACACTGGCTACAAAAGGCAACGAGGCAAGTCAATCAAGTTCCAAATCTGAAGGGAAGAAGTTGAGAGTGCACAAGGCCAAAAAAGAGTTGGCATTGGTTGAAGCAGAATCACAGCCGAGGTGCCCACTCGGCTTAGCGCATTGGCAAGAGAAGGAATTACAAAAACTTAGTGCACATGAGTTGAGAAAGAAGAACATGGCATGGGTTCCCAAGAGGAGCAGTCAAAATAGAAATGATGTCCGACCTTCTATTGCAACAAGTGTTAAAAAAGTGAAGAAAGAAAAGGATGGCCGCAAGAGTGCTATTTCAGATCCGACTCCAAATGACAAAAAGCCAGCCGAGTCTATGTTGGCTGCTAAGGATAAGAAAGTGAAGCAAGTAAATCTCAAGGATCCGATCACCGATTTTGGATAGGCCAAGCCGGAGATGCCCAAAGCCAGGAAGAATTTGCCAGTGCATAAACCAAAATCCCAGCCGGGATGCCCTCTCGTCTTACCATATTCGCAACAGAAGAAGCTGAAACAGCTTAGGGCCAAAGAGTTGGAGAAGAGGAACATGGCCTGGGTTCCTAAGAAAAATCCTCGAGACAAGTGCGGCATCACATCTCCTGTTGCGAAGCCAGCAGAAATAAGGGAGTACAAGTGTAAATCCCGTAGGCGAGGACGACAATTTTCATCTCACTATAGGAAACTCCAGGAGGCGTGTCATGCACATTCTTCAATCGTATCATCAAAATCAACACTATGAAATTTATCCTCGGCCGAAACATCTGACTTATTTCGGTTATTCACACTTTGGTGGACGGATTCCCGAGCACCTTTGAGATGAGAACGCATGGCCGATATTTGCATATCGCCCTCAGAATTCATTGTGTTGGCAAAGCCGGCATCTGGCTAACGGTGTTCACCATGGTTGATCTCCTACTCCTATAGCCGATGCTCAGTGTTTGCCAATACTGGCAAGGCCGACTTAATTATTGAGTCGGCCACTGATCAAGGGTCTAGTACATAAAAAGCTCTGACTCCTGGGGTTAGTTATTTGCAGGACCCAAGTCAGGAGAGAGACATTGTTCGGCGGAGGCTTGATGGTTTACTTTGATCAATAATGAGTTGAGTCGCCGAACAGTTGAAAGTATTCTTTTGTGGTGCATGGTCATAATCGTTCAACAATCGGCTTACCGTCGAAGGGTTCTAATATTTCCAGGGAGTGCCTGGACAAAGCAAGGTCCAGATTGACATAAGAAACTTACGTGGAGGCCTTTGTGACGTCCAATTGTTATTCTCAGACGACTATTATCCAAGAGGCTCTACCCAAGAAGCAACACGCTTAAGCATATGACCGATAACAATTATCGTTCTTAGCATGCACAACCGATGTAGTGTTGACATCGTGCTTGGATGAAGTATTTTCTGGCACGCAATCTCTGCCAGAAAACAGGGGGGCATGTGTTGACACCAGATTTTGGCACGGCATAAAAAGCAAATAAGATGGCCTCAAATAGAAAAGTGGTCAAAGTGAAAAAGTTTCGTATTGTCGAGGTGAACATCTTTGAAGTTTGGGCCATCGTCATCCGATCTCATCTCGAGTGTCAAAACTATGCTCAAAGCACTGAGATTTTATATCTAGAGCAGTATTCAGCCAATTAGACCACCAAGACTGCCTTATATGGAAAAACTTTCTACATTAATTGTCTTCGTCTCGTCGAAACGGTCGATTTTGATATAAAAATTGTCCCAATCCAAGTTCGTATGCAAAAGTTACAGCCATCCGAACACAACCCTGTCACAGAGCCAAAAGTGGCGCGCCCCACCAGCCACGTGTCTTATGGGTAGCGCGAATAACAGACTGTATTGCATGACCGTTTTGGCATAGAAGATGGCCCCAAATCAAAAAACGTCCAACATGAAAGTTGTTCGTCTCGTCGAAACGGTCAAGATTGCTTTTGGGCTCTTTTTCATCAGAGGTTGTTTACCACCTCAAAAATTACCCTCAAGGTACAGCCAGTTTAAACCGAACAGTTTTGGAAAGTTCGGACAAAACCAATCCAAATTTGGCTAGGGTTTTGGACGTGAATTCAAGCCTTTTCCTTGCACGGGAAGTCCAGCCACCTCTTATATACCTAAGGGGTGACGGTCGATTGAACAACACACAATCGAACAATTCATCTACCACTTTTTATCTTTTATCTTTTCTCCTTAACCCTAGTTCTTCTTCTTTCTTGTTCTTCGTTCGTTCTTCTTGTTGCAGGGCGGCGAACCTCGAGGCCCTAGGGACGATCAGGTCGACCTAGGGCAGCCCATAGCCGCCGCGCGTCTAGACGGGGTCCCTCCCGGACGCGTGGGGTTTCGGGTCTTCAAAAGCGCCCGCCGGATTGCTTGCGTACCGCGCTTCCGGACGGGTCTCCTTCGACGTGAGCTGCGGTGCATCACCCTCGGCGTTGGAGGTACACAGTGACGTGTTCGTGTGCGAACACAGCCAGATAGAATTCTTCGGTTGCACTTGCTTTGCTTGAGTAATCTGATTAATATTCTTTGGAATCACTTGCAAATTAACAAGGAATTTACAGAAAGGTGAGTTGAGAGAGCGCCCCAATATCTCGCATTAAGCGAGTCTAGCTTCTGACTCGCTGAAGAGGCCAGCAAGATGGGCCGGCCCACGCGTGCGGGATGCCACAAGCTCTTTTTTTCTGCTGTTTTTTTCTTCATGTTTTCTGTTTTCGTTGTCGCTTTATTTTTGTACTTTTGTTTATAATTTAAATATTCTAAATATATATATTGCAAAAAAAAACTCTACAAAAACATTTTCAAAATGTTGAATAGGTATTTTGGAAAATGTTAATCAAGCATTTGGGAAAATGTTAAATGTGTATCTGAAAAATGTTGACCATGTATCCAAAAAATGATGATAAAAATTAATCATGTATATAAAAATGTTAATCAAGCATTTGAAAAAAATGTTTGAAAAATGTTAATCAAGCGTTTGGAAAATGTTAAATGTGTATAGAAAAAATGTTGACCATGTATAAAAAGTTCCTTTTTATTTTAAAGTGTTAATCAAGCATTTTTTTTAAAATGTATATAATTTTTTTGACCATGTATTAAAAATGTTAATCAAGAATTTGAAAATAACATTAAAATGTGTATAGTAAAAATGCTGACCATGTATTACAAACATGTTAAATTTTTATTCGAAAAATGCTAAAACATGTATTAGAAAAATGTTGTTTTCATATACTTAAAATGTAGAATGAAAACCAAACGAACAAAGAAAACCAAAAAAATGAAACTGAAAAAGATACAAAAGAAAAGAGAAAATGAAAAATACAACCAAAGAAACAAATGAAAAAAAATAAAAAAACGAAAGGAAACAAACGCACCCCCATCCCCACCTGGAAGAAAACCGAATAAAACAGAAGAAAAACAAAATAACCTATGGAATACCTACTCTTTTCCTATCAAATAGGTCGCACCCTGTATCATGAACCGCATGCCAACCCAGTGGCTTGGAATGCAAACTCTCAACCAGGAGATCGTGGGATACAAAATAACCTATGGAATACCTACTCTTTTCCTGTCAAATAGGTCGCACTCCTCGTTTGGCTCCCCCTTTTCTTCTCTATTATCTCTTTTAGGTGTGGGTTAAAGGGCCGTCTCAATTACTGCGGTGCTTCAACGAGAGATCATTCCACCTTGCTGAATGCGAGATATAGCGCTTGCGGGGGGGACTTTGGAAGTCCCCATCATGAATCGCCTTATGCCTAGCTATCCAGTGCTCGCAGTGGCTTTGGAACTCCCCAAGATATAGCGCTTGCGAGGGAACTTTGGAAGTCCCCATCATGAATCGCCTTATGCCTAGCTATCCAGTGCTCGCAATGGCTTTGGAACTCCCAATCATGAATCGCCTTATGCCTAGCTATCCAGATAACCCACAAGGTTACCACCATCAAAGTAAACTCCACATGATGTAACACGTTCGTCTTGGAGAAGATCCAACCAGGAGATCGTGGGATGACCCTGTATCATGAACCACATGCCAACCCAGTGGCTTGGAATGCAAACTCTCAACCAGGAGATCGTGGGATCGACTCCTCGTTTGGATCCCCCTTTTCTTCTCTATTATCTCTTTTAGGTGTGCGTTAAAGGTCCGGCTCGATTACTGCGGCGCTTCAGCGAGAGATCATTCCACCTTGCTGAATGCGATATATAGCGCTTGCGGGGGGACTTTGGAAGTCCCC
Organism: Secale cereale; assembly: GCA_902687465.1. Lineage (NCBI taxonomy): Eukaryota > Viridiplantae > Streptophyta > Magnoliopsida > Poales > Poaceae > Secale > Secale cereale. The sequence continues at coordinate 676,170,932 of LR738715.1, read as the reverse complement.
ATCATGAATCGCCTTATGCCTAGCTATTCAGTGCTCGCAGTGGCTTTGGAACTCCCCATCATGAATCGCCTTATGCCTAGCTATCCAGATAACCCACAAGGTTACCACCAACAAAGTAAACTCCACGTGATGTAACACGTTCGTCTTGGAGAAGATCCATTGCTTCGCATTTGGTGTTGGAGATATGCCCTAGAGGCAATAATAAAAGCATTATTATTATATCTCCTTGTTCATGATAATTGTCTGTTATTCATGCTTGAATTGTATTGTACGGAAATAGCGATACATGTGTGAATACACAGATCACATTGAGTCCCTGGTAGGCCTCTAGTAGCCAGCTCGTTGATCAACAGATGGTCATGGTTTCCTGACCATGGACATGAGATGTCGGTGATAACGGGATCACATCATTAGGAGAATGATGTGATGGACAAGACCCAAACTTGAGCATAACACGAGATCGTATAGTTCGTAATGCATAAGCTTTTCCGGTGTCAAGTATTTATTCCTTAGACCATGAGGTTGTACAACTCTCGGATACCGTAGGAGTGCTTTGGGTGTGCCAACCGTCACAACGTAACTGGGTGGCTATAAAGGTACACATCGGGTATCTCCGAAAGTATCTGTTGAGTTGGTACGAACCGAGACTAGGATGTTGTCACTCCGTATGACGGAGAGGTACCTCTGGGCCCACTCGGTAATACATCATCATAATGAGCTCAATGTGACTAAGTAGTTAGTCACGGGATGATGGATTACGGATCGAGTAAAGAGACTTGCCATAACGAGATTGAACAAGGTATCGGTAATACCGACGATCGAATCTCGGGCAAGTACCGTACCGATGGATAAAGGGAATAACATACGGGATTGAGTGAATCCTTGACACAGTGGTTCATCCGATGAAGATCATCGAGAAACACGTGGGAACCAACATGGGTATCCAGATCCCGCTGTTGGTTATTGACCGGAGAGTGGTCTCGGTCATGTCTACGTGTCTCCCGAACCCGTAGGGTCTACACACTTAAGGTTCGGTAACGCTAGGGTCGTAGAGATTAATGCACGTGGAAACCCGAAAGTTGTTCGGAGTCCCGGATGAGATCCCGGACGTCACGAGGAGTTCCGGAATGGTCCGGAGGTAAAGATTGATATATGGGAAGTCCAGTTTCGGCCAACGGGTGATCTCCGGGGGTCACCGGGAGCGTCCTGGGACCACCGGAGGGGCCCCGGGGGTCCACCGGGTGGGGCCACCCCTCCCGGTGGGGCCCCTAGGCCGCAAGGGGATGTGTGCAGCCCTAGGGGCTGGCGCACCACAAGGGGGCCCCACCTCCCCATGCGCATAGGGATAAACCCTAAGGGGAGGGGGGGCCACCACTTGCCTTGGGGGAGGGGGACTCCTCCCTGGCCGCCGCCCCCTTGCAGATTGGATCTGCAGGGGGTCCAGGCGCCCCCCCTTGGCCCCTATATATATGTGGGGGGGGGGGGAGAGGGCAGCCGCACTTGATCCCTGGCGCCTCTCCCCCTCCCGTCACACCCCATACTCCCAACGCAGGGCAGCCCGGCGAAGCCCTGCTGCGACATCCACTGCATCCGTCATCACGCCGTCGTGCTGCCGGATCTCTGACGACTTCTCCTTCCCCCTTGCTGGATCAAGAAGGAGGAGACGTTGCTGCACCGTACGTGTGTTGAATGCGGAGGTGCCGTCCGTTCGGCGCTAGATCATCGGTGACGAAGAACGGGAAGAAGAGTACGACTACTTCATCCTTGCTTCATTGAAAGCTTCCGCACGCAATCTTCATAACGGTATGTAGATGCACTCTAAGTTACTCGTTGCTAGATGACTCCATAGATGGATCTTGGTGAAGACGTAGAAATTTTTTGATTTATGCTACGTTCCCCAACAGTGGCATCTGAGCCTAGGTTTTATGCGTAGCATCTTGGCACGAGTAGAACACAAAGCAGTTGTGGGCGTATGATCTTGTTCAACTTTCTTACCGTTACTAGTCAATCTTGATTCGGAGGTATTGTGGGATGAAGCGGCCCGGACCGACCTTACACGTACGCTTACGTGAGACTGGTTCCACCGACAGACATGCACTAGATGCATAAGGTGGCTGGCGGGTGTCTGTCTCTCCTACTTTAGTCGGATCGGATTCGATGAAAAGGGTCCTTATGAAGGGTAAATAGAAGTTGACAAATCACGTTGTGGTTTTGGCGTAGGTAAGAAACGTTCTTGCTAGAAATCCTATAGAAGCCACGTAAAACTTGCAACAACAATTAGAGGACGTCTAACTTGTTTTTGCAGCATGTGTTTTGTGACGTGGTATGGCCAAGAATGAAGATGTGATGAATGATATATGTGATGTATGAGATTGATCATGTTTTTGTAATACGGAATCACGACTTGCATGTCGATGAACTTGACAACCGGCAGGAGCCATAGGAGTTGTCTTAATTATTGTATGACCTGCGTGTCACTGAATAACGCCATGTAATTACTTTACTTCGTTGCTAAACGTTAGCTATAGTAGTAGAAGTAATAGTTGGCATGACGACTTCTTCAAGACACGATGATGGAGATCATGATGATGAAGATCATGGTGTCGAGCCGGTGACAAGATGATCATGCTGCCCCGAAGATGGAGATCCAAGGAGCAAGATGATATTGGCCATATCATGTCACTATAATTGATTGCATGCGATGTTTATCATGTTTTTGCATCTTGTTTACTTAGAACGACGGTAGTAAATAAGATGATCTCTCACTAAATTTCAAGTAATGTGTTTCCCCTAACTGTGCACCGTTGCTAAAGCTCGTTGTTCCGAAGCACCACGTGATGATCGGGTGTGATAGGTTCTAACGTTCACATACAACGGGTGTAAGACAGATTTACACACGCGATACACTTAGGGTTCACTTGACGAGCCTAGCATGTACAGACATGGCCTCGGAACACGGAAGACCGAAAGGTCGAACACGAGTCGTATAGAAGATACGATCAACATGAAGATGTTCACTGTTTTTGACTAGTCCGTCTCACGTGATGATCAGACACGGACTACTCGATTCGGATCGTGTATCACTTAGATGACTAGAGAGATGTCATTCTAAGTGGGAGTTCATTAAAATTTGATTAAGATGAACTAAATTATCATGAACTTAGTCTAAATTCTTTACAATATCTCTTGTAGATCAAATGGCCCACGCTCCAGTTTCCCTCAACTTCAACGCGTTCCTAGAGAAAACCAAGCTGAAAGACGATGGTAGCAACTATACGGATTGGGTCCGTAACCTGAGGATCATCCTCATAGCTGCCAAGAGAACTTATGTCCTAGAAGCACCGCTAGGTGATGCACCCGCTCTCCCGGCGACCCAAGACGTTTTGAACGCCTGGCAGTCGCGTAGTGATGATTACTCCCTGGTTCAGTGCGGCATGCTTTACAGTTTAGAATCGGGGCTCCAAAAGCGTTTTGAGCACCATGGAGCATATGAGATGTTCGAAGAGCTGAAAATGGTTTTCCAAGCTCATGCCCGAGTCGAGAGATATGATGTCTCCGACGCATTCTACAGCTGTAAGATGGAGGAGAACAGTTCTGTCAGTGAGCACATCCTCAAGATTTCAGGATTGCACAACCGCTTGTCTCAGCTGGGAATGAATCTCCCAGATGAAGCGGTCGTTGACAGAATCCTCCAGTCGCTCCCACCAAGCTTCAAGAGCTTCGTGCTGAACTTCAATATGCAGGGGATGGAGAAGTCCATTCCCGAGGTGTATTCGATGCTGAAATCAGCGGAGGTTGACATCAAAAAAGAACATCAAGTGTTGATGGTCAATAAAACCACTAAGTTCAAGAAAGGCAAGGGTAAGAAGAACTTCAAGAAGGACGGCAAGCAAGTTGCCGCGCCTGGCAAGCCTGTTGCCGGGAAGAAGCCAAAGTATGGACCCAAGCCAGAGACTGAGTGCTTTTATTGCAAGGGAACGGGTCACTGGAAGCGGAACTGCCCCAAATACTTAGCAGACAAGAAGGCCGGCAACGTCAAAGGTATATATGATATACATGTTATTGATGTGTACCTTACCAGCACTCGTAGTAGCTCCTGGGTATTCGATACCGGTGCAGTTGCTCACATTTGTAACTCAAAACAGGAGCTGCGGAATAAACGGAGACTGGCGAAGGATGAGGTGATGATGCGCGTCGGGAATGGTTCCAAGGTCGATGTGATCGCCGTCGGCACGCTACCTCTACATCTATCCTCGGGATTAGTTTTGAACCTGAATAATTGTTATTTAGTACCAGCTTTGAGCATGAACATTGTTTCTGGATCTCGTCTTATGCGAGATGGATATTCTTTCAAATCGGAGAATAATGGTTGTTCTATTTATTTGAGAGATATGTTTTATGGTCATGCCCCGCTGGTCAATGGTTTATTTTTGATGAATCTCGAACGTAGTGATACACATATTCATAGTGTAGATGCCAAAAGATGTAAAGTTGATAATGATAGTCCCACATACTTGTGGCATTGCCGCCTTGGTCATATTGGTGTCAAACGTATGAAGAAGCTCCATTCGGATGGACTTCTAGAGTCTCTTGATTATGAATAATTTGACACGTGCGAACCATGCCTCTTGGGCAAGATGACCAAGACTCCGTTCTCCGGAACAATGGAGCGAGCAACCAACTTGTTGGAAATCATACATACCGATGTGTGCGGTCCAATGAGTGTTGAGGCTCGCGGAGGCTACCGTTATGTTCTCACCCTCACGGATGACTTGAGTAGATATGGGTATATCTATTTGATGAAACACAAGTCTGAGACCTTTGAAAAGTTCAAGGAATTTCAGAATGAGGTTGAGAATCAACGTGACAGAAAAATAAAGTTCTTACGATCGGATCGTGGGGGTGAATATTTAAGTCATGAATTTGGCTCACACCTTAGAAGCTGTGGAATTGTTTCACAATTGACACCGCCCGGAACACCTCAACGTAACGGTGTGTCCGAACGTCGAAATCGTACTCTGTTGGACATGGTGCGATCTATGATGTCCCTCACCGATTTACCGCTATCTTTTTGGGGTTATGCTTTAGAGACTGCCGCATTCACTTTAAATAGGGCTCCGTCGAAATCCGTTGAGACGACTCCATATGAACTTTGGTTTGGCAAGAAACCGAAGCTGTCGTTTCTGAAAGTTTGGGGTTGCGATGCTTATGTCAAGAAACTTCAACCTGAAAAGCTCGAACCCAAATCGGAAAAATGCGTCTTCATAGGATACCCAAAGGAAACAATTGGGTACACCTTCTACCACAGATCCGAAGGCAAAGTCTTTGTTGCCAAGAATGGATACTTTCTGGAGAAAGAGTTTCTCTCGAAAGAAGTGAGTGGGAGGAAAGTAGAACTTGATGAGGTGATAGTCACCCCTCCTGGACCGGAAAGTAGCGCAGCGCAGGAAACTGTTCCTGAGGTGCCTGCACCGACAAGGGAGGAAGATAATGATAATGATCATGAAGATACAGATCAAGTTACTACTGAACTTCGAAGGTCCACAAGGGTACGTTCCGCACCAGAGTGGTACGGCAACCCTGTACTGGAAATCATGTTGTTGGACAACGGTGAACCTTCGAACTATGAAGAAGCGATGGCGGGCCCAGATTCCAATAAATGGCTTGGAGCCATGAAATCCGAGATAGAATCCATGTATGAAAACAAAGTATGGACTTTGGTGGACTTGCCTGATGATAGGCACGCCATGGAAAATAAATGGATATTTAAGAAGAAGACAGACGCGGATGGAAATGTGACCATCTATAAGGCTCGGCTTGTCGCTAAGGGTTATCGACAAGTTCAAGGGATTGACTACGACGAGACTTTCTCTCCCGTAGCGATGCTGAAGTCAGTCAGAATCATGTTAGCTATTGCCGCATTCTATGATTATGAGATATGGCAAATGGACGTCAAAACAGCATTCCTTAATGGCTTCCTCAAGGAAGAGTTGTATATGATGCAACCGGAAGGTTTTGTCGATCCAGAGAACGCTGACAAAGTATGCAAGCTCCAGCACTCGATTTACGGGCTGGTGCAAGCATCTCGGAGTTGGAATATTCGCTTTGGTGAGGTGATCAAAGCGTTTGGCTTTATACAGACTTATGGAGAAGCCTGTATTTACAAGAAAGTGAGTGGGAGCTCTGTAGCATTTCTCATATTATATGTGGATGACATATTGCTGATGGGAAATGATATAGAATTCTTGGAAAATGTAAAGGCCTATTTGAATAAAAGTTTTTCAATGAAGGACCTTGGAGAAGCTGCTTACATATTAGGCATCAAAATCTATAGAGATAGATCGAGACGCCTCATTGGTCTTTCACAAAGTACATACCTTGACAAGATATTGAAGAAGTTCAATATGGATCAGTCAAAGAAAGGATTCTTGCCTGTTTTGCAAGGTATGAGATTGAGTAAGACTCAGTCGCCGACCATGGCAGAAGATAGAGAAAAGATGAGTGTCATTCCCTATGCCTCGGCAATAGGTTCTATCATGTATGCCATGCTGTGTACCAGACCTGATGTGAACCTTGCCATAAGTTTGGTAGGGAGGTACCAAAGTGATCCCGGTACGGAACACTGGACAGCGGTCAAGAACATCCTGAAGTACCTGAAAAGGACTAAGGATATGTTTCTCGTTTATGGAGGTGACGAAGAGCTTGTCGTAAAGGGTTACGTCGATGCTAGCTTCGACACAGATCTGGATGACTCTAAGTCACAAACCGGATACGTGTATATTTTGAATGGAGGGGCAGTCAGCTGGTGCAGTTGCAAGCAAAGCGTGGTGGCAGCATCTACATGTGAAGCGGAGTACATAGCTGCTTCTGAAGCAGCGCAGGAAGGAGTCTGGATGAAGGAGTTCATCACCGACCTAGGAGTCATTCCAAGCGCGTCAAGCCCGATGACTCTCTTCTGTGACAACACTGGTGCTATTGCTATTACCAAATAGCCCAGGTTTCACAAGAAGACCAAGCACATCAAGCGCCGTTTCAACTCCATCCGGAATTATGTTCAGGATGGAGACATAGATATTTGTAAAGTGCATACGTATCTGAATGTAGCAGACCCGTTGACTAAACCTCTTTCACGAGCAAAACATGAGCAACACCAGAACTCTATGGGTGTTCGATTCATCACAATGTAACTAGATTATTGACTCTAGTGCAAGTGGGAGACTGTTGGAGATATGCCCTAGAGGCAATAATAAAAGCATTATTATTATATCTCCTTGTTCATGATAATTGTCTGTTATTCATGCTTGAATTGTATTGTACGGAAACAGCGATACATGTGTGAATACACAGATCACATTGAGTCCCTGGTAGGCCTCTAGTAGCCAGCTCGTTGATCAACAGATGGTCATGGTTTCCTGACCATGGACATGAGATGTCGGTGATAACGGGATCACATCATTAGGAGAATGATGTGATGGACAAGACCCAAACTTGAGCATAACACGAGATCGTATAGTTCGTAATGCATAAGCTTTTTCGGTGTCAAGTATTTATTCCTTAGACCATGAGGTTGTACAACTCCCGGATACCGTAGGAGTGCTTTGGGTGTGCCAACCGTCACAACGTAACTGGGTGGCTATAAAGGTACACATCGGGTATCTCCGAAAGTATCTGTTGAGTTGGTACGAACCGAGACTGGGATGTTGTCACTCCGTATGACGGAGAGGTACCTCTGGGCCCACTCGGTAATACATCATCATAATGAGCTCAATGTGACTAAGTAGTTAGTCACGGGATGATGGATTACGGATCGAGTAAAGAGACTTGCCATAACGAGATTGAACAAGGTATCGGGAATACCGACGATCGAATCTCGGGCAAGTACCGTACCGATGGATAAAGGGAATAACATACGGGATTGAGTGAATCCTTGACACAGTGGTTCATCCGATGAAGATCATCAAGGAACACGTGGGAACCAACATGGGTATCCAGATCCCGCTGTTGGTTATTGACCGGAGAGTGGTCTCGGTCATGTCTACGTGTCTCCCGAACCCGTAGGGTCTACGCACTTAAGGTTCGGTAACGCTAGGGTCGTAGAGATTAATGCACGTGGAAACCCGAAAGTTGTTCGGAGTCTCGGATGAGATCCCAGACGTCACGAGGAGTTCCGGAATGGTCCGGAGGTAAAGATTGATATATGGGAAGTCCAGTTTCGGCCAACGGGTGATCTCCGGGGGTCACCGGGAGCGTCCCGGGACCACCGGAGGGGCCCCGGGGGTCCACCGGGTGGGGCCACCCCTCCCGGTGGGGCCCCTAGGCCGCAAGGGGATGTGTGCAGCCCTAGGGGCTGGCGCACCACAAGGGAGCCCCACCTCCCCATGCGCATAGGGATAAACCCTAAGGGGAGGGGGGGCCACCACTTGCCTTGGGGGAGGGGGACTCCTCCCTGGCCGCCGCCCCCTTGCAGATTGGATCTGCAGGGGGTCCAGGCGACCCCCCCTTGGCCCCTATATATATGTGGGGGGGGGGGAGAGGGCAGCCGCACCTGATCCCTGGCGCTTCTCCCCCTCCCGTCACACCCCATACTCCCAACGCAGGGCAGCCCGGCGAAGCCCTGCTGCGACATCCACTGCATTCGTCATCACGCCGTCGTGCTGCCGGATCTCTGACGACTTCTCCTTCCCCCTTGCTGGATCAAGAAGGAGGAGACGTTGCTGCACCGTACGTGTGTTGAACGCGGAGGTGCCATCCGTTCGGCGCTAGATCATCGGTGACGAAGAACGGGAAGAAGAGTACGACTACTTCATCCTTGCTTCATTGAAAGCTTCCGCACGCAATCTTCATAACGGTATGTAGATGCACTCTAAGTTACTCGTTGCTAGATGACTCCATAGATGGATCTTGGTGAAGACGTAGAAATTTTTTGATTTATGCTACGTTCCCCAACATTTGGTTCATTCATCATACTTGTATGCTTGTCCGTTTCTTCCTTAGCCTAAACCACACACATTGATGGTGGTAACCTCCAGTCCAGTACTTCCTTAGCCTAAATCATACTTATATGCTTCTTCGTTTCTTCCATCTAAATAAGAAGGTCAAAATGAAGAAGGGAAATTAACAATACTTCAGCAGTCCAGTACTTTCAATTCTTTTTTGTGGGAAATTTTGAGAGCTTTATTAAAAAATGACGTTCCTGGAGCAGTCCGCTAAGAGGCTGCTAACCAAGAACGAAGGAGTAGTGAGAGTCCAGCCAACGGTCGATCACCATGAGTGAGCAAGCACGCCTAGCACATAAATAGGCCGGCAAGTTGGTTGTTCTTATTCCATGTTGAACTAAAAAAAGAATAAAAACCGAGGAAAGCTCTCCAACTTCATCTCCTAAAGTATAAGCTCCGTACTGGTCGTTTACTGTCCCTCAGAGACAAAATACTGCGCCAGGCCTGCCCTCCAAAAAACAAACTTTTGAAAGTTAAAAGGACAGACGCAATGCATAGAAGCTCTCACACAAGGTGGTGGTGGTGGTGGTG
>LR738715.1:676072399-676161350 GCA_902687465.1 Secale cereale | reverse complement strand
GGGGGGTCTAAGGAGGGATCATAGAAACGTAGTCTTACCCATGCAAAGGTCAATGTAGAGAGGCTGATTTGAACTCAGGACCTCTTCACACAAGTGGGGAGGACTTCACCACTGCACCAAGCCTATCCTCTAAAAAAGGGAGAAGTATATTTTTTGTCCTTGAATTCTTTCCGAAGTATAGAAATGGTCCCTCAACTTCAAAACCAACAAAACTTAGTCCCTTAACTTATCAAACCGGATAAGTTTAGTCCCTCGAGCGGTTTCCATGGTTTTCTGCTGACGTGGATCCGGTTTTGAAACTTGACACGTCATACGTGTTTGACCGTCGTGTAACTGTCCACCAACTCGCCATGACGCGCAGCTTGCCTGTTCATGGCGCCACCGAGGAGGACCAGCAAGTTGCGCATGGCGCCGGTGGCCTCGCCCTGCAGGATGAGCCACAACGAGTGGAAGAAGCATCTGCCGGTGCGCCGACGCCACGACCGACGTCCGTGTCGTTGCCAAATCTGCAACGCGCACGCGATCTCATGGACTTGAAGATGAACGCTCTGAAGAACAGCTGAAGAACACGTGAAGGAATTTCTGCCCCTGGTCTAACACAAGGACGGTCTGCTTGCTCCCGTGGTCTGCGTCTGTGTGCAACACGAATCCAGCGACCTCGTATGCAGGTAGTGCATCCCGTTCAGCTGCTCGCAGCCTCGCACTCGTCGTCGGCGGCGGCTCCGTGCGGCAAGTGCGTGACCTCCTCGTGCACGAGCTGCTCGCAGCGCGGGTTGGCGGCGAGGAGCCAGAAGAACCATGTGAGGGCGGAGGACGTCGTGTCTTTCTCATCTGGCATGAAGCTCACCACGACATCCCGCAGGAAACGCCTGTGGCGGCTTCGCGTCCGGCGAGCCGAACATCTCGGCGAACTCTCTGCCGCCGCCGTCGTCGCCGTCGGCTTCTTGTCCAGCGCCGCCGCGAACCACGACACCAGGTGCTGCTCTTGCTCGCTGTCTTCGGCTGAGCTCCGATGACAGTTCGCTGCTCCGTGGCGGCCGAGCTCGGCCCGTCGCTGCGTCGCGCTCACGAGGACGAGTTTGACCCAGGCATGCTGCTAGGAGCAGCGGAAGTCGCACGCCATGTGCTCGACAAAATGCCTACACCAGTGATAAGATGAAATGATATAATAATGTTGCCACTTGGACGAAGACCGGTCAAAACCGCGCCACATCAACTCAAAAACCACTCTAAGTGAGTAGAGGGACTAAATTAATCCGGTTTGATAAGTTGAAGGACTAAGTTTTGCTGGTTTGAGAGTTGAGGGACGATCTCCATACTTTCGAGAGAGTTCAAGGGCGAAAAATATACTTTTCCCTCTAAAAAATACTACCTCCGTCCCAAAATAAGTGACTCAAGTTTGCACTAACTTTGTACTAAAGTTAGTATAAAGTTGAGTCACTTATTTTGGGACAGAGGGAGTAGAACTTTTGAAAGTTGTGAGAAAAAACATATCTGTTTCTACCCCATGAAATACAATTGTTAGATATGTAAGCCCGCTACAAATATTTAAGTCTAAATTTGATTCACAGCTTGATACACAAGAACATGCCTCACTGATTGTCTGTTTTGGTCCGTTATATCTGATGATAGTGGGACCCAATCTAGTTGGAATCGTACAGAAAAAAATGCGTCGCCTTGTAAGTACTTGTCACTCTTCTGTCAGCAATGCGCATTGCATCTGAGGTGTTAGCATCTCATGCATTCTTGCTGCACCTAACTTCCAGCAGGAAACGGACAGCACCTGAGTCTTCACTCGCTGTCAGTGAAATTGCCAGCTTGTCTCACTCCTTGAGCTTGATGGTAGGCAGTCTGTTTCACAAGATTGGCGTGTTTCGATGTGATTATCCCTGTCCCTGTAGATTAAGTTGTAGTTTCATCCAATATTCGCCGATCCATCTGAATCTCAAGGAACCTCCGAAAAAACCCACTCATTCCTGGAACTCGTCGCTCACGATATGCAAATCTTCAGTCAAATCTGCTGTACCTGTGCAGTTTATTGAATGGAATTGCTACCTTAATTATTGATTTGAACTACCGCCGGATTCTGCTCACTATTAGTTCCTTTTTTTTGTTCGGTAACAATAACAAATCCTGTTGAAGTCGACAGGTCGTACAGGACCAGCTCGATATCAAATTTCATTTGAAGCCCATGCAGCTTTCGCGACCCCGCCAAAATAGCAAACATGATACTCGTTGCATTTGGTCCTTGGTTAAAGTTAGGCCACGCTTTGTTGCAACTAATATGCCTATATTGACCAAGGTATTGAATGTCAATATCGTTTCATTCTGTTGACCTGTGCAATATCCACATGTATCTCTTCTTTGCGGGTATCCATATGTATCTTTTAAAAGACTATATAAGGAGTGCAAAAGGAATTTCCCCCCAAAAAGGTATAGAATATAAAGGAGGGTGTGCAAACCAAAGAGGCCACTTCTGAAGAAAATCGGGTTGGTATCTATCGTGTGAAGTCTTTGAAAGTACACGGCAGAATTTCAAAGTTACTAAAAAAAAATCTTATATTGAAGGAATATGATAGGCGATCTCTGCATATATATTATTGCAATTTTTTGAGATGAAACAGTATACTTGTCAATGATCTGAATGCAAAGCTAATTTGAAGTTAATTTCTCTCCCATTTGTGATTACTGTTTTGAATATACTATTCGTCCTATAATGCAAGACATTTTTTTAATACTATGCTAGTGTAAAAACATCTTATAGGGAGTATATTAAGACATGCAACAAAGCTAATATGTTTCAATCAAGGTAGGAAAAAATAGTATAACACCTTAAGACTTGAAACTATATTCAAGTGCAATTCTTCCAGGTGGCCAGCTGCATGAGAATCAAGAGTTCAAGACAGACATGATCGAATCTAAAAAGAAGGAGAGGCGTGATCGATCAAACCAAAGCACATCTCATTTGCTGGCTGTCTTGTTTTGGCACCTTCTATGCTCGTCAAATAAGGTAGTTAGTTTAAAATCTTCCATGGAAAATTAGACATTAACATAATACACTTTTTTTTGGGAAACCTTACAATTTATTTATCTTCAATCATGGCAGTACAAGGAACATAAAAAAAAAAGCATCATGATCTGCAGACCATCTAGCGACGACTACAAGCACTGAAGCGAGCCGAAGACGCGCCATGTCATCACCCCTTCCTCGCCGAAGCCGGCCAAAACTTGATGTAGTAGAAAGTCGGGAAGTCATCGTGCTAAGGCCACATAGGACCAGTGCATCAGAACAACAACCACTGCCGATGAATAGTAACGTAGATCGGAAGTATCCAACCTGAAAACACATGAATGAAAACAAACGATAAATAGATCCAAGCAAATCCACCAATGACAGATTCGTTGAAGACACACCTCCACACGCCCACCGACGATGCTAGACGCACCACCGGAACGCGGGCTAGACCGAGAGAATCTTATTCCATCTTCAGGGAGCCGCCGCCGTCCCGCCTTCCCGAACAGGACACAAACCCTGACAAAACTGAAAGAAACATCTAGAAATGGGGTCCTCCCACCGACAAGGGCTGGGGATCCATGACGCTCCCATGGCCCTAAGGCCACCGGAGATGAGGTACATCGGTGGCGGCATCGGGAGGCAGAGTAATGATAGGTCTCCAATGTATCCATAATTTTTGATTGCCGTATGCTATTATAATAACAATCTCAGATATTTTATATGCAATTAAATACAATATTATATCATTTTTGGGACTAACCTATTAACCTAGTGCTAAGTGCCAGTTGCTGTTTTTTTGCCTGTTTTGGGTTTTCCAAGAATTCTGTACCAAACAAAGTCCAAATGCCACGAAACTTTTTAAAGATTATTTTCTGCACATAAGTGACCCTAGAGGCTTCGGGGGGAGGCCAGAAGGCGAAGGAGTAGGCCACAAGGCACAAGGGCGCGCCCAGGGGTAGGCGCACCCATGTGGCTTGTGGGCCCCTCATTCCTTCGTTTGACCTAATTCCAACTCTATAAATTCTCTAAAATCAAACCAATAGGGAGCCACCCAAAATACTTTTTCCGCCACCCCATGTTTCTGTTCACGAGAGATCTCATCTGGAGGCCTTTTCCAGTACTCTGCCGGAGAGGGAATCGACCACGGAGGGCTTCTACATCAACCTTACTGCCCCTTCGATAATGTGTGAGTAGTTTACCATAGACGTACGAGTCCATAGCTAGTAGCTAGATGACTTCTTCTCTCTTTTTAATCTTCAATAGAATGTTCTCCTAGATGTTCTTGGAGATCTATTCGATATAATCTTTTTTTGTGGTGTGTTTGTTAGGATCCGATGAATTGTTAATTTATTACCAGATCATCTATGAATATCATTTGAGTCTTCTTTGAACTCTTTTATGCATGACTGTTATAGCTTTGTAGTTCTCTTCGATCTATCCGCTTGGTTTGGCCAACTAGATTGATTTATATTGCAATGGGAGATGCGCTTTGTGATGGGTTCTGTCGTGGATTTAGCACGACAGATGTCCTGGTGAAAGGACTTAGTCGTGAGGCCATCGCCCGGGTTAGCTTAAAGGGGTTAAAGCAGACGAAAGACACAGGGAGTTTATACTAGTTCGGCCCCTTCGATGAAGGTAAAAGCCTACGTCTAGTTTGGTGTGGTATTACTTGGGCTTCGATGACCAGGGAGCGAATCCGCTTTGCATGTGTCTCGAGATGTTGTCTCTTGGTCTGAACCGTCGCCGGGTCGTCCCTTTATATAGGAGGCGACGCTCGGTCCGGTTTACAGAGTCCCGAGGCCGGCTCATAAACGTGTCCGCCTCGGTCTCTACTATTTCTATCTTACATTCCAAGTTATATAGTACGACGGTTTACAAACCATGGGCCTTATACATGAGCCCTAAACCTCTGTGGGCTATAACCTCCTGTTACATACTCTACTGGGCTTCTGATAATATAACCTTGCCATCATAATCCGGACCCTCCTAGCCGGTTTATACCTAATAGTAATATCCCTGACATTAGGCCCCAGATTGATTTGAACTTGTTCATGTCAGTCTTCAAAGTCTTCGCACAAATTTCCATTTCTGCGGTTCTTGTATGCTTCATAAACCGCCCATGACGTCATCTCCCGGAATCACTTCAATCTGTCGTGACATCATCTACGCACTTAACGCTCGCATCTGTTTGTTACCTTTCTTTATTACCGTTCCGAGAATCAAGGCGACAGCTCAATCCATATCCGATTTTCGGTCTCATCGATTCCCGCGCCTGCCGTTTTATCCCTTCGGCCTATAAATAAGCCCGATGCCCATCTCTTTTACCCCCTTCTGCTTCGTCTTCCTCTGTCTCCAGCGCTCAAGCCTCCACCGCCGTCCTTCGAGCTCACCGTCGTCAGCAAGCCCGGCCGTTGCATTGACCTGAACGCGTCCAGAAACTCACCGCTGTCCTTTGCTTCATTGGGTACGCTATCTTCTTCCCCATAGATCTTAGTTCTAGGGTTTCTCTGTAGCTCGCCGCGAACCCTCGTTCTTCGTAGTTCATCGCCGTAGTTTGGTTTTAGCTGTAGATGTAAAACTTGTTAGGTCAACCCTCATGCGTGTGATCCCGCTCCATCGTCATAACTTTAGTTTCTCCGATACTGCTAGCTTAGATTGGATATGTAGAAACCTTCTGCTGCATTCATTGAATATGACTTGATTTATTTTCCTTTTACTTTGCGCCGTAGATCCATATTTTACCTTTGCTTCATGTGAAAGTTGTTTCTCACACTTTAGATCTGCAGCTTATCCGCTTATATCGTCGGTTTAGTCATAACATGAGCGTCATATGCTTGTACTGACGGTTTTAAGCCTGCATTCCATAATTGACGGTTTAACCTTCTCCTTCTATTGCCATAAACCGGTAGCTGTCTCGTTCATACTTGCTCCGGATTAGTAGATACCATTAGTACCTTGTTTAAACCGACAATTAAGTCCATATCTTCATAGAATGCACCGGTTTATATCTAGCAGTTGGTAAACCGGGTCTTGTATTATATTTTCCAGTGTTCCTTTCTTGGAGAAAATGGCTTCCGCAGCGAAACAATTTGTTGCCTGCAACTGGGTTCCATCCCGGATTACGGAAAACGATTTAGTAGAAGTGGCCTCAGTTGGTGCTCTGGGCTCTAAAGAGGTTCTGCACTGGCGGCCCACTGAAAACGAGTGTCCTCCCGAGCCTAAGGAGGGAGAAATCATAGTCTTTTATGATCATCTGGCCCGGGGTTTTAGCCCTCCCGGTTCAAAGTTCTTCCGCGATGTGTTAGCCGCTTTTCAACTCCGTCCACAAGATATAGGCCCGAATTCTGTATCAAACATCTGCAACTTTCAAGTCTTCTTGGAAGCATATTTACAAGAAGAACCATCTGTGGAGCTGTTCCGGGATTTCTTCCATCTGAACCGCCGGACTGAGTTTTCTGACGGGCCTCATACTGAACTTGGTGGTGTGAGCATCCAGAAAAGGAAGGACGTTAGCTTTCCTCACGCCACTCTTCACAACCACCTCAAGGATTGGAACCGGACATGGTTCTACTGCAAAGACACTTCGCCAGAGGGAGAAAATCCGCTGCCGGGTTACCGCGCTTATCACCTGGCGCCAAGTCATCCTTTGCCGCAGCGTCTAAGCGCCCAAGACCGGGCTCGTTATGCCCCTAAACTTTCCAAGCTCAGGGCTTTCGTGGCTAACGGTTTAACCGGGGTTGACTTTCTTCGATGCTGGCTCTCTTGGAGCATTCTTCCATTAAGCCGGCGTTCAAGCTTAATGTGTGAATATACTGGTAAACCGGAAGATCCTCAGCGTCATACAAAAATAGTACTTCCTGACAACGAAGTTACTGAATCCGCAAAGAAGATGCTGAATATCCCTCTGGAAGACTGCGACCGGACCGGTTTAGCTCCCTTCTGCACAGACAACCGACCATCGTCGGTAAGACTCTTCCGTCCCTTTCTTTTTTACTTTAATCCGTTCATACCAGTTGTCTTCAACTTGTTATTATTCCTTTACACATGCCAATGATCCTTTCTGGAAGAGGAAAGCTCAAGATAAACCGGCGAAGCCAACCCACAAGAAAATCTTAGCCGTAAAGAAGAAGAAAGCTGCTGCCGTTGCCGGTTCAAACCACGAAGAAGATGATCCGGCTTCTGAGGTACTGCTTGATTCTTATGT
This sequence comes from Secale cereale, assembly GCA_902687465.1. Taxonomy (NCBI): domain Eukaryota; kingdom Viridiplantae; phylum Streptophyta; class Magnoliopsida; order Poales; family Poaceae; genus Secale; species Secale cereale. Next base: position 676,154,130 of record LR738715.1, on the reverse strand, counting down.
CCTTTGAATTCTCCTTGTTTATATTTATATCAATAATGTCCTTTCTCAGGATCTGGCGGAGGGAAGTAAAGCGGATGAAGTTGAGGTAATTTCTCTCTCATCTGATTCAGAACCATTGCCACCCAAGATTCGTCGGGCATCCCGGAAGTATCCGTTTTCTCACCCTTATGCTCAATTGGATCCCAACTTTCTTTTGAAGAAACAACAACATGAGACTCGCCAGACCACATGCCACAGTGGTCATGTAGTTGAATCGTCCGGATTACCCCACACGCCAGCTCACAGACGCCGCTCAGAGGTTTTGCTTACTCCAACCCTTCTTCATCCCAAAGCAGGTCTTATTCGCAAACACCTTAAACCGTCTGATCCCAACTATCAGGAGGCTCCTCTGTCTTCTTCCGGCGAATCTACTGCCACTCAAATTCCGGTGCTTAAGACCGTTCCTGGGTAAGTCATCCTTTCAAACGTCTGGTTTACCTTTCCGTTTTGACTTTGTGATTTTCATTGCTCTTTTAACTTTTACCAGCATGCCCAAGCCTAGCAAAAAGGCGAAACTAAATAAACTGGCTGCTGAACACACCACTGCTGAACCGGCCGAGGATCCTGAAGCGGCCAACCCTCCAGAGGAAAATGTTGAAGTTCAGCACGATGATCCCTCCCCTATGGATCATGAAGATCTTGCTGCTCCGGGGGGCGATGTCATGGAGAATACAGCTGAACCGGCCAGCCCTGTACGGGTTAGTCCTCCTCGGGCTAGCCCGGCTCCTGATAGTCCGGTGCGCACTGCTAATCCCCTCCAGCCAACCGCTGCCTCGACAGAAGATGTTGAGATAACCGGGACAGGCTTCTCTGCTCCCACAGAGCCTGTTGTCTTGGCTAAACACACCGCCAAGGAGGAAAAACTTCAGCAAGACAAAGGCAAGTGGAGTACAGATTTGTCAAGTTATAATCAGCTTAGCGCCCAGGAACTCCACTCTGGGTATCTGAACCGGCTCTTCACCAGCCGCGACTACGAGGCCGGTTTAGTCAACCTAATGAAGGAGAAATATGAGGTAACTTTCTTTCCTTTTGCCTCTCATTTCTGCTTGTATTTTGCTTTTATACCTTTAGGCCATAATAGCCCCCAAGTGCCGGTTTACTTCACTGTAAGTGAACCGGGACTTCTCTTATATCTGAGAATGAACGTACATTAGCCCCCAAGTGCCACGGGCATAACTTGTTTATGTGCTTGGGACTTGTTTGAAAAAGTTGCTTTCTTTACTTCAATTGCCCATTAACCCCCAAGTATCGAGTGCATAACTTGTTATGTGCTTGAGACTTTGGTTGAACTGTCCTTTTCACACTTTGCTTTTCCTATAGGCTGATTTGAACCGGAGAGCTTCGGAGGCAACTGAACTCCGGAATAACTTGGCTTTCCATGAAACTGCTTCAACCAAAACCAAGGAGGAACTTGTCCTTGCTTTAACTAACATGGAAAATCTCAAAAAGGATTTTGAAGCGGAGCGGTCCACATGGGAGGTGCAAAGGGACGCTCTAGAAAAAAGAGCGAAGGATGCTGAAGCTGCGCTCAATCCGGTGACGTAGGAGTTATCCGGGTTGAAACAACATGTATATGATATGACATCTGCCATCTTCGGTGAGTATCTGTCTTCGTATGCTTGTATTCTTGTAATATTATCCTGCTCCCTTTTAATTTGCCAATTGAATATAGGGAGGCGTATAACTCATCTTGGAGATGTGTTGGAGATCGTAGTAGAAAATCAAAAATTTTCCTACGCATCACCAAGATCTATCTATGGAGTAATCTAGCAACGAGGGAGAGGGGAGTGCATCTACATACCCTTGTAGATCACGATGCGGAAGCGTTCCAAGAGCGCGGATGAAGGAGTCGTACTCGCTGCGATTCAGATCGCGGTTGATTTCGATCTAAGCGCCGAACAACGGCGCCTCCGCGTTCAACACACGTGCAGTCCGGTGACGTCTCCCACGCCTTGATCCAGCAAGGAGAGAGGGAGAGGTTGGGGAAGCCTCCTTCCAGCAGCTGCACGACGGCGTGGTGGTGGTGGAGGAGCGCGGGACTCCAGCAGGGCTTCGCCAAGCGCTGCGAGAGACGAGGAGGGAGAGGGGTAGGGCTGCGCCAAGAGGGAGACGATCTCGTGTGTTTGGCAGCCCCAAAACCCCCACTATATATAGGGGAAGGGGAGGGGCTGCGCCCCCATCTAGGGTTCCCTCCCTAGGGGTGGCGGCAGCCCCCAAAACCCATCTAGGGTGCGGCCAAGGGGGGGAGAGAGAGGGGGCGCCCTAGGATGGGCCTTAAGGCCCATCTGGACCTAGGGTTTGCCCCCTTCCCACTCTCCATGCGCCTTGGGCCTTGGTGGGGGGTGCACCAGCCCACCTGGGGCTGGTCCCCTCCCACACTTGGCCCACGCAGCCATCTGGGGCTGGTGGCCCCACCTGGTGGACCCCCGGGACCCTCCCGGTGGTCCCGGTACGTTACCGATAGCGCCCGAAACTTTTCCGTTGACCAAAACGGGACTTCCCATATATGAATCTTTACCTCCGGACCATTCCGGAACTCCTCATGACGTCCGGGATCTCATCCAGGACTCCGAACAACATTCGGTAACCGCGTACATACTTTCACTATAACCCTAGCGTCATCGAACCTTAAGTGTGTAAACCCTACGGGCTCGGGAACCATGCAGACATGGCCGAGACAACTCTCCGGTCAATAACCAACAGCGGGATCTGGATACCCATGTTGGCTCCCACACGCTCCACGATGATCTCATCGGATGAACCACGATGTCAAGGATTCAATCAATCCCGTATACAATTCCCTTTGTCTATCGGCATAGTACTTGCCCGAGATTCGATCGTCGGTATACCGGTACCTCGTTCAATCTCGTTCCCGGCAAGTCTCTTTACTCGTTTTGTAACACATCATCCCGTGATCAACTCCTTGATCACATTGTGCACATTATGATGATGTCCTACCAAGTGGGCCCAGAGATACCTCTCTGTCATACGGAGTGACAAATCCCAGTCTCGATTCGTGCCAACCCAACAGTCACTTTCGGAGATACCTGTAGTGTACCTTTATAGCCACCCAGTTACGTTGTGATGTTTGGTACACCCAAAGCATTCCTACGGTATCCGGGAGTTGCACAATATCATGGTCTAAGGAAAAGATACTTGACATATAGAAAAGCTTTAGCATACGAACTACACGATCTGTGCTAGGCTTAGGATTGGGTCTTGTCCATCACGTCATTCTCCTAATGATGTGATCCCGTTATCAACGACATCCAATGTCCATGGTCAGGAAACCGTAACCATCTATTGATCAACGAGCTAGTCATCTAGAGGCTCACTAGGGACATGGTGTTTGTCTATGTATCCACACATGTATGTGAGTTTCCTATCAATACAATTCTAGCATGGATAATAAACAATTATCATGAACAAGGAAATATAATAATAACAATTTATAATTGCCTCTAGGGCATATTTCCAACAGTCTCCCACTTGCACTAGATTCAATAATCTAGTTCACATCGCCATGTGATTAACACTCATAGGTCACATCGCCATGTGACCAACATCCAAATAGTTTACTAGAGTCAGTAATCTAGTTCACATCAATATGTGATTAACACGAGTTCTGGGTTTGATCATGTTATGCTTGTGAGAGAGGTTGTAGTCAACGGGTCTGCAACGTTCAGATCCCTATGTACTTCGCAAAACTTTATGTCATATCATAGATGCTGCTACCACGTTCCACTTGGAGCTATTCCAAACTGTTGCTCCATTATACATATCCGGTATCTCTACTGAGAGTTATCCGGATAGGTGTTAAGCTTGCATCGACGTAACTCTTTACGTCGAACTCTTTATCACCTCCATAACCGAGAAACATTTCCTTATTTCTCTAAGGATAATTTTGACCACTATCTAGTGATCCACTCCTGGATCACCTTTGTACCCTCTTGCCAGACATGTGGCAAGGCACACATCAGGTGCGGCACTCAGCATGGCATACCGTATAGAGCCTATGACAAAAGCATAGGGGACGACCTTAGTCCTTCCTCTTCCTTCTGCCGTGGTCAAGCTTTGAGTCTTACTCAACTTCACACCTTACAATTCAGGTAAGAACTCCTTCTTTGACTGATCTATTTTGAACTCCTTCAAAATCATGTCAAAGGTGTGTGTCCTTTTGAAAGTATCATTAGGCGTCTTAATCTATCTCTATAGATCTTGACGCCCAATATGTAAGCAGCTTTATCCAGGTCTTCCTTTGAAAAACTTCTTTCAAACAACCCTTTACGCTTTCCAAAAATTCTACATCATTTCGGATCAACAATATGTCATTCACATATACTCATCAGAAATGTTGTAGTGCTCCCACTCACTTTATTTGTAAATACAAGTTTCTAACAAACTTAGTATAAACCCAAAAACGTTGATCACTCCATCAAAGCGTATATTCTGACTCCGAGATGCTTGCTCTAGTCCATGGAAGGATCGCTGGAGCTAGCATACCTTTTAGCATCCTTAGGATCGACTCACATACAACCTTTCCTTACGAAAACTGGTAAGGAAACTTGTTTCGACATCCATCTGCCATATTTCATAAATGTAGCTTATGCTAGCATGATTCTGACGGACTTAAGCATCGCTACGGGTGAGAAAATATCATCGTAGTCAACTCCTTGAACTTGTGAAAAACTTTTTGCCACAAGTCGAGCTTCATAGACGGTGACATTACCGTCCACGTCCATCTTCTTCTTAAAGATCCATTTATCTCAATGGCTTGCCAATCATCGGGCAAGTCCACCAAAGTCCATACTTTGTTTTGATACATGGATCCTATCTCGGATTTCTCGGCTTCTAACCATTTTTTGGAATACGGGCCCACCATCGCTTCTCCATAGTTCGTAGGTTCATTCTTGTCCAACAACATGACCTCTAAGACAGGATCACCGTACCACTCAGGAGTAGTACATATCCTTGTCGACCTACGAGGTTCGATAGCAACTTGAACCGAAGCTTCATGATCACTATCATTAGTTTCCTCTTCAACAGTCGTAGGTTCCACAGAAACATCTTTCTGTGTTGCACTACTCTTCGGTTGAAGTGAGGGTTCGACAACCTCATCAAGTTCTATCTTCCTCCCACTCAATTCTTTCGAGAGAAACTCCTTCTCGAGAAAGGACCCGTTCTTAGTGACAAACATTTTTGCCCTTGGATCTGAGATAGAAGGTATACCCAAATGTTACCTTTGGGTATCCTATGAAGATGTATTTGTCCGTTTTGGGTTCGAGCTTTTTCTGGCTGAAGCCATAAGCATCGCAGCCCCAAACATTAAGAAAACGACAACTTTGGTTTCTTGCCAAACCATAGTTCATACGGTGTCATCTCAACGGACTTGGATGGTGCCCTATCTAAAGTGAATGCAGCTGTCTCTAATGCATAACCTCAAAATGATAGCGGTAGATCGGTAAGAGACATCATAGATCGTACCATATCTCATAAGGTTCGACTACGACGTCCCGACTCACCATTACGCTATGGTGTTCCAGGTGGCTTCAACATCGAAACAATTCCACAGTGTCTTAAGTGATTGCCAAACTCACAACTCAAAAAATCTCCCCTTGATTAGATCGTAGGAACATGATCTCCTTGTTATGATGATTCTTAACTTCACTCTGAAATTGCTTGAACTTTTCAAACGCTTCGGACTTTTGCTTGATTGAGTAAATATACCCATATCTACTCAAATCGTCAGTGAAGATGAGAAAATAATGATATCCACTACACGCCTTAATTCTCATTGGATCACACACATCAGCATGTATGATTCCCAACAAGTCACTTGCCCGTTTCATTGTACCTGAAAACGGGATCTTAGTCATCCTGCCCATGAGGCATGGCTCGCATGTGTCAAGCGATTCAAAATCAAGTGACTCCAAAACATCCATCAGCATGGAGTTTCTTCATGCATTTTATGCCAAAATGACCTAAGCGGCAGTGCCACAAGAAAGTGGTACTATCATTATTAACTCTACATCTTTTGGCGTTAATATTATTATCATGTGTATTACTATGATCGAGATTCAATAAACCATTGGGCGCATGACCATAAATGTATTATTCATGTAAACATAATAACCATTATTCTCTAACTTAAATGAATAACCGTATTGCAATGAACATGATCTAATCATATTCATGCTCAACATAGACACCTGATAACATTTATCTAGGTTCAACACTAATCCCGAAGGTAGAGAGAGCGTGCGATGGTGATCTTATCAACCTTGGAAACACTTCCAACACACATCGTCACCTCGCCCTTAGCTAGTCTCCGTTCAGTCCGTAGCTTTTGCTCCAAGTCACTAATAATAGCAACCGTACCGGTATCCAATACCCAGGTGCTACAAGGAGTACTAGTAAGGTACACATCAATAACACGTATATCAAATATACTTTGTTGAAGTTGCCAGCTTTTCTTATCTACCATGTATTTGGGGTAGTTCCGCTACCATGTGACGTTCCCCTTACAATAGAAGCACTTAGTCTCAAGGTTTGGGTTCAACCTTGGGTTCCTTCATCAGAGCGACAACTGGTTTGCCATTCATGAAGGTTCCCTTCTATCCCTTGCCCCTTTTGAAACCAGTGGTCTTGTTAAACCATCAACACTTGATGCTCCTTCTTGATTTCTACTTCCGTGGTCTTAAGCACCGCTAATAGCTCCGGGATCATCTCCATCCTTTGCATGTCATAGTTCATCACAAAGTTCTAGTAGCTTGGTGATAGTGTCTAGAGAATTCCGTCAACCAGTATCTCATCTGGAAGATTAACTCCCACTTGGTTCAAGTGATTTTAGCACCCAGACATTCTGAGTACATGCTCACCAGTTGAGCTATTCTCCTCCATCTTTTTGGCAAAAGAACTTGTCAGAGGTCTCGTACCTCTCAACACGGGCATAAGCCTGAAATCCCAGTTTCAGCTCTTGGAACATCTCATATGTCCTATGGCGTTCAAAACGTCATTGGTAAACCCGTTTCTAAGACTAAAGTATGGTGCACTAAACTATCAAGTAGTCATCAAGACGTGTCTGTCAAGTGTTCACAACATCCACAGACGACGTTGTAGGGGTTTGCACATCGAGCGATACATCAAAGACGTAAGCTTTCTGTGTAGCAGTGAGGACACTCCTCGGACCACGGACCCAGTCCGTATCATTGCTTACAATATCTTTCAACTTAGTCTTTCTCTAGGATCGTATTAAACAGGGAGCTACAACACAGTTATTGGTCTACAACATAATTTGCGAAGACAACTTAGACTATTGTTCATGACAACTAAGTTCATCTAATGAACTCCCACTCAGATAGACATCTCTCTAGTCATCTAAGTGATACATGATCCGAATCGACTAGGCCGTGTCCGATCATCACGTGAGACGGACTAGTCATCAACGGTGAATATCTTCATGTTGATCGTATCTTCTATACGACTCATGTTCGACCTTTCGGTCTTTCGTGTTCCGAGGCCATGTCTGTACATGCTAGGCTCATCAAGTCAACCCTAAGTGTATCGCGTGTGTAAATCTGGCTTACACCCGTTGTATGCGAACGTTAGAACCTATCACACCCGATCATCACGTGGTGCTTCGGAACAACGAACCTTAGCAATGGTGCACAGTTAGGGGGAACACAATTCTTGAAATTTTAGTGAGAGATCATCTTATTTACTACCGTCGTTCTAAGCAAATAAGATGTAAAACATGATAAACATCACATGCAATCAAATAGTGACATGATATGGCCAATATCATTTTGCTCCTTTTGATCTTCATCTTCGGGGCTCCATGATCATCATCGTCACCGGCATGACACCATGATCTCCATCATCGTGTCTTCATGAAGTCGTCTCGCCAAACATTACTTCTACTACTATGGCTAACGGTTAGCAATAAAGTAAAGTAATTACATGGCGTTTTTCAGTGACACGCAGGTCATACAATAAATAAGACAACTCCTATGGCTCCTGCCGGTTGTCATTCTCATCAACATGCAAGTCGTGATTCCTATTACAAGAACATGATCAATCTCATACATCACATATATTTCATTCATCACATCCTTTTGGCCATATCACATCACACGGCACATGCTGCAAGAACAAGTTAGACGTCCTCTAATTGTTGTTGCAAGTTTTTACGTGGCTGCTATAGGTTTCTAGCAAGAACGTTTCTTACCTACGCCAATACCACAACGTGATATGCCAATTTCTATTTACCCTTCATAAGGACCCTTTTAATCGAATCCGATCCGACTAAAGTGGGAGAGACAGACACCCGCTAGCCACCTTATGCAACTAGTGCATGTCAGTCGGTGGAACCTGTCTCACGTAAGAGTACGTGTAAGGTCGGTCTGGGCCGCTTCATCCCACGATGCCGCCGAATCAAGATAAGACTAGTAACGGCAAGAGAATTGACATGATCTACGCCCACAACTACTTTGTGTTCTACTCGTGCAAGATACTACACATAGACCTAGCTCTTGATGCCACTGTAGGGGATCGTAGCAGAAAATCAAAATTTTTCCTACGCATCACCAAGATCTATCTATGGAGTAATCTAGCAACGAGGGAGAGGGGAGTGCATCTACATACCCTTGTAGATCGCGATGCGGAAGCATTGCAAGAACGCGGATGAAGGAGTCGTACTCGCTGTGATTCAGATCGCGGTTGATTCCGATCTAAGCGCCGAACAACGGCGCCTCCGCGTTCAACACACGTGCAGCCAGGTGACGTCTCCCACGCCTTGATCCAACAAGGAGAGAGGGAGAGGTTGGGGAAGCCTCCTTCCAGCAGCAGCACGACGGCATGGTGGTGGTGGAGGAGCGCGGGACTCCAGCAGGGCTTCGCCAAGCGCTGCGAGAGACGAGGAGGGAGAGGGGTAGGGCTGCGCCAAGAGGGAGACGATCTCGTGTGTCTGGCAGCCCCAAAACCCCCACTATATATAGGGGAAGGGGAGGGGCTGCACCCCCATCTAGGGCTCCCTCCCTAGGGGTGGCGGCAGCCCCCAAAACCCATCTAGGGTGCGGCCAAGGGGGGAGAGAGAGGGGGCGCCCTAGGGTGGGCCTTAAGGCCCATCTGGACCTAGGGTTTGCCCCCATCCCACTCTCCATGCGCCTTGGGCCTTGGTGGGGGGCGCACCAGCCCACCTGGGGCTGGTCCTCTCCCACACTTGGCCCACGCAGCCTTCTGGGGCTGGTGGCCCCACCTGGTGGACCCCCGGGACCCTCCCGGTGGTCCCGGTACGTTACCGATAGCGCCCGAAACTTTTCCGGTGACCAAAACGGGACTTCCCATATATGAATCTTTACCTCCGGACCATTCCGGAACTCCTCGTGACGTCCAGGATCTCATCCGGGACTCCGAACAACATTCGGTAACCGCGTACATACTTTCCCTATAACCCTAGCGTCATCGAACCTTAAGTGTGTAGACCCTACAGGCTCGGGAACCATGCAGACATGGCCGAGACAACTCTCCGGTGAATAACCAACAACGGGATCTGGATACCCATGTTGGCTCCCACACGCTCCACGATGATCTCATCGGATGAACCACGATGTCAAGGATTCAATCAATCCCGTATACAATTCCCTTTGTCTATCGGCATAGTACTTGCCCGAGATTCGATCGTCGGTATACCGATAACTCGTTCAATCTCGTTACCGGCAAGTCTCTTTACTCGTTCTGTAACATATCATCCCGTGATCAACTCCTTGATCACATTGTGCATATTATGATGATGGCCTACCGAGTGGGCCCAGAGATACCTCTCCATCATACGGAGTGACAAATCCCAGTCTCGATTCGTGCCAACCCAACAGACACTTTCGGAGATACCTGTAGTGCACCATTATAGCCACCCAGTTATGTTGTGACGTTTGGTACACCCAAAGCATTCCTACGGTATCCGGGAGTTGCACAATCTCATGGTCTAAGGAAAAGATACTTGACATATAGAAAAGCTTTAGCATACGAACTACACGATCTGTGCTAGGCTTAGGATTGGGTCTTGTCCATCACATCATTCTCCTAGTGATGTGATCCCGTTATCAACGACATCCAATGTCCATGGTCAGGATACCGTAACCATCTATTGATCAACGAGCTAGTCATCTAGAGGCTCACTAGGGACATGGTGTTTGTCTATGTATCCACACATGTATGTGAGTTTCCTATCAATACAATTCTAGCATGGATAATAAACAATTATCATGAACAAGGAAATATAATAATAACCAATTTATTATTGCCTCTAGGGCATATTTCCAACAAGATGATGCTCGGAAAAAACTGAAGGCTGCTTATACTTTGGTGGAACAACTCTACTCCGGTGCACAAAGGGCTATCAGTGCCATGTCGCATAATAAACCGGCGTTGACCACCATCCAAGCCACTCTGGAAAAGCTATCTGTCCTGCCTGCTCGACTTGTTGAGGTGAAGAAATCTGCCGCGCGAGCTGGCTCTCTTATGGCATTAACCCGGGCCAAGGCATGGGTCCCTGATTTTGATCCGGCGGAGGCCATGAATGGCTACCCCAGCATGAAAGAGGACGGGTCAGCCTTCTCTTCTAAAGATCTCCGTTCTTTAACCAAGGACATGCGCCCTCTTGCTAGTAAGCTTGCTGACGAAGCGGATTTAACAAGGTATCATCCGGGTTACGATCTAGAAAATACGCGGGTGGAGCAGCCGGTTTATGACACTGAAAATATGATCCCACCTGTTCGTAAGCACACCTTCGCTCCTGGCATTGATCCGTCGGATCTTATAAACGATGAAGTATACTTCCGTGCCCTCACCAAGATTGACTGGAGCGCTCCTGATTTCCAGCAGCTGCCAGAAGTCGACGAAGACCCGGAGCAAGCTGACCCTCAGCCTTCGCAGCATGCTGAAGAAGAATCCTAAACCGCCCGGTTTAATTTTTAGCTGCTGAATACTTTGCACGAAACTTTGATTCATTCGGGCCTGTAAGTGCCTTGTAATAGAATAGTTGAGATACTGCTTTCATCCCATTGTTATGGTATTATTTTGATTGGCACTTCCTAATTTATCTTCTGTTTGGAAAGCTTTAATAGCTTATATTACGTGTGTGTGCATGAACAATGCTAAGAGATGTCCTGGCGGTTTACCACCGGACGGATTATACTGCCCTGCTACATGCTTCAAATACATAGCTTGAACTACATATAAAACACAAACATATCCCATACCTGTGATTAAATGTGCTTGTAGACCTTAAACCGGTGGGAATATTGTAAAGCGCGGGTGCTGATGAAGCCCTTGGCTCTTTTGTTGGTTTAGTATGATAGCCGATCCGGTTTACGATGAACGCCGGTTTGACTCTCGCTGATGTTCATGACCTAGACTTTTAACTCTGTAGACATATGGTCAACCTTGTAGTTGTCCAGTCTCGCATCAATGGACTTGGTTAAAACACCAATGACCTTGAAGACAAAGATTTGTGAAATCATAAAAAATAAAAATAAGGTTTTTTTTGGGCAAATAAGACCATGTAGTCGAGGCTTTTTATGAGCTACCAGGCTCCAAATTCGAGGCTTTTTATGAGCTGCCAGGCTACTGTCATTAACCATTTTAGCTAAGCCTGTCAAGATGCTCCGCAATCCTTAACCAAATCATCGATGACAAGCTACCCAATGTTTCAAAATCTCGTAAAGATTTTGTCTTTAGGTAATCAACTCGATGATCGTCAATTTAACGTGACCAAGTTCAGGGTCCTGAAGGATTGACTTGTGACAGGTTCGATGGGTCATACCAGGTTTACCTGGACGGCGTGATTTACTTGATGCAGGCAGGTTAATCCGGGATTTTAGGTGCATGCACCGGGCTTCCAAGCCATGTTCACTACAAGGGTATTCAGCTCGATGCGAGCCCCCAGGTAGTGTGTGAGCCGTTTGCTCATCGAGGCATATGTTTGGGTTGTTCTAGGCATCAAACCCTCTTTTACCCCTCATCATCATGTGGAAATTGCCGAAGCAACCAGAGCAGTGCTCTTATGATGGGCTTCATACCGCCGCCGGCTTAAGAGACCATGGGAAAACTTCCTTGCCCGCGGAAACCCCCATGTGGCTCTTTGTTGTATAAATAAGATGGCTGATTCCTTGATGTGTCAAGGGCGCCGGTTTAGGAGGCCATGGAAAGCTTCTGTGGAAACTCCCATGTGATACTCCTTTGTGTAAAGAACACGGCTGATTCCTTGATTCTATCAAGGGCGCCGATTTAGGAGGCCATGGAAAGCTTCTCTCCCATGTGATACTCCTTATATATGAGAGACACAGCTGATTCCTTGATTCTATCAAGGGCGCTGGTTTAAGAGGCCATGGAAGGTTTCTTTCGAAGCCCCCATGTGATACTCTTTTGAAAAAGACAGCTGATTCCCCGGTGTACCGGGGGCGCCGGTTTATTTTATTAATCATAATATATACATTGTACATAAAACGAAACCAATGGCTCAAGTGTAGTAAGGTCGAAGAAGAGCGATGTTCCATGGCCTTATGTTCTCGAACGTCGACAAGGTAGTATGATCCGTTGTGCAGGTTTTTGCTGATCACGAAGGGTCCTTCCCAAGGTGGGGATAGCTTGTGCATATCTGTCTGGTCCTGGATGAGCCGGAGCACCAGATCTCCCTCCTGAAACGTCCTGGTCTTAACCCGGCTGCTGTGGTACCGGCGCAGATCTTGTTGATAAATCGCTGATTGCGCTGCTACCGTGTCCTGTTCCTCGTCCAACCGGTCCAAGCTGTCTTGCCTTGCTTGTTCATTATCTGCTTCAACATAGGCCGCCACCCGTGGTGAGTCATGCCGGATATTACTAGGGAGGACCGCTTCAGCACCGTATACCATGAAGAAAGGCGTGTATCCTGTTGACCTGTTAGGTGTAGTGTTGATGCTCCATAAGACAGAAGGCAACTCTTCTACCCAGCAACCCGGTGTTCTTTGCAAAGGAACCATAAGCCGGGGCTTGATGCCTCTCAAGATTTCTTGGTTGGCTCTCTCAGCTTGGCCATTGGACTGAGGGTGAGCTACTGATGATACATCAAGGCGAATATGTTCTCTTTGACAGAACTCCTCCATATCCCCTTTGGACAGGTTGGTGCCATTATCAGTTATAATGCTGTGTGGAAAGCCAAACCGGAAAATCACCTTTTTGATGAACTGAACCGCTGTTGCCGCACCACACTTACTGACAGGCTCTGCTTCAACCCACTTTGTAAATTTGTCCACTGCTACCAATAGGTGGGTTTTCTTATCTCGGGATCTTTTAAAGGGTCCAACCATATCAAGCCCCCAAGTCGCAAACAGCCAAGTAATTGGAATCATCCTCAGCTCCTGCGCCGATATATGAGCATGCCGTGAGAATTTCTGACAAGCATCACATTTTCTGACCAAGTCCACTGCGTCGGCGTGAGCCGTCAACCAGTAGAACCCATGACTAAAAGCTTTAGCTACCAAGGATTTTGAACCGGCGTGATGACCGCAATCCCCTTCGTGAATCTCTCGAAGAATATCACAGCCTTCCTCTGATGACACACACCGTTGAAACGCCCAAGAAACACCGCGGTGATGAAGTTCTCCGTTGATGATAGTCATAGACTTAGACCGCCAGATTATCTGCCGGGCCTCGACTTCGTCTTCTAGTAACTCGCCTCGGCTCATGTACGCCAAGTAAGGGAGTGTCCAATCCAGAATAACATGAAGTGCTGCAACCAACTGTGCTTCCGGGTCAGGAACGGCCAGGTCCTCCTCTGAAGGCACATGTACTGATGGACTATGCAATTCATCCAAGAAAGTATTAGGTGGCACCGGTTTACGCTGGGAACCCAGCCGGCTTAACGTGTCAGCTGCTTCATTTTTTCGCCGGTCTATATGATCCACCTGATATCCTTTGAAGTACCCTGCGACTGCATCCACTTCTCGTCGATAGGCTGCCATGAGCGGATCCTTAGAGTCCCACTTACCGGATACTTGTTGTGCCACCAGATCCGAATCACCAAAGCACTTAACCCGGCTCAAGTTCATCTCCTTGGCCATCCACAAACCATGGAGGAGAGCTTCATACTTAGCAACATTGTTAGTACAAGGGAACATTAAACGGAGGACGTAACAGAACTTATCACCTCGTGGGGAAGTTAACACGAATCCAGCCCCGAGCCCTCCAATTGCCTTGAACTGTCAAAGTGAATAGTCCAGTATGTATGATCCGGCTTCTCCTCAGGTGCTTGCAACTTTGTCCAATCATTAATGACTAGTAAGATGCCCGTGCTATGCTACGAGTCACAAATGATCAAGTGTAACATTGTTTACTTAAACATTCCTGCAGTACAATAAAAATTGTTCCTAGACAGTGATCAAACAATGCTATATTGTTCATAGGCACGCATCAAGCACAATTAAACATGTGGTTTCTGACCCCTTCGTCCAAGCCAACCATTTTCTTCTCCATCTTCACCTATAGGAAGATTTTTTGTTCTTCCTACCCGGCTTTCTCATTACTCACTGCAAACAGAAAATCCGACCACACCAAAATGTGTATTAATAAGACATTGGTCAAGAAAATATTAGGCTTTACATAGCAAAAAATGCCTTGGTACAATGACACTGTTAACATCACAAAGTTATGTCCAGCCACACACCATATGCATTATGATTAGTTACATCTTAGATAATAAATGTGCACAACTATTTTCAAACCCAACATGCCTCAAGGTTGTTACATTTTACTTTACCTAGATAAGACACCAACTGACATATCGTTGAAGTGTTCTTCATTACACCACCTTAAGATTTCACTTCATAAGTGAAAGTCAGTTTCCGGCACAACAATGACCAAAAAAGCTTTGAACTACACAAAATGCTAGTTCACAAAATTTTGTAGCTCACCCTGCGGATAATATGGTAACCTAAGGATACAAAGATATTGTCCAGATTTGAAGTTCCATTATCCGAAACATTATCTACATGCAAATTATCATGTCTCCCCTTAGTCTAGCACATGTAGCAATGAACTGTGCTTTATGTATTGAAGCACAGGACAACAATAATTAACAATTGCAGACGAGAACTTAATGATCTATTCTGATCCAAATTCTTAGCATAGGCAACAAAAAATATACAAGTAGATGTACCAAATATGTACAGATCCATGCTGTTGTTCCACATGTAGCCGTAGATGGGTATCCACTCGTTGCCTTCATCGCAGTAAGCAAGGAGGAGAACAAGGTTACCATACCAGACCTAGCCATCACCTCCACTTCTCTTGCCAAATCACTTTTATATTTCCTTGTGAGAGCAAATTCCCAAAGCCTCTCAAGTAATCGTTCTCAGGTAACTGTCCCTAGTGGTTATAAAATTATAAGCTATTGATTAGCTTATATCTCCAAAAAAACTGATCAAACTAGAGCCAAAGTTGATCAAAAAGAAAAATCACATACACAATATTGGGGGATGAACTATATATGGGCGCACCTCTCGGCGGACTGAATTGCAGCGGCGATCATGATAGTAATAGTGTGGCAATCATCATCGAGGAAAACTTAGCGACACCGGAGGATGTTGTACCGGTGATTTTGCTTCCACCGGCAGGGCGTTTCCCTGGAAGCCATGAATTGAGGAGGGTGTCGGGGGAAACTGTCCACCACGAGCACCTATGGGACCGGAGCCCCTTGTACGTTGCGGTGAGGGAGCGGAGGGAGCACGAAGAGCGGATCGAGGAGCGCACGCAGGCAGTTTACCCAGGTTCGGGCCGCGCGGACGCGTAAAACCCTACTCCTGCCTTGGTTGTATTGAGCTCGGGAGCTTGAAGAGCTACAGTACTAGCTACACCGAGCGTGAGAGTTGCTAAGGATTCGAACCCCCTCTACGTTGTGCATGGGCCTCCTTTTATAGCTCAAGGGGTCACCGACAGGTGTCAACGTAGAGGAGGGTAAAAATGTAACTTTGGTGGTAGTTGTAACAGTGCGGGAACAGTGCATGAACAGTGGTCTTCACCTAACCTTGACAGTGGGGGACAAGGGCATTAAATGCCCGTCACCGTTGACCCCAAAAGCACCCGTCCATGCGCCTCCGTTCGCCACGGCGGTAGCCTCGTCACCGTGGCGTGCCACCGTGTTCCCCAGGCTGCACAGCCATCCGCCACGCGTCCCTGGAAGGGCCCCAGGGCGACGCGTGGGCCGATGAGCTGGAGCGTGGGCACACAGCGCAGGCTTCCCCCGGCAAGCACCTTGCCGGGGTCTTGATCTTGCCGGGCCCGGAAGCTTGTCGCTCCCCGGGTCCTACCGGGGCGCAGGGTGCGCCGAGGCATGTCTTCTGAGATGCAGTCTTCTGGTCTTCCTGGCAAGCTCCTCTTGCCAGGGTCTTGTGTTAATGTGATAGCCTTGAGCCTGGGACGGCCTTCCCGGCAAGCTCCACTTGCCGGGGTATTGATCTTCTGTCTTGTATACTTTGTTTTTGAATGGCTTCATAGGGACCAGAAAGGTTTCCGGCGAGCACGTGGTAAACCCTGCCGCGGGAAGCTGCTACTGCCCGTGCACAAGTTGGGGTACTAAGGTACCCCTATCTTAGTACACCGACAGGAGCCCCCGGGCATGGGCCACACACGGTGCCGAGCGCTGTTGGGCCAGGCCCAAAACAGTGCACGGGCACGCGCGGCCCACGGCAAGCCGTAGATTCCCTTCCGCATCCGCCGCATCCCTCCCTAACGGCCCGCGTCGATTGCGGCGTCGTGGGAGAGATCGTGGCCTCGTTCTTTAATGGGAAATGCGGAGCGTCCCCCACTCCCCCCTTAAAAGCAGAGGAAGCAGGGGCAGTTTCCCTCCTTCGTCTTCATTGCGTCTTCAACCTCCAGAAAACCTCCGCTGCTCTTTGCCTCCACCCCTCCTCCGCCGTCTTCCGCATCTGCGGCGCCGTCGAGCTCCTCGCCCCTTTCCCCGCCGCCCCCGCCATGGCTCCGAAGAGCGAGAAGGCGAAAGCGGAGAAGACCAAGAAGGAGAAGTCCGAGCAGGCGGCGAAGCTTGCCGCCCTGCGGAAGAGGAACGTGGTCTTTGCACCGAGGCTCAGTGCGAGGGAGCTGTGGTACAAGTACTACCTCTTCTGGTCCGGGGAGACCAAAGCTCATCCCCGCACCAGAGTCTACCCCGCCGTCGCCAGAGATCTGTTTCCCGGCGGGTATTTCTTCTTCGCTGTCTTCTTCCATTGTGGATTGTGCCCTCCGTTCTCGGAGTTTTTCTGTGACATCATGAACACATACGGCCTCCACCTCCTAGACTTCACCCCCAACGCCATCCTTACGATGGCGGTTTTCGCACATCTGTGCGAAAACTATGTGGGGATCCATCCCAATGTAGCGCTCTTTCGCCATTTCTTTATGCCTAGAGTAGAGGCTGGCGCTCCCCTCTCCGGAGGTATCTCCTGGATCTTCCGTTTGAATAAGAAGGACTCATATCTGAAAGGAGAACTCCGCGACAAGTGGGAAGAGTGGCGCCCAGATTGGTGTTGGGTAGTGGAGGACCAGCCGGAGCCTTTTACTGCGCCGCGCACAATAGCCATAGTGCGCGGCAGAGACTGGAGCGAGTTGGCCCCGGAGGACGGCAAGCTCAACATCGCCCTTATCAGGATACTCCGCCTCCGGGTAGCCAAATTGACCATTGGAGAAGTAGGGGCAGATTTCCTCCGCCGCCGCATTGCCCCTTTACAAGAAAGGAAAAGGCCAGCATGGGAATTTGGCAATGCGGCGGATATTATGAGGCTGCGTCCAGGATTGAACTTCAACTTCACGGCCTTGGAGCTGAAGGGGATGGTCCGGGAGCTCTTCAAGCACGACCCGGCCCATCCGGAGTGGTTTAGATCTCCCCGGGGAGTGGTGCCGCTGTGCAACAGCACTGCCCGGGACTCCTTGCGCGCAATGATGCCCGCGTGTGACTCTCATGGTGTCGACCCCACCTGGATAGTGCCTCCGCCAGATGCAATTCTGAGTTTCTTCGACAACTTGGTCGAGGTGCCGAAGAACACCGAGGAGAACAAGGGTCTCACCCGGGCCACCACGGAGCGGGATATAGCCTATATTGCTTCCCGGATGGAAGAGGCCGCCGCAGCCGCAGCGGCGGGAGACTTCGGATTCACCGTCGACGATGCAGAGGCTGCGGATGCGTCGTGCAAAGCAGAGGAAGCAGAGATCCGCAGGCTGCTTAAGCTTCCGCCCGACGAGCTTGCCGGGGTTCCTTCCCTGAGGCATGCCGGGATTCCCGGGGTTGTGAGCGAGGCCGCCGCGGGAAGCGAGGTTGCCGGAGGGAGCAGAGGTGCCGGAGGGAGCGGAGCCGCCGGAGGGAGCGGGGCCGCAGGACAAGATGCTGGACCCAGCGGGCCTGCCGGGGAGGAGGAGGAGGACGTCGAGGCCGATGAAGACACCGGCGGATCTCTGGGGCTCGATGACGACGCCTCCTCGTCCTCAGAGAATTCTCCGCCTCCGGCAAGTCCCACGCAAGCGCCTAGGAAACGCCTCCGCAAGGCGGCTACAGCGACGAGGACGCAGGCGCCCCGACAGCAACCTGCTCGCCGGGCGACGCGCGCCACCAGAGCGAGCCAAGCTGCGACGGAGGCGCACCGCGCACCAGCCGCGACGGAGGCGCCCCGCGCACCAGCGCCAAGCGGAGGGGGATCCTCCCGGAGCGGAGCGGCCGCTCCGCCTGCTCCTCGGGCCTCGACGTCGACGGAGGCTGGGTCTTCGCAGCCCCCAGCCCCGGAGACCGCCAAGCGCCCGAGGGAACCTTCTCCTCCTGCTCCTCGCGCGGGAGCAACTCAGGTGGAGTTCGATTTCTCCGCCCTCAGCTCCGACGACGATGAGGAAGAGGAGTAAGTATTTGCAATTTGTAACTTCTTCAATTCTGTCTTGATTCTTTCTTTGATGATTCTGATCTTGTCTTGCTTTGTTTTCAGGACCCTGACCCAGCGGATGGCGAAGAGGGCCAAGATCCCAGTGGTCGAGGTCGAGGACGACTCGCCCGCCGCGGCGACCGGAGACGCGACAGCGGCAGACTTGCCGGACCTACCTGCTGCTCCGAGGAGCAGCCCCCAGCATAAGTCTGGGTTTTGGATTTTTTTGTTCATCGGGCGCGCTTGAGGTTTCAGCTTGTACTAACATCTTGTTGTCTTGTTCGTCTTGTGCAGAAGTGGAGCCGCAGCCGCAAGAGCGCCCGGAGACTGCCTCCGACGAGCCACAGGTTCCACCCTCCCCGCCAAGGGTGAACTCCCCGGCGAGGGAGGACGCTCCGACAAGGACGGGCACCCCGCCAAGGGTGAGCAGCCCGACAAGGGTGGCCACCCCGCCAAGGGAGGGCACGGGCGGCCCTCCGCCAGCAGGGGCCACTGCTCCACCGCCAAGGGAGGACTCCCCGGCGAGGGAGCCAGTCGTCGAAGACGTCCGCGAAGGTGAGTCTTGTAGCTTCTTCTTCTTGGACTTGTCTTTTTGGATATTTGCTTGATCTTTTCTTTTCTTCTTCTTCTGTTAGATCCTCCTCCCCCGGAGCGGATGGAGACGGAGGTCACCGTCGAGGAGGAGGCGCACGGCTGCGACGGCAACGCTACTGCCACTGAGGGCATGGCTGGAGCCGACGAGCCCGCTGCTGAGGAGACCGCCCCGGCCGCAGATGCCGCGGCTGGGGAGGGGGACGGCGACCACACTGCTGGCCCGGAGGCAGCAGGAGCGTCAAGCGCTGCAACGGCCGCCGATCCCTCCGCCGCCAAGGAGCAGCCGGGCGTTTATCTTGAGGCCCCCAATGGGGTCTTCATACAAGTCCCGTGGGGGTCTTCGTCGCGAGACCCCATGGAGGGCGAGACCTTTGATGGAGAGGTCCTCGCCTCCGCGGGGTTGAAGATTGTTGAAGCGCCTGGCGGGAGCGACGAGCCCGAAGAGGAGAAGCTTCTTCGCCAGCTCCTGGCCCTTTACCGGGCCAGGCAGGCGAAACTGGAGTCCCGGGAAGCCCTCACCGCCAAGGCTGGAGCAGACTTGGAGAAGTGCGCCGCGGAGCTCCGCGCCGCCAACCAGGTGGCCCTCCGCGACTTGGCGGAGGAGCGTGAAAGGCTTGCCGGAGAGCAGCAAGAGTTCCTCCTGGAGAAAGCTGAGGCCGAGGAGCAGCAGCGACTGGTTGGTGAAGAGCTGTCCTGGCGAGAAGGAGCGCTCAACCAGCGGAAGGTTGAGCTCGACGCCCACGACGACGAGCTCACCGCTCGGGAGCAGGCTCTTGGCGGGGCCCTGAAGGAGGCAAAGGAAGCTGCTGCCGCCGCGGAAACCGCCAAGAGGGACCTGGAGCTCAAGGTTGATCAGTTGGAGCGGTACCTGAAGGCGAGTGAGGATAGGGTCACCGTGCTCAACGTAGAGCGCGAGAAGGACGCCCACACCAACTCTGACCTTCAGGTACGCCTCTCCAAGAAGGGCGACGAGCTCACTGCCGCCAAAGATTCAATCGCTGACTTGGAGTTGAAGGTCTCCACTTTGACTGATTCACTTGACGCTGCCCGGGATCGTGAAACGAAGCTGAAGGACGAGCTCCGCAAGGAACGAGGCCTGGTGGAGAGCGCCGCCACTTCAGCAAACAACTTCAGCCGGGCTGTGGAGCAGTGGACCGACGACCTGGTCGCCTCTGCAGCCAACATCGACAAGTAGCTGATGGCGCTGAGGGTGGAGCACCTCGTGTACTCTTCGGACCCGAATCTCCCCCACAGCGCCAAGCTAAGTCTCTTCTTCAGGGGAATCGCGCCGGCGCTTGCACGACTGCAGGAGAAGCTCCCCGTGCAGCTGGCCGAGGAGTCGCGTCAGCTCTGCGCGGGTACCTTGGAGCGCGTCTTGACGAAGATTGTCTACCGCAACCCTGGCATTAATCTCGTCAACGTCCTCCGCAGCTTGCCGGCCGACGCAGATCTGGAGGCGCTGAAGGCGCAGGTCGCCCACATCATCGCCAAGGTGAATAAAATCTCCAGGCGTGAAGGCGACCGCGTAGATTAGGCCTCTTTCTTTCTGTGTCCTTTGCTGCTGCAAAGTGTGCCATGAACATGAATCTATTAGTCATTGCGACAAGTTATCTCTGTAATATATTATCTTATTTTGATCAATCAATGCAGTGTTATCTCCCTTGCTTTGGTCCTTTACTTTGTATGCTTTTTACCCTACGCTTTTAGGAAACTTGCCGACAAGGGGCCCTTGCCGCGAGCGCTGAGTGCTGGACTCTGAGCAGCCTGCTGGCAAAGGCCTTACCGGCAAGCAACCTTGCCGCAGCTAGTCGCAACGCACTTAGCTTGCTGAGCGAACACGAAAACGAAGCAAGGGCGCGACACTTGTCGCAGCTCACTTAAGTCGTTGAGCGTACTCGAAAACAAAGTAAGGGTGCGGCTAGCCACGGGTAGGTTCCTCCGCACACAGGTTTACCATACAAAGTGTGGTTGTTCAAGGAAGATAACCAAAATTTAAAAATTTGAACTGCTCAAATTCTGGTAACTTAGCTTTTCATAATCTGTTCGTTCTCCGGCAAGCTTCTCTTTCTTGAACATCACTTGGTTCATCCTCCACCTCCTTCCCCCCCGGCAAACTTGTGCGCGAGGAATGTTCCTTCTGCTTAAGAGGGAAAGAAAAAGAAGAGGGAAAAACAAGTATATGGCCTCTCGGCGTGCTAATGCTTACCGTGTATTTGTGTTGCATAAGATGCCAAACAATGCATGCAAATAACGAAGAAAAGCATGGAAATGGCAAATAGTGCGAAACACAAATGCTTTACTGATGCACGGGATCTGCGCCCGGCTTTGTACAAAGGTTTACATGCAACAGCGGCAAGACTCGTACAAAAGGTGGTTGCCGGAGCGGATCACGGCAACCGCGCCTTATGGGTGAAACTCGCGAAGATGCTCTATGTTCCAGGAATTGCTCACCGGTAAGCCTTCTTCGGTCTCAAGCCGGACAGCGCCGGGCCTTGTGACTTGTCTCACCCGATAAGGGCCTTCCCACTTCGGCGTCAACTTGTTGGAATTCTTGGCGGACTGAACACGCCGAAGAACAAGGTTGCCTTCCTCGAGACTCCTGGCCTTAACCTTGCGGCTATGATAGAGGCGCAAGGCTTGCTGGTATCGAGCAGCTCGAACAGCAGCCTGGAGACGTTCCTCCTCAAGGAGCAACGCATCATCTTGTCGCAGTTGCTCTTGCTCGAGCTCATCATAAGCGAGCACTCGAGGAGATCCGTATACGAGTTCCGTGGGGAGAACTACCTCTGCTCCATAGACAAGAGCAAAGGGTGTCTGCCCGGTGGCTCGACTTGGTGTCGTTCTGATTGACCAAAGAGCCGCCGGCAACTCCTCTATCCAGTTTCTTCCGCACTTGCGCAGCCTATCGAAGGTTCTTGTCTTGAGTCCGCGCAGCACTTCAGCATTGGCCCTCTCCGCTTGACCATTGCTCCTCGGGTGAGCAACAGAAGCGAAACAGACCTTGGCGCCAAGGTCCTGGACGTACTGCATGAAGGTGCGACTAGTAAATTGTGTACCGTTGTCGGTGATGATCCTGTTAGGGATTCCGAAACGGCAAACAATTGACCTGAAGAACCTGACTGCTGACTGTGCTGTCACCTTTCTCACCGGTTCCACTTCTGGCCACTTTGTGAACTTGTCGATTGCAACGTACAAGTACTCAAAGCCCCCGACAGCCCGGGCGAAGGGGCCGAGGATATCGAGCCCCCATACCGAGAAGGGCCAGGACAAAGGGATCGTCTGGAGAGCTTGAGCTGGCTGATGAATTTGCTTGGCATGGAACTGGCACGCTTCACACTTGGTTACTTGTGCAGTTGCATCTTGGAGGGCTTCTGGCCAGAAGAACCCTTGCCGGAACGCCTTTCCGGCAAGTGCCCTTGCGCCTATGTGGTGGCCACATATGCCTCCATGTATCTCTGCCAACAGCTTCTGTCCATCTTCTCTGGAAATGCACTTCAACCTGACACCATTGAGCCTTCTTCTATACAGTTCATTGTCCACGAACTGGTACATACTTGACTGCCTGGTTATTTTCTCTATCTCTTCTGGGTCGTCGGGAAGTTCTCCAGTTTGCAGAAAACGGACGATCTGCTGTGCCCATGCCGGAGCCCGAGGCTCAACAGCAAGGACTAAAGGCATGAGGGCCGCTGCGGGAACCTCAGCTTCTACGGCAAGAACCTCTGGCTCTGCCGGAGCTGATGGTTCCCCGGCAAGCCTGCCGGGGCAAGGCTTGTCGGGAACGCTTGCTTCAACTGTACAGACCTTTGGATTTGCAGGAGCAAGCTGTTCCTTAGCGTTCTGATTGTTGATCTTGGGGACCTTGGCGGCGGCTTCAGGGAGATCCGCCGGCAAGTAGTCGCCGGAGACCAACTTTCTCTTCTTGTTCTGCCCAATTGATGGTGTAACGGATGGCTGAGTAAGCTTGAGCAGGAAGGTCCCTGGTTCCACATGTAACTTCATTGCAGCGCACTTTGAAAGGCCATCTGCTATATCATTCTGAGCTCTCGGGACGTGCTCCATTTGCAGACCTTCAAAGTGCTCTTCAAGCTTCCTCACTTCATCTACATAGGCTTCCATCAAAGGGCTCTGGTAACTCTTATTTACTTGTCGGACCACCAACTGAGAATCTCCCCGCACAATCAACTTCTTGATCCCAAGCTCGGCTGCAATTCTGAGGCCGGCAAGCAAGCCTTCATACTCAGCAGTATTGTTTGTCGCTTGTTCCTTGGGAAAGTGCATTTGGATAACATACTTGAGGTGCTCTCCGGTGGGCGCTATGAGTACTACGCCGGCACCGGCGCCTTGCAGTGAGAAGGCACCATCAAAGTACATTACCCATTCACTGCTTGGTTCTTGTACGGGGACGCTTGTCTCTGGAACTTCTTCATCTGGCGTTGGGGTCCATTCAGCTATGAACTCTGCCAAAGCTCTGCTCTGTATGGTTGAAGTACTCTCAAACTTGAGGCCAAAGCTTGACAGCTCCAGTGCCCACTCGACGATCCTGCCTGTTGCTTCGGGATTCTGCAATATCCTTTTTAACGGAAAGCGAGTGACCACTGTTATCTCATGTGCTTGGAAGTAATGGCGCAGCTTTCTCGAGGCCATGAGGAGACCGAAAAGCAACTTCTGCACCCCGGAGTATCTTGATCTAGCCCCCTGCAAGAGGGAACTCACAAAATACACCGGGCGCTGCACCATCTTCTTTCGCACTTCTCCTTGCTCCTGCGCAGAGTTGTCCTTGTCGGGGCCAGAGCTTGTCGGGGAAGCCCCCTGCTTGTCGCTGGGTTCGCTCGCCGGAGGTGTGGGCTCTTCCTCTGCCTCCCTTTCCGCTACCAACGCAGCACTAACCACTTGATTGGTTGCCGCTAAGTATAGCAACAACTTCTCTTGTGGCCTAGGTGCGACAAGTATTGGAGTGGAGGACAGGTATCCTTTCAAATCCTGCAGCGCTGCCTCCGCTTCCGGAGTCCATTTCATAGGACCTGCCTTTCTCAAGATTTTGAAGAAAGGCAGGGCGCGTTCTGCGGATTTTGAAATGAACCTGCTGAGGGCAGCCACACATCCAGCAAGTCTCCTTACGTCCTTGACGCGCTTCGGGGCTTCAATCTGCTCGATGGCTTTTATCTTGTCGGGATTGGCTTCAATCCCCCTCTGGGACACAAAGAACCCGAGAAGCTTGCCGGAGGGGACTCCGAAGACGCACTTCTCGGGGTTCAACTTGAGCTGGATCTTGCGCAGATTCTCAAATGTTTCTTCCAAGTCTTGGATCAGGGTATCTTTGCTCTTGCTCTTGACCACTATGTCATCCATGTAAGCTTCTACATTTCTGTGGATCTGTGGCTCAAAAGCAGTGTGCACCACCCTTGCAAATGTTGAGCCTGCATTCTTCAATCCAAAGGGCATGCGTATGAAGCAATACGTGCCACATGGAGTAATGAATGCAGTCTTCTCTTCATCTTCCTTGGCCATGAAAATCTGGTGGTAGCCTGAGTATGCATCAAGGAAGGAAAGCAGCTCACATCCGGCAGTGGAGTCAACAATCTGGTCAATGCGCGGCAAGGGATATGGATCCTTGGGACATGCTTTATTCACATCAGTGAAGTCTATACACAGTCTCCACTTCCCGTTGGCCTTACGCACGACAACTGGATTTGCTAACCACGTGGGATGGATTACGCCTCTAACCAGGCCTGCTGCTTCTAGCTTCTTGATTTCTTCTGCGATGAACTCTTGGCGCTCCACGGCTTGCTTCCTGACCTTCTGCTTGACGGGCCGCGCATGAGGACAAACAGCAAGCTTGTGCTCAATCACCTTCCTGGGAACGCCGGGGATGTTAGATGGTTGCCACGCAAACACATCGACATTCGCCCGCAGGAAGGCAACGAGCGCGCTTTCCTATTTGTTATCAAGCGTAGCACTGATGGTGAAAGTACCACCAGCGCCGTCCTCCTTGGCGGACACCTTCTTGGTTGCCGGCGGAGCGGCCATCCCCTTCTTGCACTTGCGGGTGGAGCTCGATGGAACGTCCTCGACGGCAGCGCAGCACTCCGAAGAGGTGCGTTTGCCGGAGTGGGCCCCAGAGCTCTTGCCGGACTTGGTCTTGGTCTTCTTCCCCCCGGGAGCTTCAGCGGCAAGTGTGTTGCTCTCCGCTGCGGCTGCTGCTTCCCGGTATATCTTGTCGGCGCAGATAAGGGCATCCTTCTTGTCGCCAGGGACAGAGATGACGCTTATCGGCCCCGGCATCTTGAGTACATTGTAGGCGTAGTGGGAAGCTGCCATGAACTTTGCGAGGGCAGGACGTCCAAGTATCCCATTGTATGGCAATGGGATATCGGCAACATCGAAGGTTATCCTCTCCGTCCTAAAGTTGAGTTCCTCGCCAAAGGTCACTGGCAGAGTAATCTTCCCCTTGGGCTTGCTCCTTCCCGGGTTTATTCCTTGGAACGAACCGGTCTCTTCGAGCTCGCCGTCTGGGATCTGGAGTTTCTTGATCACAGCGGAGGAGATCAAGTTCAGGCCGGCCCCGCCGTCAACCAACATTTTGGTGACCTTGAGGTTGCGGATGGTGGGTGAGACCAACATCGGCAAGCACCCGACCGCAGTTGTGCGGTCAGGGTGATCCTCAAGATCAAAAATGATGGGCGTGCTGGACCACTTCAGCAGCCTGCGTGACTCAACGGGCGGCTCAGCTGCGTTTACTTCCCGCACCCACTGCTTGAGTTGGTGGTGGGAAGTGTGCAGAGAGGCGCCTCCGTCGACACACAGAACTTCTGTGGCCTTCTGGAACTCCTGGTCGCTGTTATCACCTTCCTCCATGTCGTCGTCGTCGTCTTCCTCTTCGTCCTTGTCGCGGCCCCGGGGAGGTCGATCACCTTGCCGCTGCTTGGCCTTGCCGCGGCGTCCTCCCCGGCCATTAAATGGCCGCTTCTTGCTTGTCTCTCCCTCGCCACCTTGAGCCTTCTCTTTGTCGTGCCGCTCGTATTCAGCTTTCTGCTGCTCTACGAGGTACTCGACTCGCTTGCAGTTCGAAAGGTCATGGCCTTTGGTGCGGTGGATCTTGCAATATTGCTTTTTGGAGCCGTCCTGCTTGTCGGCTGCCGCCACAGGGGCAGGCTCCTTGCCGGAGCCGCCAGCCCGTGCCTTCTTGGCGGGAGCCTCCTTGCCGGACTGCTCGACGACTAGCACTTCCTTGCTCTTCTTCTTTCTATTGTTCCGCCGCTGGCTCTTCTTTGCCGGGGCGGCAT
The DNA here is from genome assembly GCA_902687465.1 of Secale cereale. Lineage (NCBI taxonomy): Eukaryota > Viridiplantae > Streptophyta > Magnoliopsida > Poales > Poaceae > Secale > Secale cereale. The sequence continues at coordinate 676,127,282 of LR738715.1, read as the reverse complement.
CCTCGCTGTCGCTTCCCCCTGCGCTAGCGTCCTCCCCGGGGAGTCTCCTCCCCTCTTCGGCGCGCGCGCACTTATCAGCCAGAGCGTAGAGCTCGCTGACATCCCGTATCTTGGTCATGGCCATCTCTTCCCGCATGCGACGGTTACGCACGTTCTGGTGGAACGCGCTGATAACCACGGCGGGGTGGACGTCGGGGATATTGTGCTGCACACGGCTGAATCGTTGGATGTACTTGCGCAGGGGTTCTCCTTCCTTCTGGGCCAAGATGTGGAGATCACTCTCCTGGCCGTGGGGTTTGTGGCCGCCCGTGAAGGCGCCAACAAATTGATGGCACAAATCTGCCCACGAAGAAATGGAGCCTTCCGGCAAGTGCATAAGCCAAGAACGAACGTTTGGCTTAAGCACCAGCGGGAAGTAGTTGGCCAATATCTTCTCGTCGCGCCCCCCGGCAGCCTGCACCGCGATGGTGTAGATGCTGAGGAACTCCGAGGGGTGCGTCTTGCCGTCGTACTTCTCGGGTACGTCGGGCTTGAAGTTTTTCATGCTGGGCCACTGGACGCGCCGCAGCTCACGGGTGAACGCAGGGCAACCTGCCGCGTACGGCAAGTCGCCTGGCTCACCGGGCGCGTGCATGTCGACAGCGGTCCCAGCGCGCTGATCCGATTGTCGCCGGGCTTCTCGTCGGCGCTCGATTGTTGTCCGAGCATCCTCTTGCCGCCGATCGTCAAGGACTTGGCGCTGGTCCCGACGAGCCCGCGGATCCGACGACGCCGTGGAGTCGTCGTCGACGTTGATCCGGCGGGGAGGCGTCTTCTGCTTCCGCGGCGGGGAGTGCACGGTGGTCGCACCCCCGGCGGTCTTGTTGCCGTCGGCCTTCGTCTGGTCGACTTGCCGTGGCCGCGATGTCGCCGGCTGCTGCGGCGTGTCGTTGTTGGCGAAGGCGATTAGGCTTTGGATCGTCGCCCTCCAGTCTTCGGCCTTGTCTGCCGCTGGAGGGAAGTTGAGGAGCAGTTGTGCTCTTGCGAGTGCTTCTGCTGGAGAGGAGGGGAGCGGTGGCGAGCGGTGCGAGGAGCGAGATATGCTCGGACTTCTAACAGGGTTAGAAGGAGCAGTCTCCCGCCCCGGCGACCGCGCCTTGCTCGTGCCAGGACGATGGCCTTGAGCATCCCGCGAGCCTCCGGCTTGTCCTTGTCCCAGCAAGCGGATGGTACCTCCTGTACCACGGCGCTGCTGGCCTGTCGTCTGCTGAGATGGACGTGGTGCGTCTACGGAGACCGAGGCTCGGTCGTCCGTCTTGTCCTTGGATTTGGTGGTGCCGCGAGTTTCCTCGCCGGCGACCACCCTTCCGCCAGCATCTCCTCCACCAACCGTTGGTTCTGGTGGTGGCGGGATCGATGCAGACGGGCCTGCGACCTCCGAAGCCTTCTTCTTCGGGGCCATGTTGCTGCTGATGAAGTTGATGAAGCTGGAGAGGTTGATGAAGACTATGCCTGCGTGAGCGCCGGATCAGGTTCGCACAACCTCGACGCCCCCTACCTGGCGCGCCAAAGATGTCGGGGAAAACTGTCCACCACGAGCACCTATGGGACCGGAGCCCCTTGTACGTTGCGGTGAGGGAGCGGAGGGAGCACGAAGAGCGGATCGAGGAGCGCACGCAGGCAGTTTACCCAGGTTCGGGCCGCGCGGACGCGTAAAACCCTACTCCTGCCTTGGTTGTATTGAGCTCGGGAGCTTGAAGAGCTACAGTACTAGCTACACCGAGCGTGAGAGTTGCTAAGGATTCGAACCCCCTCTACGTTGTGCATGGGCCTCCTTTTATAGCTCAAGGGGTCACCGACAGGTGTCAACGTAGAGGAGGGTAAAAATGTAACTTTGGTGGTAGTTGTGACAGTGCGGGAACAGTGCATGAACAGTGGTCTTCACCTAACCTTGACAGTGGGGGACAAGGGCATTAAATGCCCGTCACCGTCGACCCCAAAAGCACCCGTCCATGCGCCTCCGTTCGCCACGGCGGTAGCCTCGTCACCGTGGCGTGCCACCGTGTCCCCCAGGCTGCACAGCCATCCGCCACGCGTCCCTGGAAGGGCCCCAGGGCGACGCGTGGGCCGATGAGCTGGAGCGCGGGCACACAGCGCAGGCTTCCCCCGGCAAGCACCTTGCCGGGGTCTTGATCTTGCCGGGCCCGGAAGCTTGTCGCTCCCCGGGTCCTGCCGGGGCGCAGGGTGCGCCGAGGCATGTCTTCTGAGATGCAGTCTTCTGGTCTTCCTGGCAAGCTCCTCTTGCCAGGGTCTTGTGTTAATGTGATAGCCTTGAGCCTGGGACGGCCTTCCCGGCAAGCTCCACTTGCCGGGGTCTTGATCTTCTGTCTTGTATACTTTGTTTTTGAATGGCTTCATAGGGACCAGAAAGGTTTCCGGCGAGCACGTGGTAAACCCTGCCGCGGGAAGCTGCTACTGCCCATGCACAAGTTGGGGTACTAAGGTACCCCTATCTTAGTACACCGACAGAGGGGCAGGCTCGTCACAGTAACATGTACAGTTCAGAGCTTGCAGTGCTCGTCGGAATAAACATGGGATAGTCCCCATCTAAAGCGGACGCCGCTGCTGTGCATGAGCGCAGAAGGGACCTGACCAGCTAAAGGCGGATGCTTCTGTACACATCATCGCTGACATTAGGCACACAGTGCCAGCGGAGAGCGGCATGGAGCGCCCGCAAGCTGCAACTCAACATGCTTGACAACGGCAGCCTGGACCTTCTGCCGGTTGGCATATCCAGGGACGGCACAACCATCTTTCCAGCAGGATCAACCATCTCTCCTACATGGGAATATCTAGAAAGAGAGATATCGGGGCAAGCTCAAAGTTAGAGCCGATTTATTCTGACCCAAACTACAAGTACGACTGCACAAGAGGCGGGATGTCCAATTGAATTCCGGCGGTCGCCGAGGAAGAGAGTGGAGGGTCCGGTGTACAGGAATTTGGGAGTGGTTCTCGAAGACTCTGTTTTGGTTCCAGCAATACAGTATGTACAACTTAATACCGTTTCCTTGCCATCTTCTCCAGGGAAGAGTGCACACAGTTTGGAATAGAAGAAGATATATCGTTCAGAGAATAATAAGAAAGATTCAAAAAGTCCTATTCTACTCCTAATTTCACCGCTGACACCACATCAATGAGACAGGAAACTAACTTTGTCGTGCGGCTAGGGTTACCCGTACCTTATAGGGGAGCGAAGGAGGGCGCGGAGGAAGAATATGACCGTGGAGGAGGTCGTCGGCCACAGGTAAGTGCTGGGCACTCGAATCCCGTGTGGTGGCGGCACCGGTTTGAGGAACTGGGACCGCCGGTCGCGTGAACTCGCCGCAGGCGGAGGAACAAAAGGTGTCGCGCCGGTGGTGGTGTTGCAACTTGCAAGTGGATCCAACCTTTCAACCTGCGTCATGCATCTCGCCGGCCATGGCGTGCCAGCAGGCGGGGATTCACTCAGGCAGGAGGCAGGAAGGTGGATTGAGAGATGGAGGTAGGACTGGGATGCGAGAGCTGCGGGTGTATTCATTATCTCGAAGACTCGTTCTTTTCCCGAGAGAATGAGAAGCCTCCAGAGTATTGCTGTGTTTCGATGCCTTCCCCAAAATTACGTCTGATGCAGAGGGTGTTTTTGCAAAACTACAAGTTAGTTGGCTTGGGGACAACCCCTCTCGTTCTCAGCCTTAGATTCCAGATCGGACGGTGCAAATGACACAGAGGCGGACACACCATCATCACCAACTCGCATTTTTGTAGGAGTAGAGAAATCCACCAGTGCCTGGGACTTTATAGCAGTGCGGGGCACGTACTTTAATCCGTGCGGGCTAAGTTCAATGGCCCACTTCGCCACCCTGCTAATGGCTTCTCTGTTCTGGATTATATCCCCTAACGGAGCTGAACTGACAACAGTGATTGGGTGGCCCTGGAAATAGTGCTTCAGCTTCCGGTTTGCCATGAACACTCCATATACCAACTTCTGCCAGTGTGGATACCTCTGTTTCGACTCGATGAGTACCTCACTGACGTAGTAAACCAGCCGTTGAATCGGATATTCTTTACCTGCCTCCTTGCACTCCACCACGATGGCCACGCTGACTGCACGGGCATTGGCGGCCACGTATAACAGCAGCGGCTCATTGTCAGCCGGGGCAGCAAGAACTGATGGTTCTGCAAATTGCCTTTTCAGATCCTCGAACGCAGTGTTTGCAGCGTCACTCCAGACAAACCGGTCCGTCTTTTTCATCATTTGATAGAGCAGGATTGCCTTCTCTCCTAAACGGTTGATGAACCGACTCAGTGCTGCAATACGGCCCGCCAAGCGCTGGACATCATTGATACACGCCGGTTTAGCCAAGGATGTGATCGCCTTGATCTTCTCCGGATTAGCTTCAATCCTCCTGTTTGACACTAGGAATCCAAGGAGCTTGCCCGTCGGGACACCAAAAACACACTTCTCCGGATTGATCATCATTTTATAAACTCAGAGGTTATCAAAGTTTTCCTTTAAATCCTCTATCAGCGTCTCCTCCTTCCTGGAATTTACCACAATGTCATCAACATATGCATGGACATTTCTTCCAATCTGCCCTTGTAAGTAGTTCTGCACACAACGCTGGTAGGTTGCTTGGGCACTCTTGAGCCCAAAAGGCATGTATACATAGCAGAAGGCTCCAAAGGGAGTTATGAAAGCTGTTTTCTTCTGGTCCTTAACTGCCATCTTGATCTGATGATAACCTGAATATGCATCCAAGAAACTTAGCCGCTCACATCCCGCCGTAGCATCGGTAATTTGATCAATACGGGGAAGAGCAAAAGGATCAGTTGGGCAAGCTTTGGTCAAGTATGTGTAGTCAACACACATCCTCCAGGTTCCATTTTTCTTGAGCACAAGTACCGGATTAGCCAACCACTCTGGATGAAACACCTCAACTATAAAGCCTGCGGCCAAGAGCCTAGCCACTTCTTCACCTATAGCCTTGCGCCTCTCCTCATTGAAACGGCACAAATACTTCTTGACCGGTTTAAACTTCGGATCAATATTAAGACTGTGCTTAGCGAGTTCCCTCGGTATACCTGGCATGTCAGAAGGTTTCCATGCAAAGATATCCCAGTTCTCACGGATGAACTCGATGAGCGCGCTTTCCTATTTGGGGTCTAGGTTAGCGCTGATGGTGAACTGCTTGGACGAATCGCCCGGAACAAAGTCAACCTGCTTGGTTTCCTCTACCGATTTGAACTTCAACGCCGGATCATGCTCTGTAGTCGGCTTTTTCAACGGGGACATATCCGCCGGATCAACATTGTCTTTATAAAATTTTAGCTCTTCCGTAGCTCAAACCGCCTCAGCGTACGCCGCATCTCCTTCCTCACACTCCAATGCAATCTTACGGCTCCCATGAACTGTGATAGTTCCTTTGTGGCCTGGCATCTTGAGCTGCAGATAAACGTAACACGGCCTAGACATAAACTTGGCGTAAACCGTCCTCCCAAACAGAGCATGGTATGGGCTCCTGATCTTTACAACCTCAAAGGTCACAGTTTCTGATCTAGAGTCATGCTCATCCCCAAAGGTAACTTCCAGATCGATTTTTCCAACTGGATAAGCCGATTTACCGGGCACCACCCCATGGAATACTGTGTTGGACTATCAGAGCTTCTTATCTATCAACCCCATACGTCAAAAAGTCTCATAGTATAGGATATTGATGCTGCTGCCTCCATCCTTAAGCACCTTTGTGAACTTATAACCACCCACCTGTGGTGCCACCACCAGGGCCAACTGACCCGTATTATCAACCCGTGGCGGGTGATCCTCTCTGCTCCATACAATGGGTTGCTCAGACCAACGCAAAAAAACATGGTATCGCTGGTTCGATAGAGTGTACTACTCTCTTCAGAACCTTTTGATCCCATTTGCACAAACTTGTGGTGAAAACATGATATTGCCCACTGCTTAGCTCCTTCGGATTATTCTGATATCCGGATTGCTGCTGCTGCTGACGCTGTTGATTCCCTTGGTTGTTGTATCCACCCTGACCATGTTGCTGGTTATGTTGATGCTGATTGTTGCCATTCTGGTTATTGTTACCGCCGTGGTATCCTAATCCAGATCCACCACCCTGATAATACGGACCTTGAAAACCGGGACCTGACCCGTCGGGGGGCCCGTGGTTATACTTGGCCTGTTTCATAAACTCTTGCATAATAAAACAGTCTTTCCAGAGATGCGTAGCCGGGTTTTCCTCTGTACCGTGCTTTGGGCAAGGCATGTTCAACTGGCGATCTAGATTAATAGGTGGTCTCCCGTTGCGTGGGGGCGGTCTACCATTGCGGCGCTGCCCGTTGTCTTGAACGTTGGTATTGGCCACAAAGTCTGAGCTGCCCTCCACTTTACGCTTGCCATTGTAACCTGTGCCCGCCGGATTGGCATGCGCCGGTTTACCGTTTTTGCTTGCCTTCCGGACTTGTCTCCATCTGCATCTGGATACTTGGTGTTATCAGAGTCTCCATAATTTACCAAAGCGCCCATGAGCGTTGCCATGTCATTGCAATCACGTTTTAGCCGTCCCAGCTTCAGCCTCAAAGGCTCGAACCGGCAATCGCCTTCCAAGGTTACTATCGCTGTACTTGGATTAATGCTATTGGAGGAGTGCAGGATTTCAGATACTCGCCGCACCCAACTGCTTGTGGTCTCTAGCTCTCCTTGAACACATGCTGCTAAGTCAACCACGGACATCAGCTGTTTGCACGTGTCTTTGAAATTATTGATAAATCGGCGGCGCAATTCACCCCATGATCCATTGGAGTTAGGTGGCAAACCCTTTAGCCATGTCCGTGCCGTGCCCTCAAGCATCATTGTGAAGTATTTGGCGCACGCAGCTTCGTCCACATCAAGCATCTCCATAGCCATCTCATAACTTTCAACCCACGCCTCCGGAGCTAGATCCGCCATGTAGTTGGGTACCTTGCGCGGGCCTTTGAAGTCTTTGCGTAACTTCACATTCTGTAAAGCGGGGATGAGACTGTAATGCCCCGGATGTAATACTTTCCCTTTTGGGCAATATATATATATATATCTTTGGCTCCATCTATTCCATTTCGGGTTCTTTGTCTTTTCGGGTTTTCATCTTTTGTCGTGTGCGTGTGTTCATTCATTCATATCATGTAGTCTGTGCATCGCATTGCATTTGTGTTGTCGTTTGCATCCGGTCCCACGCGTTCCTTTTTTCCGTTGTCCGTTTCGAGTTCCGGAGCTCTCTCACATGTCCGTGGCATCCCCGAGGCCTACTTTGGTGTTTGGCCGTGTAACGTTTCCGGTTTGGCGTGAGACTTGTCGTGTGTTGTTGTTTTGGTGTGTGTAACCCGCCTGTCAAATCTCGTCGCGTTTGGAGTTCGTTTGATGCCCCAACAGTTATTCTCGTGGGCTGAAAGTACCCCCTCTTTGAGGCCCAAGACACCCCTCCAACAGCCCACCAAACCAACCGAAACCCCTCCCTTCATCTAGGCCATCCAATTTTGATCGCGTGGCCGAAAACCTCACCTCATTTGGACAACCCTAGCTCCTTGTGCCTATATAAACGTCCAACTCCCCCAATTTTCGTGTCTGAAACCCTAATGCTTCCAAAGTGCGCCGCCGGTGCTTCCACCGTTGAAAATCCGTGCTTCCGACGTCCCAGAAACCGTGCTTCCGAAGTCTCCACCATGCTTCCGTAGTTCCGCGGCCGTGCTTCCGTTCCGACGTGTGGGCCCCCGCGAGGTCTTCTCCTACCTCGAGCCGGCCGGAATCCGCCGCCGGAATCCTCGCCGGAGGAGCTCTTCCGCCGCCGCCCTCTCCATCTCCACACCGGTGCCGCCGCCTCCCGCCTCCACGCCACCCGCCGCCGGCCCCGCAGGGCGCCGCCGCCGGCCTCCCGCCGCCGCCCTCCACGGCTCTCCTCCCGCCGGCCAGGACTCCGGCCGGGTCGGCGGGCGCCGCCTCCCGCCCGTCGCCCCACTCGTCCCAGCGAGCGCCGCCGCCACCGCTAATGGGGGGATCGGGAGGATCCCCCGAGCGCGTCGCCCGACCCCGATCCGGTTTGTCCTAACGGGCCGGATCCCCGCGGGGCCCGTCAGCCCGCTCCGCTCCGGCCTCCGCCCGATCCGCTCCGCCGCGGGCCCGAGGCCCGTTTGACCGCGCCCGCGTTGACCCCGGAGTCCGTTGACCAGATCTTGACCCGGAGGTTGTTTTTTTCACTAAGTCCCTAAGATTTTTGTTGTCTGATGCTATTTTGTTTTAGTGATAACTTTTTGTGTGTTGGTCCGATTTGGGCAAATGATATGTCAAAATGATCGTGGAGACTTGTACTACGTTTTTTTCCATTGTTCCATGCATGTTTGAGGTCATCTAGATGCTTAAATATCTGTTGGAAGAGTGGTACTTGTTATAAACTGCTGTTAGTAGATGTTTTCATGCCATCTTTGCAATGTGATAACTTGGTGCATGTTTATCCAAATGATGCAAATGATATGTCCACGTGTTCATCATGAGATGCTCTACATGTTGGGTGCTTTAGCTTGCATGATAGATTTCATCTTGCCATGTTTATCTCCTTTGTAAAGTGCTATGTGGCTGTTATGTCGTTAAACTTGTTACGAGATGCCTCATAGAGGAGCTCGTTGCTATTGATGTGTTTGTCCCCTTGATGCATGCTTAGATGTTTTGGATTCACCATCATGTGTACTTTGCTGTGGTGTTTACCACTTGCCATGCTTTGCTTTGAGGTGACTTAAACTTGCTCACAAAGATGCCATGATGAAACTGCTGTTTTAACACTTAGTGAAATTTCACTAAGTCTGGAATCTGTAATTTCCAGATGCCATGTTTGCTTGTTGTTCTAGGCAAATCCATGATAGTTTTGGAGTGACTCTTGATGATTCCTTGTTGTATATATTGTTGGCTATCCATTCATGCTCTCACATGCTTATTTGAGTGGCTGTAGCATATTTAACTCTTGCTCCCAAGTTGCAACAAATTACTGCTGTCAGGTTTTTGTTGTCAAGTTCGATATGTCATAGCTTGTTGCTATTGATCCATGGCTCCTTTGGGGATGCTCCAATGGATTTGTTTGCTATAGGATATGTCTTGTTTATATCCATACTCATTGCCATGATGTTTGAGTGATGTAGGCCATTTATCTCTTGCTCCGAAGTTGCTATGTGGCTGTTATTTTCAGCTTGTGCATGTTTATTGTTTCGGGTGTAACTTTTAGCCCGTTGCTCCGTTTTGAGCAAGTCCTATATGTAACTTGTGTGTTTTTGCATGTAGATTCATAATATCCTATTGTTATCATGTTTTGAAGTATTTTGCTTGATGCATATTGTTGTGCTGTAACACTGTGCTTCCTAAGTAGACTTTCTGTGCTTCCATAGTGCATCTGTTTTGCTTCCATAGTGCATCAGTCATGCATCCAGTAATTTTTCTGCGCATTGCATCTTGTTTGATTCGTTGCCTTGTGTTCTTATGTTTGAGTAGAGCCGGAAGCTGAGACCGAGTACGAGTACGAGCACGAGGTTACTACCGAGGTTGAGAACGAGGACCCCTTTACGATCCCATCGACAACTCTTCAGGCAAGATGAGCGAACCCCGATAACATTACTATCTTTGCCTATTGCTAGAAGTCTCGATCTATAGTTTTGCCTCGATGCCCATGTTTTCCTGTCAGCCTCCTAAAGGGGTCCATGCCCATGCAAACCATTGATTGGCTATACGTAGGCTTCTCTCAGCCCCTCTTATAGCATTGTTAGTTGTAGGTGAAGATTGAAGATTCTTGCTTCTTGTTGAAGCTTGTTGGGATATCACACTATATTAATTGTTAAATGAAATCATCTATATATTGGTAATGGGTGGAAGGCTAAGCCTTTTGCTTGGTGATTTGTTCCACTCATGCCGCCCTAGGAACCGTATAAACCGATGTTATGTTCCTTGATTATGCGTTCCTCACACGGTTGGGGTTATGGGACCCCCTCGATAAACCGCTAGGTGCTAAGTCTTTTCCAGCAAGTCCCAACATTGGTACTATTCGCCTAAACAACTAAAAAACTTGCCGAGGGAGTAATTAACTCGAGGATTAATTAATCAACCCCCCTGGGCCAGTGCTCGATTTAAGTGTTGGTACAAACTTGAGTCGTGTGCGGTACCCCCCTTGGCAACTTGGGTTTTTGGTCACTGTACGTTGTGCTCATCCGGTCGTGGCCTGAGACTAGATACGCGTGGCTACTATCAGGGTGTTGGCACGCCGGGAGGATTTGCTGGATTAGCCTTACCTTAGTCGGAGTATCTTGAGCACGGGATTCCGAGAATACTCGGGCCTTCCCACTTTGGAGTTGCGACTCCGCGGATCGTGGGCTTGTCATGGGCCAAGTTGGAACACCCCTGCAGGGTTATGAACTTTCGAAAGCCGTGCCCGCGGTTATGTGGCAGATGGGAGCTTGTTAATATCCGGTTGTAGAAAACTTGACACCATGTTCCAATACACTACCAGCGTGAGTACCGTGACGGTCATTTTCCGAAAGGGATTCGGGAAGTGAACACGGTGGGGTTATGTTTGACTTGCTAGTTAGGATCACGTCGTGATCATCTCTCGACCGAGGCACCTTCTCTTCTCGCTCTCATTTACGTAAGCTAGTGCTAGTGCTCCTGGAGACTCTTGTTCTTTCTTCGGCCTTGTTCCACACCCAGGGCTTAAATAGTCGTGTTACCCGGGAACGGGATTGCTGAGTCCTCTGTGGCTCACAGTTACTTCAATACACCAGATGCAGGTACGTTGGTGAGCTACAGAAGCGATGGCACTGAGCTAGACTGGGAGTACGACGAGGAGCGTAGCCGGTACTATGTGAACTATCCGGCTGATCAGTAGAGCTTCTACTAGGATTCGATCTAGACCTGTGGTTTAAGTTATGTTTGGTATCTTGTCATTTGGATCTTTACCCTTAGATGGGCTATGATGTTTAATTGTATGATGATTGGATATATAATGAATTTGTGTGACGTGGCGAGTGTAATTCAACTATCTTTTTAGTTTTCCATCCCTATTTTTAGATGAGATGCTCAAAGGTACCAAACTTGCGATCATTCCAGAATGGGCTTATATCTTTAAGTCGTGCCTCGACACGTAGGAGATATAGTCCCATCCTGGGCATTACAAGTTGGTATTCAGAGCCTTCTCCGACCTAGAAGCCCCCACTGTTTGATCGAATCGTCGACGGTCGAGTCTAGGCACACACTGAAAAGTTTTGAGTCCTATATTTATATCGGAGAGTAGAAATTCTTTTGCTCCTCATCTCTTTTCATTCTGGTGAGGACTCCTGACGACTACTCTTGCCTCTTCTACTTTCAAAAATTGCACCAATTTTTTTTTGGAATCTCGCGAGTATTGTTGGATTGTTTCGATGTCCTTGTGACGAGAATATTGTTCTCGATGCCTCCTGACATTAGGGGTTGTGGTAGTGTCCCAAAGAGTTGAGCTTCGGGGTATTGTCGTCACAAGCATATCGTGATAATACTAGAATACTTAAGACGGCCGACATCGAAAACTCTCCTATACGGTTAGTGGCAAGATAACCCCGACATCACCCAGTACTAGGGAGGTAGTTCGGGAGTATTGCCATAGCTTTGTATAGTGGATGCTTTTCGAAGGTCCGAGGTAGACGGTTTCCGAGAAAGACTGGTTATGTGTTGAATGATGGATACAGCTGGATGTAGGATTAGAGTTGGGTGCGCGATGCTTCCCCTGTATCCCCAACACCTGATTGCATAACCGGAAACTTTCGGAAATTAATAGGTGGGTTTATCCAGTAGATCGTAGGCATTCTTCCAACGAATGCAGGTTAGCGAGTTCGGGGTTCTACATTGAGGGAAGTGGTTTTATGGCCAATGTTCCGATCGGGAGTTGCATCTTAACCGGTCCTTGGCTATGCTGATCCGGGGATTGCAAAACCCTTTCGTAACGCGTTCAGAAGCTTTCAGCACAAAGATGTCGAACGAAGCTCCTATCTTGTGTTTGTTCCATTTGTACCTTGTGTTTTTATTATTTACCTTTTGTCTCCCAGTGGCTTCTCGTGAAGATTGTTGTTATCATTAAACTGAGAATTTCATTCGTTCCTCTTGTTCGAATGATTCTTGTGAAGACTATGTTGCATTCTATCCGTTGTTTCAGCTTATATCTTCTTTCAATCAATTGCTGATTGGTGGTCATCTCTTTCAGGATGGCTCCGAAACGGGTTCCCAACGCTAACCCAGAGGGTGAAGAGGTTCCAGATCGTCCTCCTTCCCCTCCTCCTCCGTCTGAGGCCTGGAGAGCGATTATGCAGACTACAAACCAGAACACCCAGATGTTGATGCAGATGATGCAGCAGATGCAAGCAAATCAGGCAAATCAGGGTGCTCCAGGGAACCAAGGCAATTTCTTCAACCAACAGCACCATGCTACGCTCAAGCAGTTCTTAGCCAATCAACCAAAGGCTTTCAGTTACTGTGTCGACCCTCTCGATGCTGAAGATTGGATAACCGATATCAAGAAGCATTTTGAGTGTAGTAACGTAAGGGAAGAGGACTATGTGAAGTTTGCAGCCTTCCAACTCAAGGACCAACCAGCTGACTAGTGGCAGCAGTACAAAGACTCCAGAGAAGGGCGTGTGATCTCTTGGGATGATTTCTGCAAGGACTTTCGCTCTCACCACATTCCAACAAGTGTCATCGAGGGTATGCGTGAGCAATTCCGCAACCTGAAGCAAGGCTCTATGACTGTCTACCAGTATAATGTCAAGTTCCAAAACCTCGCCCGCTATGCCAAGCAAGACATACCAGATGCCAAGAGCAAGATCTATCAGTTCCGTGGAGGTCTCAAGGATGAACTTCAACTTGCTCTCACCTTGTTCGAGCCTGATGAGTTTGACAAATTCTATAACATGGCGCTTAAGCAAGAGGCAACCCAGCTCAAGATGGAGGTTTCTAAAAATAGGATTCGAGATGCCGTTCACTCCTCCTCATCTTCTCAAGTGGTCGCGAAGCAACATAAATTTTGGCTTCCACCTCCTCAAGTGATCCGAGCTCCCTACAACAGCAACAAGAACTCTAGTGGTCGTGGTTTCTCCCACCCACCCAACCCAAGCAACCAGTCGAAGCATCAGTCTCAAGGTTCCAAGTCAAGTGGTTCTCATTACCGTCCTCTCTCAGATGTGGTGTGCAACAAGTGTGGCCAGAAGGGTCATTATGCTAACAAGTGCCCCAACCCAAGGCGCCTTCCGCCTCCTCCACCTGTCAGTACAGCTATTGTCAAGCATAACCAAAAGTCTGCAAGGGTGAATCTGATGAATGCAGCGCAAGCGGAGAATTCTTCTGATGTGATTTTGGGTAACCTCTCAGTTAACTTTTTTCCTGCAAAAGTCTTGTTCGATTCAGGTGCTTCACATTCTTTCATGTCAAGACCTTTTGCATTGTCACATGATATGCCATTGCAAGCTTTGCCTAGACCGATGTCTGTGCTTTCTCCGGGTTTGCTTATGAACTCCAACAACTTTGCTCCGAATGTATCTATTCGCATGGGTGATTATCGCTTTCTGGCTAATCCGGTTATTCTTGGCAATTCCGACATTGACCTTATCCTCGGAATGGACTGGCTTTCTCAGCATGATGCTCAAATTGACTGTGCACAGAAGGAAGTCAAGATTACTCATTCCGATGATGATGTGATTATCTTCGCCTCCAGGGATAATACAATCAGGCTATTATCTCTCAGTGACAAGGGCGAGATGAATGCCGTATCTCAAATTCCGGTGGTTAACGAATACGAAGACGTCTTTCCTGAAGAACTTCCAGGCATGCCTCCACACCGTCAAGTGGAATTCGTCATTGAACTCGAGCCTGGTACTGAGCCAGCATGCCGGCGTCCGTACAAGCTCTCTCCTAAAGAGTTGAAGGAGTTGAAGAAACAACTTGATGAACAGGAGCGTATGGGTCTGATCAGGCCTAGTACGTCTCCTTGGGGCTGTGGTGTCTTATTTGTCAAGAAGAAGGATGGCACGGAGCGCCTCTGCGTTGATTACCGGCCATTGAACAAGAAGACAATAAAGAACAAGTATCCGCTCCCCAACATCAACGAACTGTTCGAGCAGCTCAAAGGAGCTAAAGTGTTCTCAAAGCTCGATCTCCGAATGGGCTATCACCAAATTCGCATTCGCGAGGAAGATATCCCCAAGACTGCCTTCAGAACGAGCTACGGCTCCTATGAGTATACAGTCATGTCTTTTGGTCTCGCTAATGCTCCACCTACCTTCTCGAGAATGATGCACTACATTTTCAACCCCTACACCGGCGAGTTTGTGCTTGTGTATCTAGATGGTATTTTGGTATTTTCCAAGAACGAAGAGGATCACGAAAAGCACCTCCGTCTGGTTCTCGACAGACTCCGTGAACATAAGTTCTATGCCAAGTTCTCCAAGTGCGAATTTTGGCTCGATAAGGTTTTGTATCTGGGCCATATCATCTCCGCTGACGGTATTGCGGTAAACCCCGAGAAAGTTGAAGCAATTGTCAACTGGGAACCTCCTCAGAACGTCAAGCAACTCCGAAGCTTTCTTGGTCTTGCCAGCTATTGCAGAAGGTTCGTTGAGAACTTCTCCAAGATTGCCAAGCCTCTCTCCAACTTGCTGCAGAAGAATGTCAAGTACTACTGGTCTCCAGATTGTGAAGTGGCATTCAAAACTCTCAAAGAAAAGCTCGTCTCTGCTCCAGTTCTTACTCCTCTAGATGAGTCCAAGCCCTATGAAGTATTCTATGATGCTTCTCTTCAAGGACTTGGTGGTGTACTTATGCAAGACAAGAGAATTGTGGCATACACTTCTCGTCAGCTCAAGCCAAGTGAGAAGAACTACCCCACACATGATCTTGAACTAGCAGCTGTGGTACATGCTTTGATTACGTGGAGACACCTTCTGTTGGGCAGAAAAGTCGACATCTTCACCGATCACAAGAGCTTGAAGTACATCTTCACACAGCCGAATCTGAACCTCCGCCAGACTCGTTGGGTCGAAATGATCCAAGAGTATGATCCCAGCATCGAATACACACCTGGCAAGGCGAATGTGATTGCAGATGCTTTGAGTAGAAAGGCATATTGCAACAGCCTCCTTATCAAGCCGTTCCAGCCTGAGCTTTGTGAAGCATTCAGGAAGACCAGCCTCCAAGTTGTTCCGCAGGGTTTTCTTGCAAATCTTCAAGTTGCTCCTACCTTGGAAGATCAGATCCGTGAGGCCCAACTCAGTGATGCTATGGTGCAGAAAGTGAAACATGGTATTGCAAAGGATACTCCCAAATACAAGTGCTACCGCGTTGATGAGAGAGATACCTTGTTCTTCGAGGACAGACTTGTGGTTCCCAAAGGTAATCTCAGGAAGCTCATAATGGAAGAAGCACATGATTCCCTCCTTTCCATTCATCATGGCAGTTCCAAGATGTACCAAGACCTCAAGCAATCTTACTGGTGGACACGCATGAAAAGGGAGATTGCCCAATTCGTGAATGAATGTGATGTCTGCAGAAGAGTGAAGGCAGAGCATCAACGTCCAGCCGGTCTTCTCCAACCTCTTCCTATTCCCGAGTGGAAATTCGACCACATTGAAATGGATTTCGTCACTGGCTTTCCTAAGTCCAAGAGAGGGAATGATTCTATCTTCGTGGTGATTGACAAGCTTACCAAAGTCGCTCACTTCCTTCCAGTCAAAGAATCCATCAATGCAGCTCAACTGGCAGAATTGTACACTTCTAGAATTGTGTCTTTACATGGCATCCCTCAAGTTATCTCCTCAGACCGTGGAAGTTTGTTCACTTCTAAGTTCTGGGACTCCTTTCAGTCTGCCATGGGCACTAAGATCCGTTTCAGCACTACTTTTCACCCTCAGACTAGTGGTCAAGTCGAGAGAGTGAATCAGATTCTAGAAGACATGCTCAGAGCCTGTGTCATATCTTTTGGCATGAAATGGGAAGATTGCCTTCCATTTGCCAAGTTCTCTTACAACAACAGCTTCCAGGCAAGTGCAGGCAAAGCTCCGTTTGAAATCCTCTATGGCAGAAAGTGCCGTACCCCTCTCAACTGGTCCGAGACGGGTGAACGTCAACTTCTTGGCAATGACTTGATCTCAGAAGCCGAAGAAATGTGCAAAGTTATACGTGAGAATCTCAAGGCCGCTCAGTCGTGTCAGAAGAGCTACTATGACGGCAAGCATCATGATTTGGTTTTCAACATTGGGGATCATGTTTATCTCCGTGTTTCTCCTATGAAAGGAACCCAAAGATTCGGTATCAAAGGAAAGCTTGCTCCTAGATACGTCGGGCCTTTCAAGATCCTTGGCAAAAGAGGCGATCTAGCCTATCAACTTGAGCTCCCTTCCAACTTCACCAATGTTCATGATGTGTTTCATGTGTCTCAACTCCGCAAGTGCTTCAAGACTCCTGAACGCACCATTCCGTTTGAGGAGATTGATCTTCAACAAGATTTGTCTTACCGAGAGCATCCCGTTGCTATTCTCGAAGAAACCGAGCGCAAGACCCGCAACAAGTCCATCAAATTCTTGAAAGTCAAGTGGTCACACCATACCGACCTAGAAGCTACGTGGGAACGATAAGATCAACTTCGTTCCGAGTACCCTTCCTTTTCCAGTCCTAGATCTCGGGACGAGATCTTTTTGTAGTAGAGGAGAGTTTGTAATGCCCCAGATGTAATACTTTCCCTTTTGGGAAATATATATATCTTTGGCTCCATCTATTCCATTTCGGGTTCTTTGTCTTTTCGGGTTTTCGTCTTTTGTCGTGTGCGTGTGTTCATTCATTCATATCATATAGTCTGTGCATCGCATTGCATTTGTGTTGTCGTTTGCATCCGGTCCCACGCGTTCCTTTTTTCCGTTGTCCATTTCTAGTTACGGAGCTCTCTCACGTGTCCGTGGCATCCCCGAGGCCTACTTTGGTGTTTGGCCGTGTAACGTTTCTGGTTTGGCGTGAGACTTGTCGTGTGTTGTTGTTTTTGTGTGTGTAACCCGCCTGTCAAATCTCGTCGCGTTTGGAGTTCGTTTGATGCCCCAACAGTTATTCTCGTGGGCTGAAAGTACCCCCTCTTTGAGGCCCAAGACACCCCTCCAACAGCCCACCAAACCATCCCAAACCCCTCCCTTCATCTAGGCCATCCAATTTTGATCGCGTGGCCGAAAACCTCACCTCATTTGGACAACCCTAACTCCTTGTGCCTATATAAACGTCCAACTCCCCCAATTTTCGCGTCTGAAACCCTAATGCTTCCACAGTGCGCCGCCGGTGCTTCCACCGTTGATCTGCGGTGCTTCCACCATTGAAAATCCGTGCTTCCGACGTCCCAGAAACCGTGCTTCCAAAGTCTCCACCATGCTTCCGTAGTTCCGCGGCCGTGCTTCCGTTCCGACGTGTGGGCCCCCGCGAGGTCTTCTCCTACCTCGAGCCGGCCGGAATCCGCCGCCGGAATCCTCGCCGGAGGAGCTCTTCCGCCGCCGCCCTCTCCATCTCCACGCCGGCGCCGCCGCCTCCCGCCTCCACGCCGCCCGCCGCCGGCCCCGTAGGGCGCCGCCGCCCTCCGCGGCCCTCCTCCCGCCGGCCAGGACTCCGGCCGGGTCGCCGGCCGCCGCCTCCCGCCCGTCGCCCCGCTCGTCCCAGCGAGCGCCGCCGCCACCGCTCGTGGGGGGATCGGGAGGATCCCCCGAGCGCGTCGCCCGACCCCGATCCGGTTTGCCCTAACGAGCCGGATCCCCGCGGGGCCCGTCAGCCCGCTCCGCTTCGGCCTCCGCCCGATTCGCTCCGCCGCGGGCCCGAGGCCCGTTTGACTGCGCCCGCGTTGACCCCGGAGTCCGTTGACCAGATCTTGACCCGGAGGTTGTTTTTTTCACTAAGTCCCTGAGATTTTTGTTGTCTGATGCTATTTTGTTTTAGTGATAACTTTTTGTGTTGGTCCGATTTGGGCAAATGATATGTCAAAATGATCGTGGAGACTTGTACTATGTTTTGTTCCATTGTGCCATGCATGTTTTAGGTCATCTAGATGCTTAAATATCTGTTGGAAGAGTGCTACTTGTTATAAACTACTGTTAGTAGATGTTTTCATGCCATCTTTGCAATGTGATAACTTGGTGCATGCTTATCCAAATGATGCAAATGATATGTCCACGTGTTCATCATGAGATGCTCTACATGTTGGGTGCTTTAGCTTGCATGATAGATTTCATCTTGCCATGTTTATCTCCTTTGCAAAGTGCTATGTGGCTGTTATGTCGTTAAACTTGTTACGAGATGCCTCGTAGAGGAGCTCGTTGCTATTGATGTGTTTGTCCCCTTGATGCATGCTTAGATGTTTTGGATTCACCATCATGTGTACTTTGCTGTGGTGTTTACCACTTGCCATGCTTTGCTTTGAGGTGACTTAAACTTGCTCACAAAGATGCCAAGATGAAACTGCTGTTTTAACACTTAGTGAAATTTCACCAAGTCTGGAATCGGTAATTTCCAGATGCCATGTTTGCTTGTTGTTCTAGGCAAATCCATGATAATTTTGGAGTGCTTCTTGATGATTCCTTGTTGTATATATTGTTGGCTATCCATTCATGCTCTCACATGCTTATTTGAGTGGCTGTAGCATATTTAACTCTTGCTCCAAGTTGCAACAAATTACTGCTGTCAGGTTTTTGTTGTCAAGTTCGATATGTCATAGCTTGTTGCTATTGATCCATGGCTCCTTTGGGGATGCTCCAATGGATTTGTTTGCTGTAGGATATGTCTAGTTTATGTCCATACTCCTTGCCATGATGTTTGAGTGCTGTAGGCCATTTTTCTCTTGCTTCAAAGTTGCTATGTGGCTGTTATTTTCAGTTTGTGCATGTTTATTGTTTCGGGTGTAACTTTTAGCCCGTTGCTCCGTTTTGAGCAAGTCCTATATGTAACTTGTGTGTTTTTGCATGTAGATTCATAATATCCTATTGTTATCATGTTTTGAAGTATTTTGCTTGATGCATATTGTTGTGCTGTAACACTGCGCTTCCTAAGTAGACTTTCTGTGCTTCCATAGTGCATCTGTTTTGCTTCCATAGTGCATCAGTCATGCATCCAGTAATTTTTCTGCGCATTGCATCTTGTTTGATTCGTTGCCTTGTGTTCTTATGTTTGAGTAGAGCCGGAAGCTGAGACCGAGTACGAGTAGGAGCACGAGGTTACTACCGAGGTTGAGAACGAAGACCCCTCTTACGATCCCATCGACAACTCTTCAGGCAAGATGACTGAACCCCGATAACATTACTATCTTTGCCTATTGCTAGAAGTCTCGATCTATAGTTTTGCCTCGATGCCCATGTTTTCCTGTCAGCCTCCTATTGTAACCATGAACCTATTTAACCACCCTACCTATGCAAACCATTGATTGGCTATACGTAGGCTTCGCTCAGCCCCTCTTATAGCATTGTTAGTTGTAGGTGAAGATTGAAGATTCTTGCTTCTTGTTGAAGCTTGTTGGGATATCACACTATATTAATTGTTAAATGAAATCATCTATATATTGGTAATGGGTGGAAGGCTAAGCCTTTTGCTTGGTGATTTGTTCCACTCATGCCGCCCTAGGAACCGTATAAACCGGTGTTATGTTCCTTGATTATGCGTTCCTCACACGGTTGGGGTTATGGGACCCCCTCGATAAACCGCTAGGTGCTAAGTCTTTTCCAGCAAGTCCCAACATTGGTACTATTTTCCTAAACAACTAAAAAACTTGCCGAGGGAGTAATTAACCCGAGGATTAATTAATCAACCCCCTGGGCCAGTGCTTGATTTGAGTGTTGGTCCAAACTTGAGTCGTGTGCGGTACCCCCCTTGGCAACTTGGGTTTTTGGTCACTGTATGCTGTGCTCATCCGGTCGTGGCCTGAGGCGAGATACGCGCGGCTACTATCAGGGTGTCAGCATGCCGAGAGGATTTGCTGGATTAGCCTTACCTTATTCGGAGTATCTTGAGCACGGGATTCCGAGAATACTCGGGCCTTCCCACTTTGGAGTTGCGACTCCGCGGATCGTGGGCTTGTCATGGGCCAAGTTGGAACACCCCTGCAGGGTTATGAACTTTCGAAAGCCGTGCCCGCGGTTATGTGGCAGATGGGAGCTTGTTAATATCTGGTTGTAGAAAACTTGACACCATGTTCCAATACACTACCAACGTGAGCACCGTGACGGTCATTTTCCGAAAGGGATTCGGGAAGTGAACACGGTGGGGTTATGTTTGACTTGCTAGTTAGGATCACGTCGTGATCATCTCTCGACCGAGGCACCTTCTCTTCTCGCTCTCATTTACGTAAGCTAGTGCTAGTGCTCCTGGAGACTCTTGTTCTTTCTTCAGCCTTGTTCCACACCCAAGGCTTAAATAGTTGTGTTACCCGGGAACGGGATTGCTGAGTCCTCTGTGGCTCACAGTTACTTCAACACACCAGATGCAGCTACGATGGTGAGCTACACAAGCGATGGCATTGAGCTAGACTGGGAGTACGACGAGGAGCGTAGCCGGTACTATGTGAACTATCCGGCTGATCAGTAGAACTTCTACTAGGATTCGATCTAGACCTGTGGTTTAAGTTATGTTTGGTATCTTGTCATTTGGATCTTTACCCTTAGATGGGCTGTGATGTTTAATTGTATGATGATTGGATATGTAATGAATTTGTGTGACGTGGCGAGTGTAAGCCAACTATCTTTTCAGTTTTCCATCCCTATTTTTACATGAGATGTGCAAAGGTACCAAACTTGCGATCATTCCAGAATGGGCTTATATCTTTAAGTCGTGCCTCGACACGTAGGAGATATAGTCCCATCCTGGGCATTACAGAGACACTGCATCCCCAAAGAACTGGACATGATTCCTGTTTCTGTGGTGGTGGGGTGAGCCGGGGTCGCTTTACGGGTGTCGTTGTGGGCAGTATGCCTGGCCTGGTCCACCACCTCTTGGGCATGTGCTCCTGCTTCTGCCGGATTACCCTGCCTCTGTCGGTGCCATCTCCTCGTGCTGCTAGATACAGCCGGTTCATCCAAGTGCCTCGTGTAACTCCGGCTCGGGCGGGGGTTGAATGAATCCTCTCCCGGCTATAGGAATAAGCTTGTTGCTGTGTTAAAGCCGTGTCCAGCAACTCCTTAGCCCGTCGTGCCTCCATTGCTATGGGGAATGTCCCCTCAATGGGAAGGGTGGCCAGCCGTGAAGCGGCGGCGACGATGTTGTCCAACGGGTTAGAATAATGACCAGGAGGGGTGGGCACGTGCTGTGTCGGCACAACTTGGCGATTTGGCTCCGTGGCTGGTGGCTGAACCGATGCGCCCGTCCCCGGGGCTCCTCCCCGGTTTATCTCTGGATGGTTACTGGTTCCTGCTCCTGGTGTGCTAAAGAGATTCCTTGCCTCATAAACCGGCGGTAGACGAGACCGTTGTCTGCTGTACATTACTTCCTGCGAGGCGTTCTGATCTAACCTGAGCCGAAAAGCTTGGGAATCTAGCTCTGCCTGTCTTGTAGCCATCCTGGCCTTCTCCGCATCCAGATCCAACTTAGCTTGCTCAATCCAGCTCTTTACCTGAGCGATCTCTGCATCCTGTTGCTCCTTGTCGGCCTGGGCTACTTCTGCTGTTGCGAGTGCTGTCAAAGTGTCAACTAATGTGGATAGGACGTCAGAGGGCGACGGGGGAAGGTCTCTAGCTCTGGCTCCCGCTGCCTCTGAAGTTAACGCCCCAGTCGTCGAGGGCTGCTGCATGGGTTGTGATCCGGCCATGAAAACAGCAACCCTGTTTGGCGGATTGAAGGGGTCCGGAATACTATCACCATCGGATACACCCTCAGACCGGCCGTTCTTCAACAGATACAAAGATTCGGTCTCTCCGGATGAAGATTCATTGCCGGAATAGACAACTGTCTCGCCACCAGAATCCGATCCGTCCTCGTCTTGTACTCCATGCACTTCTCCGACGAAAACGTGCTTCACGGCGGGCTGAGTCCGGGATGATCTCGCACGCTGAGCCGGCTCGACGATGTTGGGGAAGATGTCCGACTCAGGCCCCGGTTCGCCGATCTTGCAGATGAAGACGTGGATGCCGCCGAAGGGGACCCGGTACCCATATTCGATTGAATCGGCCTCGGGGCCCCAGCCTGCATCGTCGATGTAAATCCGGCCGCGACGACTCTTGGTCATCCGGCCCACTGTGTAACCCTTGAGCCCTTCAAAGCTTCCCTTCAAGAACTCGAAACCATCGTGCGATAGCCCCACGGTGGGCGCCAACTGTCGTGGATTTAGCACGACGAATGTCCTGGTGAAAGAACTTAGTCGTGAGGCCATCACCTGGGTTAGCTTAAAGGGGTTAAAGCGGACGAAAGACACAGGGAGTTTATACTAGTTCGGCCCCTTCGATGAAGGTAAAAGCCTACGTCTAGTTTGGTGTGGTATTGCTTGGGCTTCGATGACCAGGGAGCGAATCCTCCTTGCCCGTGTCTCGAGTTGTTGTCTCTTGGTCTGAACCGTCGCCGGATCGTCCCTTTATATAGGAGGCGACGCCCGGTCCGGTTTACAGAGTCCCGAGGCCGGCTCATAAACGTGTCCGCCTCGGTCTCTACTCTTTCTATCTTACATTCCAAGTTACATAGTACGACGGTTTACAAACCATGGGCCTTATACATGAGCCCTAAACCTCTGTGGGCTATAACCTCCTGTTACATACTCTACTGGGCTTCTTATAATATAACCTTGCCATCATAATCCGGACTCTCCTAGCCGGTTTATACCTGATAGTAATATCCATGACAGGTTCAATCGTGCGGTGCTCTATATCCTAGTGACAGAAAGGGACAAGACATGTATTTGTGTTGTTGCAAAAACTGGGTGTAATTGGTATAAATGTATCAATGCGACAGAGAGAAGAACAAAATAGTTAAGTATATTATCTTCCACACTCGACTTTCTCAAACAAATATGGTTACTTGCTACTTGTGAGCTGCATTGTGATTTTCTCGAAGAGGGGAGGATGATGTAGTACAATACATATAAGTATTTTACTCTGTTAAGAACCAATGTTATCAATCCTATAGAAGAACCACACAATACCTCGTGAATAGCACATACACACAAAATAACAAATACTTGCACCCAACGCAAACAGGGGTTGCCAATCCCTTGTCGGTTAATTGCAAGGATCAAATCTCATAGTGATAGATAGATAAACAAAAACACAAAATAAAATAATGGTAAATAAATTGCAGTAAGGTATTTTTGGATTTTAATATATGATAAAGGTAGACCCGGCGGCCATAGTTTACACTAGAGGATTCTTTCTCAAACAAAAAGCATACGGCGGGTAAACAATTTACTATTGGGCAATTGATAGAAAAGCACATAGTTATGATGATATCCAGGGCAATGATCATGCATATGCAATTTATATAAACAATGGCCGCCGGGTCTACCTTTATCATATATTAAAATTAAAAAAAAATCTTGCTGCAATTTATTTACCATTATTTTATTTTATTTTGTGTTTTTGTTTATCTATCTATCACTATGACATTTGATCCTTGCAATTAACCGCCAAGGGATTGACAACCCCTTGTTTGTGTTGGGTGCAAGTATTTGTTATTTTGTGTGTATGTGCTATTCACGAGGTATTGCGTACTTCTTCTACTAAAATTGATAACATTGGTTCTTAACTGAGGAAAATACTTATCTGTATAGTACTACATCATCCTCCCCTCTTCGAGGAAGTCCCAACTTAACTCACAAGTAGCAAGTAACCATTTTTTTGAGAGAGCCGACTGCGGAAGATAATATACTTAACTATTTTGTTCTTCTCTCTATCGCATTGATACATTTATACCAATTACACCCAGCTTTTGCAATGACGCTATATCAAGACCAAGTCAAGATATTAAGAGCATCTCTAGCAGACCCCATATACCGATGTCCTGCAAACTTCATTGAGAGTATTCGGTAAACAGAATTTGCGGGACAGCAAACGGATCAACATAATAGATCCCATAAATTTTTCCAGATTTCTAACTCGATTTTAAACATCTAGCTCACGCTATCTAGTTCACCCTAGTTGCACAAGCATAGTTCATACATAGTATAGTTCAAACAAGCATTTTAAATTACTAGATATATAGTTCATACATAACTTAAACTACTAGATATATAGCTCACTTGTCGTTCGAGTCGCCATCTTCGCCCTCGTCGCTAGAGTCCTCACATGGAGTCGGCTCGTTGATGTGGAGAGTGTGGTAGATTAGCATGCTGGAGAGGGTCTGTCGGAATTGATACTCCGCGAAGAGGGACGGGACGCGCGGAGCCACAACTGCATTGGCGACGGCGGTGGCCTACCTCGCCTCCCACCACGCGTGCTTTGGCTGTCCGGAGGTGTTGGAGGGCCGGATGGAACAACCGCCCGAGGCTACAAAACTCCGTCCACGCCCGCGCTCCAGCGCTGTGGGACCGCACGCCGTGGGTACGCGCCTGCTCCGTGCACTGCTCTGACACTAGGGTGGAGGGATGAGCTGCCTACTTCATCACCATGGCGCCGCTTGCCGCCCCCTTACCCCCTCCCGCCGAAGCCCTCGTGCCCGCCACGCCCTGCACCCCCGGACGCCATTGTCGGTAAGATCTGGTGGTCAAATGCAATGATGGACGGGAACCCTAAAATGACCCCAGTGCCCGCATATATACCAGAATGCCAGCCAACTTATAGACCGCCTGTAAAAAATACGGGCCGGGTCTTATTTTTTTGTGGACATGCTCGGGCCGTATTTTTGATCTGTCTCGTAAATTGGCCGAAAAACGCAGTTTGCTTGACTTATATGGGATCTGCTAGAGATGCTCTAAGTATGCACACACCAAAAATGATAGAGTCCATGTGTTCAGATTTATGTTACTCCCTCCATTCCCTTATACAAGGCCACTATGAAAAATACATTTTGCATCTATACAAGGCCACTAACAGTAATCGAGGCAAAAATAAATAATGTTTTCTCGTACTATCAACTTGTTTAACACTTGCATGCATGTAGTCATAATGACACTACCCTACTTCACATTCCCTCCTTGCATGCATGCGGGTGTATTAATCATTCCGGTTAACGAAAAGAAAAGTTGACCTACAAAGCAGTTATTAAATTTTACCTTGGTACATGCAATCCGAGTTTGTGGCCTTGTCTAAGGGAATGCAGGACCGGCCCTGAGGAGGGGGGGGGGGGGTAGCGGCGGCCGCCCCGGGCCCCCTTCCCAGGTTTGCAGGTAGCCCATGGCCCATGTCGCAAGTAGCCCACGTCGTCATGTATTCCTTCATTCGATCGTGAGTTCGCCTGCGTTGCCACGATCCTATTTCCCCCGGGACCTCGATCGCTAGTCACGCTGCGGCGCCGCCGAAGTAAGAGCATAACTGGTTTGATGCCAAAAGTTGGCATGTCAAAGTTTGGCAACTGGCAAATGTTGGCTAGAGATTAGTTGTTTGCCAATTTTTATTGTCAATCTCACAAAAGGTTGCCAAATGTTGGCAACATTTGATTTTGGCAAATGTTGGCTTGCCAAATATTGGAAATGCTAAATGTTGGTAACTGATTTCTACTACACAACTTGTTCTTGTAGACTCGTGTTGGGCCTCCAAGCGCAGAGGTTTGTAGGACAGTAGCAAATTTCCCTCAAGTGGATGACCTAAGCTTTATCAATCCGTGGGAGATGTAGGATGAAGATGGTCTCTCTCAAACAACTCTGCAACCAAATAATAAAAAGTCTCTTGTGTCCCCAACACACCAAATACAATGGGAAATTGTATAGGTGCACTAGTTCGGCGAACAGATGGTGATACAAGTGTAATATGGATAGTAGATATTGATTTTTGTAATAGGAACAACAAAAAGCAACAAGGTAACAATTTATAAAATGGAGCACGAACGGTATTGCAATGCTTGAAAACAAGGCCTAGGGTCTGTACTTTCGCTAGTGCAATCTCTCAACAGTGATAATATAATTAGATCATATAACCACCCCTCAACGTGCGATGAAGAATCACTCCAAAGTTCATATCTAGCGGAGAACATAAGAAGAAATTGTTGGTGGGGTACGAAACCACCTCAAAGTTATTCTTTCCGATCAATCTTTCCAAGAGTTCGTACTAAAATAACACAAAGTTATCCTTTCTGATCGATCTATCCAAGAGTTTGTACTAAACTAACACAAGGTTATCCTTTCCGATCGATCTTTCAAGAGTTCGTACTAAGATAACACAAAGTTATCCTTCCTGATCGATCTATCAAGAGTTCATACTAAGATAACACCAAAATATATTCATATTTGTAATACTCAATTCAATGCAAAGAACCTCAAAGAATGCCCCAAGATTTCTATCGGAGAAACAAAGATAAGAACGTGCATCAACCCTATGCATAGATTACCCCAATATCACCACGGGAATCCGCAAGTTGAGTGTCAAAACATACATCAAGTGAATCAATACGATACCCCATTGTCACCATGAGTATTCAAATGCAAGACATATATCAAGTGTTCTCAAATCCATAAAAGTATTCAATCGAAAGAAATCTCAAAGGGAAAACTCAATTCATCACAATAAGATAGAGAGGTGAAAACACCATATGATCCAACTATAATAATAAAGCCCGCGATACATCAAAGATTGTGCATCTCAAGAACACGAGTGTGTGTGTGTGTGTGAGAGAGAGAGAGAGAGAGAGAGAGAGAGAGAGAGAGAGAGAGAGATTAAACGTATAGCTACTGGTACAAACCCTCATCCCCGAGGGTGGACTTGTAACACCCCATATGTAACACTTTCCAATTATGGGAATAAAGCTTTCTCAATTTGATCCTTGTCCTTATCCTTAGGGGTTCTTGTCATTTGAGCTCTTTTCATTTTTGCATTGCCATGTCTTTTTATTTTATTTGCATCCTTGCATTTCTTCATCATCATGGAATCATGGCATCATAGTTTACTTCTTTGTTATCATGAGTGAGTGTCAGGCCTTGTGATGTTGTGTGTGTGTGGTTCTAGCTATGCCTAGCTAAACCCTAACCCCTTCTTCCTCTTTCTTCTTCTTCTTCTTCTTCTTCTTTCTTTTCTTTTCTGTCATTTCTTTACCCCTTTGTGCAAGCCACCTAGCCAAGCCCATTATTGTTCTTTCTTTTCCTATAAATCCTGCACCATGCCTACAACCTCTCTGCCAAATATCACCCCATTTGTAAATGATTTGGTTGGGTTTTAAAATACCAAGAGTTTGAACCATATTCCAACTCCTTTTATTTTCTGCCTCTAAAAATGTCCAAGTCAATTTTATTAAATAGGGCATAAATCACTGAGCATGGGGATATTTTTCTTTTCCCCTAACTCTTTTCCTATTAGTCTGTGCTTTCTTTTTCTTTTCTGGCTGAGGAAAAAAGGAAAAAGAAAGAAACAGCAGCCAACACAGTGGCCTGGGCCTCCTCCTCCATCTCTCTCTCCCCAGGCCCATCTCTTTCCCCTCGCAGCGCAGGCCCATCTCTCTCCCGCAGGCCCGCAGAGCGCTCGCAGTCGCGCCGTCTCTCCCCTCGCGCATGGTCCCACCTGTCTGTCTCTCACCCCGCGCCTCCGTCTTCCCCCGTCAGCGCAAAGCAGAGCAGAGCGCGCGCTCACCATCGTGTCGTGAACTCACGGACGTCGAGGTCTCGTGGTCCGAGCCCCCCTTTTAAACCCGCACCGTGTCCAGCCCCTCTCTCTAGGTTTCCCCTTCCTCCTCTCGCCGCCTGGAGAGCCCAGCACCACCAGATCCGCCGCCCCAGTCAACACCCGCACGCATCTGAGAGCGCCACCTCATCGCCGGCGAGCCCCTCGTCGACCTCAGCCTCGCGAACGGTGTCCTTCTGCTTCCACGACATCGACTACTTCGACTACGACCTCTACGCGGAACCGATCGCCTCCACGCCGACTTCTTCTTCCTCTTCTTCGTCTCCGGTGGCCGTACCTGTTCGAGACCCGCTACCGTCGACTCCGTCCACGACTGGGCCAGCTGAGCACATCTCCGTGCTCGTGGTGAGCTCCTCTTTCTCCCCATGCCTTTTCCCCTTCCTACGCGCCCTCTATGTCCTAGTTCCTCGAGCGCCCGAGCGCATCACCGTCGGAGCTCGTCGCCGGCGAGTGTTCCGACCCCTCTAGGCCGTCGCTTGCTGCCTGTTAGCTTTAGCGCGTCGCGTAGGTGGTGCATGTGCAGTCGCTGCTCCGCCTAGGCCTGTGCATCGTCTCGCCGTTTCTCTGTCACCGCCGTTCTGTCGTTGCTTGCCGCCGGCGCTGTAGTGCTCATTAGGGGCTGCGAGTGCATCGAATTGATGTGGGACTCCTCCAGGAGTACCCCGCACACCTCCGCCGCCTCGTTTGGTCGCCGGAGAAGCTCCGACGAGCCCAGCGTTTTCCCCTGTCTCTGCTTCTTCAGATATCTTATCAGAGTTTGCACCTGTTATCTGTCAAGGTTCAAATGCTAGCGCAGTGGTTCGTCTCTTCGTCAGTTAGCTTCAGGTCTTGTGTTCGAATCCTTGCGGGCGTAGTGGGATTTCGCCCCTTTTGTTTTTCGCGTGTGGCTGACCGGTAGGCCCCACCTGCCAGCCTCACAGGCTTTTCCAGCCCCCGCGCGCACCCGCTAGCGCCAGCTCAGCCAGTCGGGCCCCTCATGTCAGTGACTGTGGCTAGTTGAGCCCTGGGTCACTTTGACCCTGCGCTTTCTTTTTCTTTTTCTGTTTTGTATTTTCTTTTTCTTTTTCTGTCTTTTTCTTGTTTAATTAATATCTGTTTAAATATTCTTCTGATTGAAATGAGTTATATATGAAAAGTGCTTAGAATTTTATGTAGATTATGAATATGCTATTTGTTGCCATGTTTAAAAACATTTAAAATGCTGTTTGAATTTAATCTTGTTTTAAATATGCCTAAACTTGCAAAATTCATAACTAAATATCTACAACTCCAAATTTAACAAACTTTATATGCATTTGGGGTGAAAAATGTGTAGAATATTTTGGTGCTGTTGTTTAGCATGTTTGACAACTCCATCACAGAAGTTTTTAAGATCTATCCCAAATGCAACTAAATTAATATGGGAGTTTCTGGAAATTGTTGTTATTTATTTCCAGCCCATTTAAATGTGCTAGCATGTTGGTGTAATGTTAGTTGCACCTTGCCATGATAACCAACTCCTTTAAAACTTGTTGGATGCTTGTTTGAACAACCTACATAAACTTGTTAGTTATTCCTTTGCTTGTTTCATCCTTGTGTATGATCTTGTTGCCTTGATGATATTGCACTTTTGTGACCTAGGCCATGCATCATATCTACACTTGCCCTTGTTCATCTTGTTCATGCATCATGTGGTTGAGCATTGCATGTTGATTGATTTTGTTCCGTTGTTGCATTGTTGTGTTTGGTTAGAGCCCGGTGACGATACGGAGTACGAGGTTTCTACCGAGGTTGAGTGTGAGGAGCAAGTTTACGATCCCTCCATGGAATCAACAGGCAAGATGACCTTACCCAGATATCATTATTATCTTTGCCTATGCTAGATGTCTCGCTCTTTAGCTCATTTGCCTCGATGCCTATGTCTGTTCGTTAGCCTCCTATTGTTGCCATGAAACTCTCTAACCACCCACCTAGCTTGTACGGCCGCCGACATGCTGGCTCGGTACCAGGCTCGAGTTCAATGATGAATTCAACTTGACGATGCGGAGGCATGCCTGGAAGCTCTTCAGGGAAAACATCTTCATACTCATTGACCACCGGAATCTGAGAGATGGCATTAATCTCACCCTTGTCATTGAGAGAGAATAGTCTGATTGTGTTATCTCGAGAGGCGAAGATAATCACGTCTTTGTCAGGATGAGTAAGCTTGACTTCCTTATTTGCACAATCAATGTTTGCATCATGCTTGGAAAGCCAATCCATCCCAAGAATAAGATCAATGTCGGAGTTGCCGAGAATAACTAGAGAAACCAGAAAACTGTAATCACCCATATGAATAGATATATCCGGAGCGAACACACTAGAATGCATATGTTTTCCCGGAGAAATTACTGATAACTCCCTTGGCAAACTTTTGATGTCAACATTGTGCTTGGATGCAAAAGGTTGAGACATGAAAGAACATTATGCACCCGAATCAAACAAGACTTTAGCAGGTTTAAGATTGACTGGAAGGTTACCAAGTATCACATCTGAAGAATTCTCTGCTTGAGCTGCATTCATCAGATTCACTCTTGATGTCTTGGGATTGTGCTTAACAATAGCAGTGCTGATAGGTGGAGGAGGCGAAAGGCGCCTTGGGTTGGGACACTTGTTAGCATAGTGACCCTTCTGAGTACACTTGTTGCAAACCACTTCTGAGAGAGGACGGTGATAAGGACCACTTGATCTTGAAGCTTGAAACTGAGGCTTGGACTGATTGCTTGGGTTGGGTGGGTGGGAGAAACCACGGCCACCTGAGTGCTTGTTGTTGTTTGGAGGACGGAGCACCGGAGGAGGCGGTAGCCAGAACTTCTGCTGCTTTGCAACCACTTGGGAAGAAGAGGAGGAGTGAACATCATCTCTGATCCTCTTTTTGGAAGCTTCAATCTTGAGATGGGCTGCCTCTTGCTTAAGAGCCATATTGTAGAATTGGTCAAATTCATCCGGCTCGAACAAGGTGAGAGCTAGTTGGAGTTCATCCTTCAGACCACCACGGAACTGATAAATCTTGCTCTTGGCATCTGGGATGTCTTGCTTCACATAGCGAGCAAGATTCTGGAACTTGAGATTGTATTGATAGACGGACATGGTGCCTTGCTTCAGGTTGCGAAATTGCTCATGCATACCTTCAATGACACTGGTTGGAATGTGGTGAGAGCGGAAATCCTTGCAGAAGTCAGTCCACGAGATCTCACGGCCACCTTTGGAATCTTTGTACTGTTGCCACCAATCTGCAGCTTGATCCTTGAGTTGGAAAGTGGCAAACTTGACATAATCCTCAGGTCTCACATTACTGCATTCAAAGTGCTTTTTGATGTGTGTGATCCAGTCTTCAGCATCTAGCGGATCCACACAGTAACTGAACGACTTCGGTTGGTTTGCCAGAATTGGTCGAGGGTTGCAAAGTGAGGTTGATTGAACAGATTTCCTTGTCCTTGGTTCCCATGACCACCTTGATTTTCTTGGTTGGCTTGAATGTTCTGCATCATTTGCATAAGCATCTGGGTGTTTTGGTTTGTCGCTTGCATAATTGCTCTCCAGGCCTCAGACGGAGGAGGAGGGGAAGGAGGACGTTCAGGAACTTCTTCACCCTCTGGGTTAGCATTGGGAACCCTTTTAGGAGCCATCCCAAATGAGATGACAACTATTAGCCATTGATTGAAAATATATAAGCTGAATCAACGGCTAGAAATTGCAACATAAGTCTTCACAAGAACATTCAAACAAAATGAACGAATGTATTCCATAGTTTAGTGGTACAACAATCTTCTCGAGAAGCCACTTGGGAGAACAAAAGGTAAATAAAAACAACAAGGAGCAGATAGAACAAATATATGGTAGAAGTTTCGCTCCACATGTCCGTGCTGAAAGCTCATGGAACGTGTTACAAAAGGGTTTTGTAATCCCCGGATCAGCATATCCAAGGACCCTTTAAGATGCAACTCCCGATCGGAACAATGCCCATAAACCTCTTCACTCAATGTTGAACCCCGAACTCCATATCATGCACTCGTTGGAAGAATGCCTACGAGCTACTAGATGAACCCACCTATTAATTTCCGAAGGTTTCCGATTATGCAATCGGGTGTTGGGGATACAGGGGAAGCACCGCACACTCAACTCTAATTATACATCCAGCTGTATCCATCCTTCAACACATAACCAGTCATTTTTGGAAACCGTTTACCGGACCTTTGAAACGCATCTGCTATACAAGCTGTGGCAATACTCCTGAACTACCTCCCCAGTACTGGGAGATGTCGGGGTTATCTCACCACTAACTGCATAGAAGAGTTTTCAATGTCGGCTGTCTTAAGTATTCTAGAACCGCTGCGATACATTTGTGACGACAACACCTCGGAGCTCAACTCCCTGGGACACTGCCACAACCCCTAAATGACAGGAGGCATCGAGAACAATGTTCTCGTCACAAGGATATCAGAACAATCCAAACAATACTCGCGTGATCCTAAAAAAAATTAGTGAATTTTTGAGAGTAGAAGAGATAGAACATCGTCAGGAGTCCTCACCAGAGTGATAAAGGGATGAGGAGTAAAAAGAAATCCTACTCTCCGATATATCTATATATATATTATATATATATATATATATATATATATATATAGACTCAAAACATTTTCATGTGTGTGCCTAGACTCAACCGTCAATGATTCGATCAATCAGGGGGGCTCCTAGGTCGGAGAAGGCTCTGAACCAACTTGTAATGCCCAGTATGTGACTATACCTCCCACGTGTCGAGGCACGACTTAAAGGTATAATCACATACTAAAATTATCTCAAGTATGGTATCTTTGCACAACTCATGTAAAAGAGGGGATGAAAATGTAAAAGAGTAGTTGGCTTACACTCGCCACGTCACACAAAGTAATACATTAACATACATCATCCAATAACATCAGAGTCCGACTATGGACGAAGATCCAAATGAAAGATACCATAAATAAAGCAGCACAAGGTCCCGATCATCCTAGTAAGTGCCCTACTGATCCTCTGGGTAAGACACGTAGTATCGCCCACGCTCTTCATCGAACTCCCAATACAACTCTGAACCACCAGCTGTGTAGTTCTCAACGGTACCTGCATCTGGTGTTGTGTAGAATCTGTGAGCCACGGAGGACTCAGCAATCCCATTCCCGGGTAGCAATACTATCAAAGCCTTAGGTGTGGAAAGGCTTAACAAGGTTGCAGCAGCACTAGCACTAGCTTACGTGTTTAGAGCGAGAAGAGAAAGTGCCAACGATCGTCAAAGTGATCACGAAGTGATCCTAACTAAGCACGTCAAACATAACCCCACCGTATTCACTTCCTGAACCCCTTCAGGAGCAGACCATCAAGATTACTCACGCTGGTAGTTTATTATGAACATAGTGTCAAGTTTTCTACAACCGGATATTAACAAATTCCCATCTGCCACATAACCGCGGGCACGGCTTTCGAAAGATCAAACCCTGCAGGGGTGTCCCAACTTAGCCCATCACAAGCTCGCGATCTGTGGAGTCGCAACTCCAAGGCGGGAAGACCCGAGTATTCTCGGAATCCCGTGCTCAAGATATTCCGACAAAGGTAAAACTAATCCAGCAAGACTTCCCGGCGTGCCGACACCCTGATAGTAGCCGCGCGTATCTCGTCTCAGGCCACGACCGGATGGGTGATGCTACAGGTTTTTACCAGCCCTCGGGTTTCCCCAAGGTGGCCCTGCAGGACCCCCAGTTTGGACCAACACTCATGTAGAGCACTGGCACAGGGTTGTTAATTAAGAACTCGGGTTTGCAACGCCCTATGCAAGTTTTAGTTATTAGGCAAATGTAAAACCAATGTTGGGCCTTGCTGGAAAAGATTTAGCACTAAGCGGGTTATCGTGGGGGGCCCATAAACCCCAACCGTGTTAGGGACGCAAAATCAAGGAACATAACACCGGTTTAACGGTTCCTAGGGTGGCATGAGTGGAACAAAACACCAAGCAGAGGCTTGGCCTTCCACCCATTACCAATATATAGATGATTTAGTTTAACATATTATATATTGTGATATCCCAACAATAACTTCATCATGAAGCAAGAATCTTCAAATCTTCACCTGCAACTAACAACGCCATAAGAGGGGCTGAGCGATGATTACGTAGCCAAACAACGGTTTGCTAGGTGGGTGGTTAGAGAGTTTCATGGCAACAATAGGAGGCTGACAAACAGACATAGGCATCGAGGCAAATAAGCTAAAGAGCGAGACATCTAGCATAGGCAAAGATAGTAATGATATCTGGGTAAGGTCATTTTGCCTGTTGATTCCACTGAGGAATCATAAACTTGCTCCTCACACTCAACCTTGGTAGAAACCTCGTACTCCGTATCGTCATCGGGCTCTAACCAAACACAACAATGCAACAACGGAACAAAATCAATCAACATGCAATGCTCAACCACATGATGCATGAACAAGATGAACAAGGGCAAGTGTAGATATGATGCATGGCCTAGGTCACAAAAGTGCAATATCATCAAGGCAACAAGATCATACACAAGGATGAAACAAGCAAAGGAATAACTAACAAGTTTATGTAGGTTGTTCAAACAAGCATCCAACAAGTTTTAAAGGAGTTGGTTATCATGGCAAGGTGCAACTAACATTACAGCAACATGCTAGCACATTTAAATGGGCTGGAAATAAATAACAACAATTTCCAAAAACTCCCATATTAATTTATTTGCATTTGGGACAGATCTGAAAAACTTCTGTGATGGAGTTGTCAAATATGCTAAACAACAACACCAAAATATTCTACACATTTTTCCACCCCAAATGCATATAAATTTAGTTAAATTTGGAGTTGTAGATATTTAGTTATGAATTTTGCAAGTTTATGCATATTTAAAACAAGATTAAATTCAAACAGCATTTTAAATGTTTTTAAACATGGCAACAAATAGCATATTCATAATCTACATAAAATTCTAAGCACTTTTCATATATAACTCATTTCCATCAGAAGAATATTTAAACAGATATTAATTAAACAAGAAAAAGACAGAAAAAGAAAAAGAAAACACAAAACAGAAAAACAAAAACAAAGCGCATGGTCAAAGTGACCCAGGGCTCAACTAGCCACAGTCACTGACGTGAGGGGCTCGACTGGCTGAGCTGGCGCCAGCGGGTGCGTGCGGGGGCTGGAGAAGCCTATGAGGTTGGCAGGTGGGGCGTACCTATCAGCTACACGCGAAAAACAAAATGGGGCGAAATCCCACTGCGCCCGCAAGGATTCAAACACAAGACCTGAAGCTAACTGACGAAGAGACGAACCACTGCGCTAGCATTCGAACCTTGACAGATAACAGGTGCAAACTCTGATAAGGTAACTGAAGAAGCAGAGACAGGGGAAAACGCTAGGCTCATCGGAGGTGCTCGTCGGAGCTGCTCCGACGACCAAACGACGCAGCGGAGGTGTGCGGGGTACTCCTGGAGGAGTCCCGCATCCATTTGATGCACTAGCAGCCCCTAATGAGCACTACAGCACCGACGGCGAGCAACGACAGAATGGCGGCGACGGAGCAACGGCGAGACGATGCAGAGGCGTAGGTGGAGCAGCGATTGCACAGGCAGCACCTACGCGACGCGCTGAAGCTAACAACAGCAAGCGACGGCCTAGAGGGGTCGGAACACTCGCCGGCGACGAGGTCCGACGG
The DNA here is from genome assembly GCA_902687465.1 of Secale cereale. Lineage (NCBI taxonomy): Eukaryota > Viridiplantae > Streptophyta > Magnoliopsida > Poales > Poaceae > Secale > Secale cereale. The sequence goes on along the minus strand of LR738715.1, from coordinate 676,091,757 downwards.
CCATGCGCTCGGGCGCTCGAGGAACTAGGACCTAGAGGGCGCGCAGGAAGGGGAAAAAGGCATGGGGAGAAAGAGGAGCTCACCATGAGCGCAGAGATGTGCTCGGCTGGCCCAGTCGTGGACGGAGTCGACGGCGGCGAGTCTCGAACAGGTACGGCCACCGGAGACGAAGAAGAGGAAGAAGACGTCGGCATGGAGGCGATCGGTTCCGTGTAGAGGTCGTAGTCGAAGTAGTCGACGTCGTGGAAGCAGAAGGACACCGTTGGCGAGGCTGAGGTCAACGAGGGACTCGCCGGTGACGAGGTGGCGCTCTCAGATGCGTGCGGGTGTCGACTGGGGCGACGGATCTGGTGGTGCTGGGCTCTCCAGGCGGTGAGAGGAGGAATGGGAAACCTAGAGAGAGGGGCTGGACATGGTGCGGGTTTAAAAGGGGGGCTTGGACCATGAGACCTCGACGTCCGTGAGTTCACGGCACGACGGTGAGCGCGCGCTCTACTCTGCTTTGCGCTGACAGAGGAAGAAGGAGGCGCGGGGTGAGAGACAGACAGGTGGGGCTAGTCGTGAGGGGAGAGACGGCGCGACTGCGAGCGCTCTACGTGCCTGCGGGAGAGAGATGGGCCTGCGCTGCGAGGGGAAAGAGATGGGCCTAGGGAGAGAGAGATGGAGGAGGAGGCCCAGGCCACTGTGCTGGCTGCTGTTTCTTTCGTTTTCCTTTTTTCCTCAGCCATAAAAGAAAACGAAAGCACCGACTAATAGGAAAAGAGTTAGGGGAAAGGAAAAATATCCCCATGCTCAGTGATTTATGCCCTATTTAATAAAATTGACTTGGACATTTTTAGAGGCAGAAAATAAAAGGAGTTTGAATATGCTTCAAACTCTTGGTATTTTAAAACCCAACCAATCATTTACAAATGGGGTGATATTTGGCAGAGAGGTTGTAGGCATGGTGCAAGATTTATAGGAAAAGAAAGAACAATAATGGGCTTGGCTAGGTGGCTTGCACAAAGGGGTAAAGAAATGACAGAAAAGAAAAGAAAGAAGAAGAAGAAGAAGAAGAAGAAGAAGAAGAAGAAGAAGAAGAAGAAGAAGAAGAAGAAGAAGAAGAAGAAGAAGAAGAAGAAGAAGGGGTTAGGGTTTAGCTAGGCATAGCTAGAACGACACACACAACATCACAAGGCCTCACACTCACTCATGATAACAAAGAAGTAAACTATGATGCCATGATGCCATGATGATGAAGCAATGCAAGGATGCAAATAAAATAAAAAGACATGGCAATGCAAAAATGAAAAGAGCTCAAATGACAAGAACCCCCAATGATAAGGACAAGGATCAAATTGAGAAAGCTTTATTTCCATAATTGGAAAGTGTTACATATGGGGTGTTACAGGACTACTCCAAAAAAACACATATCTTGTGACGAATGAAAACATAGCTCCAAGTGAGGTTACCGATAATGTTGGAGATGAAAGAGGGGATGCCTTCTGGGGCATCCCCAAGCTTAGTTGCTTGGATCTTCCTTGAATATTACCTTGGGGGTGCCTTGGGCATACCCAAGCTTAGGGTCTTGTCACTCCTTATTTTCCTCATATCGACATCTCAGGCAAAATTTGAAAACTTCAATCACACAAAACTTAACAAAACTTCATGAGATGGGTTAGTATGATAAAACAAATCATTCACTTTGGGTACTGTCAAAGACAAGATTCATATTTTTTTCTTACATAGTGCCTACTGTAGCATATTATTTCTACAATTTATATTGATCAATATAAGCCATAGAAACTAGAAACAAGCAAACTATGCATTGAAAACAGAATCTGTCAAAAACAGAATAGTCTGTAATGATATGAACACTACTAGGAAAAGGGCTATAGATGATATGGACTCTAATGGCGCACCAGACACATGGTGCGCCACTACTATATAGTAATGGCACATCATGTGTCGGTGCGCCATTAGAGTGGTAGACACTAATGGCGCACCAGACCTTCGGTGCACCATTAGTAACAATTTTATTTTTATTTTTCAGAAATACTAATGACGCACCGTGGCACATTGCGTCATTACTAGTTTAACTAGTAACGGCGCACCTCCAACTCAGTGCGCTAGTACTATTTTTTTTGTAAAACTACTAATGGCGCACCACTCACTAATGCGCCATTAGTAACACTGGTTACTAATGGCACATTAGTGAGTGGTGCACCATTAGTAAACTGGGGCCAGCTAGATATTTTGGATAGCCAGACCTACACACTCACTTTCCCCACTTCATTCTCTTCACCTCCTCCTCCAAGCTTGTGTCGGCTGCCTCCTCCTCCTCACCTCATTTTCACCATAGATTCATCAAAATTAAGTGGTTAAATTACCTTTTTTTTGATAGGTAAGTAAGGGGGGAAAGCTATCTTTATGTTGTAGATCATTTTTTCTCCCTCGAGCTCCAACAACCGTGCACATGCACTTTTTATGGCCTAGCTAGATCTATGTATGTTTGTGGTGTTGCATATATGTTTGTTTTTGTAGGTACCGGTATTTGAAATGCGATAGTTGCCAATATTTTGCTGAAATGTTGATTCATTTCCGTTTGGCAAGAATTTTGGCACTATGCATTCTTTTTGGTCCTATTTTTAGGGAAAGTCATGCCAAATTTTTTCTTGGTTCTAAAATATCGTTTTGCTCTACCCCACAGGCGACCATGGTCCGCACGATGACCGAAGGCATCGTGAATAGGTTTTTGAGCTCCGCGAAGGCCGAGATGCTTCAAAAGAACGAGACGGATATAAGATGTCCATGTCGAAGATGCAAGCTGAAGAGCCTTATTGCGGACCCGAATTCCGGGCAGGTGCGGGACCACCTGCTCTTGCGTGGTTTCATGGATGGCTATCGGTGGCAAGGTGATGAAGATGACTATGAAGTCGTCCATGACTGGGCAAGAAATGAGGAAGGGCAGCAAGACAACCACCACGGCGAGGGCGGGCGAGAAGACGAAGAATCTCCAGGACATGATCACGACGGTGATGCTGTACACAGTCACCATGTAGAAGATGCCGAACATGATGATGAGGAAGATCAAGACGAAGGGCATGATCATGATCTATATGAAGATGCCGGAGCAGACAACGATGGAGGCTGGGTGCAGGACCCTCATATTCAAGAGCTGCTTCTCAAGCAGACGGATAACGCAAGAGTTGCCGCCCGAGAGAAAGCCAAGCTATATCAACTGGAGATAGACGCGGTTACTCCATTGTATGAAGGATGCATGCCCGAGGATACCCGCCTGAAAGTAACGCTCATAGCTCTGGAGATGAAGGTAAAACACAAAATGACCGACGCATGCTTCGACGAGAACATGTCATTCTGGCACGAACGTCTTCCCAAGGGGAACAAGTGCCCGACCTGTTTTGAGGAGGCGAAGAAAATCGTGTGTCCTCTGGATTTACCGCACGTGAAATACCATGTGTGCATGAACAATTGCATCATTTATCGGGACGAGCACGCGGAGTCTACCATATGTCCGGTGTGCGGCATCACTCGATACAAGAAGCGGAAGAAAGCTCCTCGAAAAGTGGTGTGGTACTTTCTGATCACTCCTCGTCTGCAATGGTATTTCGCGGACCCTAAGGTAGCAAAGCTCCTGCGTTGGCACGCGGATAGGGAGGAGAAGAAGCGAGAAGATGACGGAAATGATCCAGAGATAAATAAAAAAGACAAGATGCTGAGTCACCCTAAGGATACGAGCCAGTGGCAAGCGTTGAACTTCGAAGACCTAGAATTTGGGAACGATCCAAGGAACATCATGCTGGGCGCGAGCACTGATGGAGTCAATCCGTTTGGCAGCCAGAGAAGCACACATAGCACCTGGCCTGTGTTTGTGTAGATGTACAAGCTTCCCCCCTGGTTGTGCATGAAGAGGAAGTACATTCACATGAGTATGCTAATTGAACGGCCGAAACAACCAGGGAACGACATCAATCTATATCTGGGGCTGCTGAAAGAGGAGCTAGACACACTGTGGAAAACGCCAGCCAATACGTGGGATGCCGTAAAGAAAGAATATTTCCTTATGAGAGCCGCACTGCTCACGACGGTGCACGACTATCTCGGTTACGGATATGTCGCGGGGCAGGTGGTCCACGGATTTTCTGGATGCGTCAGGTGCATGGACGACACAACGTATCGCCAGCTAGATAGAGATCCCGGGTCATCGAAAACCGTGTTCATGGGACATCGAAGGTGGCTTCGCGAAGATGACCCGTGGAGGAAATGCAAGGATCTGTTCGATGGTGAAACCGAACCCCGAAGACGCCCGCGTACAAGGAGCGGCGAGGAAATAGACGAGGTGTTGAAAAATTGGAAAGATTGCCCACTGCCGGGAAAGAAGCAAAAGGCACCAGAGCCGGGAAAGAAGCGAAAGGCGCCATAGCCGCTGCTGAAGGTATGGAAAACGAGGTCTGTTTTCTGGGACTTGCCGTACTGGAAGATCCACCGTGTGCCTCACAGCCTTGATGTCATGCATATCACGAAGAACGTGTGCGAGAGTCTGCTTGGTACCCTGCTCAACATGCCAGAGAGGATCAAAGATGGGCCGAAAGCAAGGGCAGACTTGAAATCAATGTGCATCAGGCAGGAGCTTCACGCTAATGATGATGATGATGATGATGATGATGATGAGGCGAAGCAGGACATGGAAAGTCGTCGCAAAGGCAAAAAAGGCCAAGAAGACTAGAAATGACTACCCTCCCGCGTGCTTCAGTCTAAGTCAGGAGGAGATCGAGCAGTTTTTCACCTGCCTCGTAGGAGTAAAACTTCCTTACGGTTACGCGGGGAAGATAAGTAGATGCCTAGACCCAGAAAAGCAGAAGTTCAGCGGGATGAAGTCTCACGACTGTCACGTGCTGATCACGCAGATACTTCCAGTTGCAATTCGTGGGATCATGGACGCGCACGTCCGTGAAATGCTATTTGGCCTATGCAACTTTTTCGACGTCATCTCTCGGAAGTCAGTTGGCGTGAGGCAACTCATAAGGCTATAGGAAGATATCGTGGTGATACTATGCGAGATTGAGATGTACTTCCCGCCCGCATTCTTAGACGTTATGGTGCATCTGCTGGTCCATATCGTGGAGGATATCATCCAACTCGGGCAGACATTCCTGCACAACATGATGCCGTTTGATAGGATTAATGGTGTCATCAAAGGATACGTTCGCAACATGTCACGTCCAGAGGGAAGCATAGCCAGGGGCTTTCTTACCGAAGAGTGCATCTCCTACTGCACGAATTATCTAGGCGTCGAGAACCCCGTTGGTCTGCCCGTCAACAGGCACCTTGGCAGGCTCGCTGGATGGGGTCACCGCGAGGGTCACCGCGAAATGAATGTCAACTTCGAGGTCGACTCGCCGACTTTGAAAGACCAAACCTAGTCGCGCTACAACACATATGCGTTGTCGATCCTTGGGTGGTAGAGCACAAAACCTTTATTGAGAAGACGTACAATGACCGAGGCCAACAGAGGACAGATGGAGATATAATCAAAGAGCACAACTCATGTTTCACGCGTTGGTTCAAGCAGAAGCTTCTGTTGTACGCTTTACATGAGGATTCTTCCGCGGAAGAACAACTCATATTCGCCTTGTCACAGGGCGCCGAGCACAACCTAATGACCTTTGGGGCGTACGATATCAACGGCTACACATTCTACACCGAGGACAAGGACATGAAGAGCAATGGTTATCAGAACTCCGGGGTAACGATGGAATCCTACACCGGTAACAACAAGGACAGATACTACGGAAAGATCGAGGAGATCTGGGAGCTGAGCTATGCTGGAGAGAAGGTCCCGATGTTCCGTGTCAGATGGGCCAAGAGCGTCCTAAAAGAGGACCAGTATTTCACCACCATGGTTATACCCGAAGCCAAATCCAAGACCGCGGGCGCAAACGTCACCGCAAAAAATGAGCCATGGGTACTGGCTTCCCAAATGGACCAATGCTTCTTCATTACCAATCCGTCAAAGCCCAGTTGTGTTGTCATGAGGAGAGGCAAAAGGAAGATCATCGGAATGGATGGAGTCGCCAATGAGCAAGACTTCGACAAGTACGGCGACCCGAAGATGGAACATGACGATGACGATGAAGTAGCAGCATACACCACAAGAAGAAGCAGGACCACCCTACCTAAAGGACATCCGTTCCATAGAAGAACTCCATTTGCGAAAAAGAAGGGCAAGAAGATTGTGAACAGATAGCTAGCTAGCTAAGATTGATTGTATTTAAATTGTAGTCTTCATTTCTCGATTGTATTTCATGGGCACTTTTTGAACTATCATGAATATTTTTAAATTTCATGGGCACTTTTTTTATTGATGAAAAAATATTGAATATTCATGAGGACTGTGACGCCCGAAGACCGACGTCCCAGAAGATTCCAGAAGATTCCAGAGATTCCAGATGTTCCGGGTTTTCCCGTGTGTTTCTTTTGAGCTTGTGTTATTTATTTTTGCATTGCATCATGTCATCATGCCATCATGTCTTTAATATTTTGCATCTCAACTTAAATAAATCGTGTGGACCTTCGGTCCATTTAAATCGAGGGAAGTGTGACTTCTCTTTATAACATATCCTCCCAATATTTAGGGAGCTATATTATAAATATTCCATTGCTTCGGAGTCACCATAGCACACTTGCATAATATTCTCCATGCCTTTTGTATCTCAATTCTTGCCCTCCAAGCTTGCCCATATTTATTTCATCACCTTCCGGTACTCCACCAAAAATCCTCAACATTTTTTGGACACTTCATAAATCAAGTCTTAGTTCAAACCCATTTGAATTGAATTCAAATATGTTTGAATTATATCTCGATCTTGCCTTTTCTATTTTTCTCGGACCGTGCTCATTTTATGATGCCCGAGAAAAATAACCTCGTGTGCAAATTCTTTGCCTAGCTTCCCCTTTCTTATCTCCTCTCCTTTTCTTTTATTCTCTGTTTTTTTCCTTTTCACTCTTAAATAGGAGAGGTAGAGAGGCTCAGCCGCCAGGCCTCCCAGGCCCAGCTGCTAGGCCCATCAGCCACCAGCCAGCTTGGGCCTCCACCAGCCTTTTGGCCCAATGCCCAACTTTACCTCTTCCTAACCCTAGTCGCACCCGATCGCTCGCTCCCTCCCTGTTTTCCCGAGCCGCCGCCAGGCCAATCCCGTGCTCGATCTCCTTTTCCCCTCCGCCATCGAGCCCGATCTCCCGTTTCCCTCGTTCCCTTGCAGCGCCCCGATCTCCTCGCCTCGCCTCCCTCGTCCTCCTTCGTGCCAGGAGCTCCAGGCCGCATCGCCCAGGCCAGCGCCGGGGCCTCTTCTCCAGGTGCCGCGCGTCCAGGCCGAGCGCTCCTCGCATCGCCAGCGCCCTGGAGCGTCCTCTAGGCCGAGGCCCTTCCTCCTCGCCTCCTGGAGCCTCAGCTCCACGCGCCCATCGTCTCCAGCGCCCGGCCGGAGCTCGCCAGGTCGCAGCATCGGCCCGCCGCGAGAACCCCTTCGGCCGGACCACCCCACCTCGTCCTCCTCGCCTCTCCGCCAGGCTTCCGTGCGGCCCGACCTCGCCCTGCGCCGCATCCTCGCCAGCGCCTTGTGCCACCGCAGCGAGAGAGGTCGAGCCACCTCGCCCGGTGCTGTTTTCCTCGTCCAGTGCGTGCCAACCTTCGTCGCCAGGCAGCGGCCGGCCCCATCGCCCCGCTGGACGCCCATCGGCCGCCGTCGTTTCCTCCATCGCCATGCCGCTGCACGGCCTCGTCGCCGTGCTGTCTCCTTTTGTTTGGCTGCTGCTGTTTTTTTTTGTTTTCGCCAAGTGCACGAGGGACCCCAAGTTTCGTCAAGTTCGACTACACGAGGAATCACCAAGTACCCCTTCATTTTTGTCAAGACCGGCAAGTTGAAGACCCAAGTACCACGACGATCCGAACATCTACGGGAAGACGCGAACGTGAACAACTACCGTCTCGGAGACGCACCAAGTACCACTACATACGAACATGTACCACTACTTCAACTACCGTCGCTCGACGCCCGAACGTCTACCGTCGCCCCGTGTACCACTACTTCCCTCTACGGAACGACTACTCGTTGGCGGCCTCGTGAACGACTACTTCCTCTACGAATCGCGAGAACAACTACTTCCTCTACGGCCGTGTACAACTACTTCCTCTCCGTCCCTCGACGACTCGAACCCCTCCGAGAACGTTTGTTCCGAAGGTATACCGAGATGACCCGTGTGATGCATGTGTTGTATGAGTTGTTTCCCTTGTGTGCTCCATGCCCGTTTCATCTTTTGTCGTGCTCCTCGGTTGCCTCGTCGCCGACTCGTGAGAACCCGGCAACGGGATCGCCCCACCTTTCATCTCGTTTGACTCGCTCACGCCATCTTTCATTTTGCACCGGTCTCTCACCGAGTTACCGGAACCGAGATGTTGCGTTGCATCATTTTCGGACCGATGCCGTGGCACCCTTTTCCTTCCACCACGGTGACAAGACCTCATACCTCTTCTTGTTAACTTTATTGATATTTGCAAAAATTTGATCATGTCATCCGCATCATTTAACAACATTATAATGTGTGAATTGTTGTTGCTTTAAATTGCTAAACATGCTCATGGGGATTTTCCCGGAATTATTGTTGTTGTTTTCCGGCCTCATTTAAAATGCCTAAATAGTTAGTTTACTTATGCTTCACCTCTTGCCATGTTAAAAACATTTAATCTTGTCTTGTAAATAAACGAGAGTCAACTAAATAAATAAAATGTGGTGTTTCGTCAATATGCAACTCGTTGCATATTGAGCTCCACTTAACTTGTAGTACTTGTTTGAGCACTTTGCCATGCCATGCATAATTAAACCGGACATGCATCATACTTGGATGTGCATTGTATGCCTTGTTTATGATTGTGTGTTTACCGTGTTGTTTGCTTCTTTCCGGTTGCTTCTCTTGTTAGCTTCGGTTTCGTTCCGGAGTTGTGAGGCTTCTTCTTCGTCTTCTTCATGGATCCGTTCTTCTCCCTTGTGGAATCCCAGGCAAGATGATCATACCCTCGGATACCTTTACTACCATTGCCATGCTTAGTTGTCTCGATGCTATCGTTACATGTCGCGCTACCCATCTTTTATGTCAGCCTCTCCTTGTTGCCATGAAACCTCTAACCTTTTGAAACCTTCCTAGCAAAACCACTGTTTGGCTATGTTACCCGCTTGCTCAGCCCCTCTTATAGCGTTGTTAGTTGCAGGTGAAGATGAAGTTCGTTCCAGGAGGGAACTTGTTGTTGGAATATCACCATATCTATTATTATTATTAACACACCTATATACTGGGCATGGGTGGAAGGCTTGGCCTTTTGCTCGGTGTTTTGTTCCACTCATGCCACCTTAGGCGCCGATGAACCGGCATTATGTTCCTTGATTTTGCGTTCCTTACACGATGGGTGGATGGGGACCCCTTGACAGTTCGACTTTGAATAAAACTCCTCCAGCAAGGCCCAACATTGGTTTTAATTTGCCTCATAATAAAAACTTAACTAAATAATTAAATTTGCATAGGGGGTCGCACCCTCAGGTTCTTAATTCTACATAGCAGGGGGGGCCAGTGCTGATGGTGTTGGTCCCAAACTAGAGCCACTTGCGGTGCCACCCAGTTATCTGGGGTCTTCGGTTACTGTATGTATTGCTCATCCGGACGTGGCCTGAGACGAGATACGCGCGGCTACTATCAGCGTGTCGGCACGCCGGGAGGTCTTGCTGGACTTGTTTTACCATTGTCGAAATGTCTTGTGCTACCGGGATGCCGAGCCTGATCGGTTTTCCCTAAGATAAGGAGTGATGATATTATATTTATCACTTCAGCTAATCGTGAGAGCTTGTGATGGGCTAAGTTGGAACACCCCTGCAGGGTTATGATCTTTCGAAAGCCGTGCCCGCGGTTATGTGGCAGATTGGAATTTGTTAATGTCCGGTTGTAGAAAACTTGACAGAGGATCCGAAGTAAAACACACAACCGTGTGAGTAACCATGATTGTCTCTTTTCACTTTGAGAAGAGAACACGGTGGGGTTATGTTTGACTCGTATGTAGTTCAGGATCTTTAGCGATCACTACTTTTGCGACCGTTTGCGTAGATGCTCATCTTATTCTGGTACTCGTAAGTTAGCCACCATATTATGCTTAGCCGCTGCTGCAGCCTCACCACTTTACCTCTTCCTACCCATAAGCTTTGCTAGTCTTGATACCCATGGTTATGGGATTGCTGAGTCCTCGTGGCTCACAGATACTACAACACCAGATGCAGGTTCAGCCGAGAATGATGCAGGAGTTGGTTCAAGTACTTCACTGGAAGCTCGATGAAGAGTTTGGCCGTATGCTTGTGACGTTTCGACGATCAGTAGTGGTTTCTACTAGGATTCGATCTAGACCTGTGGTTTAACGTTATGTTTGGTATCTTGTCTTTTGGATCTTACCCTTAGATGGGCTGTGATGTTTTGAATGATGTTTTGCTTATGTAATGTATTGTGTGAAGTGGCGAGTGTAAGCCAACTACCTCCTTTTGCATTTTCATCCCTCTTTTACATGAGTCGTGCAAAGATACCAAACTTGAGATCATTCTAGGATGGGCTTATACCTTTAAGTCGTGCCTCGACACGTAGGAGGTATAGTCCCATCCTGGGCATTACAAGTTGGTATTCAGAGCCTTCTCCGACCTAGAAGCCCCCACTGATTGATTGAATCGTTGACGGTTGATTCTAGGCACACACTGAAAATGTTTTGAGTCCTATATTTATATCGGAGAGTAGGATTTCTTTTGCTCCTCATCTCTTTTCATTCTGGTGAGGACTCCTGACGATTACTCTTGCCTCTTCTACTTTCAAAAATTGCACCAAATTTGTTTTAGGATCTCGCGAGTATTGTTTGGATTGTTTCGATGTCTTTGTGACGAGAACATTGTTCTTGATGCCTCCTGTCATTAGGGGTTGTGGCAGTGTCCTGGGGAGTTGAGCTCCGAGGTGTTGTCGTCACAAATCCATCGCGGCAGTACTAGACTACTTAAGACGGCCGACATCGAAAACTCTCCTATGCGGTTAGTGGCAAGATAACCCCGACATCACCCAGTACTGGGGAGGTAGTTCGGGAGTATTGCCATAGCTTGTATAGTGGATGCGTTTCGAAGGTCCGAGGTAAACGGTTTCCGAGAACAACTGGTTATGTGTTGAAGGATAGATACAGCTGGATGTAGGTTTAGAGTTGAGTGCGCGGTGCTTCCCCTGTATCCCCAACACCTGATTGCATAACTGGAGACTTTCGGAAATTAGTAAGTGGGTTCATCGAGTAGTTCTAGGCATTCTTCCAACGAGTGCATGATATGAAGTTCGGGGTTCTACATTGAGTGAAGTGGTTTATGGACTTGTTCCGATCGGGAGTTGCATCTTAAAGGGTCCTTGGCTATGCTGATCCGGGGATTGCAAAACCCTTTTGTAACACGTTCCATGAGCTTTCAGCACGAATATGTCGGACGAAGCTTCTATCTTGTATTTGTTCTATCTGATCCTTGTTCCTTTTTATTTACCTTTTCCTTCTCCTAAGTGGCTTCTCGTCAAGTTGATGTACCTGCGGAATTCATTCGTTCAATTCTCTATTCGGATAGATATGTTGCAACATAATCTTCTTCATAAACATATCGATCTGTTGTTTTGATTCTGGTATTCGAGTTGCTTCGATGTCAAATGTTGATTCCATACCTTCCTAATCGGTGTTCTCATATTTCTATGGGAGTGCTAATTCTTCTTGACCATCAAGATTTTCATGTTAATCCTTTTCAACCGGTGTGCCTTCTCTTCAAGTTATTCCATACATACGCCGTTCAGAAATCTGACGATTTGTCTGTTTCATTCATCCCAAGTTGTCTTTGTTTTCCCCACCCTCCCACCCTTTTCTTTATGGAGCCAGAATTCTTAATGAAGTATCCATTTTATTCATGTGATATTTCTTCATTCTTTTCCTTCAATGTTCTTATCCGGTGAATTATCGTGAAGATGCTCAAGAGCTTCAAGTTCATCATTCTTTTGTTCTCAAATTCTGCCGGTGGATGTAATTCAAGATTTCGGTGTTGATCTTATCATTTTCCTCATTTCATAATGCTTTCTTATTATGGTGCTCCAATTAATCATTCTCCTCTTTCTATTCATATCCGGAGTGTTGAAGATATCTCAGAAGATTCGTAATTCCATTCTGAATCCTGTCAAGCTATTTTGAGGATTGCTATCTTATTCAAGCCATTTAATTCAACCGGTGCAATATCTCTTAAGCAATCTTTTCAAACGGTGATTTCTTTTGAGTGGGCCCTAACCCACAGGTATTTTCCCAGGATCTTACCTGACTCTTCTATTTTTCTGGAGTTATACTTAAAATCTTTTCAAAGTGTGACGTAAGAATGAATCCCATCAGTCACATGCTTTCTCCAAGATCGCTTTCAAATTCTTTTCATCATTGGTTCAACCTTTTAATTCTTCATTCCGAAGTGCTCAACAATTCTTATGGAATTTCTCGTCTTCATTCTCAACATTTGAAGACCGGAGAAGTGTTTCTCTTAAACCTTGGCCGTTCTCTTGAAGTCGTGGTTCTAGCTTCATGCCATCCTCATTATTGTTCCGATGTGAGGAATTCTTTTCATACCCATTCGAAGCTTTTCATGAATTCTTTTCTTTGTGATCCTCCGAAGGCCGTCATTTTAGAAGATTTCTTCGTTCTCAGTTTTCAACTTCGTCCTCCAAATATTCTTCTTTGATGCTTCTTCGTTCGTCTCCATATTCTTACGGTGGTTCTTTCAAGATTACCCTTCCGTTGTTATCGTTTCAATTCATTTGTTATTTCACAATCCTACCGGTGGTTCGTTGAAGTTTTATCCAAGCTTGTGCGAGATCTCTATTAATCCTTTCCAACAAGAATAAGTAGTATGCCAAATCCTTTGGTTGTCATCAATTTAAATTGGTGAAGGAGATGCATGACATAATTCTTATTCTTATTCCTTCAAGGTGATTAATCCCTTCCTTCGGAGCTTGTTCATCATATCATATTCTCGGTTCCAAGTTGTTCATCTTGTTTTCCGGAGCTCCAAGTTATTTCAATTATATCATTTCAAGCTCCATCTAATTCATCGCAGGCCTTGAATCTTATTCTTTTCATCTTTCACTTCTCATGCTTTCCAATTGCAATCCTCTCTACCTTATCTTTTCAGATGGTGTTATGTCATTCTCGACAATTCCTTCATGGATTACGATTCACGAGTTTTCAAGAATGAGATATTTAAACCCATCATTTTCCTTGATCAGGAGATCTTTTCAACCCTTCAATTATTCGTTGGAGTTATCTTGGGTTGTATTTCACCTAAAAGCTTTTCCTAGGGATTGTTGCTAATTATGGTGCTCATAATTGACCCAAGTTCTTCATTTATCATTCCGGGGAGATAAGTTTTTCGTCTCCTTGTTGATATCAATCCATTCAAATGTTCTCGTAAGTGGCTGGTTGTCACCTCATAATTTTGAGATGTTTTCCATAAGCCCACATCAAGCTTATTCGTTTTCGTTGTTGATTTTCCATCAACTCCATTCAACCCTTCTTCGTAAGGATGCTCTTTCAAATTCAATTTTGAGAGAAGTTGTCATATTTTCTCCGTTCATTTCTTTCATTGATCTATATTCTATTCTTTCATTCCGGAGGCATTGTGATGTTACTCTCTCTTTGACCATCATAGCGTTTTATCGAGATCATGTTCTTTCCCTTGCTTATCATTTAACCGGAGTGTTGTGTCCTCCATTCTAGTTCCGTCATCTTATCTAGTTTTGCCTATCTTTTCAACCGGAGTGCTGTCTGAATCTTTCTTACCCCTTGTGCCATTCTTTTAATTGTTCCGGAGGCTGTGTGTTGTTGTTATCATCAAGTATCACTCCATCACCTTAAGTTCTTGTCAATTCCTTTCATTTTCAGACGGAGTGCTGTCCAAATTATTTCGTTCTTATTCGTTCTCAATCTTGATTAATCGGAGTGGTTTTAAAATTCTTTCATCATCCGTGAGCTCTTGTTTCATGTTCTTCAACCTACAAGGTTCTCATAATGTTCCTTGTTCCTCCTGCTTACCGGAGTGCTCTTAACTTCGTTCATCTCCGTTGTACTCTTCTTTCATCTTGTTCAACCTCTCAAGGTTCTTTGGTTTCACTCGTCTGTCAAAGAAGCAACTTTGTTTTACCTCTTCTTTTTCGTTTCTATCCGGTGCTATCTCTAGGATCTCGGGTCGAGATCCTCTGTTAGTGTGGGAGAGTTGTGACGCCCGAAGACCGACGTCCCAGAAGATTCCAGAGATTCCAGATGTTCTGGGTTTTCCCGTGTGTTTCTTTTGAGCTTGTGTTATTTATTTTTGCATTGCACCATGTCATCATGCCATCATGTCTTTAATATTTTGCATCTCAACTTAAATAAATCGTGTGGACCTTCGGTCCATTTAAATCGAGGGAAGTGTGACTTCTCTTTATAACATATCCTCCCAATATTTAGGGAGCTATATTATAAATATTCCATTGCTTCGGAGTCACCATGACACACTTGCATAATATTCTCCATGCCTTTTGTATCTCAATTCTTGCCCTCCAAGCTTGCCCATAGTTATTTCATCACCTTCCGGTACTCCACCAAAAATCCTCAACATTTTTTGGACACTTCATAAATCAAGTCTTAGTTCAAACCCATTTGAATTGAATTCAAATATGTTTGAATTATATCTCGATCTTGCCTTTTCTATTTTTCTCGGACCGTGCTCATTTTATGATGCCCGAGAAAAATAACCTTGTGTGCAAATTCTTTGCCTAGCTTTCCCTTTCTTATCTCCTCTCCTTTTCTTTTATTCTCTGTTTTTTTCCTTTTCAGTCTTAAATAGGAGAGGCAGAGAGGCTCAGCCGCCAGGCCTCCCAGGCCCAGCTGCTAGGCCCATCAGCCACCAGCCAGCTTGGGCCTCCACCAGCCTTTTGGCCCAAGGCCCGACTTTACCTCTTCCTAACCCTAGCCGCACCCGATCGCTCGCTCCCTCCCTGTTTTCCCGAGCCACCGCCAGGCCAATCCCGTGCTCGATCTCCTTTTCCCCTCTGCCCTCGAGCCCGATCTCCCGTTTCCCTCGTTCCCTTGCAGCGCCCCGATCTCCTCGCCTCGCCTCCCTCGTCCTCCTTCGCGCCAGGAGCTCCAGGCCGCATCGCCCAGGCCAGCGCCGGGGCCTCTTCTCCAGGTGCTGCGCGTCCAGGCCGAGCGCTCCTCGCATCGCCAGCGCCCTGGAGCGTCCTCCAGGCCGATGCCCTTCCTCCTCGCCTCCTGGAGCCTCAACTGCACGCGCCCATCGTCTCCAGCGCCCACCCGGAGCTCGCCAGGTCGCAGCATCGGACCACCGCGAGAACCCCTTCGGCCGGACCACCCCGCCTCGTCCTCCTCGCCTCTCCGCCAGGCTTCCGTGCGGCCCGACCTCGCCCTGCGCCGCATCCTCGCCGGCGCCTTGTGCCACCGCAGCGAGAGAGGTCGAGCCACCTCGCCCGGTGCTGTTTTCCTCGTCCAGTGCGTGCCAACCTTCGTCGCCAGGCAGCGGCCGGCCCCATCGCCCCGCTGGACGCCCATCGGCCGCCGTCGTTTCCTCCATCGCCATGCCGCTGCACGGCCTCGTCGCCGTGCTGTCTCCTTTTGTTTGGCTGCTGCTGTTTTTTTTTGTTTTCGCCAAGTGCACGAGGGACCCCAAGTTTCGTCAAGTTCGACTACACGAGGAATCACCAAGTACCCCTTCATTTTTGTCAAGACCGGCAAGTTGAAGACCCAAGTACCACGACGACCTGAACATCTACGGGAAGACGCGAACGTGAACAACTACCGTCTCGGAGACGCACCAAGTACAACTACATACGAACATGTACCACTACTTCAACTACCGTCGCTCGACGCCCGAACGTCTACCGTCGCCCCGTGTACCACTACTTCCCTCTACGGAACGACTACTCATTGGCGGCCTCGTGAAAGACTACTTCCTCTACGAATCGCGAGAACAACTACTTCCTCTACGGCCGTGTACAACTACTTCCTCTCCGTCCCTCGACGACTCGAACCCCTTCGAGAACGTTTGTTCCGAAGGTATAACGAGATGACCCGTGTGATGCATGTGTTGTATGAGTTGTTTCCCTTGTGTTCTCCGTGCCCGTTTCATCTTTTGTCGTGCTCCTCGGTTGCCTCGTCGCCGACTCGTGGGAACCCGGCAACGGGATCGCCCCACCTTTCATCTCGTTTGACTCGCTCACGCCATCTTTCCTTTTGCACCGGTCTCTCACCGAGTTACCGGAACCGAGATGTTGCGTTGCATCATTTTCGGATCGATGCCGTGGCACCCTTTTCCTTCCACCACGGTGACAAGACCTCATATCTCTTCTTGTTAACTTTATTGATATTTGCAAAAACTTGATCATGTCATCCGCATCATTTAACAACATTATAATGTGTAAATTGTTGTTGCTTTAAATTGCTAAACATGCTCATGGGGATTTTCCCGGAATTATTGTTGTTGTTTTCCGACCTCATTTAAAATGCCTAAATAGTTAGTTTACTTATGCTTCACCTCTTGCCATGTTAAACACATTTAATCTTGTCTTGTAAATAAACGAGAGTCAACTAAATAAATAAAATGTGGTGTTTCGTCAATATGCAACTCGTTGCATATTGAGCTCCACTTAACTTGTAGTACTTGTTTGAGCACTTTGCCATGCCATACATAATTAAACCGGACATGCATCATACTTGGATGTGCATCGTATGCCTTGTTTATGATTGTGTGTTTACCGTGTTGTTTGCTTCTTTCCGGTTGCTTCTCTTGTTAGCTTCGGTTTCGTTCCGGAGTTGTGAGGCTTCTTCTTCGTCTTCTTCATGGATCCGTTCTTCTCCCTTGTGGAATCCCAGGCAAGATGATCATACCCTTGGATACCTTTACTACCATTGCCATGCTTAGTTGTCTCGATGCTATCGTTACATGTCGCGCTACCCATCTTTTATGTCAGCCTCTCCTTGTTGCCATGAAACCTCTAACCTTTTGAAACCTTCCTAGCAAAACCATTGTTTGGCTATGTTACCCGCTTGCTCAGCCCCTCTTATAGCGTTGTTAGTTGCAGGTGAAGATGAAGTTCGTTCCAGGAGGGAACTTGTTGTTGGAATATCACAATATCTATTATTATTATTAACACACCTATATACTGGGCATGGGTGGAAGGCATGGCCTTTTGCTCGGTGTTTTGTTCCACTCATGCCACCTTAGGCGCTGATAAACCGGCATTATGTTCCTTGATTTTGCATTCCTTACACGATGGGTGGATGGGGACCCCTTGACAGTTCGACTTTGAATAAAACTCCTCCAGCAAGGCCCAACATTGGTTTTAATTTGCCTCATAATAACAACTTAACTAAATAATTAAATTTGCATAGGGGGTCACACCCTCGGGTTCTTAAATCTACATAGCAGGGGGGGCCAGTGCTGATGGTGTTGGTCCCAAACTAGAGCCACTTGCGGTGCCACCCAGTTATCTGGGGTCTTCGGTTACTGTACGTACTGCTCATCCGGACGTGGCCTGAGACGAGATACGCGCGGCTACTATCAGGGTGTCGGCACGCCGGGAGGTCTTGCTGGACTTGTTTTACCATTGTCGAAATGTCTTGTGCTACCGGGATGCCGAGCCTGATCGGTTTTCCCTAAGATAAGGAGTGATGATATTATATTTATCACTTCAGCTAATCGTGAGAGCTTGTGATGGGCTAAGTTGGAACACCCCTGAAGGGTTATGATCTTTCGAAAGCCGTGCCCGCGGTTATGTGGCAGATTGGAATTTGTTAATGTCCGGTTGTAGAAAACTTGACAGAGGATCCGAAGTAAAACACACAACCGTGTGAGTAACCGTGACTGTCTCTTTTCACTTTGAGAAGAGAACACGGTGGGGTTATGTTTGACTCGTATGTAGTTCAGGATCTTTAGCGATCACTACTTTTGCGACCGTTTGCGTAGATGCTCATCTTATTCTGGTACTCGTAAGTTAGCCACCATATTATGCTTAGCCGCTGCTGCAGATTCACCACTTTACCTCTTCCTACCCATAAGCTTTGCTAGTCTTGATACCCATGGTTATGGGATTGCTGAGTCTTCGTGGCTCACAGATACTACAACACCAGATGCAGGTTCAGCCGAGAATGATGCAGGAGTTGGTTCAAGTACTTCACTGGGAGCTCGATGAAGAGTTTGGCCGTATGCTTGTGACGTTTCGACGATCAGTAGTGGTTTCTACTAGGATTCGATCTAGACCTGTGGTTTAACGTTATGTTTGGTATCTTGTCTTTTGGATCTTACCCTTAGATGGGCTGTGATGTTTTGAATGATGTTTTGCTTATGTAATGTATTGTGTGAAGTGGCGAGTGTAAGCCAACTACCTCCTTTTGCATTTTCATCCCACTTTTACATGAGTCGTGCAAAGATACCAAACTTGAGATCATTCTAGGATGGGCTTATACCTTTAAGTCGTGCCTCGACACGTAGGAGGTATAGTCCCATCCTGGGCATTACAAGGACACTTGATCTCGATCCCCCTCCATCTCGATCGCTATCCCCCCTCGCCAGATCCCCCTTGCCAGATCCCCCTCGCCGCCGAGCACCCTCCCCCGCTCCACCACCGCCGACGACCCCCGCACCCTCCCCCGCTCCACCGTCACAAATGAATGCAACTAAAAATAAAAAACAAATTTGATTATATTTTCAAAAAAATGATTATATTTTCAAATAACAAATTTGATGGTATTTACAAATAACAAATTTGATGATATTTTTTTATATTCATAAATATTTTCAAATAAAAAATCTGATGATATTTAAAAAAAATTATTGCTGTTTTTATAAAAATTTATTACTGTTTCATATACATATTCATTTTCTAAAAAACTATTAGATGCAACAAAAAAATAATAATTAATTACTTATGGCGCACCGCTGGCTGGTGCGCCATTGCTATTTAAAAAAAAGAATACTTATGGCGCACGGTCCCGCTGGTGCGCCATTGCTATAAAAAAACATTCTAATGGCGCACCGCCAGGGGGTGCGCCATTAGTATTCTTCCCCCATCCATACACTTCGTCCCTCCCTCGTCCCTCCCTCTCGCCAGACACTTCGTCCCTCCCTCCACTACGCCGCTCCCTCCCTCGTCCCTCCCTCCACAGCGCCGCCACCGCCGCTGCCCCAACCACTGCGCTGCAGCCGCCCACGCGCCCCCGCCGCCTCCCTCTCCCCATC